>PPUV02000003.1:0-654018 GCA_002911495.2 Spathaspora sp. UFMG-CM-Y285
CACCAGAGGCACCACCAGATGCACCACCACCACAGGAACCACCAGTACAACCACTACCACCCGCGTGTCCGCCACCTGAAGCGCCACCAGATGCACCACCTGAAGCGCCACCAGAGGCACCACCTGATATAATGACACCACCAGAAGCTCCACCAGAAGCTCCACCAGAAGCTCCACCAGAGGCACCACCAGATGCACCACCACCACAGGAACCACCAGTACAACCACTACCACCCGCGTGTCCGCCACCTGAAGCGCCACCAGATGCACCACCTGAAGCGCCACCAGAGGCACCACCTGAAGCGCCACCAACGACACCACCTGATATAATGACACCACCAGAAGCACCACCAGAGGCTCCACCAGAGGCTCCACCAGAAGCTCCACCAGAAGCACCACCTGATGCACCACCAGAAGCGCCACCTGAAGCGCCACCAGAGGCACCACCGGATGCACCACCGGATGCACCACCAACGACACCACCAGATATAGCAACACCACCAGATGCACCACCAACGACACCACCAGAAGCACCACCAGAAGCACCTCCTTCAGCACCACCAGAGGCACCTCCTTCAGCACCACCAGAGGCACCTCCTCCAGCACATCCTTTACCTCCAGCTAAAAGGCAACGACGGTAATTGGCATCACGTTTTGCAAGGTCTTCGAGCTCCCCTGTAGATGGAATTGCTGCTGACTCAGCAGTTAATAATAATGCGAGTGATACAAGTAATGTACGAGATAACTTCATATTGTATTAACCAATGAAAGATCTTAAAGTTTAAGCGACAGAAAATTTAGTTAGAACGACTTTAATCTTTGTTCAATTGAAGGAACTGTTAGTTAAAACCAATATCTTAATGAAAAGAAAATTGAAATAAGACCGATTCAAGGAGGTAATCTTCCATTTATATATTGCAAAAAAAATTGTATGAAAGGAGTCATTTCTCTTTGAAACATCTATTCTAGGTAATACGAAACAACTTTTGTAATTAGAAGCATCATTGTACTTGATGTAACCATAAAAGTGCTCTTTAGAATTAGCAATTGTGCAGCTGTTGATATGTTTTCCTTTAGATGTTACACGATTTGTTTTGGATATAAATGTAAGTAACATTATTAAGCAAACTGTATCGTCTACGAATAAGGGGGGATTGTGCCGTCTACGAATAGGACAATCACAAGTCTTTACTCTTAGTCATAAACCTGATTATACTTAATAATACCCTCTGCGGCTAAAAGATATGATTGAATCTGTAGGACTTCTTCAGAGAAACAATAATTCCGAAACTTAATTATTTTTCGCCCCACTGTTTAAATTATTTTCTCCCCACCAATTAGCCGAAACTACCAATTTAAGTTGACATGCATTTGATAAACACAACACAAATTGCTTAATTCTAGAATAATTATTGTTGATTGTGACACAGAAGTAGTTTCGTTTACTAATTTTAGTTTCACGAGATTTGTTCTATTCAAAAGTGGAAGGTTGGATATGCAGGGAAGCTCAGCAATTTACTGAGAATTGGTATCGTCTGGTTTACAAGGGGTAACATGAATGTCTTTATCAAAAAGTTACAGATATAGAATTCTGGGAGGAGCTGATATCATTGATTACCTTCAAAATTAAACCTACTACCAGATTGATATAGTTGTTTTACGATCTCCAAACTACATTTCTTTTACAGTAATTAACAAAATACAAAACTAGTTCATAATCAATTCAAATATATAATAGGAAAACTATAAATCAAGACATAATGTCTGATTCAATACTTATATATAATGAATTCAAATATATAATCTTATAAAGACAAACCACCATTGGCACCTCCACCAAGGCCACCAGAAAGACCACCTCCGATACCACCTTTAGCACCAAGACCAGCATTCATTCCACCTTTAGCATCAGCCTTAGCATCTCCTTTATCATCTCCTTTATACTTCCCACTAAGAGGACGTGAAACGTTTTCAGCAAATCTTCCTTCAAAATTCCCTGGAGGATCATAAGAACAAATAACGTATTTGGAATCAGGACACTGTTTATAAGCACATCCCACACTTTTTGAGGATTTCCAAACCACAGCTGTAAAGTGACCTGTAGCCATAGTAAACATTGGTTTATTATAATCGTAGAACTCAATTTCGTTATACCAGACCTTAACAGCGTCACGACCATTTTTAACTCCCACGATTAAATTTTCTCCATATGGACTATTGTGGGAGTGTTCTAATCCACCACCACAATGATATTTATCAGCAAATGCTTGTGCATACTTGTAGGCTTTTTGGTTCCAGGTGAGAGCAGATACCCCATGTAAAGCACGTTTTTCATTATGAGCCTGAAGGATCTCTTTAGAGAATTCGAGATCACGAACATTTCCAAATTGACCATCTCCAGGAGGAGGAGTAGGAGTAGGATTTGGCTTGGTTGTACTAGCAGGCTTGGTTGTACTAGCAGGCTTAGTTGTAGAATGATCATCGCTAGAAGTTGGTGAAGCTGCCGGAGTAGTAGTAGGTCCAGTCTTGTTATCAGTAGTTGAAGTTTTAGTATCCTGACTTGATGTTTTTGAAGCAGGTCTAGTAGAATCTTCACTAGTAGTAGGACCAGTTTCTTTACCAGTAGATGAAGTTTTAGTTCCCTGACTCTTTGTTGTTTGAGCAGGTCTAGTTGAATCTTCAGTAGTGGTAACAGCTTTATCAGATGAAGTTTCAGAATCCTGACTCTTTGTTGTTTGAGCAGGTTTTGTCGAATCTTCATCACTAGTAGAACCAGGATAACGGGTAATCGTTGACACAAAAGTAGTACAATGGACTTCTTTACCCTTGGTGTGAGTACGAGTAATCACAGTAGTGTAACATGATGGAGTAGCTTTTGGAGCAGGTTCTTCAGTACCAGTAGTAGCAACATTGGTTGGAGTTAAACTAGAAACAAAAGTAGTACAACTAACTTGTTTGCCTTTGTTAACAGCACAACGAATAATCGAGGTGTAACACGAAGAAGATGCTGAGGGAATAGTACCTCCAGTGGGAGTAGTGAATACAACCTCCTTTCCGCCTATGGTACTAGTAAGATCGGAAGGTCCGCCGTGGTTAGCAGGAGGAGTAGTAGTAGTTGTAACAGGAGCTGGAGGAGCAGCAGTAGAAGCACCAGGCTTACGAGTGATAACCCGTTTACTCAAAATCAACGTTGTAGGGATACAGTCCGGAGGAATTGCAGCTGCCTGAGTAGTTGAAAATAGCGCGAGTGAAGCAAATAAAGCATTCGACAACTTCATATTGTAATAACCAATGAATAACTTTAAAAGTAAGCGAAAGAACGTTAGTTAGAAAGACCTTAAAGTTTGTTTAAATGAATGAACAGTTAAAACCAATATATTGATGAAAATGAGTAGACAAAAATGAACCATTTAAAGTGGTAATTGCTCATTTATATATTACCAAAAAGTGAATACGCGGAGCCATTGTTCTATGAAACGGAAACATACTCATGACCATGTGAAACAAGAGGTAATTAAATACATGAATACATTCGGATTAAACACCAAGAAAAAGGGCTATAGGATTAGTACTTGTGCAGTTTTTTTGAAGTGTTCTCGGTAAATTTTAAGCGATTTGTTTTGGATCTAAATGTGATTGATATCAGCAATCGAATTTTTCCGATTTGGGCTAGGAAAATGACTACTCCCACCTCTCAAATAACAATCTTGGTGTACACGATAATGTAGCCTGCATTGGAACATATATTTAAATCGGTGATCTTTTGTACCAAAACAGATTCTTCAGCTTTATACTTTTCACCACCACTGTTTTCATTCTTTCCTCCACAAAATTTTTAGCCGAACGCGGAATAGTAACTTGACACGAATTTTATAAACAAACCCTAATTTGGTAAATTCTAGAACTAATTCTGTTGGTACACAAACTGAAATAGTATCCTGGTATAGGTCTATTTCAGGGGATACTTTTATTTGTAAAATAAATCACCATGAATGGAGAACAAGAGATTATTATGACCTCTAGATGTAGATCATCGGCTCAATCCCAGCTGATCCTTTAACATGAAGATTTGTGAATGTAAATTCACACAATAAATAAAGTTGTACAAAGTATTTCTCAATATTTCAAGAATAGTAACAACATTTTAGATTTCAATAAGAGGGGATGATGCAATTAATTACCATTGCCTTCGGTGGGTGACATATTGACAGCAATGGTAACATAGCTAAAACTCACTCTACAACGTAAATTTTTATCTGGCATAACTACTTCTTATTCTTTAAATTATGCATCTTTTACAATTGTCAACCAATTACAGAACTAAATCATAATAAATTCAAATATTTAAACATATGATAACTATAAATCGACTTGGAGTTTAATTAAATCCTTATACATAATAATTTCAAATATTTAATATTAAAGACAAACAATCATTGGAAGTAGGATGGATTCGAAATTTAGCAGCCACCATGTGCGCAACCATTGCCACCATATCCACCATATCCACCATATCCTCCATATCCACCATGCATTCCGCCGTAACCGCCACCTTGAGCACCACCTTGAGCACCACCTGATGCACCACCTTGAGCACCACCTTGAGCACCACCTTGAGCACCACCTTGAGCACCACCGTTACCTCCTAAAACACCACCGATAGCACTACTGATACCATTGCCGATACCACCGATGATATTTCCTATACCACCCAAGATACCGCTACCTCCACAGCCACCGTGGCCGCAACCACCTCCGTTGGAACCTCTGTTGGAACCTCCGTTTGCACCACCTCTAATACCACCACTGATTCCTCCATTGGCACCACCTCCAATACCACCACTGATTCCTCCTTGAGCACCTCCATTGGCACCACCTCCAATACCACCACTGATTCCTCCTTGAGCACCTCCATTGGCACCACCTCTAATACCACCACTGATTCCTCCATTGGCACCACCTCCAATACCACCACTGATTCCTCCTTGAGCACCTCCATTGGCGCCACCTCTAATACCACCACTGATTCCTCCATTGGCACCACCTCCAATACCACCACTGATTCCTCCTTGAGCACCTCCATTGGCGCCACCTCTAATACCACCACTGATTCCTCCTTGAGCACCTCCATTGGCGCCACCTCCACAGCCACTGTGACCACAATCACCTCCGTTGGAACCTCCCTTTGCACCACCACTAGCACCTTCATGGGCAGCACCTTGAGTACCGGCTTTAGTACCTCCGTGAGCAGCACCTTGAGCACCTCCGTGAGTAGCACCTTGAGCAACAGCTTTAGTACCTCCATGAGCACCACCCTTTGCATGACCTTCCGCAGCGGCTTCGTCACGGACTGAAAGACCATCTAAAATTCCATTGGCTTTGCCTATGAGATCACCGAACATGCCAGCTTCAGCACCACCTTTTACATCACCAGTGGCACCTCCCTTGGCACCACCCTTGGCACCACCACCGATACCACCACTTACACCTCCCTTAGCACCACCACCAATACCTCCACTTACACTACCACCTCCACTAACAGGTAAAACATTTTCAGCAAAAGATCCGATAACATTACCCGCAGGAGCATAAGAACAAATAATATATTTCTTCCAGTTTTGAGCAGAACAATCTTTATAAGCACATCCTACACTTGTTGTGGATTTCCAAACAATTGCTGTGAAGTGTCCAGTCTTCATGCTAAATACTGGGTTGTTATAATCATAGTACTTAATTTCATCATACCAATCAGTCACTGATGAAGGACCATTAGGATAACCCACAGCTAAATTTTCTCCAAATGGACTATTGGATGAATGCTCCAAATGGCCATTCGATCCACAATCATATTTATCAGCATAAGCTTGAGCGTATTCATAAGCTTCTTGGTTCCAAGTGAGAGCAGATACCCCATGTAAGGCACGTTTTTCATTATGTGCCTCAAGAATCTCTTTAGAGAATTCGAGATCAAGTACATTTCCAAATTGGCCATCTCCAGGAGTACTAGGAGAAGGAACTGGGCTGGTAGAAGTGAGATCAATGCTAGTTGTAGTAACAGAATGATCCTCGCTAGTTGAAACAGCCGGAGCAGTAGGAGAAGTTTCATAATCCTGACTCGTAGTTGATTGAGCAGGTGTATTAGAATGACCAGTTTCTCTAATAGATGAAGTTTCAGAAACCTGACTCTTGGTTGTTTGAGCAGGTGGAATTGAACCTTCACTAATACTTGGATAATGAGTAACAGTTGATACAAAAGTAGTATAATGGACTTTTTTACCCTTGGTATGGGTACGAGTAATAACAGTCGTGTAACACGAAGGAGTAGGTTTAACATGGGTATCTTGAGTAGGAGTAGGAACAGCAGTTGGAGTCAAACCAGCAACGAAAGTAGTGCAACGAACTTGTTTGCCTTTGTAAATTGCACAATGGACAATCGAAGCATAATATGAAGATGATGGTGTGGGAACACCACCTCCAGTATTAACAGGAGGAGGACTCCAAGCAGGTTCAACACTAGTAAATACTACCTCTTTACCATCGATCGTACTTGTAAGTTCCGATGGTCCACCTTGATTAGGAGTAGGAATAGGTGAAGCAGGAGGAGTAACAGTTTGAGTTCTAGTAACTTCTTTAACCACAGTGACTGTTTTGTAAACACAGTCTTTGGGAATTGCTGCTGAGTGAGTAGTTGCGAAAAGCGCTAACGAGGTAAGTAATGCACAAGAAAACTTCATATTGTAATAACCAAATGACTTTAAAGTAAGTTTTTAAGCGAAAGAACGTTAGTTAGAAAGACTTTAAAGTTTGTTTAAAGGAGTGAACAGTTATAACCAATATATTTGATGAAGAGGGAACTTTCTGGAAACATGAACAAATTCTCAGTGGTATCCCTTGATTTATATACCACAATTGGATAAAAACAGTCATTGTTCCTTGAAACGTTAACTACTATTCATGACAGTATGAAACAACATGAAACAACATGGAACTAGGATTGTCACCATACTGATGATAAGTTACGTAATTGCAAAAAGATGTATTCAAATAAGAAACTTTAGTGGTTATGCAGATTTTTGATGTGATCTCGTTCTGGATCTAAAACGATTTTGTTTTGAATTTGAATGTACGTGACCATGTTTATAAATTCTTTTCCCTTTTGAATAGGATAGTTGTTTAGATATGAATCTGGTAGTTTCTGATGGTACAAGATGAGGCTAGAACCCTTTGTTGGATCTGCGATCCCTTGTAGCAACATTAAATTACGGTCAAATCTGCTCTAGCGCCGCTTTATTTTCCCCTTGGTTTTTTGCTATTTTAATATGACACGCATTTGATAAACACATCCCACATAATCAGTCCAAACAAAGACACGTAAAGTTATATGTTTGGGTCTTGGCAATGATAAACAAAAAAACCGCGAATAATTCAAAACATGGCGAAGTAGATGAATCTAGATTCACTCAAAATCTTTATTTTTACTATAACAAATTTACAAAACACAATATATATATATTTTTATTAACAATTAAATGCATTTAATCCATTTCAACATCTTCATCTTGTTTCTTGGAAGCTTCTCTGGCAGCAGCCATTTTTTCAGCCATAGCAGCAGCTTGAGCAGCTTCTTGCTTTTGTCTATATTGTTCCTTCTTTTCTTGTTCTTTAGCTAAATATCTACCTCTAATAATATTACCAATTGAAGCCAATTCTTCATATTTAGCAATATATTTACCCTTGGTTGAATCATAACCATCATCATATAACCAATCTTCAGTTTTTGATAACATACCAGTTAATTTTTCCTTTTCTTCAGGAGAAGCAAATTCACTATATTGATCATCTAATTTACCTCTTAAATCATAAATATATTCTTCGAGAGCATTCTTTCTATCTTCGGTGTCAGCAACTAATTTATCTTCCATAACCATGGCATTTTCAGCTTCAATTAATTTTTGAAGAACTGCAGGAGGTAAAGCAGCGCTTTCTAATTCAATAACACAATCATTCTTCTTGACTAATTTCTTGACTTCACGATATTGAGGTTCAGCTTCTTCATCTTCATCGTTAGTTTCACCTTCTTTAGCTTCAGGTTCAATTAATTCTTTGACTAATTGTTCTTCAACGGTATAAGCTGCTTCTACGGTATAGAATCCAGAAGGATCGTTTCTTAACTTAACCTTAGTAGCAATGGAAGCTTCACCTTCAGAGGGAACAACACCAGAAATCTTCCATTTGGCAACATTAACATCAGTTCCAGCAGGTAATTCTTCTGGTTTGGTATATTTAGCTTCAACATCAAAATCACCACTTCTAAATAATGTAATGATCTTTGTAGATGGGAAAGAACCACCTCTTGGGAAAACTTCCAAATGATCATCTTCTTCATCAGCTTGTTTATCCCAGAAATAGGAGACAGTATATTGGTTATAATCTTCAAACTTGAATGGTCTAACTCTAACAGTTGGAGAATGACAAGCACAAATATAAGCATTACCTCTGGCAATAGCTTCATCTTGATTTAAAGTGAAGGATAATGGCTTACCAAAGATTTCACTCAATCTAGTCTTGATTGATGGAACTCTTGTACAACCACCAATAAGTTCAATGGAATCTAAATCTTCAACAGAAATACCAGCTTCTTGTAAAGCCAACTCAACAGGAACGTTAATTCTTTCTAATAATGGTTTAATCATTTCTTCCAATTCTTCTCTAGTTAAAGAAGAAGATACATCAACATCATTCATAACACTTTCAATATTGAATGGAGCTTGAGTGTTTGCTGACAAAACTTTTTTCAATTTTTCAGCAGCAACTAAAACACGATAATAAGCCTTAGCATTTTCTTTAACATCAATCTTGTATTTACCCTTGAACTCTTCAGCAAAATGATCAGCAATTGCCTTGTCGAAATCTCTACCACCAAAATGTTTATCATTGGCAGAGCCCAATATTTTCAATTCTCCCTTTTTAACTGCAGCAATAGAAACTTGATAAGAAGAATGACCAATATCAACAAAGGCAACTTTTTTAAATTCATCTTCAGGTAAATCATTTTGTTTGAAAACACCATACCCAACAGCAGCAGCAGTGACTTCATTAACGATTCTAACTGGGTTTAAACCAGCTATTTTACAAGCATCAGCAGCAGCACGACGTTGCTTTTCGGTATACCAACCTGGAACAGAAAGACAAATGTCAGTTAAGTTTCCTTTGGTTTCCTTAAAGGCAATGTCCTTGATTTTGTTCAAGTACATACCTGCCAATTGAGTAGCACTAAATTCTTGTTGCTTTCCTAAAAATCTAACTTTAGCATTAATACCACCATCTTCATTCTTGGTTAAAGGAACTGTGAAATATTGTTGTTCAATGGCAAAATCAGGATGGTCATAATCTAAACCAATGATTCTCTTGACATTGTCAACGGTATTTTTCAAGTTGGAAGTTTGTTGATTCTTGGCTGCTTCACCAAGATATCTATTTTTTGGACCAAACCCAACAAGAGTTGGAGTGGCTCTGTTGGAGACTTCATTGACAATAATGTCAATTCCTCTGTTTCTAGCGCAAGCAATAACAGTGTTTGTGTTACCTAAATCAACACCAAATGGAGTAGACATTGTTAAGTTATATATTTAGTATAAAGAAGAGTAGTTAGAAATGACCACCACAAGTGAAAAAAAAAGTTTTTCCACATTGTTGATGGAATTGCAACGTTCAAGGAGAAAGTTTTTTTTGCATTATTGAAGGGTCGTGTAATTTGGTTAATATTCTACAGTATTCGAGAATGTTCTATAAAAGACATCATATGATATTTACTTATTTATTCTCTTCTAAAATTGTGATTAACGACATCCAACCAGGACTTTCAACTAATCTAATATAATCTTCTTCTTTTTTGTTGACAATGAATTTGAAAACTGATTCCAACTCTTCTTGTCCCAAAATGTTTAATCTGGTTAAATGGCACAAGAAATGGAAGTTACACAATTTATTCTTTCTCAGTTCATAATCACTATCATTCAAGTATTGGTAAACTGTAGATAAATCTTGTACATCTCCCATATATTCCCGATTTTCAATTGTATAATGATATTCACTGGTAAATAATGGTTGTGGTGTCACGGGAAATGAATCTGTAAGGGAGACCAACAAGAATTCCACTGGGAATGTCGGTTTAGCATTACTCTTTACTTCTAATCCATACTCATTAATCTTGGAATATTGGATATCAGGAACATACCTTGTCGAATTGTTTTCATTTACATATACCATTGAAGGTTGAGTACATCCTGTAATTATATCTGCTTCAACTAAGGCTTCAGCTCCGGTTGAAACTTGATACAGTCGAGGTTCAATATCTCCTAACAATCCTCCACTAATCACACAAGTGACAAATTTTGAAGAAAATTTCCCAATCAGAGTGTATTTGGTAACATTGGGGTATTTATGTTGAAATCTCGCAGCCATAATACATTCAAGATTGGTCAAAAAATAACTATCCTTGTGTCTTTTACATAATACAGTTCCATCTTTATTTCCTGAATCAGTTAAATCAGTAAATGTTATTCCTACTTTCATTAACCCCAACTTTGCTGCAATAGCATCAACTTGTTGTTCTTCATCCCAATTTAAAAGAGTAACTCCATCTAATTCACCAACTTGAGGAGGTTCATAAATCAGTTCTACAACAGCTTTAATTCCCAAAGGTACTTTATCGAATTCTTCATATCTTCCATATAAATATCCAAATCGTTGTACACCAGTACTTCTCCATCCGTTAAGAAATTCATTCAATATAGAAGAATCAGCAAATTCAACATGATCCACCATTCTAAATTTTTGTAATTGTAATGTAATGGGACTTGGTTGACACTTGGAACATATTCCCCTGGGGTAAGGTTGATGACCTTGTTGACAATGTAAATCAATTTTATAATTTGGTTCTTCCAAAGGGGCGATATATGAACCTCCATTATTCTTGTGTTTTGCCAGTTGTTGTTTTAAATAAGCATGAAAGGATATATGTTTAATTGAATGTTCTGAACGATAATTTTCATCCCATGGAGGTAATGGTGCACAGTATTCACACATTCCCCTAGCACCATGACGACACATTGATGAGAGAGGGCGGGGAATTAAACCTTCTTGTTTGTCAAGAGAAATGTCAACTGGAAGTTCACTAACTTTTGTAGGTCCAAGGGTGGTGGTGATTGTAGTGGTGATTGGTGCTGTGGAGGCAGAAGTAGAAGTTGTTGTAGCAGTAGCACTTGTACCTACTGCACTTTCATACGATACAAATAACATATCTCCATTTTTAAGTCCCAATTGTTTTACAGTTTTCCCACAATATGACTCAGCAGCTTCACCCTTTTGAGAAGGTGAAGATGAAAGAAATAATGATTGAGTATTGACTGCAGTGGATAATTTACTAACCAATTGTTCAATAACCAGAAGAAAATCTGAATCTAATGACGTGTTTATACGAAACATCCCATCTTTGGAACGAAACCGAACAATAATTGACGACATTGCGTTGGGGGTAGGACTAAGTGGAGGTTGTTTCGATATTGGTATCTTTTTTTTTTTTGTTTGCCATCGTTTTTTTTGTGGAAATATACTAACAAAAAAGTCTTACACGTAATTACTAATCAAAATAAAGCAATCTATTATACACTCATATATACTCTAATACAATCACTTAGATCACCAACAATCATCCTGGGTCGAAGTTTATACTTTTGTCGTTTCTTATCTTCATTTGTATCTACTATTATTTCTTCCTCTTCTTCTATTGGTATAGTAAACACCAGTTGTTTAATAAGCATACGCATATCTCCTCGATATGTATCATGACTAGTATCTAGTTGCCACTCTATTCCTAATCTATGTCGAATGGAAAGGAGCACTTTCACAGGAATAACTAATTTAACTCCCCTCTCTTCAACGGTTATATTTCCTGATTCTTGAATACCTTCCTTTCTGGAGACTAACTCAACTAGTTTGTCATGGATTATAGGGATTATTTTCGTGTTTATATACCCTTGGGATAATCTAACTTGAAATTTATTCTTTAATGTAATTAATGATTTTGAATTTATTGCTAAAGATTTTTTATCACACGAGGATGTTGTTGCGGTGGAAGTGTTTGAATATCCTTGAGGAAATATCTTTAAAGGTATAGCTTGGTTTTGTACTGTAATGAATGTTATTTGGGGTGGCATTGTTTCAGAACGTGTATTTCTTACTTTGCACTTTCTGTATAATTTTTCTGCCTCAATTTAACACCAAAATAAAAGAGAAATCACTGTTACTCTACACATACTTGTTATAATAAAAAAATCTATCAAATTACTATACCAGAACTATAAACCAGAGTCGAACCCATTTAATAACCTCCATAAATAAATACTCCCTTATAAAAACCACTCAAAAAACCCAAAATATGCATCCACATTAGTGTACAAAACTAAGCTTTGACAAAAAAAACACAGAAAAGGACCATCCCAAGTGAGAACACAAACAACATTCTTCAATCAATTTACTCAAGAATCGTCGCTGCTATCATGTACAGATGCGCGCCATAAACTTTTTCACTGAATTGAATAGTGGAATTAGTATTACTGAAAATGAGCGATCCTAGTGAAATTCTAACCAAAAATTTATCTTGTTTCCGTGACTGCAAAATCTTAAAAGAAAAAAAACACAGCTTGTTTTTTTTGGATTTTTTATTTTATGATTTTTTTTCTTTTTTTAAAGTTATAACAAAAAGGGAGTACTATCTTTCCAGTATGGAGTGTCATTATTAAACAGGAATCCGTGATAATACATCATCACACCCAAAACAAAACAAAAATCTAACGAATAAAATCAATCTAACCATAAATTATAAATACATGAAACAACAAAAAAATCTCCTAAAAAAATTTCTCTTCCCCAAAAAAACTAAAATGATAAAAACTCTTCAATATCTAAACCATAATTCTCATCATTGGTTATTCCGACTTGTATCCGCTCTCCATCTTCTTCTTCAGTCATAATAAATCCATCCCCACTAAACTTTTCAAACAAATCCAAAAATTCCGGTATGATTGGTGCTGCAGACCAAACCGGTAGAAAAGGTAACAAGAAAATAAGGACCAGCCCTAGTTTCCAAGAACAACGTCCAAAAAAATACATTCACCAAAAGAAAACTAATTAGTTACTACGATGCTATAAATCTCAAATGAGACAAGCAGAGAACTGTCAACTTAGCTTTTCTCTCTTGATATTAGTGTATATCATTAAGGAGTGTTTGTTAAATAGTAATTGCGACTTTTCTGTGTGACAAAATTACTGCTGAATTTTGCCCCAACTCATAGGAATCATGGATGTTTGTTAAGGATGTGGAATGTTTAGGTGAAGACATGGATGATGATGGAGTGGTTGGTATACTTGTTGATGAAGATGTCAATAATGGTGATTCAGATTGTAATGAACTTGATCTCATAGTTAAATCAATGGGAGAATTTATAGGAGAATTTATCGATATGGGGGAAAGGTAATTACATGGTTCTTGAGGTGGAGGAACCAAATAATCATTGGGTTCTTGTTTTATCTGAAGTTTTTCTTGAAAAATTGGTTTTTCTTCAACTGGTTCAGATTTGATCTTTCTCTTTTTAGTAGGAGTTGTTGTTGTTGTTTCCTGTTCATCCTCTTCTTCCTCGTCATAATCATCATCATGATTATTTTGAGAATTAGAATTAGATGACTTTCTAGAACCAGACAAATTAGAATGAATCTTTTCCTTCAATTCACTTAAATCTTTCAATGTTTGTAAACCCAGTAATTGATCTTGATTAACCAATTTAGAAATAGTTTGGAAATTTTCTTCCAATTTCAATAAATTAGCTTCCAATTCAACAACATAAGCTTCTAAATATTCAACATGTTTCCTCTTTTTCTCGCGAGAAGCATGAGCTGCACGACGATTACGAAGAATACGTTCAACCCGTCTTTGTTCCTTTTCTTCCTTGGTCTTTGCTCTCTTACGAGGAGGCAAAGCTGCTTTGAAAGAAGTAGGTAAGTTAGTGGTGGTATCGTTGGAAGAAGGTGGAGAATTAGCAACAGTGCTAAGGACAGTGGAGTCTAATGAGGAGACGACTGAGTGTTGATTGGTACTGGTAGTGGATACACTGGCGTCCATGGTTGTGGGTAGTGATTTGGGTAGTTGTGGGTAGTAAAAGGGTAAAGGTCGTGTGTAGTGTAAAATATAAGAATAATAAAAAAAGTAAGCTTTTTTAATACTAAAGAAGGAAGGCAAAAAAAACTACTTTAGGTATACGAGGTGAAAATCATTTAGATTTATACTTGATTTTCTTCAGAAAAAAAAAAAATAAATAAGTGACCACTGTGAAAAAAAATAATTTTGGAAACTGAAACTCAAAAGGGAGAAACTAGAAAAACAAGAAAAAAAAAAAAAAAGAAAGAAAAAAAATACCCATACACAAAAGGGGGTGTAACATGTGGTATGAGCCAAGGCTGTTTGAAGACTTCTTGCCATTTTTCCTTGATTCGTCGTGTGGTTACCGTGTTATTTTCTTTTAGTTTATTTTTAGTATTATTATTTTTGTGTTGTCCATAGTTGAGAGAAAAAAAGAAAAACAAATGGGTAGTGTGATTTAACACAAAAACAGAAGGTAATGGAAAACTATGGATTGTTTTTTTTGGCTTTTTAGTTTCAGTTTTTACTTAAAATTGCGAACACGGAAACTATTACATAACCTATAGGTAATGGACACAAAACTGTTGAGGGTGACGATACACGGGTATTTAGATACAAATGTAATATCTCCAGTTATCCGGTATCGCCAAGATTCCGTAACAAATCAACTGTTTTACTTCGGTTATGTTGCTACACGGAATGACGAGAAAGGTCTAGACCCAAATAGTACGATTTATGAAAAAAAAATTTAAAACGAGTTTTTAAAATATTTTAGTAGTGATGGAACTGTGGAGGGGTATCACTTATTAATTTCAAACGAGGCTTCTTATTAGGGGGTGTGATTGACATTTCCATTGTGAAATCTGAATGATATCTGTTTAGATAGTCACGGATACAAACAATGTCATGGTGATTGTTCACATGTTTTATTTTTTTTTCTAATTAAGCTTTTTCTTTTGTGGTAGAAAAAGATCTGTTTTGTTTTAAAATTTTAAACTTTTAAACTTTTACGGTTTTGATTCTGGAAATTGAAAAATTCTCGTTCGTTTTTCTTTTTCTTGATTTGAAACACCTTTAAATTACAATGGTTAATTTTGTATAAATATTGAAATTAAAGGGGGCAGATACACATTGTGTGTAGGAATATCTATATGCGGAAAATTACATGACAGTGTATGAAGGCTTGTATATTTGTAAATAATATCTCCTCCTTCTCTTGAACAATGGGGTAATATAAACTTTTCTCAAGTACGAATTTTCTTTTGTTGATGCACCCCGTTTTATTAACATGATTTTGTTCTTTCTTTTACCTTGATGGGCATAAAAAACGCGATAGATCTTGACGAGGTACATTTTAGTCTGATGAATTACTATGTTGAACTATCAACTTTTGTAACTACTTCATTGGGGAATTGTTGGTTGTGTAACTAGTTTGATTAATTGAAAAAAATATCACAATGTTGATTCTATTTTCATCAAATTCTCTACAAAAATATCGTTGCAAAAATAATATTATTCATAATCCTCAATTCGCCATTACCTTAGCTCGTAACCTTATCGGAAACAATCAGTAATTATCCTTCATTTTATTCTAGGGGATGAACCACCCACACCCGCCTTGTACTCTACCCCCACATTTCAATTACGAAAAATATTCGGGTTATTTTTTTCTAGATAGAACAATATGACAATGGATACAAAACAGAATCTTTATAACTTTCGTAAATGTGGTTCTAGTTTATGCTCGTACTGGAGTTAACAATTGTGCTAAATCTAGACCGTAATGGGGGACAATAGTACATGTGGCCAGGAAATATCCCTTATTCAAGGGTGTATCTATAAATAGGGAATTGTGAATGTGTATAGGGGGAGGGGGGACAGTTACGAACTCAGGCGGTTTACCAGCTTTTAGGGAGTCTCCTATCTTAGCAATGAGTAACTGTGGTTTGGTATGTAGTTGCAGAAGGAATCGTGTAACAGGTAACATGGAATATCGGAACAAGTGGAGAAACATAGCTCGTATAACTTTTCTATATGTGACAAACTTTAGCAAGCCTATTGTAGATTGAAGTTTCTCTCGTTGCTTTCGGAACAATAAATTTTGTTATGTTAACCAATTTTTTAAAATACTGCATTCCAAAACTTTGGTATGGAACATCATTTACAGAATATACCTTCCTACTCGTGTTAATTCCATATCACAATTCTTATTTTTTGGAGGCACTGGTGATGTTATTTTTACAGTATATTTTACAACATTACCATGAAAATAATAGTAAGCGATTGAGTTACATGCCCCTCATACTGGTTATTATTAACTTGGACAAGCCTTGGAAGATTGGAAAATATCATGAAAAATAATATGTTGGAAAAGATCTTTAGAAGTCAAACACTGCAAAATGTTCAATTTTAAGACTGCTCAAGAAACACTAACCGAACTTAACTACCCAGTTACAAAACCTTTAAACACTGTTGAATAATTACTGCTTTGATGAGTAATCTCCACCTTTACAGTTTATTCGCACGACGAAACAACGTAGAAAAATCGACTCTTCTAAAAGAAATTTTTTTTGCGCCAATATTACTCATACTTCAAACAAATCAACATGAAAACAGTACTATCCATACAGTCTCACGTAGTACATGGTTACGTTGGGGGACGAGCCGCGATATTCCCCTTACAAACACAAGGCTGGGAAGTTGATAATATCAATACTGTAAACTTTTCCAATCATACTGGATATGGTACATTCACTGGAACCAGTCTTGCACCAGAGGAACTTGATTCCATATTAACTCAACTTGAAACTAAGCTTAATGTACAATATAAAGCTTTAGTTAGTGGATATATCCCTAATGCTGATCTTATTCGCACCTTGTCTTTACATTTACCTAAATTAAAACGAAATGGTGGGATATATTTATTGGACCCTGTAATGGGAGATAATAATTATATGTATGTTGATAAATCTTGTATTAAAGAATATCAGAATATATTATTGTTGGAGAAATTAGTGGATATAATCACACCAAATCAATTTGAATTAGAGTTGTTGACAGGATTACGTATTTCATGTAAACTTACGTTGATTGAAGCAATTAATAAATTACATCAACAATATAAGATTCCTTATATTGTGATAACTTCAGTGAATGGAGAGATTTTCAATTCCAAAAATGATGATATATATTGTGTTGTCAGTAGTGTACAAGGATGTAAAGTGTTTAAAGTACCTATGATCAAAAGTTATTTCACAGGAGTGGGAGATTTGTTTCTGGCGTTGTTATTAGATAGATTGGAGAGGAACAATATGGACTTGTCCACCCTGATTAATCAAGTATTGACTATTGTCAGTTGGACTTTAAAATTAACTCACAAATCAGCATTACTTGCTAAAAGAGAAGCAGTTAAATCAGGTGATAACGAATTAATTGGGAAGATTAATGATGCTGATACAATGAAGTACTTGGAACTTCGGATAATACAAGCAAGAGAGTATTATGGGTATGATGGACCAGGAGAGTTTGTTGAGATGGATATGGATTTAGATTTATAGAATTAAACCAGATTTATTTAGTAATAGAGAGCCGAATTATTCGTGCGGCAATTTCCCAAAGTAGGAGATTTTTGCTTTCAGTTTCTTCCGCTATCCGGAAACGGAAATTAGCGATGGAGAATTTTTTTGCTTGAGCGGAAGTATATTTCTACCCCAGAAGATCCGACAATTTATTTCATTCTTTTCACGGTAAAACTATTCCAATGACACCAACTTCATCTTTAACTCGACCAAAAGTATTGATTGTTGGTTCGGGGGGCGTAGGTACAATCTCTGCCCTTTCACTCACCACCAACAATAAATGTGAAGTAACTTTAGTTGTCAGATCCGACTACGATCTTATCTTGAATCAAGGATACTCGATTAACTCATGTACATATGGGAAATTAACTCATTGGAAACCACATAACATTGCTAAATCTGTAGTTGATGCTGCTGCTCGATTTGGTCCCTTTGACTATATTTTGGTTACAACTAAGAATATTCCTGATGGGTCAACAACTTGTGAACAAATTATTAAACCTGCTGTTGATGCTAGTCCTGACCTGGTAATTATCTTACTTCAAAATGGGTTAGGAGTTGAGAAACCCATGTATGCTGCATTCCCTAATCATATTGTTCTCAGTGCGATTTCTCATATTGGTTCAACATATTATAATGGACATGTTGAAAATAAAGGTATTGACAATGTATTCCTTGGAGATTTCAAATGTGAAAATCGTCATCCGTTATCTGAACTGAAGATTTTAGAGTTTATAAGTATTTATCAAAACTCAGAAAACAAGAATAGAATAGTTGTTGATGATAATGTTCAGAAAACTCGATGGGAAAAATTAATTTATAATTCTGTGTTTAATACAATCACGGCATTAGTCAACTTGGATGTTACTCGTCTTCAAATTAACGATGCCAATGAAGAATTAATCCGTCCAGCTATGCTTGAAGTTATTGCGATTGCTAAATCTGTTGGGGTGGAATGTGATGTTAGTAAAGTTGATAAGTTTATTCACATTGGCGATGGATTATTTTATTCTCCTTCAATGTGTGTAGATATGAGAAAGGGTCAATTAATGGAATTGGAAGTTATCTTGGGTAATCCCATGAGAATTGCCCGAGAAAATGGTGTGAGTACTCCTATACTTTCTGTCGTTTATTCACTTTTGAAAATGGTGCAATTTAGAATTAAAGAAGAACGAGGAATGTTTGAAATTAATGAACAAGATTTCCAAGGGAATTCAGATGAATATGCCACGATATTCCATGACAAGTATATATAGAATAGGGTTACCACCAGGTAAATACTGGAGGTCTACTAGTTTCCTTAATTAATCTTTCAATAATCACTCTTCTTGTTCCTGTAGCATTGACACTATGTTCTCGGTTAATATGTTCATACCCTGATTCATTTGTGACGTCATCCTCGTTAATCGCACTAAGACTACTGGTTAAATAATTCAGTCCTGGAAGCAATGGTGTATGAATATCATCATGATATTGTCGACTAGTATCAGTTTCATACATTGAAGTTTGCATACGAAAGATATTGTCATTGTCGACATCTTCCGGCATATACATAACATCATCAAACACAAGTAAATTCTCACGTTTAGTCAACTCTAAAGGACCAGCATAACCTAGTTTTAATATTTCCACGATATTGAATGCTTGTCCCTTTAGTACTGCCAATTGTTTATGCCATAATCTTTCTTTAAAATCTTGATCCTTGGTAAATACTTGTCTTAATCCCTTGACAGTTTGTTCCCACCATACTTTCGATGTAAGTAAAGGTAAATAATGATTTCTTGTTCTCATAGAAAAGGGTTGTCCAATTATGGAATAAGGAAGGAAAAGCCAACCAAAGGGGAATGATCTCCATTCATCAGGATGTTTCCAAGGGAATGCTAATCCGGAGTCAATAGCACCAACTTTAATCTTGGGTTTAACTATCTTTGTTTGGTGTTTAGTTTCCACTTCACTCCAATCTACTTTAATCATCCAATTATCTAATCCTCTATCGGTATTTCTCATCATATAATCTAGGATAACCAATTTCTCAACTTCTTCTTGAAATTGTCTCATTGATTCAATACTCCATTGAAACGTGTATTCAGTTTCATTTACATTCACTTCAACATCCAGATGCTTTGGTAATTGGGAAATCGTTTCATGATCCAGAGGAATGGGGTTTTGTTTAATCCATACTTCAGCTTCAGTATACCCTTGAAGAAAAACTTGGAACGAACCAATTTTCTGAGGTAATTTCTTAACATCATTACCTTTATCCCAATAAGAATAGAAAAAAGTAGGTGATCGTAAACAAATAACTTCTGTGTAAGGTACAATATATGACTGTAATTGTTTATCAAGATAACATGCTGCAGCTTCACTTATATACCCTAAATTAGGAATCAAACATGATCGACCAAAACAACAGGGGAAGAACGTACGATGAGCCCATTTTGACCATTTAGGCAGAAGAGGACCATATGGTTCTTCATCTTTAGGTTTAAAAATGCCAGCTTTGGAAAATTCCAGAGAATTACCAGTTTTTCCATATACGAAATAACTTCCTGACGAACCTTGGGCTATTCGTTGAGGGAACCCCTGTTGAACTTCTATAACTTCAATTATATGATTTAATAACATGGCGAAATCTCGTTCACTTAAATAATTATCTGGAAAATCAAATGGTTTCTTGGTTTCATCTTCCACAACTCTTCGCCAATGAATAAACAAATCTCGACCAGAATTCAATTGAGGTAAATTCCTCAATGATCTAAATGTAGAATATTCAATAATATAATCTCCTTCTTCTTCATGTTTAATTCTCTTTTTGTTTTTACTTAAAGGCAGGTATGCCCATTTGGCAGCTGGAATTAAATAAGCTCGTGTGAATCGTTGGAAATTCGAATCTGACTCATTACTTCCTCTTCGTGAAGTTGGTTGTGATCTACTACTTCCTATATTAGGTTGTTGATGATGTGTCGGTATTGAAGAGTTTAAGGGAACCAAACTCGCAGATTTTACCTTGATTGGTAATTTCGGACTAACTAATGGTGGACCTAATTTGTTAATGTGGCTTTCATTTAAATGATGCCAACTATGAGAAAGATATTGATTGTTTGGTGTTGTTGGTTCTGGAGTTGTAACTTCTTGATCGGTATCATTCTCAGGAAGTACCATTTGAGGAGAAACAGAATTGGATCTGTAAACTTCCACAGGTGGATTCAACTTGCTACTGTCACTCATAGTAAACTGAAAGTGTATCTGTTATGAGCACAGATTGCCAAGTTCAGGGATGAGTTTGGGGTAGGCCTTTTTTTTTTTTGTTATCAGCCGTTTGTACCGTCTAATTGATTCTTACCACGTGAAAATTGACTACACGAATGAGTTACTACAAACATTGTAAGGTAAAACAATGCAAATCACTTTATAAAGATTAAATATACGTAGTTGTTGGTAGATTGGTAGAAAAACAGGGTATTAAACTAATATAGAAAGGAATAATGAACAAGTTAAAATCCATTTGGCCACACCAATATTCAGACCCAAAGATTTATCCTTGGACGAGGATTTGCCAGTGGAACTATCCGTCAGGGCTTTACCTGACAGAGTACCATCTTCACTGTTATCAGTCTTGCCTTTAAATATATAATCGTTCAATGTAGTAAATAACCCTTTGGCTTCTAATTGTTCAATGATATCTTGTACAGCGTCAAAATATTTACCAGCATTCTTGCCCAAGAAACTTAAATCAAATTTTCCTCCCAAGAAATCATTAACCACAGCCAAGACTTGTTTTGGATTACCAAGGAACAGTTGAGCTAATCTACCAACATTAACTCCTGAAAAATCTAAATGAATAACATCGGCCTTGACAACGGTACGGACAATTTGTTCAGTCATGTTTAAATATGATTCTGTACTAATAAATCGTTTGATTGTATATACAAAGAATCCAGTATCATTTAAAGCATTAAGTAAATCACCAGCATATTCACCAATTATTGGGGATGTTATAAGTGAAATTCCTGTATTTTGAAGGAAATCAATTAAGGAACCAGTATTGTTACTAATCACTTGATCGAAAAACTCGTCTGAATTACCTGAACTTGAACTTGATCCTGATCCTGAACTTGAACTACCTTGGTTAAAGAAGAAATCATCGGTTGTTGGTTGTGAAGATTTATCGGCTGTTTTCGTTGAAGTTTTGTCTACCGTTTGTGAGGATTTTTCTGTCGTTGAACTTTTAACAAGCAGTTTTGAACTTTTGTCGTTGTCTAAATAAAATTCATCGGTAACACCTTCATTTGAACTTTTATCGCCCAGATTTGATGATTTATCATCATTCAAATAAAAATCATCAGTAACACTTGTATCTGTCTTATCATCTTTCAAATAAAAGTCGTCAGTAAGTTCTCTCTTTTGTAATAAATCAGTAAACACATATTTAAGGGTACCCTTTAATGAAAGAGCAAAATTATTTATTATATCCACTAAATGTGGTCGGAAATTTTCATCCAATAAAATCCCATTCAAAGTAGATTCCACTAATCCTGAATCAAGAATAGTAGTTACTATAGCTGTTACATTAATAAATGAACTGGCTATTGCTGCAGTATTTATTACACTACCAACATGTATAGTAAGATTTCTTCCATCAAGAAGTTCCGACATCCAACCAGTCAAAGTGTCAAGACGATCAGGATGGTCGGCAATGGCATCCAACAAATTCCACAAAATACCCGTATTATTAAATATTATTAATGCTTGAGAAATTGCTGATTCATAATCTCCTCGTTTAACTAAAGGATGATTTTTAAGGTCAAATATTTTCACCATATCGTAATATGCTTGTCTTTCATCATCGTCAAATTCATTTTCTACATAATCTTCAATCTGATCCCTAAGGTCTGATATATTATCTTCAATAAGTCGACCACAAGTGAATACAAATAAAAAAACGAAGGAAATTATATTAAACACTTTCATAGTTTGATGTGTAAAAGAAAAGAGGATTCTGAAACAAAATCTAGATATTGAAGGAGATTTGAGATATATTAAATGGTAGAAATCGAAGCACAAAGTAACATTTCGATTTTAGGAAATTATATGAAAAGTCGCTTATTGTCACATCTTACTGATGTTTGCAACCAATCTCAAAAAGAAAAACAGAGAAATTGCACCCATGTTATTACCTAATTAGGAAAATATCCTGAATTATTAAGTGAGGAATTATCCTGATTGGGACATGTGTTGTGTGCAGGATTGCAGACTTTTGTTATTCTTTTTTCTTCTTTTTCTGCCGTACTGGATTATTGGTTACGAGAATTTCTCATTTGATTCATTTTTTTCTTTTTTTGTGAAAAGTTTAATCTGGGCTCATAATTCTTTCAACCAAGAGAAAAGAAAAAAAGAGAATTCTAAAACTGTAAATGTGGGGTTATCTCACAAAAACTCGAATGACTTCAAATGTTGACTTAATGTAAGTTTTATATTTTTAGAGTTTTATTGTGTCATACAATTGGATAGATCCCAAAGTCAAAACAAAGAGGTAGTGGAAATGAAAGGAAAAAAAAGATACACTCGTGGTGCTATCCTTAAAAAAAGAATCCTACGATCTTGAATCAAAACTCAACAGGATTTCCCAATTAGGAAAAGATTATGAATCGATTTTTTTTAACGAGACATCTTCAAATGTAGATAAAAAAAAGTCTATCCCAAGATGATCTATCTATTTTAGATACATTCTTTAACAATCCAAGTTAAAACTTTTCACGATAACGTGTTGGTAAACTCTCCCCCAAAACTTAAAATAAATAAAACACCACCACCACATTCGTACCGAATAGGCTAAGAAAAAAAGAATTTAGGTTTAATTTTGCATAAATAAAAAAAGTTCAAGTACAATTCTTGGCGACATACATAACCAACCTTAATTCACAGTAAAACATCCCCACTTTGGTCAAATTTTTCTTGTTCCTTTTTAAAAAAAACCTGTTGCAATTTACGTTTTTATAAATACTAGACAACAATTTCCTCAAAAAAAACAAGAGACATTTTCCATTTTTTGCACGCATACTAGGTACATACTAGGGATATGAAGTTTAGTTCGTTACTTGCAGCCATCCCTATTTTCGGGATGGCCAGTAGTCATATTCTCCAAGACCTTGATTTTCAACTTAATGACGTTTTATCAGCATCATATCTTGACAAACGTGACTCGAATAACTCGTTGGTGCCTCTTATTCAAACCTTGGCTGGTTCAGGATTAATAACTACATTGTTGGAACAAGTTACTGAATCACAAGCCAATATGGATACTGTGGCTGGTTTATTACTGGGGGCAATTTCTAATGTGGGATCTTCCATGTTTGCCAATGTTAGTATTAACTTGTCAGGTTCAGAATTATTGGATGGACTTATGGGGATCTTACCTTCAGTAGCTGATGGATTATTACTTAATCAAACAAATAGAGATCTTGTTGCCACAGTAGCTAGTATTCTTTTAGGTAGTGAACATTATACTTGGATCCCCACTTTATTACTCAAATTGGGGAAAGGTTCAGAATTGTCGGTACCAATGCTTGCTAATTTGATGATTAATGGTACGGCGAATTTGAAAATGACAGGATATGGTAAAATTGAAGAAGTTAATGAAGTTAAAGATAAACGTGCTACTGAAGATGATGGATCATTTCAATTGTTTCTTGGTAATATTTTGTCAACTTTACTTAAATCTGATCTTTTGAAAGCATCAGCTGATCAATTATTCAGTGCTTTGGAAGAATCTGGTGTTTTGGTTCCTTTAATTCTTGATATCATAACTTTACCCAAATTACCTGCTTTAGTAGGAACAATACTTCGGAAATTTTATGATGATGGTATATTTAATAATCTTGATTTGAATCCATATTTTGTAGCTATTAAAAAGAGCGAATTATTAGCAGATATCATTCAAACGCTGTTTACTCATGAAATATATGGTCCTGGAGTTGCTGCATTATTGAAAAAAATTGAAGATTTAGGAACATTCAACAAAATTACCAAGAATATGTATGGTGATGCAGCACGTTTTCCCGTATCATCAGTAGCATCATCAGTACCAGCAGCAACACCAACGTCATAATATAGTGGCTGCTCAAAAAAACAAATATTCTTTTACTTTATTTTTTTATACTTTGCTTTTTTTGTAACAATCTGGGTTTTAATTTAATACTACATTACATCACTTTAATAACTTGTTGTTTATGCACGGGCAACTGACGTTGTCTGTGTATGTATCGCGTAACTACACCTATATCTATCTCAAACACATATATTATTATACAAGTAAAACTAAACACAAATCAAATCAAACCGGATGCAAAAAAAACCATAGTCTCTAAAAATTTAATGAGGACATGATACCATATCCAATAGTAATGACACAAACATATACAATTATACTTGCAGGAACACCTCGAGTAATAAAAGTATTCACCGTCAAATAATTCTTTCCCACTTCATCTCTCATACTAATTGCAGTAACATTAGGGAATCCCGAAGTTGGTAAACCCATGGCACCAGAAGCAATTAAAGCAGTGGCCATAACCAAGATTAATGGATGTGGATGAGGTAAAGTATCACCAACTTCCTTAACCAAGGGGACAATAATTAATGCAGCAACAGTATGAGAAACAAATGTAGCAACAACAAGAATCAAAGCACCAAAGATAACGACAATGGCATACAAGGGAAAATCTCTAATTCTTTTTTCCAAAGCCATAGCAATAGTGGATAATAAACCAGAAGAAGTAATGGCATTACCCAAGGCAATACCTCCCATAGCCAATAATACAATTGACCAAGGATAATTATTTAAATCATCAACTTTTAATAATCCTGTTCCGAAAAATAAGACAATGGGGATAATTGTAATAATACCAGCTACCCCAAAGGTATTTTCAATTTTAGTCATAACGCACCATAATAAAATGGTTAACAAGGTAACGGCAAACACAAAATATTGTTTGGTAGTGAATTTTTCTCTAATTGGTTTATACTTTTTCAAAGTAACATTCCCAATCTTGAATGTCAAGATTAATTCAACCCAAATTAACAACATAGCAATGATGGAAACTGGCAAGGCAACAGCAAACCAATTCCCCCAACCTGGATTAGGAATCATATATTGTAATGCAATGACATTTTGTGGAGAGGCAATTGGAGAAGCCATACCAGCAACATTTGATGCAAGAGCAATACCTAAAACTAAAGCTTGACTAACAGGAGAAGTAGTAGGTAAAGTTCTTAAAACTGGTTGAATTAAGGAGAAACACAAGACTGGAGCAGCAACATTGGAAATCCACATAGCCAAAAACAAAGAAACACACATGATGGCCAACAAGACATTTCTTGGTTTAGTACCAGCAAGAGCTAAAATATAACTTGATAAAACTTTGGCAATGTTATACTTGGATAATGCAGCAGCAAGAGTAAAACCACCAATTAAAATCATAATTGTTGAATTCCACATGGTACCTAAGATATATGCAGCAGCATCAGCAGCAGCCATAGGTTCATTGGAGTCAGTTTGTTTACAAACACGACAAGTAACAACCAAAAGAGGAACAAACATACCTGTAGTATATAAAGGTAATGCTTCTAAAGCCCACAACATTGCACATGCTACTAACAAGGCAAGGGCTCTTCCTTGAACAGGATCATTAAATGTCTTTACAGTTAACAACACCACAAACACGACAATAATAAGGAGTAATTTAAATACTTGCCAAGTGACCAATGAAGCGGGAAGTTTAACATGATCATAACCAAAAATCTTGATATTCTTGGGGAAATAGAAATCTTTCATGGTGATGTACAACAATGAATTTTCTTTTGCTTCATCTCCCATTTTAGAAGTATGCAAATCAATATCATATGCTTTCTTTTCTAAAGATAACAAGTCTTTCCAAACAGTATTTCTTTCAAACACAATATGATCACGTAAATGAGATCTTAAATCAACTTTAACATCATCTAAATCTTCCGTAGAAGTTCTACCAGATAAGAAAGCATAAATCTTGACAATTTGATCTAACTTATAATCTAAATTATCAATAGTTTCTTGAAGGAAAACTCGAGAATTGTTTGGCAAGAAATTATTAATAAAATCTTGTTTAATTTCATAATTACAAGTCTTGTCAAACTTTTTACAAATTTTGGTGAATCCAACACGATTCAATTCAATATAAGATTTCAATTCAGAAAGAGAAATAAACAAAGCAATGGCCTTTCTCTTTAATGTGACTTTTAATTGATGTTTAACATTGAAATGATGGTGAGTTAACAAGACTGAATCTTCGGAGTGAGCATCTTCTTCTTCTTCATCTTCATCAGAATCGTCAAATTCTTCATCTGCTTGTTCATTCTTTTCCAAATCATAATCGTTACCTAAATGATTTATAGTATCGAAAACACTAGCATTGGTAACTACTCTTTCAAGTGTAGATTTTAAATGATATTGATGGTGACTATCAGTATTTACCACATTAGGGTCCATATTATAAGCATTGGTAAATTTGAAAACATCATCAATATCAACATTGTTTGAAGCTAAATCCTTAACTAAATTATCATAGTTGATAAATACTTCTTCTTCTTTACTATGATAAAAAGTGTTGATTTTGTCCAATTCAACCAATAATTGTTTCGCGAAAACCTTTAAAGCATCAAAGTGTAAAGATTTTGGATCAGAAAAGGAATCGTCATCATCAGCAAGAATTTGCACAATAATATCGTTAGACTTTGTTGGTCTAAATGAAGTAATACTATCAGAATCAAAATCTTCTTCAGTGTAAGTCTTGGTTTCGGACCCCTTTTCGGTACAATCAGTAGAATTCTTTTCCAAATCAGAAGATTCAACTTCTGGTTGTGGTTCAATTTCCAAACTTGAACTTTTCTGAAAACGTTGCAAAAATAAGCTTTTAACTAATCTATTTTTCAACCCCTTACCGTTTGTTGCCCTGGTAGTTTTTTCTTGCACCCTATTATTAATATCCTTGGATTTAAACCCATCAACCAATTCACTAACTGTAGTTTGGTTAGCACCAACAATAAACCCAGATTCTCCAGTACCATTATTAACAATTTGATCTTGTTGTAATTTATAAATGGTTTTTTTTAAAGTAGGATAATTAACATAAGAATCTTGCCATTCAGGAACAGCATTAAATTTAAGCGAATGTTCAAATTTCATACTTGTGTAGTAACTCCTCGTGTGACTATTAAAACCTGTCAGATTATTAATTAAAAAATAGAACGATTGATGTTCGATCAAGCCCACGTTTTAGGTATTCTGTCAGACGACTGGTTAACAAAAGAAGAAAAATTTGCAAAAAAAAAAGAAAGAAAGTAAATACCAAGAAAAGTTTTTAAAGGGGAAATTCCTCAACGTGGTTACACCTCGTGTGATGGTTTACCAAAGATGGGAGTTTTTTGTAAAGAAATTAAAAGAAATTAAATTACGATCCATCTGTGGCCAATTGTTTTTTTTCTTGGTGGTTATTTTTTTATTTTTTAACTCGTTAACTATGAGGAAAAATTTTTCTATTATGAAAGAATGGTCCCCACGTGGGTCATTTGAGATAGGAGAATATTAAAATATCCTGCATAACACGGGAAATTCTTGCCCTCGTGGGTCCCTTTTTTGAAATTCTAATCAATTTTCAGAAATTTAAATTATGGGATTAGGGCAACGTGCCCTAATAGGGTTAGAAGTCACACGATCAGTTCCAGTGTTTTTTATTCTTTCCCTAGTTTTAACTAGTTTTTACTAGTGCTAGAGTTTTTTTAATTAAAAGGATATGGGTTATTCCACAGTTTTAAAGTTATGCATGTAGTTTACGGGTTATGCGCATTGTGCCGAAATTTCCTATTGTTTAGTTCACAAAAAAGAATGAAATTGCCTGAGCAAGCTAGAAAATCTCCACCTTTCAAAAGTGCACTTTTCTGTGTATTACAAGAATTCCTACTATTACCATCTCAGTTCAATTCTATTTGATTCATGTTGATGCAAATAAATGACAGTTATTCCTTCTTTCATTGGGGCGAATTTAACGTGGATGAAAAATCCCTTGGCAGAAAAGTTTTATTTTTGTGTGTTCCTGCATGATAAATCTCGTAAATAATAATCTCAAAACTCAGCCATAACTTTTAAGTTAATAATTTTTGTACCATAAGTAGATTTGACAGGAGGTTATGAACATTTGACTTTCTTTTATATAGAATCAGTATTGGTTAGAGTTTATCGATAAACTATAAATGTCTGCAAGTCAGCGCTCAACATACTAGAGGAAATGTCTGTTTTGATACAAATCAAAATATTACTTGGCTAGATTTTGATAGCACAGTTTGTTCTAATATATCTTCTTCCATTGTGAAGAATATGAGACTGTAATTTATAGAAATGGCATTTAACTAGTCGTGAGTTTTCATTGGTGGATGAAAATCACTGACTGACCAATATAAAAAATGAAACTGAAACTATTCTTTTGTTAATCTTTGTAAATGGTTAGAGAATACCCATTTACTTAACTGGATCTGTTTTTGCTGGGAGGTGAATCAAACACTACACCTTCAGTAATGGACTAGTCTGTTTGATCCGTATTGAACGCTTTTTTCCCTGATTGATAAGAATAACCAAGTTCGTATTTGCCTTTTAGCCAACAGTTACCGATAAATCCAAACTATACGACTCTGGCCATTTCTTTTCTAACTAATATTCGTAACCCGGCTTACATTAGCCAACCAGTTTTTCGTATAAATAATCAGAAATTGGTTAAACAGTCTCTGATCATTAACGTCTTCTTCAAAAATGGACTTTAAAATAATAGTTGTATTTTTAATGGATGCTGCAAATGCTCTACCCATCTTCTGTTGTCACCTAAACTTATAAATTTTTATGAAAAGGATCAATCCCCCAGTATTTTAGTAGGTATGAATATATATAAAGTATTTGGTAACCAATTCACCGAAAAAGCTGAGAAATTTTTGGAGACGGAATTGAAGTCTTTCCAATAAGATAACCGTTTATACATAGTTAGCATTTACCACCACCTGGCCCTGTGTAATCTTTTGGATCATCAGTTAACCTTAAAACCAAGTCAAGATCCAGATCTAACTGCAAAACTTGACACGACTATATGCAGTCCTGGAGAAAAACATACTTTTTGGTTATCTTTCTCTTGTCTGAAGTATTCTTACGTAATTGTTATGCGCTACCCGAAACCTTTAGTTGCGTCACTTGAGGATGAACAGGGTTATATAAATAGTCACGGAAATTTCCCCAAATCTCGCAAAGTAGTATCTTACTACAATCAACAGCATTTGTTATGAAATTCAATACATTATCAATTATATTCGTTTTAGTTGCTGTGGGGATATCTCAACCAGTACAACTTCAAATCTGTTGTAAGAATGGTAATTATATGTCATGTGGTATGCAGGAGACTGACAAAGATCCAGACAATTGTCGTGTGGTACCGGTACTAAAATAGGCAAACATCAAAAGCAAGTGAGAAATATTAATGTGAAGCAAAACGAGAATACTTTGGGGAATTTCATCGGAGATAAATAAAACATATGCTCAGGATTGAAGAGGAGAAAGGATAGCGGGTTTATTCCTCAACTTCATAAGAGTATTTGAGATAAATTTGGGCATAGTTAGAATTCTACAATTCTATAATAAAATGTACATATAAACTAAACATGTGTAGTTGGATTATAGATGTTAATCTCTCTTGAACATAAATATCGTATCAGGGATAACTACCAGTCGATTTTTTTTTCCGGAATTTATATTACCTTTTCAATCACTATAACCCCTTCTTTTTAGCAAATTTCATTGAACCCTTTCTCTTACAATGCAACTTGTGTTAAATGACTGCAAATTACACTTCCAACACAAAAAAAACAATCACTTCACGTGATGATAAGTGACACTAAAAATCTCAATGTGGGCAAAAACAAAAAAAAAAACAAGTAACTATTACATTAGTCACACTATACCAACAATGGTTTTCACAAAGAAAGTTATTCATGAAGGGGAATACGTAATACCGAGTCGTCAAACATTACCTATTAACAGTACTCCATCAGGTGAGAATTTGGTAGCCACTCCGCCAAAAGGTGCCACACCTCTTCGGTTAAATTCTCCAGGAATACATGAATCATCAATTGTTAGTTCTTCTCCATTGAAATTTGGTAATATATATAGTCAATTTGAAAGTGACGTGGAATCGTTAGGTTCTTCTCCTCCCTTTGCCTCAACTACATCCCTAGAGATTCAAGATATACCTAAATTGATCCATAAATGGACTCATACATTATCAATTCTTTGTTGTGTGGCGTCTTCAGTACACAAATTGTTATTCTGTGGGACTCAAGATGGAAAGATCTTGGTGTATGATTTGTCAAATTATAGTTTGACTAGGGAGATTGATACAGGAGGACAATTACATCAACCTCCTTCAATATTAACTATTTGTTTAAGTAAGGATGAAAATTATTTATTTGTTGCAGGGTCAGATTCCTTAATTAAAGTATATGACTTGTCAGGGAATGACTTTCATTGTACTCATATAATATATTCCCTTGTGGATATTGGTGATATTTTTTCAATTGCTTGGTGTGATGAACTTTCTACAATATTTGTTGGTGCCCAAAATGCATCTATACTTTGGTGTAAATTGTCTTTTGATTGTGATTCTTCAATATCACGATCAAATATCGAGAGATTACCTAGTTTCCGATATAACAAGTTTTTTGATTCCAAAGGTCCAGGAGGTTCCCAAAATACTTTACAAACGAAACATGAAATTTATCGAAAGAATTCTTCATCAAAAAGCTCACCTAAACATTTGAAATTAGTAGAAACTAAGAATGAAGATATTATTCGTTTTGCACATAATGGATTTGTATATTGTATGGATATTGTCACTGCTGAAATTGGTGATTTCCATCAACGGAAATATTTAATTTCAGGAGGAGGAGATGGAATGATTAATATTTGGTCTATAGAATATGGTAATAGACCGAGAAAATTGACTAGTCTTTCTAATGAAGAATCGGTATTATCAATGAGTGTACATTCTTCATTGTTGTATGTTGGTTTAGGCAATTCTTGTGTAAATGTATGGGATTTGACAACTTTACAATTGATTAGATCGTTTCAATTTTCCAGTGAATTAAAGGAACATCCTCATTTACACAAGAATTATACCCTTCATGGAAAACAACATGATAATGAAGTGTTGAGTTTGGCAATATATAATGATTCCATATTTAAAGCATGTTCTCATTCAGGATTAATTAAGTTGGCGATGAAGAGTAAGAATGTTTCCTTACATGAGAGTATTCTTATGAGTAATGAGGAAGAGGATGGGATAATCAACACAGTTACAACATTTACTATTGATTCAGTGACATATCTTCTTTCAGGAGGAAACAAATCTCTTTGTTTATGGGATATAACTCAACATGTTATTCAGGAAACAATACATCCACTGCCAGTTGCTTCTGTTAGTGATAAATTAACTAATGATGATTTATTATCCAGTTTAAAGAAATTCATTTCTTACAGAACAATATCCAAAAATCCACAATTGTATCTTGAAGATAGTCGTCATTGTGCTCAATTTCTTTCACGTTTACTTCTTGATTTAGGGGCATATCAAACACGATTATTACCTGTTCATAATGGGAATCCAATTGTGTTTTCTGTATTTAATAAAAATGACAAAATCGTACTGGCCAATAAGGTTAGACTTCTTTGGTACGCTCATTATGATGTTGTTGATGCTACAAACCATGAAGCTGAAGAATGGGCTACAGATCCATTCAATATGACTGCAAGAGATGGTAACTTGTATGCTCGTGGTGTAAGTGATAATAAGGGCCCTACTTTAGCTGCCATATATAGTGTTGCTGAATTATATCAAAAGCAAGAATTGAGTTGTGATGTAGTTTTTATTATAGAAGGTGAAGAAGAATGTGGTTCTTTTGGATTCCAACAAGCTATTCAAGAACATCGTCTGATTATTGGTGATATTGATTGGATTGTATTATCTAATTCATATTGGTTGGATGATAATACTCCTTGTTTAAATTATGGATTACGAGGGGTCATCAATGCTTCCGTGATTATCAAATCTGATAAACCTGATCGTCATTCTGGAGTTGATGGTGGGGTACTGAAGGAACCCACCATGGATATGATGCATGTTTTGGGACAATTAATGGATCCCGTAACTAGTCAAATTCAATTGGACCATTTTTACGATGATATCTTGCCTATGTCAGAAAAGGAACGAGGATTATATGAGAAAATCCATCAGGTAATTCATACAACTTCTTCAACCCTTGTTCGAAAATGGCGAGAACCTTCGTTAACTATACATAAGATTCAAGTGTCAGGACCAAATAACAATACTGTGATTCCTCAAGTTGTTCATGCAACAATTTCAATTCGGATTGTTCCTAATCAAGATTTAGCCAGTATCAAACAACAGTTAATTAATAGATTACAAAATTCATTTGATAAACTTGAATCTGAAAATTCCATTGAAATAAATATCTTTCATGAAGCTGAACCTTGGTTAGGGAACCCTACAAATAAAGTGTATTCTTTATTGTACGACAAAGTACAAACTCATTGGCAACAAGAACCTTTGTTTATTAGAGAAGGTGGGTCCATCCCATCAGTAAGATTCTTGGAAAAATGTTTTAATGCTCCAGCAGCCCAAATCCCTTGTGGACAAGCTAGTGATAATGCACATTTAAAAGATGAAAAGTTGAGAATTACCAATTTGTTTAAATTACGATTGATTTTAACAGACACTTTTAAAGAATTAGGAAGACAATAAAGCATAAAGTACAACTATAGTAGTTTATATATATATAAATAAGTCAAAGGTATTTTTCCTGGGGTAGAAATTACTCTCTCTTTCTTGGCAACATGAGAAGAAAAAGAAAGTCACATAATTATATAAATACGAAAAAGGTTGCTTCGTAAAAAAAAAAGAAAAAAAACCAAAACAACTTTATCCATCATACTCTCAAAAACAAATTTGTATTCTTCTTTTTGTTTTTCCTGTTGATATAACATATCCTAGATAAAGTACCCGACTTTACCAACCTATTCATATCATCAATAGTTTGATATGTTCGTTCATTCTTAGGCAATTCATCCACTGCCAAATCTTCAAAATTAATTAAATCAAAATCCTTCTCATGCCACACCCAAGCAAAATGTGGTGAAGGTAATGCTGTATTGGAACTGTTAGATGTTGAAGAAGATGAAGTGGAACATGAATTGGTGTCACAGTTCAGATTAGCTATAGGTACAACTGGGGAAACTGAATTAAGTAATTCTGTTTCTGTGTTTAAATGGGATAATATATCCAATACTTCTTGACAAGCATATTTATCATCATAGGTTAATGTCATTGAATGGTAGGTTTTGTCAATTGATTTGTTAGGTATGGGGAAATTGGTGAAGATATTATATCGAGATTTATTTAATGTTGCTCCTGTTGATACACAACTAAATTCGGCAAATTTCAAAAGTGATTTGTTGAAACAAAACACGGTTTGGAACCTACTAGAATACAGTGAAGGATGTTTCAAATTGTATATCGTAGCATTGTCTAGAAACACAATTGAGGATTGTGGAATATGGAAATGTTTAAGGATGATTAATATTTCATTGATTTCTTTGCGTATGTCATTAAGAAGAATCAACGTCTTGAAAGTGGCAGAATTCAAATTAACTTTGTTGATATTGGTATAAAATGGAAGAAGAATTTCCGTGACAAAACATGCATCATGAAGGCTTATATTCTGAGGAATTGGTATTAACAATTGATGTGGAATATCCATAACCTCTCTCAATCCACCATCAATATCCTTACCATATTCCAAATTACACTCACATGACTTGTCAAGATGTAGGTTTTCCAATTTACAAGTGGTAAAGGGGAAAACCAAATATTTTTGTTTAGAATGATGTTTTAAAAGTGGTTCCACAGTAAGTGGAATCCATTGTGGTTTAACAATGATTCCTTTGCCAGGTACAACCACTTGTTCATTTTCATCGAAATCAAGACCAAAATTAATTCCCGTCATTTTTATCTTGGCAGAGATTTTATCTTCACTTGAACCATAACTGTTCATAACTTTGACATTCTCGGGGAATACTATAGACTTTCTGATCCTCCTTGATTTAGGATCGTATATCCGTTTAATTGGAAGTTGAATAGTCATACCTGGTATATTTTGAAGGTTTACGTTTTGAAGGATATTATTTTTTTTTAAAGAAAAGGATAAAACGAAAAAACAAAAAGAACTCACCAAGAAAAATACTCTACATTTATTATAAGAATCTTCTTTTGGGAGATTGTGGTATTTATCGAAAGATAATAATCAGGATAAACTTCAATAAAAGGTTAAATTAAGAGGCGGGTAAAAATATTTTTGAAAAAAAAAGCAAGGAATGGTGGTCGATTCGTGGGGATGAGTTTGAAGTACAAATGAGGAATTTTTTTCATTTGCATTGTTATTATAGTCAAATAATAATATTCGTAAAAGATACCCCAAATTCACAACAACCGAAAATAATTTGGTTGATGTTTACGTGGAATGGGTAAATGTACAAAGAAAAAAACCCACCGACTTGAATTAATATACCCAAATCAATTGGTTTGTGTATTTCAAAAAACATACATCGTATTCTTGAAAGCTTCGTGAGCTATTTTTTTTGTAAACGAGACGTTTTCGTGTTGACGTTTTACAAGGGAATGAACAAATTTTTACTGTTGCCATGTGATGTCATTGAAAAATCCGTTCAACCCTTTGTTCCCTATTTTTGTTTTCTGTACTAAATTAGTAAAGTAATTTGTTCGCCAAATTAGGATAGTAGAAAACAATGAGAAAAAAAGGTTTAGTAAAATAATTTATTATTAAATAACACATAAAGTGAACCTGTTTTTTTTTCTTTTACCTGAATTGGAATTGATATTTTATGAGATACTGACTTGACAACACAACAAAGAACCCTTTTGAAATAAGGGGATGCCAAGAATATTAGAAAATTTTGATCTACACATTTCAATGTGTAGGATTATACAGATATAGACAGAGGAATATCATGCCATAATCATATTTACTTGTTACAAATTGATGTGATAATCAAGGTTAGACGAAGAGGAGTGTTGTAGTTAAGAGAGGTATTGGTTTAAGTTCAATCGTATATTATCTCATAGGCATAGCCCGAAACCTTTGTATAAGTTCTATTCAATCGTACAATACTACTTTGCCGATTCTTCCTCTTCAGCTTTCTTTTTTCTTATTTCTTCGTCTATAATCGATAATCTTAAAGCTTCTTCGATCATTCTATCTTCAATTGAACGAAGATGATTATTGTTGGTGGATCCCGTTGTGTCTCGTCTTCGTCCCCCATCATTATTCCCGCGTACTCTTCTTCCTGTTTCTTCAAGTGCACTATTAGTATCATTATTATCAATCAACAAATTTGATGCATGTATGGCACTAGCTGCAGCTGCTTTTCTCGCCAACTTATTTCTTGCCGAAAGTAATTTCGTTTCCCAATCGGGTCTAATCATATCCACGGTAATTACCTCGGGTTTTAAATCTCTTCTGCGAACCAACTTGTATTTGTTTTTGTTATGTTCCTCTTCTTCATCTGTGATTTCCCCATTTTCGACAACTCGTTTATATTTGCTTGGTTTAATTCCACCCATTCCTGTACACAAATTTGTTGGTGGAATATAAGTAACTCCAAAATTAGGTGAGGCACAATATGGACAACTAGCAGGTTCAGATATAAGTGTGTGAGGAAGTTCATTAGCATTGTCTTGTTCTTCATGAGGAGGATGAGGATCTAATCGTTTAATTTGAACAAAACATTCTGTACATATAGGTTGGAGACAACATTTTGACACATTTAAATGTGAAGGATAATACAAAAAGCAAATTGGACATTCTCGAGGATGACGATATAAACGTAATAACAAGTCACGATTAGGCATATCGGAACTTGTTTCTCTATTTTCATAATATCGCTGTTCTTCAACTTTTTGGGCTTCTTTAATCCTAGCAATTAATGCTTTCAATTTAGCCTTTTCTTCTTGACGTTTATAAAAGTTAGAAGATTTATGAATCTTGTGATCATCAACATCATCCTCTTCTTCTTCTTCAGTGAATCCTGGTTCTAATGCATGTAAGGGTAATTGCTTTAATATAATAAAAAGCTCTTCATCAGTCCAACTATCATCAAAATCTTGCATTGGGGTGAAAAAGGGAGACAATCTACCTTCAATGATTAATCTACGAACAACATCACAATTATAATCAAGATTGGATTTGTAAGTACCAAACGGAGCCAAGTAACCTCCATCAACATTCTCCAGATATTTAACAATCAATTGATTATAATGCTTTTCCAATGCAGTATCTTTATCTTGTTGTCGTTTTATCCTTCGTAATTCTGCCGATGCTGAACGTTGATGACCATTAAATGTGTTTCTTCGTTGCAGAGATCTACTGCTGGCTATAGTATTTTGAATTGACGAAGATGTTCCTCCTGATACAATAAAATCAGAAACTGACGATGAATCAGTGTTTGATCGACTTCTGGTTTCCTTAGCTGGTACGTTTCCCATGATTGAGTTTTTGTTCGGATGTGGTGGAATAAAGAGTGGATGTGTGTATGTGTGTGAGGTGGTGTTTAGTGTAAGTATGTAGTACTGGTGGGGGGGAAACTATCCAAACTTAAACTTAAACTATAAAAAAGTAAATTTTGGATGTGATGGATTATATGATTGTCTTCTTGAATATACAAGCTATTAATGTTGCTTGTACTGTATACTTATGTGGGGAAAGTGAGAGTTCCTTCAAAAGGGCTTGGTCTTTTTTTTTTGGACTCAACTAAAATCCCTAATCTGAATCTATTTTTTTTGTGTTGATTTACTACCACATTGCCAAGTTGCCTGCTACAAGAAAGGTGAATTTGGTGAATTACATTAGAGATGTTGATATTGTTAAGTTTTACCTTATACAGTAATCAAAGGTTGAATCTTCTTATACCTGTATGTTTTTTTTTTGAAACAACCCTGGAACTGGTTTGGAGAAGCTAATTAATTCTCTGTAAATTTTCTAGTCCTCCCCTTTTCTTCCAATCTTTGATAGTAACATACTGGGAAGGGATCAACTTGTGGCAACTCTCACTTGCTAGCAACGCATGTGAGAAAAGACCAGCTTCCTCACCCTTGACGCTGGATTTTCCCAATTATTCCGACACACGACCCATAAAAGCCTCCTCCCCCCTATTTTCGCAAATTGTGAAGCACCACACATCTCGTGACAACAACTTTGTTAAACAATGTGGAGAGCATTGGCTGGGCAAATTTTTAGAAAAAATAGGATTGGTTTTACTATTTTTTGCAACCATATACAAAGCTCTGAAAGACTAAGTAACAAAGTAGTAAAAATTTCTATCTTATTTTGGCTACAACTTGAATAGAGCTTGGTTTATAATTCCACTGTCTCTACAATAATATATTTCCGATAAATAACCGTTCTTTTATTACAGAAGAAAATAAATATAAACGAAGAGAATGTCACTGACATAAACTCGCATGGATATACATAAATCGTTGACAGTAAACTATTTTTAGCCAAGATAATTAATCATAATTTTATTATTGTTAATATTATTAATATTATTAATATTATTTTTATTATTGGGCAATAATTGAATGACCCTTTGTTCGATTTGTTTTCAATAATTTCAGAAACCATTTCGATATCTTTAGTGACAGTTTGGGGTTGCTAATGTTCTTTATATCTTCTTTAGATTCCACTTCATGAGCAACCAAGGTAACGTTACTATTCTTCATTTCTTGATTTGATTTCTTATATTGAATATCTTCTTGTGATGTACTTGGAGTACTAGTTTCATATGTACCTGGTTTCGAAATTGGATCGTTTTCTGATATGAAGGTTCGATCAGAATAACCACTGATACATGAACGTACTTTGTGAGTTTCAAAACTGGGTTTGTTAAATTGGCCCAAGTTTTCACCTATACTTACACGTCTACTGGTATCTTGTATAATTTCCCGTTCAGGTTCATGTGATACTTTATTGTTGGGTATAGCATCTTCTTCACGTGCATCCCCTTCATCGAGATCAATATTAGGTTCAGGATAACTATCTTCACTTTCAAATGTTTGGGGCAGTATCGAGTACTCATTGGACGAAAAGGGTCCATTGATTGGAAGTTCTTGCGTTTCTTGCTGCTCCTGCTGTTGTTGTTGTTGTTGCTGCTGTAATGTGGTATCTATAGACAATTGTGGTTTTGATCGTGTCTTTTCCTCTATTGAACTAAGAGTATGTATCAAATGATCACACGAGAGCTTAGCTTCTGTTTGATAAAGATCTACTTCAATCAGTTCAACAAATATTGATTTATAAGGTATAGGATTAATATTGGCTAATATTGAATCATGTTCAGTATCTTCATCAGTCATTTCACTATCGGAATCTGCAAAACTTTCTAATGTAGTTGGCAGATGTGCTTGATGAATAAAGGGATTGTTCAATTGGAATCCTATTCCCATACTCTTCAGGTCATTTGATTGGAGATATATTGATTCACGTTCCACTCGTGAATTAGAACGAGCAAATATATTACTAATTACTTTGGAAGATCTATCACCATTGGTTGATAAATTAGAAGATTTTCTAAAAAGTCTCAATGACCCATTCCTTCTTGGTGGTGATCTTTGTTGTATAGGCAGTTGTTGTGTTTGCAATTCCGATTCTTCCAGATATTGACTTAATTGATCTGTAGAAGATAATCCATGTTTAAATCGAAATATCCTCGATATTCTATTATTCTCTGAAACTTCAGTCATGTTCTTGTCTTTAGTGAATGTATTATTTGGATTGTTGAAAAGAAAGTATGTTTTTTTTTCAATTTCAAAACGAAAGGCTGGTTAATTGCTTAAGAATGGCTTTTTCTTTCCAAGACTAAAAAGCTAAGTTTTTTTTAAAAAAAAAATAAAAGCTTTTTTTTTTTGTGATCCCAACAAAAAAAAAAATATCAGAATTGTTTCACAGTGTTACCGTGCGCGCGTTTGTGTAACTCTATTGTTCGTTGTTTACTGTCGTTTGGACAGTTTATGTGTATGTGACTTTTTTTTGATACGTTTGACAGTTTATATCAATTTATTTCTAATCACAAGATAAATAGCAAGATTTATATACCAAATAGTTTTATTTTCCTAAGAGGCAGAATAAGAATTACAACTTTATTCAACTCCTTTCAAATAATTGGTGATTATTTTTTTGTCCATGTCTTAGAGGTAAGCGAAAATAATTCTTGTATATTATTTTTCTAATTTTTCCTAATTGGGACACTAGTATAACCAAATTAGAGACGCAATTCCATTTTGGGTGTTTTGAATTTTAACCTGTCGAGCATAGTTGATTTCCTTTTTAACTCTAAATGTCTAAATCTAGTGGGGGAAAGATTAAAAAAATTGTAGTACTGTCAATTTTAGCTAAATTTGGTTTAGGTGCATAAAGAAAACACTTATCAACCCTGGTCTGAAACTAATCGCTTATCCCCATTGGGTAATAATAATAACAACCCAATATTTACTAAAACGAATGACCATTCTTGTTTTGGTAGTTTCAGTTACCAGGAGATAATCCAAAAAAAAAGGAGAGGAGATCTTGAAACATGAAAGTTTATCTCAAAAATCAAACCCTAGAAGGGTAGTGCGATATTTTAAACTAGTTAGTCGCAACAAACCGAAAACGTACCAACTTAGAAATACTTACTACTTCTGTGGATTGAAAGATAGTTCCATTTCTTGACCTAGAAATGGGGGCACATGCGATAACCCAACTTTCAAAGTGTTCTTTTTTTGCTCTACTACTATTTTTAGCACCCTGAGGCAAGAACCATGTTTTTATCCCGCCTTAAAGCTAAATTTAAATAGGGTGCAATATATAAACAATGTATCGCGTGTTAAAAGTTTCTTTTTTTTTTTTCTTGGGGGGAGAAAACAATGTGTGGTCCTAAAAAAAAAATAAAGATTAAAACGGTCTGGAACAAATCTAAAAAAATGTCACGGTACTTTTTTTTCTTACCTTAGCCGAACCTACATGTGATTTATTTTTAGTTTCCTGTCAATTCATATGTTTATTTTTATATGTGTAAGGTACAACTTTTACAATATCTTGTGAATTTGTTGAATAGACGATGATTAGTGGGAATGTGGGGATGGGACCGTAGCCATGACTCATTGTGTATATGTGTGTACGTTGTTTGAGTTTTCTGAAAATCACAAGAAATTTTGGTGTGATTTCTGCAAATTGCTGTCAAAATTCGGAATCCTGACAATTAGAAACATTTCTTGGAGAAACTATTAGCAACACTTTATCCAATCATCTGTTATGTTGTAGTGTCACAAAGTGAAAGAACAATGGTTCAAGATAATCATCCTATTATTAGTAACACCACAAAACCGTGGTTTATGCAGGATAAAGTAATCCTTGAAAATCTTTCACATTTTATTTCATTTATAACTACACACTCCAGCATGTAGATCTACTCGATAGCCAGACTATTGGATTAAACAGGTTTCCAGAACAGAATAATAGTATTTTGTCACCTTCTAAAAGGATTAGAACACGAAAATAGAACAAGAAAATTACTGAGAAAACTGACATTAAGATTGGTCTATATATCTTACTTCTTTTGGAAAAAGCTCATGACTGATGCTTGAACTTTTTTTCCATCTCCAGATTTGTTTCTAGCTACCTTTGCTGGGGCAGGACGTGATGAATTGGATTTTACTGGTTTAGTTACAGGATTTGCCTTTCTGGTAGTGATGTAACCATCAGCATCAACTTTCTTTTCCATTTGATTTGTATTGGTTGATTGTGGGATTTCTTGTGTATCTGGCGTAGGACTACGATCAAACTCTGGGGCAGCAACCGCTGGTGTTTCCTCTGGTTCTTCTTGTTGTGGAGGTGGTACTTTTGGTGCCTGTGGTTCTTCTGGCTTTTGTTCTTCTGGCTTTTGTTCTTCTGACTTTTGCTCTTCTGACTTTTGCTCTTCTGATATCAATATTGGTTCATCCTTTTCAACCACCTCGTCTTTACCATCATCAGAATCAGTAAAATCATCTTCAAAAAGTTTTTCAAGATCAACTGTGGAAATCTTTTCCTGACGAGGTTCGTAATCTTCTGGAATGTCGTCATCATTATGATCGGCGATAACAACTCTTTCCTTTGGTGCTTTCGCTTCTACTTTTCTAGATTTATATTGATAACTAGCGGGTTCAGTTGCTGCTCGCTTCTTAGGAGCTTCTTGTTTACGAGATGTATAATGGGACGTAATTGGTTTCGATTCTGTCTTTGGTTGGGCTTTTCTTGATACGTATGACGATGATATAGTTGCACTTCTAACATTAGTTCTGGATTTGTCCTTTGATTCTGGTGTTGGCTCTTTGGCTACTGGTGATGGCTCTTTGGTTACTGGTGATGGGCGTACTGGTCGAGCAGCAGCGGGAACAACTTTTGAAACAGTTATCTTGGGACCTATAATAATTCCATTCCTTTCATATTGTTCAAGTTTGGATATATGACTTGGATATCTCTTCTCTTCAAGAGCAAGATCATTAGTAGAGAAATTAAATTTCCTTTGTGCAACACTATATACATGAACTGTCAATACTGAAGTGAATTTCTTGACATCTTCATCCAAATTAGATTCATCTTTGGAAAATTTAATCAATCTACCTCTTTCTGTGAATCCTGTGATTAAAAATGTTGCTGCTAATTGTTCTTTATTCTTCAGATAGTATTCGTATAACCATATTTTGGCTTTGTCTATAGGTATATCTAATTGACGAGAGAATTTATGATAACTGACTGGCCTTTCCTTTTCGAATATTTCATTGGCTAAATATTCAACTTCTTTTGGTGTCATACTCATTGTCATTGTATGAATTAAGACTGTTCAAAAGTTAATTTGATTTCCTTGCTTTACAATTTTGCTGACTGTACGCGTTTTTTTTACTGTATGAAAAAAAAAAATCTCACAAAAAAAACAACAATTTTACTTTACCATTTTCTATATAAAATTACACCAATTAAAACTATACACTAAAAACCAAACCTATTTTATTCTTTTAAAGTTCATCCTTAACAGGGATGGCAGTTGCACTTTGAGCTGCTAAATATGCTTGTCTTTTCAGTTCTCTAAGTTCAAGATTACCTTCTAATGGACCTTCAATCATTTCCTTGGTTACTCCATCACTAATTAAAGTTCTCCATTGACGAATGTTTTCAAATCCATTACGTGCAGCTTGATAATCCATAACTGCTCTTTGAATTCCCTGACTTGAACTAGCAACAAATGGCCCATATTGAACTGATTCTTGATCTAATTTCTTACCTCCAATTAATACAAATTCAATTTCAGTTGTCTTATCATCTTTATTAGCAAGATTTTTACCTGTAAAATGATCACCTTGTTCTTCAAAAAATACATTTTCATATTGATTAATTTTAGTTTCATTGTTTAAAATTAAATCTTTACCATTTAAAACATACAAGAAATAATTGAAACCTGGTTCTAATTCTTGTTTAAATTCACCACCAGCTTTAACACGATAATAATAATAATGCACTGGAGTATAAGCCAAATCTTTAATAGATTCAACTCCATGACTAGATCCAGAAATAACTCTAGTTATAACTTTACCATCATCAGTAGTAACTTCAGGAATTTCCCAAGCTCTTAAATCTCTATATCTGGGATTGGCATCTTTTAAATTATCAGGTAAATCAACCCATAATTGTAATCCTACAGTTGGTGACCCATCTTCATTAGGAACAGGCATTTCTGAATGAACAACACCTTTACCAGCAGTCATAAACTGTAAATCACCAGCATAAAGAATACCCTTGGATCCAGTGAAATCTTCATGGGCCATAGCACCATGTAAGATTAATGTGATTGTTTCTTGTCCTCGATGAGGATGTTCTGGAAATCCATTAGCTCCACTACTAGAAAAATGATCAAACATTAAAAAGGGATTAAATTTACGTTGATTCATTACACCAATTGATCTTCTAACTGTGGCACCAGCACCTTCAGATTGTTGTCTGCCAAGGACAATTTTAGCAATAGATCTTGCAGTACTCATTGTATGTTTGTTGTTGTTGTTGTTGTTGTTGTTACTCAAAGTTAAGTATGGGAATAAAAAAATGACAATCAAGAAAAGGAAGGGAGTAATGGACATATAAATAGTTGATCACAAAGTGCTATAGAATGTTCAAGATGATCCTAGAAAAAGTCTAATTGCTGACAAAAACAAAATCAGACACATAATTGTAACTCTTTATATGATTATGAGAAATGTGAATATTGCGAAACTTTAGTAAAGATTTACTAAAAAAATGAAATTAAAACTCCGGAAATACAAAGACAACGGAAAAAGCATTCCATCTTCGGAAATAAAAAGATTTATAATTTATTACTAATTCCGATCACGTGGATAGATTTTTTTATCCAATAATATATAATTATTTACTAAACATGGTTGCAAATATTTATTTCTTTCTAGAAAATGTATAAACTGTATCCCAAATAACTTCAATTTCAGTGTTATCATCCCAACCAGTAGCCACTTTTAAATCTTCAACAAATTTGTCGGCAATATCATATTTTGAACTATGTTCTTGCATCCAATTATGATATGCACTCCAACTCTTTACATAATTTTTAAACCAAATCATAGTTATAGTTTTCCTAATAAACAACGGAGTTTTTGAAATAAATGGATTTTCAAATTGTGAAGGTATACCATCCCTTGAGGAAATATATTCATGTCTTACAATATCATAATATTCAGTTCCAGGAACTTCAATTTCCTTCATTAAACTTCTTAAATAGTCATGACCCGGTTGTTGATAATATGGACCCATATATCTCTCAAATTCACCATGTCCATGATCAAATGATGAACCATAAGTATAGTTGTTGTAAATTTCATTGGCTTTAGGAAATCCAATAAATACTGGATCTTTATAAAACCAATAGGCTAATGTTCCATTTGGTTTTAAAACCCTAGCTGATTCTTTAAAGAATAAATCATGGTTTACCCAATGACAACATTCTGCCCCTGTGATTAAATCAACAGAATTAGGTTTAATTGAATCAGGTTGGTTTTCCCCAGTACCAAATAAGAATTCAATTTTTGTGGATTCTTGTTTAGAAATAGTTTCTTTACAATGATCAATCATAGTGTTTGAAGGATCAGTTCCAATTACATGTTGGAAATATTGTAAAAGTTTAAAGGTTACAAATCCTGATCCACATCCAATATCAATGGCAAGTTCACATGGTGATTTGTGATATTCCATTAATGCTTGATAGAATGATTCAGGATAATTGGGTCTTGAATCATCATAATGTTGCGTGTTGAAGTTGGATTCTGAATAAGTGGACATTTTTACTTCAAATTCAGTAAGGAAATCTTCAAATTCAGTAACGTAATCTTCAAATGAGGTATTTACTCATATTTATAGTACTTGTTGCAAAAAAAAGCGAGAATGAGGCAGATCCTGTACCGGACCGATAACGGCGAAAATCGTGCCATATAGCAATATCGTCTAATACTCTTCCTATTGTTTTAGCAAGAGTAAAAATATTTCTATTGTTCGTTATTCTCTTAGTTTTACATGTTTGTGTAAGCTAGCAGTTGATTGTATGACAATATATGCATGGTGTGTTAAATGGGGAAGTCCAAAGAATACTTGACCGTTGAATGTAATTGAATATTATATTGCTAAAGGAGATAGTCTAGCACGGTAAGTATTATTTATGTACTCCTCTTGGTCAATTGATATAGTTTGTATTCAAATCAAACAGTCGACTTGTATAGTGTACAATTTTGAAGTCGCGCATTAAAAATTATCTTTGTCATCTTAAACACTTGCACGTATGAGTGAACCCAAAGAAGATAGCCCATCAAATGACATTGACGCTACATCCTTTGCTAGCATTCTAGCAGGAGTAAAGCGAATGCGAGAACAATATGGAGGGGAAAGTGTAGAGGAGAATGTTCCTGAAGTTGAACAGGAAATAATATCTGAACACGTACCACAGCCTGTGGCAACTCCTACACCTGCAGTTGCTGCTACACCACCTCCAGTGACTGTCACTACCACTGGAAGAACTACTTTGTTGGAACCCACTGCTGAGGCTGTACGACCACATCAACAACCCAGTACAAAACATCAAACACATCGACCATCATCAATTTCAGAAATTTTGGTTAGTAAATCTCAAACAGGGAATCCCCTTTTAAAAGAATCGATGATGAAATTAACACCTTGGAAATTCGATTCTTCAATACTATCCGATTATTATATCAGTCCTACTTTCCAAATCCTTTTCCTTTCATTAAAATATTATAAAATCAAACCAGAATATATCTGGACAAGATTAAAGAAATTAAATAAAGGAACTTCAGTCGTTACCAACCAAAGAATCAATGATCGTGCATTAAGAATATTATTAGTGGTAGTAGATATAGATGGTCATCAAGAAGTTCTTCGAAAATTACTGGATATATGCATCAAAAATGATTTAACTATGGTTTTGGCTTGGTCGTTTGAAGAAGCAGGGAATTATATTGCCATGTCAAAACAATTAGATAATGCCCCTTCAAAGACAATTCTGAATATTAAAGGAGTTAGGGGAGTTGATTATAATTCAAGTGTGGTTGAGGCATTTACTGGAATTAGATCAATTAACAAAACTGATGTTTCTAATTTATTGGCAAATTGTAAATCAGTGAAACAAATTGTATTAGAGAGTTGTAAACAAGATTCCGAGAATCTGTTGGCTGATATAGGAGGATTGGGAAGTACAAAATTACGAAATTTAAGACAAGTATTTCTGGAACCATTTATTTACAATAAGGAATATACAGATTAAGTAGTATGTTGTTGCTATTGTTGCTGTTGTTGCTGTTGTTGCTGTTTTTCTAATTCTATAACTTTTCTTCTTAATATTAAATTTACTGCATTGAGTAAATCATTCTTTTCCACTAAAATATCTTTTAATTTCTTTGCATCTTGATCTAATTTCTTAATTTTAGATTCATATACTAATTTCCCATCTTGAGCCAGTTTTTCAACATAATATCCCGTACCAATATCCACCAAATACTCATTTCGTTTCACCACTTTACCAGGAATGTATAATGAACTAGTCAAGGGGATCAACAAGTTTTCTGATTTTCCTGCTTCTAAATTATCAATACTTGTTATACATTCTTTTAATTTGGATTGGGCTGTTTGTAAAGCTTGAAGGGATTGGGTGAAATGAGTGACTTCTTGATCAATTGATTTACGGAAATCCACCAACTGTTGAGGTGAAAGTTTATTTAAATCTATTTTGTTGGACATTGTTGTGTGTGGTGAAGGATGTTGATTCAAGATGTTGAATTTTTTTTTTCTTTGTGTGTGTGTTTGAAAGTTTGAAATACTTGTAAACAAATATGGGAGCTGATGGAGGAACTATAGCTAAGAGAAAAGACATACTAACACTTCATACCAGTCTTGATACAAAAAAGAGCACACGTGCAATCGTTGGATATGACAACGAGTCAACTTTGTTAAATAGTTGTGGGATATCTGCCTTGCCACTATATACCAAATCAAATGATCCAATAGTGGGGGATTATAAAGGTAGATTATATCTCAAGGAAAAGATTTTACAATATATTATAGATTTTAAACAAGATAAATCGAAAATAAATCCCAAATTCTCTCATATAACTTCATTAAAAGATCTATGTGATGTTATAATTGAGTGGGATAAGACTAGTCAGAATATACGATGTCCTGTAACTAAAGCCCTGAGTGGAAAGACAACATTTGCATATTTACGTACCTGTGGATGTTTAATGTCATATAAAGTTATTAAGGAATTAAATAAATTATCTGAAGGGAAATGTCCAAATTGTGATGCTCTGTTTGTTTTGAAATGTGATGTAGTAATTGTTAACCCTTTGGAAAGGGAAGAATATACCAAATTAAATGAAACTAGTTACAAAGTTCTTACTGATATGCTGTTATTACATTCAAAGAAACCTACAAAGAAAAAAGAAAAGTCCAAAAAGAGATCGGCTGATTCTCAAACTGAAACTCCTTCAAAACGAATCAAAACTTAGTATATATTATAATATATATATAATAATAATTGTAACCTATTTACACGATAACAAGAATAGCTTTTGCTTTTTTTTATTACTTTTCTGCTTCACCTTCGGGACGAGCTTCATGATATTCTTCTCTTTCAAATTTCAATTTATTCTTGTTCCAAGGAGCAAAATCAGAATTGGCATAAATATTAAATAAAATTGATCCAGTTCCCACAACACAGAATGTCACAATACCTAAGATGGTGACTCTATGGAATGCATCTGTAGCACGAACATGGAATGGAAGTTGATTTGGAGTGTTGACCATTGTTTTGTATTTGGTTGGTTGAGTTTATGGTGTGAATTGGTGAATTTTTTTTTTTTCCTTTCGTTAAAAGGAAATGTACAAGGTCAAACTCCGTGTGTGTGGTGGGGGAAATATACAAAAAAATCTATACATAATCTTCTTTCATTACTTTTTTATATTACAAAAAAAATACACATTTCTAAATCAAATACTTTAACCATCCAATATCTATTATTCCACTTTCAACTAAGGAAGGATTTGCATAAACCAAATCAGGTAACCAATGACTGTTGTATAATCGGAATATATTTTCCTCGACAGAATTCTCAGTATTTTCCAATACTTCATGAATAATATATTCTAAAATTTCATGACTTGATTCGTTAATTTGATTTATAAATTCCAGATGTTTACCAACTCTAGTACCTTCTGCCAAAATCTTTTCTGCTGATTCTGCAAGTAAATGATCAAATTTCTCTTGATCAACATGTCCAATTGGTAATTTATGATTCTCTCCTGGATTTATTGAACTAGTCTTACTTGCTGGCTTTAATGCTTCATAATTTGCTACTTCAATATTAACAGCAAATTGTCTAGGTTGAATTCCTCGAATAATAAACTTCTTCTTTGGTGCCAGTTCATTTGATGAAGGCAAGTTAATCACCATTGCTTCCGAACTAGGAAATGCCTTGGAAACATTTTTAATAAATTCAACAGCAGGTAAAAGTTGTTTATATTCCGTATTAGTTTGTCCACTTGGAGGATCCCAAATTTCTTGAAATTGCTTTTCATAAGCTTTCCATAATGAAATTTGCGTTACTTCTCCAGGTATAATTTCACTGGGAGATTCTACTGTGTCTTCCTCCTTAATTGTTGGGGTAAATGGTTCATAACAACAACGTAACCAAGTTGTTGCTCTTAATGGTTCAGAAAATCGAACAATTATACTATATAATTCTTCAGGTAATTCAGGTAATGTTGAAGGAACTCCTGAAAACTCTGATCTTTTAGTAAGATTTATTTGTGGAATTGGTTTTATTGATGTTGGATCATTCAAGGGTAAATTTGAAATAATTAATCGAGGTAATTGTTTCACTAAAGTATTGAAGTTTGCTTTGGTGGTGGTGTTTAATTGTAATAATTTGGTTAATCTGAATTTTTGAGAATCTTTGATAGGTGAAGATATAAAATCTTGATGAATTGCTTCTGAATTTAAATACATCTTGAGAAATTCCAATACTGCATTATTCATTTCATTATCAGCCACCAATAATGTATTGACTATAGTTTCCAAATGACTAGTTGTTATAGCATCAATACAATTATTGGTGATTCTTTCATCTATATCTTCTTCTTCTTCAACTAAATGTTTCTTCTCTTCTTTATCTTCCTCTTCTTCGTCATCATCAACAAATTTAATTTTTCGATCGCGAATAATTAATAAATGAGAAATACAATGTAAAATATTAACAAATAAATTCTTATCACGAGTTGCCACTAATGCTTGTAACAAAGTATGAAACAAATGATCATGTTTCGTATTTTCCACATAATAACAAGTCAAGGGTTCAAGTAAATCAACCAAATAGTTTAATGCTTCAGAAAATTGATTTTCAAATTTTTTCAATTCTGGAATTTGAAAATCTGGTTGATAAAACCAATTAGTTAAAAACTTTAACGCTTCAAGTAAATATTTTTTAACTTGTTTAATTTGTGATAACCATTGTTGATTATGTAAATCTTGAGCAGCATTTCTTAAACTTAACAAAGAATCCAAACTAAAACTAATAACATCTTGACTAATTAAATCATATCTTTTCTCACTAATTAGTTGATATGGTTTAATAAAATATTTAAATAATTCATATCCTAAGAATGAGCCACCTTCGTGTTCAAAATTAAATTTGGGGTTTAATGAAAGACGACATAATGTGCTTAATGCCCATTTGATTTCACTTTCAATACCTGATCTTAACGACATATTGATTCGAGTAACATCATCTACTCCACGATGATTATATCCAATAGGAGCAGTATATCCATATCCACTGTATGCTTGAGTTGGGAAAATAGAAGAAGGAATTGGAAGACTGTTGTTGAAACTTGATTCCGAAGGTTTAACAGTTATGCTTCTGGAATTACCTGATATAGGTGTAAGACCTGAAGAAACACTCATTTGTGGGTTTACTCTTTGTCTCTGTTGAAAAATGTTGACAATTTTTCTGTTTTGGTTTTTTTTTTTGCTGGAGAATCAAATTTTTGGAGATAATCACGTGAGTGTAGTCATGTGATGTGATGGTTGGTAGCGAGTGAAACCTTGAAAGAATAACCTTGAAAGAATAACCTTGGAGGTTACTAATTGGATTCAAGTTTTCATTAGATAGTGTAACAAAGAGGTAAACTTATCTTTTGAGATTGTAGAAGTTGTATTTATTGAATAACATTCTGATATTTTTATTTACTTCTAATTATATCAAGGACTTAGATTTCAAACAATGGCACTACCACAGATCTTTTAAAGATGATACGGGAATTGTCTTTTCCGAAAACTTATATCTCCAATTTCCATTGTTTCATATCTCCTCTTCCTATCTTGTTAAGATCTCAAATCCCGTTTTTCGTGGAAACTTTGGTGGGGGCACGAGAAGAGATTTTGGTGCCGCACCCGCATAACCCTTTTTCTTATCATATAAAAACTCCCCCCTATCGTCTTTTTCCTCGAATGCTTTTGCCTCTTAAGTCCCAAAATTAGAAAAATGAAAGCAAATCATTTACTTCAAGGGTTAATCACTCTTGTATATGCTAGTGGTGTCACTGCTAGTTGGTTTCCCAATTCCGAACAAGTAATTCTTCAAACTGAAGAACAAGCCAATAGTTTTGGTTACGATTTGACTGGCTTACCAGCCGAAGTTGGAGAAGCATGGCAAGAAATGAAACAGACTTTATCTTCTTCCGCCATTGCTCGTTTAATTAAACAATATCAATCGCCAATGTCCAGTGCTTCAAGTACCAACTTGAAAATGGATACCACAAACCAATTTGAAGCCTTATCAAGTAACAAGTTTACTGATTATAGTTTGCGTATCAAGAAAAATCATCCTCAATTGTTGGGCCTTGATGTTGTTAATCAATACACTGGTTATTTAGATATTGAAAGTCTTGATAAACATTTCTTTTATTGGTTTTTTGAAAGTAGAAATGATCCAGAAAACGACCCAATTATCTTGTGGTTAAATGGAGGACCTGGTTGTTCTTCCAGTACGGGTCTTTTCTTTGAATTGGGTCCTTCTTCAATTAATTCTACTTTACAACCAGTTTACAATCCTTATTCTTGGAATTCAAATGCTTCAGTTATATTTTTGGATCAACCAGTGGGTGTGGGTTATTCCTATACTGGTGGTGATCAAGTTAGAAATACCGCCACTGCTGCTAAAGATGTCTTTATTTTCCTTGAATTATTCTTTCAAAAATTCCCTTCCTTTTTAAAAAATAAGTTTCATATTGCTGGTGAATCTTATGCCGGACATTATATCCCAAAATTTGCTACGGAGATTCTTTCTCATGCTGATAGATCTTTTGATTTAGCTTCAGTGTTAATTGGTAATGGTATTACTGATCCTTTAATTCAATCTGCTTCTTATAGACCCATGGGATGTGGAGAAGGTGGTTATAAGCCAGTATTGACTCAAGAACAATGTGAACAAATGGATAAAGATTATCCAAAATGTGCTAGATTGACTAAATTATGTTATAAATTACCAAGTGCATTAACTTGTATTCCTGCACAATTCTATTGTGATATCAAGCTTTACAAACCTTATGGAGATACTGGATTAAATCCATATGATATTAGAAAGAAATGTGTAGATGAAGGAGGACTTTGTTATGAAGAAATGAATTATATGGATGATTATTTAAACTTGGACTATGTTAAGCAAGCTGTTGGTGCATCAAATATTGATATTTATACTTCATGTGATGATACTGTGTTTAGAAATTTCATCTTAGATGGAGATGAATCAAAACCTCATCAACAATATGTTGCTGAATTATTAGAAAAGAAAATCCCTGTGTTGATTTATGCTGGTGATAAAGATTATATTTGTAATTGGGTGGGAAATTTAGATTGGGTTAATCAATTAGATTATTCTGGCAAGGACAAATTTTCCAGTAAACCTTTAAAGAAATGGTATCCTCAAGGTGAACAAGGTAAAGCTGCAGGAGAAGTTAAAAACTACAAGAATTTTACATTTTTAAGAGTCTTTGATGCTGGACATATGGTTCCATTTGATCAACCAGAAAATGCTTTAGCCATGGTTAATACTTGGATCCAAGGAGATTATGCTTTTGGATATTAGAAAGGTATACAACTGTGACTCGCTGCAAGTAGAAGCAAGTAGAAGCAAGTAAGAGTAGAACCCTAAAAACGATTATTTTTTTGTTTCTTTCAAATTAAAAACAAATACATGCGAAATCATGTGCGTTGTTGTAGATAGGAGATCTCTTAAACCTACCCTGAAATCACAAACTGTGAATTTTCAACAAACCAATCTAGTTATTCCAGTTTGAAATTGGGTTATTTGGATAAACCTACGTATTTCAGGTTTTTTCGTGTTTTTCAAACTTTAATTTAGCGATACACTTCTCTTTGGAATTCATTTGTGTGTTTGTGTATTTTGATCCAAAGTAGACGCTTTTGTGCGCTTACATGTGAATGAATTATATCACAAAAGTAAACGCCCACATTGACTGGAATCACAAAAGGTTACATTGGAATACATTGAGTTGCCTATACCGCGTCTAACAATTAAAAATTCGTGGTTGATTACCTTGGTTTCCAACCATTTCTCTCTTAATGTTGCTATTATTTTCCCTTCACCATCACCAGGCTTAGAATGGAAACAATTATTGCGTAATTATTTTTTTTTTCTTTGGAAAAAATTATTTATTATTTCATTTGTTGTTTGGGTTATTTTCTCGGCTACTATTCAATGTTTACATTTGTAAACTCGTTTGATTATTATCATTCGACTTTGAATAACTAGCACATTCAGCCACATGGTCCATTGCTCCACAACAAGGTTTAATACGAAACCTTACGGATACTTGCAACAAATTACCTGTCGTCAAGACTAAAGTGTAAACAAAGACTCAAATCCTAGGCAACGTTATCTAAGAAATTAGCTTCTTGATTAACTAAAAAGCTTAAAACAAGGTTGACACTCATAACCTGTTCCTGTATACTAACACATGAACCCTCGTTTAGGAAATACTATATCCAGATTTAGTAGCCAAGAATATAAAATCTTCTCATATTAATTTTTGATTGCATATGTACAGGCATGAGGCATGAGACATATGGCAAAAAAAAAATACATTGGGGCGTATTTTACATAACAAATTCATAAACATTTTCATAAACTTGTTCACGATCTTATTCCACTATAAATTAGAAACCGTGCCCCACTTGATAATTACTTTTCTTTTCTTTCTTTTTTCTCTCTTTCTATTATCACCTTCTAATCCAACTTTTATTCAATCGTTTAAATAAATAAAAAAATGCAATTCTCCACTGTCGCTGTCGCTTCTGCTTTAACTGCTTCTGCTTTAGCTTATTCTAATTCTACCACCATCACTGAACAACTTACTGTTACTGAGTATACCACTTACTGTCCAGAAGCTACTACTCTTACCATTACTGTTTGTGATGAAGAAGTTGTTTGTTCCACCAAGGAAATTGAAGTTGAAGAACCAGGTACCGTTACCATCACTGAACCATGTATCATTGAAACTGAATATGTTACCATTTGTGAAGAATCCCCAACTCCATTATACCAAAACTCAACTGTTCCAGTTCAACCAACTCCAGCTCCACCAGTAGCTCCACCAGCTACTGAAATCTATGAAGGTGCTGCTCAAAAGAATGTTATTGCTGCTATGGCTGGTGTTGCTGCTCTTGCTGCTGCCTTGGTTTAAAAGGTAAATAGAGTGATATTTGTTTTTTAATATAGTTATTGTTTTTACTTTCTCTTAGTTATTTTAATATTTCGGTTTTTGATATACATCAATTTTAATATTACGCAGTAAATACTTTTTTAGCAGCCAATTTAGACTTCCTAATTAGGAAATATGTGAAATTAGAACTTAACATTAAATATCTTTTATTTTTCTGGTGTCAGTTAACTATTCAATATCACCAACATTTTTTTTTATTTTCACTCTTACAAGTTTCTTCAACACTTTCATTTGGAAGTGAAATTTAACAATGACTTCATTCAACAATGATTCCATAGACATAGGAATGTCCAAATTCCCCAAATCTCCTCGATTTTTTGATAATTCAAGTTTACCAGACTTACGAACTTACCAACTTCTCAAAGACAACAAAATTGTATCCTTCAATGGTCAAGTCACCAATTTCAACTATAATCCATTTACATTCCCTCAACTGAAGACTAAAGCCAATGTACCTTTGGACTACCATCATCTTCCCAGCAGAATACTTATAGTGCCACCTTCACCAAAACCTTATTCTCCCAATGATATTCCTTGTTTCCAGTTGAATCCTCAACAGAGTTTAGATCCTATTGCATTTATAGAAAGTATTCTGGCATTGGGAAGGCGTTCAGGAGCAGTCAAGATAAGGTTGCCTCCGGAAGATATAGATTTGTTTCAAAATACTATACAGATTAATTCAGATTTATTTTGGTTTCAAACAAATAAATTATTGAATAGTCCTCTGGAAGATGAACTAATTATGAGATTGAAATTCCATCAAGATTTACTTGCATTTCATCAAAGTGAACATCTGGAATTTATTAAACTGGAAGAATCAGTAGAGAAGAAAACGGCAAACGGAAATACTGTGTCTACACCAACTCCTTCAGCAAGTACTCCTGTAAGTGCGAGTGTCAGTGTGACTGCTAGTACCAGCGGTAACACTGCTTCTGCTGCAGCTTCTGTTGCTAATTCTACTTCTGCCACTGCTCCCTTTTATTTAAACAAACTTCCTATGATTGATAAACGACCACTTGATTTATATAAACTATTTAGATCAGTGATTATTCGAGGTGGGTTTATGGAAGTTATAAACAAGAAATTATGGGCCCAAATTGGACGAGAATTAGGATATAAGGGGAAAATTATGACGAGTTTAAGTAGTTCGTTAAAAGCGTCATACCAACGAATTCTTTACCCGTTTGAGTTATATTTAGGATCAAAAAAGTGTGAGTATATGGTTAAGAAAGAGGAAATCAAGGAAGGAAATATGTTAAGCAATGGTAAACGTGGTTTGGAAACTGATGAAACACTGCCAACTAAAAGACCTAAACTTGAAGCCCCTCCTTTGATTATTGGTTCAGCAAAAGATTACAAACGTTCAATAAAATCAAAATCTTGTAAAGGATTCCTTTTAAATTCTCCTCATTTAGTAGATATAAAACAACCCAATATATTCCTGATTAAGCAAGAAGACAAGAAGCGAAATAGACGACCAAATGACGTGACTGATTCACCTATACTACCACAATCTCAATTAAACCATGCTATTAAAAGTATGAGAGCAAATAAATCGTCGTATCAAGATGATTCTCGATTAAAATCAGCAGTGAAAATTGCATCAATATATTCTTTAAGACAATTTATGGAAAAAGATTTAAAATTTCAAGAATTTGTCATTCAAAATAACCAAAGTCTGTTCAATAATTCATATGGTACTGATAGTTCTATCTTGGATCGAAATATGATTCCCTATGATGAATTTGAAAAGATTTATTGGAAGTTTGTCTCCAATAATCAAGTTCACGAAATATTAAACAATGGATTAGAGTTGGAATTGGGCCAAGATATACCGAGTAATGTCAATGGATCAGGGTTTGTCAAGATCGGAGATGATTTAATAAATTTCAAAAATGCTTTGAACAGTATACATTTAAATACTGATTCTAGTAAAATTATGCGTACAGCTGCTGTCAAACCTCCTAATTTTGGTCAACAACAACAACAACAACAACCATTAAACACTAATACTACTACTACTACCACCACAGGTCAAATAGATCTGAGTGAATTTAATTCTAGTGGTTATATCAATGAACTTTTCAGAGCAGCTTTACATCCTTGGAATCTACACAATTTCCCCACACATCAAAACTCGTTATTGGGAGCATTATATGAACAAGACACCAATAATCAAGAATTAACCACAACAAACTTAAACATTGGTATGACATTTGGTACTGAGAATTGGCATTGTGAAGATCATTTTACACAATTGGCCAGTTATCAATTCTTTGGTGGTTTTAAACGATGGTATTTTGTCCCTGAACTGGAATTTGATAAATTTGAAAAGTTGTTGGTTCGTTTAAATCAAGAGTTTAAACATAGATCACATATTAATGGTGGTGAGTACATTGATATTCCTGAATTGATGGAATCAATGAAAGGTAGTAGTCTGGAAGAAATGGAATATGATACATTGATATCTTCATTGGAAAATAAAATTAATACTGAAAATGACATAAGATTACAACATTTAAATCCTAATTTTGAGAAATTGATTGAATTGCATAATAACAAGTTCAAATATAATCAGGAATTTATGATAACTCCAGAAATATTAGCAGAAAATGGAATTCGATTCACATCAACTATCCAAGAACCTGGAGAATTCGTCATCAAGTTTCCTAAATGTTATTCCCTGACTATTTCATTTGGGTTTAATTTAAGTGAATCGGTAAATTTTGCTTCTAAAACTTGGTTAGATTTCTCACTTGAAGGAGAGAAATGGTTGGCAAAACAAAACATCTTACCTAATTTCCTGATTTTTAAATTATTGGTGAATCTTGCTCAAATGTATGAGAGTGGACAAAATATCACGTTTGATTCGGAGATTTATTCTCAAGTTGGTGGATTATATAACGATTTGTTGGGTACTGAACTTGATTTGAGAAATAAACTAAGAAAATTTAAAATTAAGGAAGTAGTTATTGATGAGAAACTGTTTACAGAAATGGATATGATTAGTGATGATGATTTAAACAATGTGTTCCCTTCTAGGGTTGTATTAGTTGATACTAAATCGAAAGAAAGCTTTATAGTTACATTGAGAAATTATTTAAAGTATCAAGAAGATCTGACTCTTGATTGGAATAATATTACTGCTGAATTACAATTGTTCTATTCAGATGAGAAATTAAAGGCGTTTTCAAAGATCCTAAACAATTATTCTGTGGATTATGAAGCTTGGACAAAGAATTATGAAGAATTAATGGCAGAAAATGGAGATATTTCTTTGAAAACTTACAAAATATTATTAAATGAAGGAGAAAAGATTTATTCTTCAATATTTTCAGTCAATTACTTGACTAATTCAGCAATTAGACAAGAAAAGTTTGATGATTCTCGATTAATAATATTTAAAAGTTATATTAAGAATTTACGAACATTTATAACCAATGCCAATTTATTCATTGAAGAATGTCAGAACTTATTATCTATTAAACACTTGCAAAGAATTCGTAATGATTCTCGTCGTACTAGCAACACCAATGGTCCTGGATTACCTGAACTTGTCAAATTAATTGAAAAAATACCCAGTTTAAACTTTTCGTGTCCGGAAATTGAACAATTATTAGAATTCAAAATTGAAATTGAAAATTTTGATAATGCCACAAGAACATTGTTATCTCGACGTAACAAATCCCTTCAAGAATTTGACGATTTGATTAGTTTAGGAGAAAGTTTTGGTCTTGAAATACCTTCGTTGGAATTTATCACGAGAATAAGAGATAGAATGAAGTGGATGAAGATTTATGAATTGATTGGAAAGGGAGTTGATCCCTATGCTGATAAGAAAGAGGTCTTTACATTAAATAATTTGTCTGATTTTTTCAATCAAGGTTTGGAAATCTTGTCTACTTCGGATTTAGAATTGATTAAACAAATTGAAAATATTCTTAATCAAAGTAAACTGTTCAATGGGAAAGTATCTGAATTTTTACATTATGAATATACTGAAAGTTTAGATTTAAATGAATTGAGTAAAATGGCTGAACGGTTTTCTAAAGAAAAATTGTTTATTTCAATGGAGAATTATATTGAATTATCTAAACTTCATTTAAACATGAAATTAATTACTGATGTCAAGAATTTTAACAATAATGAAGACAAGACCTTTTCATATGGAGATATTAGACAATTACAAAGTTCCATAAGTGAAAGTGGTTTGAAATTTAATGAAACATTGTTAACCAAGTTGTTGGGCGAATCCGAAGCTTGGGTTCTGGAAATATATCAAACATTTGACAAGATCAAACTTGTCACTACATTGAGTAAAGATGTCGATTTAGAACATTTAAATCCAAAATTATCTATGAATTCAAAATTAATTGAAAAATTATATCAATTACTTTATAAATCTGAATTTAGTTTATCGGACGAAGACAAATATCAAGAATCATCTTCTTATACTGCTCGATTTGGTAATGATACTCTGAATATATCTCCCAAGTTTTATTGTGTTTGTCGAGAATATGAATTTGGCACTATGGTTGAATGTGATAAATGTAATGAATGGTATCATGTACAATGTGTTCGAGATACTTCAAACCCTAATGATGACAAGTATATTTGTCCCACTTGTATTTTGATTGATACTGATCAAACAAAAGATACATTTTTAGACTCCCAAATGACTCTTTCCGAAATAAAGACTGTCCTAAAACAAGGCGAACAATTAAAAATTCACCCAACTAATGAATTAACAGTATTGAAGGAGATTATCACTACTCTTGACAAATATCATGATGAGTATGAAAGTAGAATAGGTGAAATTGTCAATGGATCAACTACAATCGATGTTAAATTAGATTCATTGAGGTTTATTTTGAGAAAATTATATGGATGTGGTTTATTCCTTGATGATTTATGGGAACATGTTTTGAATTTAATTAAAGAATTTGAATATATTTGGAAAGATTCACAAGTTCGTTTGCAAGAACAAACTGTAAGTCCCCCTGTTGAGAGTGAAGCTGTGAAAGTGCAGGAGGATATCATCGAGCAAGAACCAGTTGAAGCGGCTGTGGATGACAATAAGGATGTAGAGATGGAATTGGTTGAAGAATCTGAACCTGTTCAAGCACCTGCGGATCCTGTTAAGCCTGAAGAAGTGGAAGCAAGTGTGGAAGGGAGTATAGTAGAATCAACTTCGGGGGATTCTTTGAAGACTGAAGAGGTGAAAGAATCCATGATTGAGGAGAGCATCGAGGTAAAAGAAGTGAATTCTAAAGATGAAGAGATGGTTGATCTGACAGTTGTACCTAAAGAACTGGATTCAAAGGTTGAAGAGACATCTGCATCGGTTGTTATAGACAAGGAAAACGTGGAGATTAAGCCTTTGGAGCCGGATCTGACAGATGTTCTAGTTATACAAGAACCAGTTGAAGTGGCAATTGAACAAGAAAATGAATCAGAACTTGTTGAAAAACTTGAAAGCGAACCAAAAGAAATTAAAAGTGAAAGCATTCAATCAAAGAGTGAACATGTTGAAGAACCAATCGAGAAAGTTGTGGAAGTGAAAACTAAAGATCAAGAGCATTCACATACACAACCAGACAGCACTTCAGAAGAATCGCATAGTAAAGCTATTGAATCCGAAGAAGACAAATTACTGATGGAAATAAAGGAAGCTATTGCTCAGATTCCTCCATTAAAGGATGACGTGATTGAAGGTGAACACCCCGACACAAGCAAAAACGTTGAACAAGAGCCAACACCTCCGTCGGTGAATTCTACAAATGAAATTACTTCTCAGTCAGAACTGATTCAAAATAACAAGGATAGTTCCGATTTACAAATTAAGGAATCAGAACTGGAGCAACTTCTTTAAATCAAACGCGTCAACTGACTTGAAGATACAGAATTGGAAAATAAAAACACATCTACAAAATTCAAATACTGGTTCTTTCCATATTGTTCCTAAAATTACTACAATGATATTAGAACTGAGGAGTGTATATATTAAACCATAGAAAGTAAAAGTAAATAGTTTAAAATTTTCGTAAATTTTTTTTGGCGTTTGTTTACACATGTTTTTTTTTTACAACCAAACCATCAGGTAACTCACAATTCACATTTCTTCCACTTTCTCTTAATAGACCTGTCAATGTGAAAATGGTAATCACTAAATCTGGAGCTATTGATGATTTGATAAATCTCAGTTGGAGAAGAGTTACTCGTGAATCAAATCGTGATTATATATTCCCCAGTCAAATTCTAACTGTGATTTCAGAAATTGAACATGCTTTAGTTATTGGATCAATTTTAACCAATGAAGAGATTGATATTGTTCATCAGTTGGCTAAAAATAAATATAATATACGTCTTAAAAAACCTGAGTTTAAAGACCTTATTTTAAAGACGGTTGAATGTAAATCATTTCAAGAATTATTTCAAAAAAGGTTTAATATGGGTGAATCTGAAATACGACAGTTGTTGAATGTTCCAGGATCATATAATGATGAACGTGCTAGATCACCACAACCACCATTAATTTCCACATTCCCACGTCCATCGTCACTGCACAGGCCTCTGGATGGAAAACCAGGAGCCAGATCAGACAAGAGTGTTGTTTGGGAGGAATTGCGTAGAAAGGATAAATATATTGAAGAAAAGGTACAAGAAATTGAATTGAAAAATAGTGAAAATATTAACTTACGTAGGACAAATAAGAAACAAGAGCAAACTATCAGACGATTAGATAATGAAGTTTCTGTGTTGAAAAATCATATTCGATCATTGGAAACTCAAATGGCCAAGATTCCTGGAGAACGTGCAACCCGAAATTTACTAACCAAATTAAAAGATCGTGATTTGGTAATTAAAAGTTTAGAACAAGTATGTGACGAGTATAGAGAGAATATTAGTGATCTTGAAAAAAGAGATGAAAATACATGTAAAGAATTAAAAGAGATTAAAAATACTTTACAAGAACAAGACCAGATTTTTGAAACCTTACAAAAGAACTTACCTGTGGGGTCTAGTGATACATATTTCAAAGGATTCTTGATGAATCTTCCATTTATCAAACAATATCTTTATTATTTCCAATATAAGCATGAAAATAAAGATATGAGAATGTTTTTGCTAAACCTATTTGCACTATTTTTAACAGCAATTTTGGTGGGTAATATTCTACAAGTAATATATTACGTAATTATGGGTGTGCTTCGATCTGAGTGTCAAAATTCCCTGTATGTGTATGATGATTATAGTTTCTCCAGTGGCTGGTTTGAGCATTGGAAACCAGTTATATGGCTCGAAGAGCTTGTTTATAGATTTACGGATTGGTAGAACATACAACAAATTAAATTAAAATACATAAAAGAAATAAATCAACAAGATTATCATTTTATTATAGAAGATATACAATAAATTAATACTCAAACAATAACCTCATACTTTGGTAAATAAAGAAATAAATCCTAAACTTAGTTCATTTGCTTAACTAAAGCGTTAATGAATTCTTCTCTGTTACCGGTGTCACCCCCTTGGATAAAGTGTTGGAACTTTCTGGTTCTGAAACCACCGTTAGGGTTAGATAACTTGAATGGCCATAAGAAGTTGTTGACTTGCTTGAAGTTTGGACCAACAGTGTAAATTTCGTGAATCAAATCTTCAATAGATAAGATGTTGAATTTACCTAAGTTAGCTTCAATGATAGCGTTGTCAGATAAAGCAATTCTTTGCTTGTTGACCTTACCGAATCCTCTCTTGTAGACTAATTGTCTAATGGTGGCTAAAGATGGGTAACCGTAAGCAATGTATGGTTCAGCTAATTTGATTAATTCTTCAGTAGCCTTGGTTAATCTAACGAAAACACCGGCATTGATTTGAGTCAATCTTAATAATTGCAAAACCTTTCTTGGCTTAGGTGGGATCTTCATAATACCCTTGATTCTGATGATGAAAACCAATTTTGGTTGAGCATCAACGTAGTAAGAACCAGCAGCCTTGGCATCTCTCTTGGCAGCAATGACGGAACGTTCAGCTTCGGTGTATTCCTTTTGGTAAGCAGCAGCTCTGTCAAAGATAGCTTGTCTCTTTTCCTTAGAAGCCTAAATAGATTGTTAGTATTTTCTTTTTACCTCTTAGATTTTAGGAAAAACTCCATCTAGTGGTTTGTTTTATTTTCTCAGTCCCGAAAGATGGTTAATTGAATGACAGCATAGCCGAAGCTAGTCAAATTCTAATGGTTTGTTTTCATCTTCAAAAATAAAATGGAGTTATTCACATTTGAAAAGTTTATACATACAGCTCTTCTGACCTTCTTGGCAGCAGCACGTTCTTCAGCGGTCTTTTGTTGGGCCTTAGCCTTCTTTTGTAAAGTTTCTGGTTTCAAAGTACTACAATTGTTAGTATTTGTGACTCTTACTATATTGGAGTCTATCAATCAAAAAACACATGAACAAAGTGTTTCCCTCTGTAATATATAACATTTGTAAACTGAGAAATAGAATTTGGTATATAAATCGGAAAGATTTTATATATGAATATGGAACTGAACGGCCAAGTTCATTCCATTTCCCAAAATCTGCGAGTTTTGCTTTTCTCAAAAAATATACTCAGAGGAAAACAGATGTATCAGACATTGGCTAAAACGAAGCTTTAATTGAATATATACATATTCAGCTGCAAGATAATCTGGTTTTCCCTTGGCAGATACTTTTAATCAGAGTCAATAGAAACTATCCAAGTGTTGACAATGACAAAACCTCACATAAAATGCGAGAGATACCCCTTAGGGTATTTAATGAAACAATACATGTAGAAGAATCTTCAACCAGGTATTGTTCATTACCTTTCTTCAAAAGATATTGAATAAGGATTTGTATCTTGAACGTCTTAACAATCCCAACAAGCAAGCTTATTGGTGATATTGATTGCTAGTCCTTTTTCAAATGTAGTACATACGTAGCCATTTTGAATTACTTAGTTCTGTGAAGAAGAAGAATGAAAATTATTTGGAAAGATTTTTTTTTTCAACTTATAAATTGTTTGAAAGTGAGAGAAAATTGTTTTCTTCTTGTTTGCATCGCACAGTAGAAAAACAAAATGTTTGGTACTGCATAGCGATTAGGGTTGCAGCCCTAATTTATATAGGTAATAGGAATGATAGTAAATATTCTTTACTGTACAGACACTTTTTTTACTAACTAGCAATTATATAGGATTGAAAGTTGTTTTAAGATTGAAGTGTTATTGAAATAGTCCCAATGATTTGGTGCAAATTTTATCTAAAATGCTTGCAAATGTGTAATTATTATTGCTGAAATTATACAACAAAGAAGGAAATATCATCCTACAACTTCGTAGTAGCCATACTTTTTCATGTTGCGCATGATGGTGAGGCGTATATGCTTAATTCTGAATTAAGCGAGTAAGAGTTTGAACATAGTGCCAGTTTACTGGGAATGTAATACGATCATTTAAATGTTTTGCTACTTGAGCAAGATACATCTAAACTGTTAAGATTGATGATCAAATTTCTAGCTCAATTTGTTAAGCAACTCGGCTAATTTATCCTTAAAAAACTTTTGCCACAAAAACGGTTGCAACAAAGAAGTGTATTGTGATTCTAATTAGGTGCATCGTTTCCATATCCCTGGTAGTTCGAAAATGTAGGATATACAGCTTGACCTGCACTCCATGGGTAGTTGGTTAGTTTACTTTCACATTAACTCATTTCAAGTAGCGATAAGTTCTATCGAAAAAGGGAACAAGCTCAATGATATCCCAGGATATATTGGAGTAATTGAGCAAGTTTTTAAAGAAGTGGAGTAAAGAGTTTTATTGTTAAATTGGAAACCACGAAGTTGTTCTGGATTTACATAGAAACACGTGATTTTGGTTATTTTTAAACAACCAAAATCAAAACAACAGCAACTTTCGCCACTATATAATTTACACTTAATAATGAAGTACACATTTATTAAAAATGTACTAATAAAACATTCGTAAGAAACCAATTCAATACCTAACAGAGAATAACTCAACAAAAAAAGAAATATTTTTTAAACTTAATTCATTCTTTAAATATCACTTGGAATATCACTAAAATCAAGAGTAGACAAATCTATTGGGACTCTTTCTCCAAAGGTGTTTTCACCTGAATATAAAACATACAAGAATCCATCTTCATCTTTATGTTCTTCATAGATTGTACTAATCAAAGCAGCAGTTGGAGGAAGAATATCATTAACAAAAATAAAAATTGCCTTTTCACTAGGTAATTTAATTCTCTTTCTTATAACATATACAAATTGACCAACTGACAAATCAACAGGTACTAAATATTTACGTTTATCAATTTCGGGGATATCAGAATTCTCAACCTTTTCACAAATAACAGGAACTCTATCTTTGAATCTCTGGGCAATTCTAGCTGCTTCTGCCTTTCTCTTTTCTAAAAACATGGAGTTAGTAATGAAGTAGTAACCTTTAACTATTTAGTACATACCAAATGGATGTTCGTCTTTGAATTGTGATCTCATTGTATTAAACGCTGTGTCTGTACTTTTGTTAGTAATTGAACTAATAATAACAGTCTTGATATACCTAAATTTTTGGAGGGTGGCGTTTTTGCTTGCTTGTGTACTTGCTAATTACACACTTTTGCCTTCGTCTCGCACACACACACATAAAAAATAAGGTAATCAAAACTTTCCCCAGAATTTAAACATACCTTTAAGTATCGATTTATAAGTTATGTGTATTCAATTTAATTAGTGTAATTGTATTTTAAGATTTGTAGATAATTGGGGTATAATATAAAAGTAAAGAAGAGAAACAATAGAAAAAGAAAGATTTTTTGTAATTTCCTGTTTATCCTTGTTTTTTGTATGCCCTTTTTTTTTCCTCCCCTCTCCCGGAGTGTGTGAGTGTGGGTGGGTTTATCTCTTATCGCGCCCGCGCCCTTTCCCTGACAATGTGTGCGTGTGTGTGGGAGAATAAACAAAACAAAAAAATGAATGATTATGTTGGTAGTGTACTTTGGCTAAATTTTGCCCTTGTTTTTGTTGCAAATAAAACAACAGGGTGTAAATCGTTAATATGGTAACAACTTCGGAATTGGAAAAGTTGAATGATACAAATGAGAGGAACGATGATGTTCGGAGTTTTCCTGACTTGATCATTCCTGATCCTTGGTTGTTATTACTGAAAGAGCAAGTGTTATCTAAGGAAGATTCCAGTTTGGAAACTAAATTAAGAAACAAGAGATTACAATATTTGTTTCCCACTGTACAGGATTCTGAGGTTGATCATGAGAAGGAAAATTCTGCAAACGACACTACACAACTTTTTGATTATCCTACATTCCAATTGAAGCCTCATAAATTGACTAACAATTTGGAAATTCAATTAATGCAATCTTCGCATATTGGATATAGCAATATATTAGAAGAATGTGAAAGTTTAATTCAAAAGGAAAACAGTATCTTGATTGATGATCTGTTGGATTTACCCAGACTTTCAAATCAAGAGAAAAGAAGTTTACACAACGAAGAATCAACTAAATCAGTTAAACGGTTTCGATCTAAAACATTATATGATTTAAATTTTCCAAACTTAAACTTCAGAAACAAACTGGAAAAGTAAACTTTTTAATTTGCTAAACTACCACCTACTTAGAGTGTACATCCTCAGCCAAACTCAATTCAAACGCATAAGCAATAGTAAGTTTAACATGCTCCTTAATATGATCCCAATCTAATCTATCAACAGTATCCATAACAGAATGAATATACTTGTTGGTATACTTCATTTCACTTTCAATCAAGAAAGATGAAGGATATCCATTTTCCAAAGCTGATGCATGATCAGAACATGCATAACCACAAGAAGATTCATGATAAGGAATCAGGTTATATGTGTTAATTATTGCTTTCAAAAATTCATTCAATGCTACACTGGTATAATCAGTAATTAATCCAAAATGAGGTTCAATACCTTCACTGATGGTTCCTGCAGTATACCCAGTCATATCTTGTTGTAACATTCCAATTACAACTGCATCTTGGTCGGCATATTTGGTAAATACGTCAATTGAACCAAGTAATCCACCTTCTTCAGCCGAATACCAATGGAATTCTAAAGTATTGTAAGGAACAAACTTCTTTGCAGTATAAGCTTCAACCAAGATTCTAAATGCTTCCAAAGTAGTCACAGTACCTGATCCATCATCATCTGCACCTGGTGCTTTCATAAGATTGGGGAATAATAAATTGGTTGAATCTTGATGAGCACCAACAATAACTTTATCAGTGGAAACTTTACCTGGAATCGAAACAATAATTGAATATTGATCCCAAGTAACATGATCAACTTTAGTTATATTAACTTCATGTCTAATTGGTTTAATAATATGCGAGATTTGTTTATATAACCAATCAGCACTTTCCACTCCCGATTCAGATTTATAATATCTCGTATAAAATGAAGTAAATTTAGTCAATTTTTCAAGCATTAAATCAGTATCGATTTTTTCAAACAATGCGGAGATTTCTTTCCGAGGTTCAACAATTTCCGGATATTTATAAACTGGCACTAATTTCTTTAACGTTTTAATTTGTTGGGCTCCAAGAAGGAATAATCTATGTAAAAATGAAACTGGACTTGGTTTTAATATTAATCCTTGTTCAACAGCAACATCTACAGGAATTTGATTGGTTATATCAATAAAATTAATATTTTTGGCCTTTAAATCTAATTTCTCTTGTTCGGAAACTATTCTATATTCATCTGGTCCTAATTTGATTAATCTATCTTGACCCTTATCTTGGTCAAATAAAGCGATTGAATCTTTAGGAGTGGGCAAAATGAATGAGTTGACGAGACAAAAGTAAAGACCGAATATAAAAAGCAACTTCATCTTGGATATATTGGTTTAGCAAAAAAAAGGTATTGAAAGAGGTGGTGGGGTTTTTCTTCGTCTATTTATATCGATATGAAATTGTAAAGGGGGATTTCAGTGTGGCTCTATAGTCAGGATTTTTTTTCTCTCCACTTTAAGCCAAAGAGTAGTTACTTTTTTTTTGGTTGCAAGTTCATCCTTGTTTTAGAAAGGTATAATAATAACCGATAATCAATCAAGAATGATGATGAAACAGGTGAGTAAAACTATGAATAATGCTTCCCGATCTTGTAAATGCTTTTAAAGTAAGATCATATTGAATAATTCCTTTATTTGTAAACAATTATTGTAAATATACTCAATTTCGTCCAGGAAAACAACTATAGGTTCATCCAAAGTGCTTTATCAACATGAAATCTGATTGATGCTTCATATTTTTTGGTGTTGCTGGTTGGTTATAACATCATCAACAGTTCATATATTCTTTTGCAACACATTTGTTTTGGTCGTGCGCCTGTGCACAATAATCTTTTTTTCGGTTTGACATGAAATGAGGAAAAAAAAACACTGGTCTTTTTCTGTTGTAAACATATAGAACGGGGAGATCAACAGCTAAAAGAATTGAAATGGCTACGCTGATTTCAAATGGTACTGCCACTACTAATGGAACAGGAATCAGTGGACTACCACTTGGTTCCAAGTTTATTACTCCAACATTAAAGCTAAAGGGTCAAGTTTCTGATTCAGTTCAATTTCATCAAGATAGAAATATAGATAATACTTCAACAAGAGGTCAATTATCAAGAAGATTTGTTCAACCTTTAGGGTTTGAATCTAAAGAAGTTAATTATAAAATTAATGTTTCTGATTTTGCAAATATTCCTCCTTTACAATTGGGTGGGAAATTTATAACTGATTTGAATAGAATTGATTCAATTACTCCTCATGATATTTTTTATTCTGAAACTGTTAGTAAAACTGAATCTGGAGGTTTAGATAATTATTATTTTGATTATGAAACTGGATTAAAGGAATTTTCTCGATTTGAAAAATTAAGTCAATTAAATTTACCTGATCGATTTTTTGAAGAATATAATTCTACTGAATGTATAACCAAAATTGGGTTGTTTCCGGAAATTGAAAGAACTTGGATTGCTATTGATAATAAATTGGTGTTTTGGAATTATACTCTTCCTCAATCTTCATTTAATACATCAACTCAATTTTTAACAATAGATCAAATTAGACATACAATTTTAACTGTTAAATTGGTTAAACCTAAACCAGGGATTTTCCTTGAAGAAATTAATTATTTATTATTGGTATCCACTACAGTTGATATAAACATTTTTTTGGTTAAATATGATAAAGCATTGAATAATTTAGAAATATTTAACCCAGATTTATCAGTTTCAACTCAAGGTTTAATTGTAAATAACTTTACCATAAATTCAAAAACTAATGATATTTACTTTACTGGTGAAGGTGATGGTGTTAATATTTGGCGATTGGATTATTCCAACAAATCAAGCTTTATCAAAAATAAATGTGATAAAATATGTCTAACTAAAGGGGGATTATCAAGTGTAATACCAAGTAAGATACCTGGACTTGATTTATTTAATCAGGGGGGGACAGGTGCGACCACAACTGCCAGCATTGACAATGATACATCGATTCCTGAAAGTATTATTCAATTAGAAGTGGATGGTGAACGAGACATTTTATATTCCTTATCTAACAAATCAGTGATTCGAGTTTATAAACTTCAACCAAAACAAGAACAAATTACTGAAGGTAGTAGATTAACCCCCAGTCAAATTTTTAAATCTGCTTCGTCAATATTTGTTGATGCTAGTAATTTTAAAGTTTTTGAAAGATTTAAAATTATTGCCATTCATGGTATTTCCCCACAGGAATCTACTTCAATTCAATTAATTGCTATAACTAGTAATGGATGTAGAATGTTACTTAAACTTGGATCAACTTCAAGTTTTGGTTCATTACTTTCCACTCCATTTTCCGCACTTAACGCCTTAAAGTTAAATCTTGTCAATATTAAATTTCCTCCATCAAGAGAAATCCCCAAAATTAATACTGAGCTTGATTCATTCACTAGAGATCGACAATATTTGTCACAATTAATTGCAAATCAGCAAAAGTCACAATTATTGAAAAATACTAAAATTGCCAAAATTATCAGTCCCGGCGTTTTCATCTGTGTTAAAAAGACTAAACGATCAGATAAATTGTTTATTGCCACTTCTAATTATGGATATTTAAAGAAAAATAATAAATTAGTTGAAGATGCTGAATTTATTAAATATGTTACTCATGAAGATGCTCCATATACATATATTCAAGATATTATACAATTAACACCATCTATGAATGCGACAAATACTCCCAATGGATATGCCAATGTTTCTGCAAGTCAATATACTAAACAACCTTTAAAATTTGCTGTATTGACCAATTTTGGGATTATAATATATCAATTTAAAACTTCGGATCAAATTATTAAATCTTTAAAAGAAGAAGTTATCGAAAATTTCATTGAAGAAAATGGATATGAAGAAACTTGTTCGACATTATTATATTTGGCATGTTCATATGGACATTATAATTCAAATGATCTTTTTAAAAGAAAAGCCCAGATTTTGTTTTCATCTTGTGGTAATAATGCTAGATTAACGGATAATTCTCAACAATTGGGAGGTACATCCCAAATTACTAGTTTAGTACCTCATCAACAACAACTTGCCAGTATTAGTTCAAATATTCACCCTACAGTGGATCAAGTTGTTTTAAGTGATCGCTTTTATGGAACTTGTTTATTGATTGCTAGATTACTTCGTGATTATTGGGATAAAAAAGTTTTCAATCCATTACCTTATATCAAGACTACCCCCAGTGGAGATATTGAAGTTTCTAGTATTAAGGAAGGAAATCTTATAATTAAAGGATTAAATATTGACAAGAAACAAATTGAATATTTTATTGGATCAATTATTGTTTTGATTGATTTCTTTATGGAAAATGGGACAAATATTCAAGGTTTGAATGCCCCAAGTTATAGTTCTGATCCTAATCAATTTGAAAATGAAGTTTGTCTTCGGGCGGAACATATTGCATTTACTTCAATAATTAAATGCTTAAATTCCATGAAAGAAGCTCTTTCTTTCTTGATGGTTCTTATTGAAGAAATTCAAATTAATCAATCTAATTTTAATGAAATTTTACAATTCTTATCATTAACCAACCAAGCTAATCTATTATGTTTAACCTTTAAAGATTTATTATTACCTAATAGAGATGTCAAGAATTTAGTCAAGGATTTATTATCATCAATTATTAACAAGAATATTTTGAAAGGGGGATCTATTGATTTAATTGCATCTTCTCTACAAACCAGATGTGGATCTTTTTGTTCTTCAAATGATGTTTTTATATTTAAAGCAATTGAAAATTTAACTCGAGCCAAGAAAATAGATTCTCGAGATTCTGATTTAAAGAATAAATGTTTGACCAATGCTGTATTGTTATTTGAAGAAGCTTATGAATCTTTAACTTTGGAAAATATTGAAAATTCCATTAATATTATGTTGGATTTACAATTTTATGCTGGAGGTGTGGGAATGTTGTTAAATATTGCTCAAAAACTTGGATCTAATGTTAAATCTAATCTTGTATTGACGGATAATGATTCTGTGGTTAAAAATAATAAAGAAGCTGTGGAAATATCTAAAAAGAAGGTTGATTTGTATAACTTGGTATTCAATATTCTTACCAAAGTTGATTTAAAAGCTTCCCAAATTACTGAAACAAATAATCAAGTTTTAATTAATGAATTTTTAGAAATTAGAGATTCGGCATATGATACTTGTTTTGCATCTCAAGATAAGGAATTCCATTATGCATTTTATCAATGGTTTATTCAACAAGGTGTTAATGATAGGTTATTAGACATTAATACTCCATTTATATTACCATTTTTAGAAGAAAAATCAGAAAATGATTTAGCATTGAGTGATTTACTTTGGCTTTATCATGCCAAGAGAGAAAATTATTTTGATGCAGCCAAAATTTTGTATGCTTTGGCGGTGTCTGAATTTAAACTTGAATTGAATCAAAGAATTGAATATCTTTCTCGAGCAAATGGATTCTGTAGTTGTGTTTGCCCCCCAAATTTACGACAAAAAATGATTCAACTTTCAGCAGTAATTCAAGAATTATTTGATGTTGCCAATGTTCAATTGGATATTTTAACAAGAATTAAATCTGATACAAGAATTAATACAGATAATAAGAAAATTGCCCTGGATTCATTAAACTTTAAAATCTTGACAATAACTGATTTATTTAATACTTATACTGATCCATTAGGATATTACGATCTTTGTTTAGTTATTTTCAAGATTTCTGATTACAAGAATACTGATGATATTTTGAAACGATGGGAATTATTCTTTGATAAATTATATCATGAATATTTGGTTGAAGGGAAAGGAAAGGAAACCTTTTACATATTATTAAATGATTCCTTTATTTCATATGGCGCTCGATTATCATCCAACGATTTAGTGTTCCCTATTGATGAATTAATCAAATTAATTAGTAAATATATCCAAGAAGCAATTGAAGAGAATCCAACAACACAAACACCTCCACGAGGAATAATTGTTGATATGTTTATTAAATGTGGAGTTTCTTATGAACGGTTATATTATGTTATGAAATCTTTAATTGAGCATAATACGTTTGAGATATATTCAGGGTTTACCAATGATTTAAGAAGTAATGAAATGACATATTTAATTAAGAAATGGTATTCCAACGATAAGAAATTGCGAGAATTAATTCCTAAGGAAAAGATTAGTAATTTAGAAGAGTATACTCTTGAAAAAGATCCGATTAGTGAATTTACAAATCATGGCAACTATGTTTCATAGAATAAATTGTATATTAATTAAATTAATTACTTAAAATAAAAGTTTGATTGTGTTTAATTCAATTCATAAAACTTATTCTTTTGAATATCAAATCGTTCCTTTTCTAAACTCAATTCACTTGGTCTTAAATTTGTTGGTAAATACAACCTTTCTGGTTGTAAATATTTATCTGCTAAATATAACATTATCCCATCGATTACTAACCTTACAGCATTGGGTTCTGCTGTACCCTTGGGCATTATAACATCAGCGAATTCCTTTGTCGGGAATATATAATCACTCATTTCCTTTCTAGCTCCTAACAAATATGCATTTATTACGCTATCAAGAGTTTTAGTTTTACGTTCAAGAACATCTCGTCTTATCCAACGTATTAATCTGGTATCACTGTCACTATCAATAAATACTTTTATATGTGACATATCTCTTATTTCCTTATCATATAACGCGTACAATCCATGAACAATAAGAACTTTTTGAGGTTGTTCAAATGGGGTATATAATTTACTACGAAGCAGTTCTTTTAACAAGTCAAATTGAAACCTGGAAGGTTTAAGACTAGGGTATTTATCGTGGTGGAAATCTTTATTTACCGTTATAGCAGCTGATTTCCCGAGATTATTATATTCACTGGTATCTATAGATTCATTGCCACCTTCTTTATATTCATTCATATCAAATATTTCCACTTCAATGTTCGCTTCTGGGATTTTACTTAACATCTCTTGTTTTAACGCATTGGCAGTGGTCTTTTTTCCCGCCGCATGGCCACCGCCTATTAACACAATAATTGATCTGTTTGTAGAGCTTGTCATTTTGTGGTGATGCTCATCAAAAATCAAACAACTCTTTTTTTTCTTCATTTACTTATACATCTCTACCTTACACCATGGACGACTTTGATAGAGATTTAGATAATGAACTTGAATTTAGTCATAAATCTACAAAGGGGATAAAAATCCATCGTACTTTTGAAAGTATGAAATTAAAACCTGACTTACTTAAAGGTATTTATGGGTATGGATTTGAAGCACCTTCAGCAATTCAATCAAGAGCAATTATGCAAATTATTAGTGGGAAAGACACTATAGCACAAGCACAATCAGGTACTGGTAAAACAGCGACATTCTCTATAGGTATGCTTCAAGTAATAGATACTAAATCAACCGATTGTCAAGCATTAATTTTGTCACCTACTAGAGAATTGGCAGTACAAATTGAAAATGTTGTAAAACATTTAGGTGATTATATGAATATTCATACTCATGCACTAATTGGTGGAATTAATGTAGGTCAGGATGTGAAAAAATTACAACAAAGTCAACCACAAATTGTTAGTGGAACTCCTGGTCGTGTACTTGATGTTATTAAGCGAAGAAATTTATCACCTAGACATATAAAACTCCTTATTCTTGATGAAGCAGATGAATTGTTTACCAAAGGGTTTAAAGAACAAATTTATGAAATTTATAAACATTTACCTCCTGGGGCTCAAGTAGTTGTTGTAAGTGCTACCCTTTCACCTGAAGTTTTAGAAATGACCAATAAATTCACTACTGATGCTGTGAAGATCTTGGTTAAACGAGATGAAATCTCGTTATCGGGTATCAAACAATATTATGTTCAATGTGAGAAAGAAGAATGGAAGTTTGATACATTATGTGATTTATATGATAATTTAACAATCACTCAAGCAGTTATATTTTGTAATACCAAAGTAAAAGTGAATTGGCTTGTGGAACAAATGAGAAAACAAAACTTTACTGTTGTTGCCATGCATGGGGATATGAAACAAGATGAACGAGATTCTATTATGAATGATTTTAGAACAGGGAATTCACGAGTGTTGATATCAACCGATGTTTGGGCAAGAGGAATTGACGTACAACAAGTATCTTTAGTTATTAACTATGATTTACCTACTGACAAGGAGAATTATATTCATAGAATTGGAAGATCAGGGAGATTTGGAAGAAAGGGAACCGCAATTAATTTAATAACTAAAGCTGATGTACAAACTCAAAAAGAAATTGAAAAGTTCTACTCGACAAAGATAAAGGAGATGCCTATGAACATTAATGATATAATGTAGTTGTAGTTGTAGTTGTATATAGATCAATGTTTTACTTCACATGAAATGTGTATGTCGGCTAATTATTTCCAAATGTAATCACGTGCATCCCATCTCAACTCTGAAATTTTTTTTTGGAAAACCTTCTCGTTGGTTTAATGTTGTTTATTTCAAAGTTAAACTCAATTGGACCTCTTCTCCTTTTTTTGTCTTCCAATCATGGACGTTCAATTTATAACTTCTTTAGAAGCAACTTTGAGACAAACTTTGGTTCCAGATTCTTCTGTTATCAAACAAGCTTCTCAAAAGTTACAAAAGGAATTTTACACTAACCCTTTGGCATTACCAAGTTTATTCCATATTTTACAAAATGGTCAAGACGATGAAATTAAACAATTAGCTTCTGTTGAAGCTAGAAAATTGGTTTTAAACAACTGGGAAAATGTTGATGCTTCTTTAAAACCAAGTATTAGAGAATCCTTATTACAAAATACTTTCCAACAATCAAATAAAAGAATTAGACACAGTTCAGCCCGTGTTGTTGCTGCTATTGGTGAAATTGATTTGGAAAAAGGGGAATGGGATCAACTCTTGCCAACCTTGGTTGATTCTGTTCAAGGTTCTGATTTACAAATTAGAGAAATCGGTGTTTTCACTTTATATACCTTGTTGGAAACCCAGATTCCTTATTTAATTCCTCATATTGATGGATTTTTAAGCTTATTTGGTGGGTTATTGTCTGATACTTCTTCAAGAAGTATTAGAGTTAATGCTGTTTTATCCTTGGATGTTATTTCTCAATTCATTGAAGAAGCAGGTGATATTGATATTAACTTGGCAAACAAATTTAAAGCCACTATTCCTGGTATGGTTGAAGTTTTAAAAGAAGTTCTTTCAAGTGATGATTCAGAACTGGCTAAACAAATTTTCAATGTTTTCAATAGTTTGATTTTCTTGGATAACAAATTAATTGGTGATAATTTGGTCAATTTAATTCAATTGATTGGTGAAATGGTTCTTAATACTCAGTTGGATGAAGAATATAGATCTTTTGGTTTACAATTCTTAATTTCTTGTGTTTCATTAAGAAAATCCAAGATTTCTTCCAATAAGTTAGGTCCTCAAATTACTTTAGTTGCTTTAAAAATTGCTTCAGAAGAAATTGATGAAGAAGCTGAATTGGAAAATGAAGATGAAGAAAATGAAAATGAAGAAAACTCTCCTCCTTCCTTAGGTTTAAGACTTATGTCTATGTTATCAGCAGAATTGCCACCTTCTCAAGTTATTAACCCCATGTTTGATGCCTTACCAGCTATGTTAGCTTCAACTAATAAGTTTGAAAGAAGAGGTGGGTTATTGGCCATTGGTGTTTCTTCTGCTGGTGCTCCAGATTATATTTCTAATCACATCCAAAAAATTATTCCTGCTATTATTAATGGATTAAAGGATTCGGAAATTATTGTTAGAGTCGCTGCTTTAAGAACCTTGTCTCAATTAACTTCTGAACTTCAGGATGTAATTACCGAATATCATGAACAATTATTACCTTTGGTTATTGACATCATTGATACTGCTTCTTCGGTAATGGCATACAAATACGCTTGTTATGCCTTGGATGGATTAATTGAATTTATGAGTCATGATGCTATGGGTAAATACATTGAACCTTTGATGAATAAATTATTCCATATGTTACAACAAGCTCATTCTTCTTCTTTAAAATCTGCTATTGTTTCAGCAATTGGTTCAACTGCTTTTGCTGCTGGTAAAGCATTCACTCCATATTTCAAGAACTCTGTGCAATTTTTGGAACCGTTTATTACCAATGCTGCCGCTGTTGAAGGTATGACTGAGGATGATATAGAATTAAGAGCAAGTACTTTTGAAAACATTTCCACTATGGCCAGAGCTGTGGGATCTCAATCATTCTCAGACTATGCCAAACCTTTGGTAGAAGCTGCTTATACTTCTTTAAGTTCAGAACATTCCAGAATTAGAGAATCTGGTTTTGCATTTATTTCTAATATGGCAAAAGTTTATGGTTCTGAATTTTCTGGGTTCTTGGAACAAATTGTTCCTCAAATTCTTAAATGTTTAGAACAAGATGAATTTACCTTTAATGTTGAAGATGTTGAAGAAGATGAAGAAGATTTAGGTAATGCTATGAATGTTCATACTGGTATCACTATTGAAAAGGAAATTGCTTCAGTTGCCTTGGGTGAATTAGCTGTTGGTACTGGTAAGGAATTTGCTCCATACGTTGAAGTTTCTGTTAAATCTTTACATGATCAAATTGAAAATTCATATGGTATGAGAGAAGCTGCTATGAATTGTTTATTCAAAATCACTAGAGCCATGTTTATTGCTTCTCAAGGTGAAGGTTTCAAACCACCAAGGGGAGTTCCTCAACAATCATATGTCGATGCATCTATTTTACAATTGATTCAACAAGCTAGAAATATTGCTGTTCCTCTTTTAGAAGAAGAATTTGAATTAACAATGGTTGCATGTATCTTGGATGGTATTACTGATTCTCTTCATAAATTTGGAGCTATTGCTATTGTTGATAATGGTAGTGATACTTCAGCATTGGAAAAATTATGTTTTGTTTTAATGCAAATTTTAAAGAAGGAACATCCTTGTCAAATTGAAGATGAAGAAGGACCTGCTGATGAAGAAGATGCTTCGGAAACTGAAGCTTTATTATATGAATCTGCTTTAGAAGTTTTGGTTGGTTTATCTACTGCATTAGAAAGTGATTTCGTCAAGATTTTCACTTCATTCAAAGATGTTATCTTAGCTAATGCTGGTAGTAAATCCAAATCAATGAGAGTTGGTTCAATTGGAGCTATTGCTGAAATTATTGGGGGATTGAAATCTTCTAATCCATATGGTGAAGAATTATTACAAGTACTTACTGATAGAATTGCCAATGATAAATCTTTAGATGTCAAGGGTAATGCTGCTTATGGTATTGGTTTAATTGTTGAAAACAGCACTACTGATCTTACTTCTGCTTATCCCCATATTTTACAATTACTTTTCCAATTATTATCTAAAGCTGATAGAAAGGCTGATTCTGATGATGCCGAAACCAATGAAGTTGTCAACAGATCTTTTGCTAATGCGTCGGGTTGTGTTGCTAGAATGGCTTTGAAGAACCAACAAGCTGTTCCATTAGAACATGTTCTCCAACCATTATTAGAACACTTGCCATTAAAGACTGGTCTTGAAGAAAACACCCCAATCTTTGAATTGATTCTTAAATTATATGAAACTAATAATGAATTAATTATCAATCAAACTCCAAGGATTGTTGAAATATTTGCTGGTGTTTTTGCTGCTGAAGCTGATAGAATTAAATTGGTTAATGAATCTACTTTAGGTAGAGAAGAAAACATTGAAGCTATGAAACAATTCTCTAGTGTTGAATTACAAAATAAAGTTATTGAATTATTGAAATATTTAGACCAAAAATTCAATGGAGTTGTTTCATCAAATGAAATTTTGAAATCAGTCATTTCTAGTTAAGTTACTTTATGCATGTATAAACTTTAAACCTTATATAGTTTTTGTTAAATATTTTTTTTTAATTGTAAGAACTTTATTCCTTTGCAGCCTTTATTTGGAAAGTTTTTTTTTTTTTTTTTGGTTGCGAATCTTTCCTCTTTTGGAACGCAAAGGACGGTTTTCGAAACGATTCAAATTAGATGCTGTTTTCAACAAGCATGTTCTGTAACGATCGACATTAGCCCCTACTATAAATTACAATAAATATTAGAAAAAGATTTATAAAAAAAATCCAAAAGAATTTTTGGTATCAACTTTATCATGGTTTCTCCAGCAGCTGGGTTAGCGGTTTTCGCTTTTATTTCCTGGATATTACTTATCCCGCCATTCATATGGCACTGCAAGTGTAAGAACATTTCGGCAATTTGTTTAGTGTTTTGGTTAATGTTTGTTAATTTTAATGTATTTTTTAACACTATGGTATGGGGCGGTGATAATTTCTATCAAGCTTGGGATGGAAAAGTCTGGTGTGATGCAACAATTAGATTAGAAGCAGGTTCATCAACAGGGAAGATATGTGCTATAACTTCTTTGATATTAGATTTATATATGATTTTACGTGCCAAACCAGGTGTTTTCCTTGAATTTAATAGTTGGAAAAAACGGGCCATTGATTTATCCATTTGTCTTATAACTCCAATTTTCATCATATCCACAAATTATATTATTCTGGCTTTCAGATATGCCATATTCAAGTATGAAGGTTGTGTTTCAATGTTAAGTCCTAATTATGCTACTATAGGATTGGACCACATGTGGCCTATTATTTGGTCAGCAGTTGCTGTTGCTATTGCCATTATGACATTGTATAAATTCTTTACTGAAAGAAAAGAAATTAGAAACATTCTTTTATGTACCAATTCGGGATTAACTTATCATAGATTTTCTAGGTTGTTAATTTTTAGTTTATTAATTATTTTGGTAATGGCGCCCCTTTCAGGTTATTACTTTGCTGATATATTCAAATACAAATTACGTAGGTTTGTTTGGGATGAAGTTCATCAAGACGATTGGGGTGATATAATGTATTATGATGTTGGTTTTACTGTTGGATATAGAAGATTGGTAAATTCTATATTATCTGTCATTGCTTTCCTCTTGTTTGGATTGGGATCCGATGCTGTGGAAATGTACAAGTCAATAATAAACAAGACAAAATCGTTATTCCACAGAAAGAAAGTACAGAGGGAAGAAGTGACATATTTGGAAACACTAGGTAATAATAAAGGAACTACCAAATCAGAGTTTAGTCCTTTCTCGCAGGTGAGCAATGGTACTACTTTACAAGAATTTGGACAATTTAGTAGTGTTATGCTAGATTTAGAAGCACAACCAACCAATTCTCTGACAAAAAATGTGGATATTCCAAGTGGAGCATTCTTTTCCAATGCTGACAATGATCTTCAACAAGAATTACAAAATATTATTGAGCAAGAATCAGAACCTAATAGCGTATGTCAACCATTTACGTTTAGGCTCCAAGTTAAACAAAAGGAAATAGTACAGTAAGTTTGGTTTATTTACATATATAACTAGTTTATTCCAAGTATTGTTGAAAACTTTTCTTTAAACTGGCTTGCGTGGATTTTCCCCTGGGTTTCTCTCATTGCCTTACCAATCAACAGTTGTAGGGCATTCACTTGTCCATCTCTAATCTTTTGCGCAATCTTGGGATTCTCTTCTATGATAGTTTCACATAAATCTGTTATTGCTTCATCTAAATCTTCTTGGGAAATTGATTGCGGTTTCTGTAAATCCAATTGTTCGATAATTTCACTCAATGGTCGTTCAATGTTTTCAGAATGTTCAATTAAATGTCGCAATAAGATTCTAGCTCCAGTAAGAGATATTTCTTGGTCGAGAATAGATTTTGCGATTGCTATTAAAAGCTCAGGACTTATTAACGTCGAATCAAATTGACGCCCAATCTTGGCAAATGATGAAACTAGTTCTTCCAACACCCAATTGTTTGCTGATTTTGCTGGTTGCTTCAAATCTTGTGTGTATTTGTCAAAGAAACACAAGTAATATTTTAACATTGATGGTTCTTGTAAAAGAATTCTTGCTTGATTCAAAGCTAAATTATATGGCTTGTTAGTTAATCTTTCAAGAACCATATCTGGCAACTCAGGTAAACCAGCTTGGATTTTCCTTCCAATATTTTCATCCACTCTAATCACTTCCAACTCTGAATCAGGTACATATCTATAATCCAATACATTTTCTTTTCTCCTTAAAGGAACGGTGCATGACCCATCCCATCCTCTTGTTTCTTGAAGTATCTTGTTTCCCTTCAGGATCTCTTCTATTTGCCTACGATATTCATATTGTAACGCAGCCACAATCTCTCCTGAACTTCCAAGATTCTTGATTTCAACTCTATCATGACCATTTACACTTATATTTACATCCACTCTAATAGCACCGGTTTCCATATTTCCACTACATATTCCTAAATGACTTACCAACATCTGATACTTTTTAACAAACGCTCGCACCTGTTTCACATCTTCAAAGTCTGGCTTGGTAACAACTTCAATTAAGGGAGTATTACATCTATTCAAATCTATAGTTATCTTATCATCAAAATTGACGGTTTTCCCGGTATCCTGTTCAATCTGTACTTGTTCCAACTTGATAATCTTGTCAGTTTCAATTCCATCAAATTTTGAACTCAAGTGAATAAATCCATTTTTAGCAATGGGATGATAATGTTGAGTTATCTGATACCCCAATGGTTGATCTGGGTAAAAGTAATGTTTTCTATCAAAAGTAGAAAATGGTTGAATATCACAATTGAAAGCTGTGGATGCAACTAATGCCAAATAAAGGGCTTCGGGGTTTAGTTTCGGTTGTGATCCAGGAAGTCCTATATCAAAATAACTAATCTTGGTATTAGGAGCTTCATTGAAACTTGTTGGTGAAAGTGAAAATAATTTATATTTCGTCTTGAGTTGAGTATGTATTTCTAATCCACATTTGAATTTGTAATTAGGATCTAATTGAAATTTCTTTAAATGTCGTACCGAGGTACTAAATCTTCTAAACATATTTGCTTGAAGAAACTAAGTGAGATGAAAGCGATCTCTCATCATATTAATTCGCAAAAAAAAATCCGATACAGAAAAATAAACCTACGCGAAAAAAAAAAAATACGGAACTGCTCCAGTAAACACTTCAAATCAACCCGTACTCCCCTCAATCAAAAAACTGTTACCATGCAATGGTTTAAATTAAAAAAAATGCCTTCAGCCAGATTCGAACTGACGATCTCCTCATTACTAGTGAGGTGCCTTACCAACTTGGCCATAAAGGCTTTGAAAAGAAGCGACCTCGGTGAGGATCGAACTCACGATCTTGAGATTAACAGTCTCACGCCTTAACCAGCTTGGCCACGAAGTCCTTTTCGTTTTGGGAAAAACTGACAGTTGAATATGTTAGGAAAAAATGATTTCCTATTTAGGTATTTTACTACGGAGTTTTCTTCCATTTATAGTAGTTTCTGTCGGTGTTTTATAATTGAACGTGACTTACATCACGTTCTCTAAAAATGATACCATGATATATTTCTAATTCCTCTATAATTACTTATGAATACGAATATTATAAGTTGTTTTTTACATTCTCTGAAGCATGCTCTACTGTCAGTGACTGTATTCTTTATTTATGAATCATTTCCAAACTTTTATGTTTTCAACAATTTTTGGCAAAATTGTTAATAAAATCTTTTAAGATATGTTTCAAAATGGAAAAAACAGTTAAAGAACTGCCATTAAAGACTTACAACTAAATTGAAAAGAATTTGGTTTATATAACTGGGTGACTAAAAGAGTTCAACATTTTGCTGCAAATTCTCGAAGTATTTAAAACTCAAGGTGCATCCCTAAGAAAAAGTATTGGTAAATATCTCTTTAAATAAATATATATAATTTAACTAATTAAACTTGGTGGCCATTTCCACAGCTGCAGCACCCCAATCTTCACCATGGTTGTGCATTTTTCCTTCAATCAAACCAGCTCTAGCTTCAGCTTGTTCCAAAGTAAGGCAAGTCAAAACACCAAAGATAACAGGGAGTTTTAATTCAAAGTTTAATTTCATTAATTGATGAGTAGTTGAATCACAAATATATTCAAAATGCATAGTTGATCCTTTAATCAAAACACCAATAGGAATAACTGCGTCTAATGGTTTGCCTGATTTCTTTTGCTTTTCAACAAACAATTGAGTTCCATATGGCAATTCAAAAGATCCTGGAACAGATTCGATGATGATGTTTTCTCTTTTAACGTTTAAAGAAAGTAACTTTTCAACAGCTCCATTGACAAGGGCATCAATAATTGATTTGTTCCATCTTGCATGAAGAATACCAATTCTTAAGTTGGAACCTATAAAGTTAGTAATGAATTTGTGATCAAGGGTTAATCTTTACATACCATCATATTCTTGGTCTACTTGTCCTAATCCTTCAACAGCCATGTTATGTAATAAATTATGAATGTATTCTAGGGCTTTTAGTAATCCTTCAGTAAAATGGCGATTTTTCAACGTCAAAAGATCTCCAACATGCAGGAAATAAAATTACCCGGACATAAGTAAATTGGAACAAGCGCTCTAGTTAATTGAAAATTTTTTTTCATACTTTTATAGAATTACTACATTAGTAAGCTTCATTGTTGGATTAGATTGAAATAGTATGTTATTAATACTACGTGAAATGGAAGTATTTAGTGCTATGTATTTTCTTAAAAGGATGATAAAAAGTTGTTTCTTATATAGAATGATGATCCAACTTTTATTTTGAAATTAGTCTTTCACCCCTATCTGATTGTGTTTTGTACGGATAACAGATGGTATAAAACGATAAGAAGAGATACATAGCGAGATTTCACACAATAACGCCCAGAAATACTAACAAAATTAGTAAGCAACTAATTCTAGAATTTATGGTGTAGCCTGTACTTTTGTCCAGTGTTGTGTTATAATTGTTATAAGCCCAAACCCATCTCCCCTCCAGACCTTCCAGCTTTCGTATATGCTCAACAGTTACTAAAAAGAAACCATGTAACATAATTGATATGTTAAATATCTAAACGATTTGAATATGGTTAAGGTTTTATAGTTATACGAGAGATGACTAGGAAGCAAGGTTTTAGAGCAAAAGTATATCTCTTGGACCACACTTTGTAGGTCTTTTCTACTATTTTTTTACTGTTTTATTCTTTTCAATTTAATGATTCACGCGAGGGTGATGGAGCATAAACACTGGGAAGAGTACCGAAATTGGACAAATTTCATTCCCCTCAGTAGTTAAGAAAATATTGGCTTAGTATGTTGACAAATAGCTCAACATAACATCTTCAACTTTACGGAATAAATTATCACAGACACAAATAAGCATCTGTATTTGCCCAGTGATCTGATTTATCCTGATATCTTGGCATCGGACTTCAATTAGCCAAAGCCACAGAAGAAATTAAAATGACAATGTAATGCTCACAATTTATAAGGTTGAAGCTCACAATCTGAAATTGTTGGTTTCATTTCCAATCTCAAGATAAACATTTTATGCATGTTGACTTAATCTTGATTTCCCCACTATCAACTAACCAACAGAAAATAGAAGTTGCGATGTGGCAACTGATGTGAGTTAATTCTTTTTTTTTTTTTATATTTTTGTAAATGGTTACAGTGAGATTGTTTATACAGGAAGTCCGAACACGCATAAAAATTAGAGTTACACTGGTTGCGATGACGGACAGAAAGGTGGATTTGCTGATTAGAACTAGCAAGTCATTATTTATCACAACTTGGCACAGGATACTTGCTCCTACAGCGTTTGGAGAAACAAGCAAAACTGAAAAATCCATACAAACTTCAAATGACAATGGTCAAAAATCCGAAAAAAAGCTGATTTCAGGTTTTTTTACGTGACTGCCCCATTACTTCCGTTGTTCCAGTTCCAACAAAATAAATTTCTTAAACAATATATAAAATCTGAATTTCCCTCATTTTCGTTTCTTCCTTTCTCGTTTGTAGCTAAGATCTTTTGTCATACCTTTTTTTCTTTGTGTTTATATTTGAATTTTTAGGATTCGCACATATATCGTCACCTTGAACTGATAGCAAGAGAGCAAGATTTACCGGTCGCCACCGATTTGCCGTACTCGCAATTATACAAATCAACACACAACCTAACCACACGCAAACCTTTGCCCTCTACTTTTTTTGTTGCCGCCTTTTTTTTTCTTATCTTATCTTATTGTTACGCCTAAGCAAAGAAAAAAAGAAAGACAGTTACATTTAAACTGTGGTTCACACGTCGTATAATAACTATTCAAAAAGGATTAAAAAACACATAAGAAATGTCAATAAATCCGAAACTCCTGACGTTTCGAGTAATCTCAAATAAGAACAACAACAATAATTCTGATAGTGACGGTAACGACAACAACAACAAAAACAATATGCCTTTATTAAAGAATAAAAAAAGCCACAACAAAAGAATGAATTCGAAAAATGCAACAAAGAATTCACCTCAGTTGAGTAAACGACCTGCTTATTCCGGTTTTGATACCAGTTCTAGTATTTTGTCTGACTATGAAGATTTAGAATTTATAGAGGAATCCCTGTATGTGTTGTTTAATCCCGTTCGATCCAAAAGAAATGAATCAGATATTTTATCGTTAACTACTAATACTCATGAGTACTCAACAGATGTGGAAGGCGAAGAAGAGGACGAGGACGAAGACGAGGACGAGGACGAAGTGGATGAAGATTGTTCGATTCAAGGGCATAAATTTGAAGATGCTTACGAATTCACCAGTACAACTGAATTATACACTAGCGCTCAAGAACATTTATCACATAAAATCAATAGTTGGTATAACTCAAATAACGCGTTACTTGACAATCAACTACTAATAAGTGATAATGTCGCAAGTTGGAATCTAGACGAGGCTGTAATGGATCAGAATGTAGCATGGGACGACATTGATACTAATGATCCAAATGATAAATCTATATTAAAGGCTTTCTATGGCGATGAATTATTCAAATATTTAAATCCTGAAGAGATTGCTAAAGTTAAGAAGTTTCATAAGTTAACCGATATCAAGAATTATCTTTTAGACAAAGAAAATGAACCCAGCTCAATTTCAGTATTGAATCAAATTCTCTACAAGTTACTATTATTAAATAAGAACAACAACGAAGATGATGATATGGAAACTATTCCAGAACAAGAAGCTAATCCCCGTTGTGTCAGATTTCTGGGAACAATTGATTATGTGAATCATTTGAAAAGATCACAAAAAATAGTAATGCCTCCAGTAGAAGTAGCAACATTTTCGGAAACGACAAATGGATCTTCGTTGATTATATGTGGAGGAGAAACTTCATCGTCATGGAATGAAATATAATAGAGATATAGAAAAAAAAGGATGCAATATTATAGATTAAAAATTGATATTCGCACATATTGTTGCCGTACGGCTTGGAAATTAATAAATCCTTAGGGTAGCTCGTTATACATAGTTTTTGCTCATTTTTTTCTTGTTTTGCTTTAGTCTTTTCTCATCCTTCTGCCATTCATTGCATTTACAAATAGACATAAAACGAATTTACGTATTTAGAATTAATTTTTGTGAACCAAGGTTAATAATTTGTACATGACCCACAACACTAGAAAAAAAAAATTTACGTCGACAAACAATTAAACTCAGCGAAAAAAAACCTACCAACAAGAAAAAAAAAAGGTTTTGGACAAAAAACCACCTTCCAATCGCAAATTTAATCTAGTATTTATTTGACGTATTCTTCCGTTACAATTCTATATCAACCATGAGCGGATGTATGTTTGTTTTATACACATGAGAGTTATAATACTCTTCACTCGACTGTTCAAATTTACTAACTCAATTTCAGTTCGTCTTCTTGACTTGGTTCAATTCTTCTTACCAATATTACCAGAAATTGAATCCCCAGTAGAAAAGATTTCATTTGATGAAAAAGTCGTATACACTGTGGGTGGTGCTATCATCTTCCTTTTAGGTCAAATACCAATCTATGGTTTAGTTCCTAGTGCCCAATATTCAATTGTTGATCCATTATTCAACTTTAGATCAATCTTTGCTATGGAAAAGGGAACTCTTTTAGAATTGGGATTATTACCGGTCATCACAGCTGGTTTTATTTGGCAAATTGCTGCTGGTTTGAGATTAATCAATGTCAACTTGGGTTTAAGATATGATCGTGAACTATTTCAAACCGGACAAAAATTAACTTCATTTATTTTGGCAATTGTTTTCGCTTCTGGTCTTATCTATTCTGGTTATTACGACAATGTCATTCGTGGATACGACCCATTGAAAGATTCCCTTCCTTTAGGGTCATATGTATTGATTTTCACTCAAATTGTAAGTTGGTCTTGTTTGGTCACTTTAATGATTGAAATCTTTGACAAGGGTTATAGTTTTGGTTCTGGAGTTTTGTGTTTCTTGGCATTACAAACTGCCACCAACACTATTGCTGATCTTGTTGGTATTGAAGTTGTCCAAGTTTTCAACTCCAACAAATCTGAAAGTTATGGAGCTTTGATGAACTTGATTAGAAACTTTTCTCTTTTCAGCCCCAAGAAGAACGCAGCAGCAGTTTGGCATGCATTCACTCGTATTCAATTACCAAATTTGAGTCATTTTTACATTTCATTATTAACTATTGGAGGTGTTATTCTTTTACACAACTATCGCATTGAGATTCCGATTAGATCAACCAAAGTTAGAGGTATGAGCAATGTTTTCCCAATTAGATTGTTATACACTGGTGGATTACCTGTTTTATTTGCCTTTACTGTATTGGCTAATGTTCAAATCTTTGGTTATTTCACCACTATCGTTTTAACTAAATTAGGAGCTCCACAATTGTTGGTATCATTATTGGGTAAATTTGATTTAAACCCAAGTTCAAACAATTTGGATTTAAATACAGGTATTTTGTTTTATTTAACAAATTCCTCTTCATTACTCCAAACTTTATTATCACCAATTAAAACTGTGGTCTTTTCATTAGCCATTGTTGTTTTATCAGTGTGGTTTGGTAACAGATGGAGTTATATTTCTGGTTCTTCACCAAAAGACATTGCCAAGCAATTTAAAGACCAAGGTATTTCAATTGCAGGAAAGAGAGACATTTCAATTGCCAAAGAATTATCTCGTGTTATTCCAGTTGCCTCAGTAAGTGGTGCATTCCTCTTGGCTGTTGTAGCCATTGGTGGTGAATTGTTGGGGGGTTTAGGTAAGGGAGTAGCTACCATTATTGGTGTCTCTGGTGCTTTCAGTGTTTTGGAAGAATTCATGATGGAATACCAACAAAGTGGTGGTTCTCAATTCACCAGTGCTCTTTCTGGATTACAATAAAGGCGTTGAGCTCGTACAATCATTTTCTTTTGCACTTTTTGTATACACTTTTTTAAAAAAAATAAATTAATAAACATTTGTATTAGTAGAAACTTTAAAAAAGTATCACATTGTAGATGTAAACTGTTTATGGTTATTTCAAATTGAAAAAATAATGACTCCGACGCGGTTCGAACGCGTGCATCTTTACGATAGTAGAACTTGAGTCTACCGCCTTAACCACTCGGCCACAGAGCCTCTTTCTGAAATTTTTTCAAAAAAAGTATTCTTCCAAGAAGTCAAATCTTTATGAATATGAAACATGAAATTATTAACTTCAAAATATCAACTTCAAAATATCCAAGGTTTCCTTAGAGCTACTTTCGCGGTATCTTCGAGCTATTTATACCATCAAGAGTATAACTTATCTATATTTATTGTCTTAAAGTTCCATTAGATACATTATTCTTATTCACACAGCATTTCTGACAAATTGAACTGAATTCTCAGTTAACATTTAGAACTTTCCCAGCTACATCTACTAAAACTATGAACATTTAAAATTAGTTTCTGTATACTTTATACAATTAAGTTACATTTGCATAATATTGTCCTCATCAAAAAAATCTATAAGAGCCTTATCAATCCAATCACAACCAGTATCCGACATTGGTGACAATTGTCCCATTTGAAATCCATCCAAATCACCATTCCCACTATTATAATCCGTACCATCAGTATTGGAGGTATCAAAAGAATTCAAATAATAAGGAGAATAATTAGTCACCACAGGCTCTCGTGAATCATAACCAGTAGTAGTATTAGTGGTTGTAGCTGCATAACTAGTACCTGGTGTTGTATCATTAGATATAATTTGTTGAGCTCGTGTCAGATTTATAGCAGAAGGTGCAGTTGAACTATTGGAATCAGATATTGTCATATTTTCAAGTCCTACTTCAATTTGAGGTAAGAAATCTTTTAATTTTGAATACAATTTAGGTCGTAAGGTTGTTAAAGACTCTCTTATATGTTTAGCTAATTTTCCAGATAATGTCCAATGACTGGAAATAGGGTAGATTGCTGTTAATGATAATTTGATATATTCGGTATATATTTCCAAATCACTTTCATTTAAATCAAAATTTCGGGTTGAATCATTAGCCAAGGTTGTTTCAACCCAGATATATGCACTTAAATGAACCAATGATGCCAATGCTAATCCACAAGCAAATAATGGCGTTCTGCTAAGTATTTTGGAAGCATTGGTATCAATCAAAACTTCAACTATAGAATTTGCTGCTTCAATGGTTTTCTTTGTTTCAATATTGGTACGGGAATCTGCTTTCATTGTGGTTGGAACATCTTTAGCTTCAAGTACATCTTCATTACATTTAGGATTTTGTGGTGAATTAATCTTCCAAAGATATGAGAATGGACGATGGGCAAATATTTTGGCATAATTGTACAATAGTATAGATTGATGAACACCTTCATTAACAGTTCCATTCTTGTGGATTAATGGAGGAGCACCAAAAACTTTAGGATCTTCTAGTTTCATTTCCCAACTTGACAATGATGCCTTTAACTTAGCAAGGGTAGATTCATATGGTCTCTTTTCAATCAACTCAACATTCATTTTAACTGCCTGGGTTACTAACCGTCCTGCTTCTGCTCTTCCTCTATAGTCGAATTCTTGTCGGGATGGTACAGTAGGATATTCTATTTCATGTTCAAGTGCATCCAAACTTGTGACCGATCTACCATCAGCAGAACCAATAATAACATCAAAGAAATATAATTCCCAAAATACTCTTCTAGCACTATCAGCAATACTAGAAGTAGCGACATGAGATAATCTTGGGGATTGGAATATATTTGAACTGCTACCTAGACTGTTTGCACTGGCAATGGACGATGTTGGTGTCAAGGCATCTGTAGTTGTATTAACAAACTCATGTTTGTCAATGATATTAATTTTCAAATCTTCAATCAAATGAATACAGAAATGTCTTAATTTCTTGCTAAAGACATGAAATGAAGAAATATGAGCAACTATAGCAACAAGCAACAATACTTGGATTGAAACAACGTCAAGTTGATTATTATTTTTCACAATATTCACACATTGGATCAATCGATCAGATATTAGATCAACTTGTCTTACGTACATATTTGAAGTTTGTCCATCTCCTATTATTTTAAGGATTGGCAAGAGTTCTTTTTCCACGTTTGAATTTGCCAAATAAACCATCAATTCATCCTTGGGAGGTAACAATGGATGGGATTGATGAAATCTAGTGTAGTAGTTTTGAAGAATTTCTGCTTTATCAAACAAAGTGATATCCATAAAGTTGTCGAAATTATGCACCTTAAGCGTCATTTCCAATTGTTGAAAAGATTTAACATCTTTAATCAACTCTCTACCAGCAAATAAACAATCAAGGTTTCCCAATGTATGATCCAATTTAATCTTCTTTCTAAGATTTTCCACCATTTGTGCTTCATTATTAGTTAACAGAGTCCCATCAGGACGATTATCAAAATAAGCGACAGCACTTTTACCTGGACAATCCAGGTTTTCACAACGACCATGGTCACGAGAACATGGCAATTTGAATATTTCCTTTACCATATCTTCGTTAGTCTTAATATTGTCTACTCGTGCCTTTAAAGGAGCAAGTGGATCTGGAATATCCGTCATTTCATCTTCAAGTGGTCTTTTAGCTGAGGGGAAATCTTCAATTTCAGCGACATACATTGGTAATTTTGGCCCCTGATTTATATCATTGACACTGATAACCAGTGACTTCTTTGACACTCCCTTTTTTCTTGAACCACCTCGATGACTCTCAACATAAGTACATTCTTTGTTTGCTTTTAAACATCTGTCACATCTGGGGGTTTTCCCATTACATTTGAAATGACGCTTACGACATTCAAGACAAGCTTTGCTAACATGTTTTCGTGGTTTAACTGTAGCGACTTTTAACTTTTTAGGTTGTTCCATTGTTAATTATCGTTTGCGATGTGGGTATATATGTCCTTGAATATAATATATTAACCATATAATAAGATCTAATCGAAAACACGTCCCTTTCTTTAGAAAGAAAATAAAATCTTTTTGAAGGAGGGAGAATTTTTTTTTTTTTACAGAACCCTCAATCGTTTATTTGACTTGTTAACGACTTTGGTAAAAAAAAAGGAATGCCACTTAAAAAACTCCCAATATGTATGTAAGTGCTCCTAATATAAGGTATTATTTTTAGGGTGGTTGCGTATACACGGAATGTCTTTTTTTTTCTTTTTCTTTTTTCCGTGGAAATAGGTTTGTTTGAAAGTGTCTTCTAATAATGATATCTCCAGGTCTCAAGCTGAAAGGGTATATGATTATTGGTTGTGTAAATACTGCAAGGTACTGAACCAAGTTACCATAGGAGGGTGTACAAAAAAAAAAAGATGTGAGGAAGCCCTCTGTTATCTCGGGGTTTGAAAATTTCTGTACAGGAACACAATATTCTTGGTCATTCAAACCCCGCAATAGTGCAATAATTAACGGAACAATTTCAGTTTATTCCTTAATATCGGCTCAACCTTTCCAGTACGAGATTTATATCTAACAGCATCGATTTTGTTTAAAGTGTAAAATGAGTCAATCGATATTGGTTTACATTGCAATGTAATTCAAGGGGCTAACTAATGCGATGACCCCCTCACACCCCCCGTGTTATTTGGAAAGCTCCCCATTTCCTGTTTCAATTTGTTTCTGAATAAGCCACTCCCAATTAGTAAAAAGTACTATTGAATTGTTCGAAATAGATTATGAAGTTTTTTTTTTTTTTGGACCGGATGATATTTTTTTTTCCACTCAACCTACTTTCTTTTGGACCGTTCCTGCGGCGTTATGAGCGGGGCCGACACTAAATGGGTTTAGATCACTTGCGCTTTTTGTATAAATCCGAGAAAGGCAAATATTACACAACTACAAGGCACATAACCCACGTACCTAAAAATAGTTTAGGCCAAGTTTCTGTTTGTAAACGTTTGGTTTATTTGGAGAATTTGTTGCTACGGCAAATACATGCGAATTCAAAATGAACATTCTGAACAAATTAATCAATTAAAATCTTTAACCTCAACCGAGTTACTCTAGTGACTTTCTTAATTTGAATTTTTGATCGAAGTATAACTTCGAAGCACTAGACATTTTGATGGCAGAGCTAAATCTTTTCACGTGACAGAACAAAATTTGTGATTACAAAGATGATCATAAACATAATAAATTCTAGATTGTTTTGAACAACACAGTTTTTACAATAATGTCCATATCTAGTGACACTATAGCACCACCTCCTTACAAGATAGTACTATTAGGAGAATCATCAGTTGGGAAAACTTCTCTTGTTCATAGATTTACTTCCAATACTTTTGATGTTCACTTAGCTAATACTATAGGTGCAGCATTTATAACAAAACTATATACATCGCATACTGATGCCACACGGAAAGTTAAATTTGAAATCTGGGATACTGCTGGGCAAGAACGATATCGTTCTTTAACTCCAATGTATTATAGAAATGCCAAAGTGGCGTTGATCTGTGTTGATTTAAGTAATTTCGATGCCACATTTAATACAGCAAAATATTGGATTCAACAATTAGAATTAAACAATACAAATGATCCAGAAGAGAATTCAGTACAAATACGGTTAGTGGGAACAAAATCGGATTTAATAATACTGGGTGAGGATGTCAAGAAAATAGACACCAAAGTAAATGAATTAATAGAGAGTCATAACAATATTGTTAGTTTTCATAGAACTAGTTCAAAAGAAGGTAGTGGTATTGTTGAATTATTTGAAGATATTGTAACAGCTATTAACGAGGATTTCTTCAAAATTTATTATGAAAGAGCACAAATGGAAACAGAAACACAAGGTGGACCAATCGGTTCCATATTAAATGCTAGACATGCAGCAACTTCAGGCTGTTGCTAATATATTATTACTACAAAACTTAGATACAAATTCTTATACAGAAAAACTTTACATGTCAAGACCCTTTTGTCTCCAATAGTCTCTCTTGATTTCTTTATCAAGGTTTGATTTTGATCGCTTAATTTCCACAGATTCTTGTTCCTCTTCTGAAACCTGTTTTTTATAATCTTCTTCATTATCCAAACTTAAAAATGTTTCAACAAGTTTCTTAGTATCTTTGGCTTTATTAGTCACTGGAGTAGGTTCTCGAGGAACATACTTTGCATCCAAATCGTCTTCGCTTTCAACAGTCATATCAGAAAAGTAATACTTGTCATTACCTTCTAAACCATCGCTCTCATCTTCTTCCTCCTCGTCATCACTTTTATGATTGATTAATGCATCATTAACTACCTTGTGTCTATCATCATTAAAGTCTCGTTCTTTACCCTTGAATCGAATTATATCACCCAAAATCAGCTCTCCCAATCTATCTTTATAAGAAGCTCCATTTAATTGATAACATTTTTCTACAAGAAGTTGATACGCTCCTCCAAAGGCTTTCTTTATATCTCGTAGATTATATGAAGATCTTGTAATATTATTATGGGCATCTGCAGGATCTTGAATCACAATGGAAAACGTACTTCTGGCAGTATTGAGAATAGAATTAGAACCCTTTTTCAAATAACGAGGTTCATCAGTTTCGGGATTTAATGAAATTATCAAATTATCATAAGAAAAATTACGTCCGTATAATTCAAAAAATTCAATTAATAATACTCCCAAATTGTCTAAAATATCAATGGATCCAGTAGATACTTTTGGATGCAATCTTAAGAAATGATAACACATAATAATAGTAGCATATCCACCTAACCCACCAACATGAACATTATTTAGCCTTCTTGATCTTAAAAATTGTTTTACAATAAGTACTAATTCTCGTAAACCAGGTGTTGTTACTAACCATCTACGAATTCTTTTGGCAGCATCGATACCATTTGTTCTTTCAAATGATACATCGATATGAATTTCAGATTCTGGATCAACAAACTTGATAATGGGAACTTTGGCATTAGCTATAACTTCCATTTTTATCGCTAATTTTTTACTTTTCAAGAATGATGAAAGTTGATATAATCGTGATCTATTTTCATAATCACCTGTTTGTGAAATAACCACCATATCAATATCAGATCCTGGTAAATATAAATCAGTAGCACAAGAACCAAATACATGTACTTCAGTTCCTGGCCAAAAATTAGCAATTTGGGTCTTTAATCTATTAACCACAGTATTTCTCGTTATAATTTCGTCACTGGAAGGTGAAACATAATCAACAAAATCCTTTATTTCCATAGTTAACCAATCAGCAATTTCCTTTTGAGTAGAATGGTTATGGTCTTTAATCCAAGGATACAATGATTTCTTAGTTCCGTCTATAATTATACCTTGTTCGTCAGCGCTTAGTATTCCGTCGTCAGAAAGGTCATCAAAATCTTGTTCTTCTTCGTCTGAAGAAGACAGAAAGCCAAAACTAATGAAATCTTCGTTATTGGTCAATCCATTTTCTTCCAACTTTCTTTTCTTTGGTGAATTTGAGGTTTCTTGTTTATTAGATGAAAGTATTACATCTTTTTTGGCTTCTACTTCTTCTTCTTCACTATCCACAAGTATTATTTCACTTTCTTTAGAACCTTCTTTTTGGAAATCAAATATAACACTAGAATCTGACTCGTCTTCTTCGTCATCATATTCTCCATTATAGTTTGCTAACTTTTCAAATTTGTTTTCTCCAGGTGTTAAACTATTCTGTAGTATTTTCAATTGTTTCTTCTTTTGTTTCTTTGATTTAGGCTTGATCACAGTACCTTCTCTCTTTCTCTTTGTTCCCATACTCTATAAAACTTTGTGTATTAAAAAAAAAGAACTATATAATCTGATTACCAACAAAGTTTCTTTTTTTTTCTTACCCATTGTGTCAACGGCGATGGTTCCGCGAAGCTTTAGTAAATATACAAATCACGTGCCGCGTCCACCTTAATATAATAGGCAACAACAACTGATACAATTATTGAAGTTAATACTAACAAGGTTGTTTTCAATGAGTTGTTTTTGACATATAATTCAATTGCAACCAAACCAAATATCACTAGTTTGAGAACAGAATGTATAAGTTTTGGAGAAATATAAGAAATATATTCCAAAGCTACCAATTGTAAGGCATATATTACAACTGGTGCAACAGTACTGTAGATTGAATCAACACCAGACACATTTACCAATTTATCCTTAGTTGAAGCTAACTCAAACTGATCAAGTTTGCGTACATCTTCAATCAAATTAAGATGTTCCGCTTTATGTTGTTCTTCAAAGATTTCATCTTCTTCATCCTCTTCTTCTTGAACTGGTAGTAGTTCATCCAGAGTACCATCCAGTGTTGCCGACAGGATACGAATTAAACTACTTGTATCACTTCTTTTCTTATAAATTGCTTCGTCATTTTCAGTAGTGTAATTCTTGATAAATCTTGTTCTCTTCATAGTTTCTAGATATTCCAATACTTCCTTGGAAATTGTTCTTGACGAAGATTGATTTCCTGTACCTTCACCTTTTATCATCATATATATTAATTTTTGGAAATCCAACATAACTTCGTCAATTTCATCTCTTAATTGAAGAGAGTTGATACTAAACCACTCTTGAAACAGTTCATACGTTAATTCATAATACCAATCCATGATTTTACTTCTAATATCTTGAGGATCTGCCTCACCTTTAATTATTTCAGAAAACGGTAATTTCCCAACACATAAATATAACAAAATTAACCCTAAAGAATACATATCACTTTCATATGTGAAATCATTGAAAAATGTTTTATTATCTTCTCCTAGAGTTGGATCATTTGAATATAACCAAAGTTCAGGAGCTGTAAACTCGAGAGTTCCTGTATTACCACGTCTTTCATTGAAATTATCTTCAATAACTACGTTATGTTGCTTGTCAATAAATTTTCCTTCTCCAAAGTCTGATACTAATACTTTTGGTAATTCAAGTGTCCTGGTTTCGAAATCTTCGTAATTTTGAAACATTTCTTCTCCAGTATCTTCCCTGGCAACGTATTCTATATCTAAAAGACAATTTGAAGGTTTAAGATCTCGATGGAGAATCCCATGAACATGTAAATAATGAACTCCATTAGCAACATCGTGAAAAAACTTCCAAATCTCGAAATTACTCAACCATTTCTTCTTGGGTACTTCCTCTTCTCTCTCCCCCACACTGTTTCTCTTTGAACGTCGCCTCATTCTCTCTAAATCAATTTTTTCTTTCCATGTTAGATTCTCTTCTCTTCTAAAATGTTTGGTAATCAAATCTTCAAGATGTCCCCCATCACAATATTGTTGCAATATAAAAACATATGGAATTCGACTTTTACTCTTGTCTTGTCCCCTAACTCCTGTTGGAGGAAGAAAATAAGAAGACAGATCTTCAAGATCTCCCAATTCTAACCACACATGATTATATCGAATTAAATTATTTTCATTTGCCCCTTTCACCGACAATTCATATAAAATCAAAACTTCATTCAAAACTTGTTCTAAATGTTCAAATTTACCTCCTATACTGATACGTTTCACCGCATATGTCCCCAATTTAATATCATTTAAAACATGATCGACTTTATACACTTGAGCATGAGCTCCAGATCCCAAAATAAAAGGTTCAACTTTTTTAAAAAAACGTTTAAAATAACCTTGATTGAATAATTCTTCCGGAATACCACCTGATCCACGTGTGTTGTAATTTGGAACACTTTCATGATTTCCATGAGGCAATTGACCTAATAATTTAAAATAATCATTACGAACAAACCCTTGAGCAAAATCTCGGGGTAAATTTATATCAGGAAGCGAGAAGTTGTATGAACTCAGAGAACTCCGGGAATCTCTTCGAGGTGTATCCTTGGAGAATTCTGACCAAGTGAATCCACAATTAGGACACTTTGTTGAGTTTTCATTTGAGTAGTGATGACTTGTAAATGGCTTTGTAGGTTGTGGTGGATGATTTCTCGATTTCTCTTGTGAGAAACGTGTTGACACTAACGAAATACTGTTTGCCTGATTATCGTGTAGTACTAAGATTCCGTGATTAGGATCGTGAAATAGAATATCCAGGTTCGAATTATATGGGATTATCGACATTGAATTGATTTGACTCTGGCTCGGGTCAAACTGTTTTAGGTGATTCTCTTATATTTGCGGAGAATAGAAGAGAAAAAAACAAATTCAAAATCATTAAAATATCATTACTCTCTATAAACTATAAATAAAACTATTCCTTTTTTTTCTCATCTAGAATTTCTTAAACGAAGCATTAATCCAAGCAATTGAGTTTCTATGTCGTACTTTTCTTGAGAAGTAAGATTCAGTAATTCATCATCAGAAATGCAGTGCAATTGTTCAACCAAGTTTGATACGGTATTAGTTGGTTGAACCGACACTTGAATATCTTTGCATGTGTCCACCGCAGTTTCAGAAGTGGCAAGAACAACTTCAAGACATTCTTCTGTGTTGGTGGTATCAGTTTTTTCCACGTCAATTTGTTCAGTTGTGTCAACAGTTGAATGGTTTTCACTCTCTTTCTCAGATGTTTCAACAGAACCCGAAACCAATTCATTCTCTGGTAAAGCAATTTCAACTGAAACTTCTTGAACGATCGAGTCGCTACCCTCTTTAGCATCTTCTTGAATAACCTCGGATTCAACAATTTTCTCAGGAGGAGATTCCAACTCAACATTTTCCAAACTAGGTATTGGGCAAAGAACTTTCTCTCCAACCTTTTCAGTGTCAGCCATAGTTTGAGGGACCAGATCATTGCAAACCACAGTATCTGGATCTTCAGTTGCTACACTTTCAACAGGTGAATCGGACAATTTCCTTTTCTTTTGCATGTCAGTGGAATCCTCTTCATCATGTTTCCTTTTATTAGTCTCATTATTGGTGGAGAGTACTTGTGAAGTACTATCTCCATCAGAGACAACTTGAGAACTTGCTAATGAATCACCAGATTCACAAGACCCCTCAACTATATTCTCATCACTTGAATCATTTATAATTCTTGTGCTATGGGTTTTATAGGACACATCTGATGATAGCTTTGCATTTAGAACAGCCGTGAATGTGTGGATATCAAAGGTAGTATCATTAGAAGGAGGGGAATCTACACTCTCATTGAAAGAAGCATCAGAGATGCAAACACTATCGGGCTCTTTCTTGACTTTAATTAACTTCTTCTTTCTTCCTTTAGACTTGCTTTTGGATCTATCTTTCTTTTTTGATTTAACTTCAGGAACATCCACATTATTCTTTATAATTTCAGGTTCATTCTGTGGATTGGTAACTACAGCTTCGTCTGGTGCTAAGGCATTCTCTTGGTTGGAGTCAGTTTTCAAAGAATCTCCAACAACTGCTGTATGTTCTTCTTGTGGAGCAACATATTCAGAAACACCAGTTTCATCGGGAATTTCAAAGGAATTAGGAACTTCAATGTTGGAATTCACTGGCTCTATGGTAACTTCCCTAATACATTCTTCAACCACTGCAACTTCTTCAATTGTTTGTTCTAATACTTGGTCACATTCTTTTTCACTTGTATCTAACACTGTCATATCTTTTTGTTCTTTGGATTCCTCTTGGATTTCCCTTTCATCATTCATCGCCTCTACTTCAGTGTTTGACACTTGTTCTTTGACAACACTTTCTGTGAGACTTGGATCAACAAGCTCATCTTCGAAGCTGGTAAGTCTTCCATTTACACAGGACAATCTTCTTTTGTTAAGTTCCTTAGTCAACAATGGTAATCTCGACAAATCAACAGTCAAATATTCTTCAATCATCATGTGCAATTCGGTATAACAAGCAACCATAAGCTTATCGAGCAACACAAAATTTGGCTCGGATTCTTTAATTTTAACCAATAAATAACTATGCAAGGCTTGAATACATAGATTTTGTAAAGATTCTGTAACAGAAGCAATTGCTTTCGTGATTTCAGGAACTAGAGCACAAATTTCTACTTCAAAGTTCTGTTCAGTTAAAAATTGAGTCATAGTAACCAACATTTCTTGGTCTTTTAATTGACTGGTTAAAACTGAAATCGTAAATTGTTGAACATGAATATTTGGTGCTCCCTTAACCAACAAAAGGAAATACATTCTAATTGCAATGGACCACGATTCAAATTGCATAAAACTCAAACAACGCTTCAATTCGTCACTATCAGTAAGGGAAACTATACTCTGGATTAGTTTCTTGACAAATATATCAAATCCACTGTGGAAGTTACCACATATTTCATTGTATAAACCTATTTCCAATTCCGAAGTTTCAACTTTTCGTTTATTCAATACTTCAATAAACAAGTTTGTCACACCTTCATTTAAATCTAATTTACAAAGATCAGCTATGAATATAAGCACTTTTTGACTGGAAAGTGATTGAATGATTAAACTGAATAATTCCATAGATTCTTCGTTAGTTAGTCTAGGCAAACAATTTTGGAATAATGCAAAGTACACATTTGTGCTTATATTCCCAGTTTCAAATCTTGTTCTATTAACCAACAATGAGGGATCAAACGTATCATGTAAATTAAGCACCAACTTCATAGTCAAATCATAGGTAAATTTACTATTTTCAAACAAGATTCCTAAAACTAGAGGAATATTATCAATAATATCATAAGTAATTGGAGATACATTCACCTCATTCTTAGTAACCAGTCTAATGCTTGACAAAAAACTATTGAAAAAATTGACTTTCTGTTCAATATACAAGTTTTCCAGTTGGAATACAAGAATCATACTTTGCATAATTCTATCAAATTTTGAGTGAATCCATCTTGTCGGTAAGGAATTAATTTCAGTTAATAATATAGGATCAATGGATAAACATCTTACCTCGTTAAAGTTTCTTTCATTTATAGGAGTTGCTGGTTTTAAAAGACGACATAATATTTTCAACCCAAGTTGATTCATATGTGGTGTAGATGAACCTTTCTTGAAGTAGAAATTTAAAAATACAATTTGAATAATTTTATCCCAATAAATATGCATATACTTTGTAGATTGTTTCATTATCTGGGGATTGATGATTAAATACAAGATACAAATAAACAAATTATGCATTGCATCAACCACTTCGTTTTGAACTTCCGACGCATTAAAACTACCAAATAAATAAGTTAACAATCTGGCTTTTGATTTCAAAGACAGACTAACTGCTTGATGTCTTTCTTTTAAATTGGGAATTTTAAATATAGGATCCAATATTCTCTTCATGTCACTAAGTTCATTTCGACATATATTGAAAGCAACTGCTTTCCAACTTCCCAATACCAAGAGTCGAGCATTTTCATCTTGGGAATTAAAACAATATTTTGGAATTTGCAACCATTTGTTCAAATGTTCCCACTTGTCAAAAGAAGATTCTCCATCGCCCACGAGTAATGTTAATGCCAACCACATATCCATAACATGTTTATATTGTCTTGTTAAAATTAACTCTTCAAGTTTTTTGGTTATCACATCAATAGTTTTGATATTTGTGGATTGGAAACTTTCAGTTTTTTCACTATTGAAATCAGAAGGTACATCAGACGAGAGAAATTGTCTTACAAAGATCAATACATTATTGTTATCCAAAAATGCTTTGGCCACTACTAAAAGACAATTTATCCCAACCCCCAAACATTTTATATAAAATGGAGAAGTCACATCAAAAATATTCCAAATTAAAAATCCAAACCAATGAGCTATATTCTTAGCCATGATATTTGGGAAATTCAATACAAAGTTCTTGAGACAAAGAAACTTTTCAGTAACAATTGAGGCACTTAGGAATGGTTTCATATTAATCAAACTGTACAACATATTCTCGGGAATATCACTATTATCGAACACTATTCTTTTCTTTTTTGCATTGAATTTACAATCTTTAATCAAAAGTAAGTAAGGTGATACGATTGCTTTCGAAGTCTTTGGATGTCTTAACAATGTACAAGCATGACGATAAAACCAAGATATATTATCAACAGGTAAGAAATTATTGAAATCTTGATCCAGCATGAAAAAGTTTATAAGTTTTAAACCTTGGTTAATTATTCGTATTCTAAATGGATCATTCTTGGATGGTGATACATTTTCCTTGTCTAGTTCTGAATTGAAAAGTTGATCTTCAGTTGATTCAATATCCTTTCTAATTTGAGATGTCAATCGTACAACAATACTACAATCCTGTTTCTGACTCAGTGCACCATTTGTAAACAATTTAATCAAAGTTTCTTTTGTATTTGACTTACAGATTCCATTCAATGTAGCATAAACTTCAAATCTTCTAATAAACGAATCCTCCCTCAATACATCAACACAACCCTCAATTAAATATGCAAGTTCAGAGGAATTGGGTTGTAATTGGATAATTGTACCTTGAAGCCAAAATGCAGGATTCTTGGGACCATATGCTTCTGTTCCTGGGCTCTTTTCCCATAATGCAGTGTTGTTAGGATCCGTGGGACTTGATTGTGAGTTAATTTTATAATATTTGAGAATAGGTCTTTTAGGAGTCAATATTTTCTCAGGAGTGACAGGGATATCCGAGAATAAATCGTCTGAAAATGCAACAGATTTCTTTTTCTTGATTGGTGATGATGCAATTAAATTGGTTACTGGTGAAGATTGTGACGAATGGTCTTGATTTCGTTTTATAGGGGAAGAATCTAGATCAATATCTCTGGGGTTGTAATGTAATATTGGAATTTTGACTGGAGTACTATTTGGTTCTTTTCGTTTACTAGATGAGGAAATGTCTTTCTTCTTCTTATGATGTTTTGCTTTTCGTATTGGTGAGATATGATCGGTATTCTTTTTTGATGCTGCAGATCTTGTTTTTGACGCCACTGGACTTTTATTTATTGGAATTGACGTCATAGTTAATAACCTTGACAGTACACTATTTGCAAATAAAACAATTTAAATATTCTCTGTGAAAGATAATAGGATGTTGAATTTGCAAACTTCTTCGTGTGTTTGTTCTCCAAAAAAAAAATACTACAACGCGTCACCATCGCAAAAAAATAAAAAAACACGTTTGTGGTTTTGCGGCTAAAGGCAAAGTTGCAAAATCAATTACAAATTATATCTTTTAACTCTATACAATTCTATATAGTTCTCACCCTCTTTGAACCAACCTCCTCTTCACTTTCTAAGGGACGCTTGCTCCTATTACTTTTAGCCTCCTCATTATTTGATTCACCTTGCAACATATCCCGTTTCAAGATTTCACCAAATTTCAACCAATTACTTGATCGTTCTTTACGCAAACATTTCCAAAGAAGAATCGATCTTTCTTCCAACATTTCTTTTCTCTCAGGTTCATCCCCACACTCAACAATAGAATCACTCAATTGTTCAACTTTCGCCTTATTAACCACCGAATCAAACTTTGTTATCCCATGTAACCTTTCAATACCTCTTTCCACTTTCATTCGACGAGTTAATTGTGGGGTAACATAACTATTAAAATATTTCCTACTTTTATAAGGGAAAAGTTTTTCGTTTGTTTCTTTCACTTGATCAAGTTCTTCTTGAGTCAATAATTTATCGAAGAAATATGACTTGTTTGTATTGGGATCTTTTCCATAGATTAACCAACCCCACCAAATTCTCTCACCTAATAGAATCTGTTGTAATACAAATGAAAAATGTCCATCTATATTTCTCAACGAAGCCAAAAAGTCCTTTTTGATTTTCCAAAATGCACTGATATCATTTATACTTTCATCCGTGATATGTTTCACAGTAGCTGGAGCTCCTAATGACTTCATAAAATCGGCCCTATTACGTGGGGAAATCTCAATAATTAAATTTGACACAAAAACTAATTGAAGAAGATATTGTAATCTTGCCTTTGAAGTTTCAAATTGTTTATCAAGGAATTCGCGATCTTCCAATTGAAACTTTTCATGTTCTTTCCGACCTTTATATCCGAATCTTGAAACCAAATATGTTTCTGGAACATAAAACAAATCAGAATACTTTTCCGTTAAATATTGATGTTCAGATTCAGATTTTGGTTCTGGAATTTGAAAATGATCAACCTGGGTTGTATTATTTGCATAATCAAGTTCTTCCCCAATTAAGTAATTATAAATACCAGTCATTCTATCTGCCATGTTGGATAAGTCTTTGGAGTTTGTCTTTTTGATAAAATGATAAGGATCATTAAAAATTTTATTTACAGCAATTATATCCTCCAAGAACTTGTTTCTCGAAGGAAGTTCAGGAGCACATCTATCAGCAATATGAAAATATTTGTTTAAACCAGTATTGTCTTCAAATGAAAATATATTTGTCACAAATGCTCTAACTCGATATTGAAATCTATCATTGAAAGTATCCTTTTTGTAAGAATCTGTTTTCCCTGTAGAATCTTTACTTTCCAATCTATCTGTTAAATGGTTACATATTTCCAACACAGCAATTCTATCACTTATAGAACCACGATCAAATATTTTCGTTTGGAAAAGTTGTTCTCTCGTTTCCAAATATGACCAGAAATATTCCACTTCTAAAGTGGATACAGAAACTAAGAATTTCAGTATTTGCGATAAACTATTATAAAATATAGATTTCGTAAGGGGATAGAAACCAGTAAATATTTTAATTTGGAAATCCAACAAGGTAGCCAATTTGTTGTAAAAATTGAATTTATCAACATTGTCATTTTCTAAATAACTTGTATGTATATTATTGATAACAGATTGAAAGGAACAGGAAATAACAAATTCTCTTGATTTCAGGTCTAAGCCTTCGTTAAAATCATTAATTTTGACTTTGTCTTCTTCAGAAATTTCTTCATCTACTGTCAACTTGTAATCAAATTCAATTTCTTCTAAGGTTTTTTGAATTTTGTAGGCATCTTCTATAAATAATACATCATCCACTTGTTCAAATATGTAATTTTTATCAGTATCACTAGCAATTCTTGACACTACACTTTCAATTATTTCACAAACTAAATCTATTGGCTTTTGCAATTTACTGTTCATCACTTTAAACTGTTCAAGAAGAACTACTTTGCATAGTACAAGTTTGAAAAAAAAATCTGGACAGCCAAAAAAAAGCAAATCCAGATTTCTTGGGTTTCTATTTATATACAAGAGAACGTTGCTATTTATCACATTGTTACCAATCAAAGTTCTTTGATCGACTCTTTTTTTTATCTGAATGCATTTTCTTTTGAAGTTTACGACGTTCCTTACTGACTTTTTCAATTTTTTCCCATTTTAATTTATCTTCTTCACTTACTTCACCAGGAAAATACACCTTTGATTTAATTTCTTCTAATAATTTTTTAAAACATTCTTCAGAATTAGCATCTCTATTACGAAATACATCACTTTGTATCAATAATCCCCCTGATTTAGTTTCAAATCGTATTTTATTCTCCTTCAATTGATACTGAATAGGTTTGGGAATCCAATAACAAGTAGCTGGAGTTAACCATTGTCCAGGTTCAAGAGCAATAGTAGCCTTTGATGATGTTTTATTAACTTTTTGACCTCCAGGGCCTGAAGATCTACTATATGAAATATCAAATACTTGAGGTGGGATCTGGGAATATGCAAAATTTTCTAACCATTTTTTAGAAGTTTCAATTTCTTGTTCAGTAAATTCTGTTGTTGTAGAATTGAATCTTAGTATAACTGGGAACAATCCCAGTTGTCGCAATACAGATATACAACGAGTATATGAAGGAACAATTATCATAGAGTGCTACTCTTTAAAGATTCTATTAAACAAGCAATCAAAACAAAAAAAAAAAACAACTGTGCGATTACTCACTATAAACTTACATTAGTTAAAAATGAAAAAATAACAAAATCAAAAAAATTCTTAAGCTTCTTCCAATACTTTAGTAGCTTCAGAAACATCAACCGAAGTGTTGTCTGGTTCAATAAAGGCCTTAGTAATAACCCCATCTTCAAGTAACAAAGCATATCTCTTTGATCTATCATTACCAAAAAACTTCTTAGCATCAAATAATAAGCCAAGTTCATTAGTAAATTCTCCTGCAGGGTCGGCCATAAATCTAATTTGATAACCAGCAACAGTATGATGTAATAAGTATTCCCCCCAATTCTTGGTTACAAATGGATCATTAACTGATACCACAAAAAATCTTTGATATCCCTTATCATTAAATGCACGTAAATGTTTAACATAACCAGGAATGTGAGCTGAATTACAAGCAGGGGAAAAGGCACCTGGAGCACCAATCACAATTGTCTTTCCTGATTTAGTTTCTTCTGCAAGATTGATTGCATTATCTGGAGATCCTTCAAACACATTAATTGAGGGTAATTTGTCACCTACTGCAACATAAGTTCTAAGGGAATTTCTAAGTGTGGAGGTGAATAATTGAGACTTTGGAAGGGATTTAGTAATTGAGAACATAGTGACAAAATGAGTTATAACTTAGCAATTAATTGGTTGAGATACAAGGTATAAAAAGTAGAAATTAATTAAAAAAAAAGAAGGTGTGAGAGGATTTTTGAGATGTGTGTGGTAAGGAACCACAGAAATTAAAAATAACCCCACCATGAGAGGTGGATGGAGTGATGGTAATTATATGCAGGCAAGATTTGGAAAGTGTTACCCTGTTCTAATTTGGGGTTGAGGCTGGAGTGTACATTACAAAGAAGAAATGAGCTGATTTATTAGGAAGTGTTGTATAAACAATGATAACCGTCAATGTATTAACAAACATTGAATGTTACCCTTACTAAATTCTTGTTCTATGTTCGACTCTGTGTCTTCCATATCTTTGTTTGAATTTTGCACTGTTGATTTGGCAAATTTACCAGCGAAAAAAAAATCAAAAAACACTCTACCAAAGTTACTAAATGACTATAGATATTCATACCATGGGTGGGGTAGCACAAGAACAAATATCACCAGAAGAATCACTTAAATTATATACAAACACATTAAACTTCAATGTGATAAGTCGATATGATCCAGCTATAAAGCAACTCTTGTGTCATACTTCACATTGTGTGGTATATAGATTCAATGATGAATCACAAGAATGGATAAAATCAGATTATCTGGGGACACTAGCAATGTATGTGAGAGATTTTAAAGTACCACCTACCAATAAACAACCCACATATCAAGATTTACAACAACTTTTCTGTTATGGATTGATATTATTAAATAGAAACAACCCTGATTGTTTCTCCTTGGGATTATTGCCAAACAAAATAACTAAACATTTCTTCCCCAATGGGTTAAACAATTCTTCAGTACTGGAAATGAATGTTGAATTGAATGATAATTTAATAATTGTTAGAAATTTATTAGGAGAGATATATGGATTATGGGTATTCAATGAAGAAGATCGAATTAAATTGTTTAAATCTATTGAATTCTGTCTTAATAGCGACGCCAAGTTGTATTAGTGAACTTCTTCTATGTATTAATATTTGTATAGATTAAAATAAGTAACGTCACGTGCAAGATCTATGATTAATTTTCTCAACCTTTGATTCATGTTTTTTTTCTTCTTTGGGGTCACAATTTTGGTGCCAAAGGTATTGATCGAGTCAAAGTGGGGCTTTACTGAGAGTAATCAATCGCTAAACAGACTAATACAGGTTTTTGAATCTATATAATACATTAATTAACCTCCTACTATTTTTTTTATCGTGTTTTGTTCGTGGTATTTCGATTAATCCTCAAGTAAATCAACTACAGTCAAGGATACTCTGAACATGCTTAATAGTGGGGTTGGAAATGGCGTTTCTGTATCTCAAAATGCAGGTATTGTGAATAGTTCGAACAATCCCCAAGCAATGCTAGCGAAGAAGCAACTAATGAGACAACAACAGTTACAACAACAACAGCAGCAACAACAATTTCAGAAACAAAAACAGCTTCAACAATTTCAACAACATCTGCAGCAGCAGCAGCAGCAGCAGCAACAACAACAAGTTCAACTTCAACAACTGCAGCAGCAACAACTTAAACCAAAGATTGATGTTCAAAATTACCATTTTGCTTCTACTTCAGAAGAGATACTAAAGAAACACGCGAGAAACCCCCCCTCTTTAATTTTACACATATTTGAAACCCATTATAGATTTAACAATTCACAAGATTCTCAAATTATACCAAAGGATTCACCTATGATTAAAGATTTCATGCATCATGTTTTAAGAGAAGAGATTCCTGTAGAAATGAGTGAATTACTTAAAGATTTTTCAATAAAATCCTATGATGGTTGTCTTATATTACAAGTGTATGATCATAGAAATATGGTGAAAACAATGGTTACTCAACCAAGACCAAATACTGCAACCAACAAAGACGTCAAACCAGTTCCTTCAATAGTTTCCAAACCAAAAACATATAGGACGTTACTTAAACCAACTCCATTGTCAATTTATTATGATTTACTTTACCATACTGATTCTGCTTTAACTAAATTCACTGACACATTATCACTTCAAATGGAATCTGAAATCTTAACCTTGACTAATAGAAAATTGGATTTGTCAGTTCCTTTAAATCCTTACAAGTGTGATGATTATCTTAAACCAGAATCTCAATCTATTCATTTCGAATATGATGACATAACCAATGATAAGAAAGTGGTATTTCTGCATCGAGATGCCAGTCAATTCCCTGCACGTAAAATCCATCAAGATGAATTGGTATTACACAAGTCTTCTGAGTACGAAGAGATTATGTTGTTATTATCGAATAGACATAAACGTTCTGATGAACCTCAAGATAAGAAATTAGTAATGGTTCATTCATCAACATTACCACTTGCGACAGCTGCACCTGTTGCAACAGGGAAACAATCCAGCAAAGAAGCATCTGCTGGTGCTGACACCAAGGGAAAGAAAAACGATAAATCCACGGCTACGGCTGTAGCTGCTCCATTGACTACTCTGAATCCCACCAGAGCCACAGGTCAGTTTATGAGATTAAGATTGATTGAAGAAATACGAAAGAAGAGAGAAGCTGAGAAACTTCAACAAGAAGCAAAGATTCAAGCACAAGCGTCTGCTGTTCAACAAAGTGATTCAATTGGTGGAGTTTCTGCTCCTGCTCCTGTCCCTGTCCCTCCTTCGGTACCGGATCAAGCACCCGTTGCTCAGCCACCTACTAAACGGGCCAAGAAAGAACCAACAAAGAAACAATTAGCTGCTCAAGCCCAGGCCCAAGCAAAAGCTCAAGCCCAAGCTCAAGCACAAGCACAAGCACAAGCCCGTTTACAACAAACCTCGCCTCAATTCAATGGTGGTATTTCTTCTAGTTCTACTTCTCAGGTACATTCTTCATCCAGCACTCCTTCAATGAGAAACAATCAACCACAATCAGTTCCTAATCAACAGCAGCAACAACAACAAATGGGTATGGCAAATCAAGTTCAACAACAACCGTCATTAATTCAACAACAAACACAACAACTCTTCCAAACATTGTTGACTTCAGAAGATCAACAACTTTATAAACAAATGCAACAAAAGGCTCAAGCATTTGGTATAATGGCGAATACCGGGTTTACTCCAAATAGACAACAACTAACTCCACAACAGAAACAACAAGCATTACAACAATCAAAGACTATTCAACAACAAATGGTTGAGAAGTTTCCACTTTATTTCCAAAGAGTAAGAGAACTTCAAATTCTTCACCAACAAAGACAACAGAAACAGAAGTTACAACAAGCGCAAGCGCAAGCCCAAGCAATGGCAGGTGTAAACTCAGGTGACGGCAATATCCCCCTACATGCTAATGTTGCTGGTAAAACTGTTCCCGGAACTACTGCTGTACCTCCTGAACCCAAGAAGAAAAGGCAGTATAGAAAAAAGAATGCTAATAATCCAACGAATTGATTTTTTTTTTGAAGTTTAATCGTGTTATATAAATTTGTACTATCAATATACGTTTGTAATTTATGAACATATATTAAAAGAGTAAAACAAAAACTGGATGGTTATCCTAAAAAACAAAAAACCAAATTATATATATATAAAGAAATTAGATTAAAACAGAATAACAAAAAGCAAGACCTTATATCCAAAATAACCCAACCATGTTAAACCTAAAAATTACGAAAGGACAACTAGCTTGACTCATCTTGTTGAGAAAGAGAATGCCCATAAATTCCAAGGGCAGCAATAGTAGCAATAGCATAAAGTAACCCCTTTCCTGCTTCTTTAATAATTGTTTTGAATGTAGAAGTTTTTGGTTTCTTTTCTAGAGGTTCTTCTACAACGGCATTATCTTGGGAGTTTTCCATTTCTGCATGACTTCTTTTTCTTGAATTGGTACAGGAAACATTTGAATCTAAACAGGGTGTAGTTATATTTTCGGATGATTCTTGTTGTAAGGAGATTATGATTTTTGGTGTTGGATTCACAATTTCTGGAATGGAGTGGGTATAGTGATCGTCCAATAACTCAAGCTCTTCTTCGTCGTCGCTATCGCTGTCACTATTACTATCGCTGTTACTGTTACTGTCACCATCACTATCACTTTCATCCTCTTCTTCCTCCACTACTACTTCTTCTTGTTCCTCTTCATCCATTCCCAAATCCTCTAACAATTCATCATCAAGAGAATCCAACTCTTCGTCCTCGAACTCTTCTTCCTCTTCCTCTTCTTCTTCTACTTTTTTATCCTCTTTCCAGTGGTTGTACTCTTCCAGGTATTTCACAGGTTCACCTTTAATACATTGATTAGCTTCATTTGCAAGAGCGTATAACTCTTCTCCATCTTCTCCATATTCTTCTCTATATTCTTCTCCATCTTCTTCTCCATCTTCTTCTCCATCTTCTTCTCCATCTTCTTCCTCTCCATATTCTTCCTCATCTTCTACGTCTTTATCTTCTTCCCAGTTGTTGTCTTTTTCCAGATCTTGAACTCTTTGAATTGATCCATAAAGAAAATCTTCGTATTTAACAGAATCTAACTTTTGTTCGACACCTTCCTTTTCTTTTTCGTCTTCAAAACCAGATTCCTCTTCCTCCTCCTCATCTTCATCTTCCTCCTCATCGTCATCATCTTCTTCCTCTTCCTCCTCTTCTGAGTCAATTTCTTCTTCTTCAGTAGCATCATCATCTATCCTGATTTCATCCTCGTCGAAACCTTCTTGTTCAGACTCATCTTCCTCGAAAGTAGTTTCTTCTTCCACATTTTTCAATTCCACGCTTACTTTATACTCTTCTCCTTGGGTATCAACTGGTACATCTCCAACAGCTTGGTTTTCTTCTACGGTTGTCGTTGTCAAAATTTCCACTTTTTGTGTAACAGCTTCAACCTCCTCATTTACACTTGACTTCGGTTCAGAATTATCAATCATATCCAAAGTTTTTGTTGCTTCCTTGGGAATATTCTCTTCCTTATGTTCTTTAAATTCCTCATTAGGCAATTCAGTCAAATCTTCATCACTAACAACTACCATGTCAACAATAGATTCAACTTCTGAATCTTCAACATCGGAAACATGATCTGAAACACAATGAATTTGTTCCTCTTCTTCATTGTCACTGCTATCTACTGAAATAATAGGACCATAGCAAACTGGACTTTGACTAAATGCAATATCAATTGGTTGTTCTTCAACTTTACTCTTTTCTTCATTGTCAATTTCAGATTCTGTAACAACTTTAATATCATCAATTGGAATAAACTTCAACACATTGCTTTGAATATGAACTTTAAAAACTAAACCAAGAACAGGACTATCAAATTCAGACAAGGGAACTGTTTGTTCTCCCTGGAAATGTTCTAGCACCTCGTTAATTCTCTTGGAAGGTTGTCTAATAATAAACCCTAAAGTATCACCATTTACCAACACTTTACTAAGACCGGGCATCAAGAAATTGTTGTTTAAAACAGTACCAAAAGTTGAATCTGTATCCTTGATTTCAAATTGTCTTTGGTAAGTATAAGTGATAATAGCATGTTGTTTTGACAAGTGTTTATGTTTAAAGTATAAATTAGTAACTTTGGGTGATCTGGATTCATTAGTTTCGGAAGCACGCTTAACATTCACTTCTTCACCAACTGCAAAGGAAATGATTCGTTCATTCAACTTTTTGGGGAATGAGGAATGTGCAGGTGTAAGAAGGAGATTGGTGTCTCTAGTGGTGGCAAAAGGTTGCATGTTTGTGTTTGTTGGGGTATTGGGAACTGCTGATCCAGTCGAGGAACGTTCAGACGATAATGATATATAGTTCATCACTTTGAATATAAAAAGATTGAATATATATTTAAAGAAGAAACGTATTAAAAAAAAAGAGAGAAAAGTTTTATTCGAGTTTACTAATTAAATATTTCCTTCCACCCCCTTGGTTATCACCCCGCTAACTAACAAAAAAAAAGTGATCCCTCCACAGAAAAAGGCAAGTGGTGGCAAAACTAAAAATAGACTTAAGCAAGTTGAAGAGAATATATTTTAAATTTTAACATTATATGTCATTTATAAGGGTATGTATGCTAATTAACAGTAGATCTTAAGATATCTCGAGTTTCTCGGGTTGTATGCGTTATTTAAAATGTCAAAAAGGTAAAAACTTTGATAGGATTATTTTTTAGTTCCTTATCAGACGTTGGTTACCAAATAATATCTAATATGCAGGAGAATCACCAATCAACAGGGAAGCCACATAAACATAGCAAATTAAAGAGGTATTTATTTCAAACTCTAAGTAAAGTATGTAAATAGTATAGAACTTACTCTTGATACTTTGGTTTAACCTACATATGTTTTTTAGAATATTTAGTAAATGATCAAGAAAAACTAACTACTATTACATAGACATGTAGTAACAAGTATTCAAATTAACTACAGGTGTAAAATGTAAAATAAATTCAACAGTACTTCATCAAGTATATTCTAGTTAAATAACACTCGTATAGTAACAACCCTGTCTCTGTCTTTGTCTTTGTCTCTGTCTTTGTCTTTGTCTCTGTCTTTGTCTCTGTCTCTGTCTCGGTACACTCTCTATGTATTGACAAATGAAATTGATTTCAGTCACGTGATTTTCTTGAAATTAATCTTTACAAAATTATATCACTGAAAAAAAAAAAGCCCACAACTATTCCCCTAACAACATCGTATCGTTACCAACATATACTTTGTGTATTTCATACTAGCTAAACTCAATACAACTCAAAACCTAACTACCATAGACCATTTCTCTTTGCATATCGTTTTATATAATTACATTTAGTATTGAAAATTCGTAATGTCCAATCAAACAGTATATTTTGGTCCTCGACCTCCACAACAATTGAATGACAAAATGAGACATGGTTTTGATCAAGATTATAATTCTGAGAATTTTTTGAATTTACTTGCCAACACATTTTATATTTATTTTGACGACAAACGACAAAACACCAACGGGAATCCAATAACACCAGAAATGAAGAAAACTCGTAAATATTTCAAGAATTATCAACCTATATCTGATTGGAAAGTAATGAAAGAACGACAAAAGACAATTAGTGCTGTGTTAGTATTGTGTTTAAATTTAGGTGTTGATCCTCCTGATATTATGAAAACTTACCCTTGTGCAAAATATGAAGCTTGGTGTGACCCTTCAACATTTACTGATACAAAAAAGGCAATTGAAAATATTGGGAAAAATTTACAATCTCAATATGAAACTTTGTCATTAAGAACAAGATATAAACAATCGTTGGATCCTTGTGTAGAAGATGTGAAACGATTTTGTAATACTTTACGAAGAAATGCTAAAGACGAGCGAATATTATTTCATTATAATGGACATGGTGTACCTCAACCTACTGCCAGTGGAGAGATTTGGGTATTCAATCGAGGATATACACAATATATTCCAATTTCCTTGTATGATTTACAAACTTGGTTAGGTGCTCCAGTACTTTTCGTATATGATTGTAACAGTGCAGGAAATATTGTTCATAATTTCAAGAAATTTGTACAAAAACGAATAGATGATGATAATGATGGTAATCATGATACAAGTGCACCTTCACCTACTTCAGCATATTTGGATTGTATACAATTGGCAGCTTGTAAGAGTAATGAACTATTACCAATGACTCCAGATTTACCAGCAGATTTATTTACTTGTTGTTTAACATGTCCTATAGATATTAGTATAAAATGGTTTATTATGCAAAGTCCGTTAAAGAAAAATTATTATGATTTATTACCCAAAGATACTATAGGAAATGTTATAATTCCGGGGAAATTAACTGATAGAAGAACGCCTTTAGGAGAGTTGAATTGGATATTCACAGCAATTACAGATACAATCGCTTGGACTTCGTTGTCTAGACCGATTTTTAAACGACTTTTCAGACAAGATTTAATGGTAGCTGCCTTGTTTCGAAATTTCCTATTAGCTAAACGAATCATGCCTCATTTGAATTGTAATCCCATAAGTGACCCCCCATTACCAGAAATTGTTAGGTTTCATTCAATGTGGAATTCTTGGGATTTGGCTATAGATCAAGTATTATCACAATTGTTAAAGGGTCAAGAAGGAGGACCAGCAACTACTAGACAGCCGTCAATTGATGCAGGGAGTTCTTTAGCTACAGCAGCACATTTGAATGGTACTGCATCAACACAATCGATTCAACCTCAACAAAACTTAAATTATCAACATTCAACATTTTTCGAACAACAATTGACTGCATTTGAGATTTGGTTGAAATATGCAGGTCCATCAACTAAGGAACCTCCAGAACAATTACCTATAGTTTTACAAGTATTGTTATCTCAAGTTCATAGATTAAGAGCATTGATTTTATTATCTAAGTTCTTAGATTTAGGACCCTGGGCAGTTTATTTATCATTATCGATTGGTATTTTCCCCTATGTATTGAAATTATTACAAAGTCCTGCTCAAGAATTAAAACCAGTTTTAATCTTTATTTGGGCGAGAATTATGGCTATAGATTTTAAGAGCACTCAACAAGAATTATGCAAAGATAAGGGATATAATTATTTTTATTTGATTTTAAATTCAAACCCTTTGAATCAAATTGGAGCACCAGGAGCACCTGGTGGGTTTAGTAATGGATCAGGAACAATGTTAATAAATGATGATCACAAGGCAATGAGTGCATTTATTCTCACTTTGTTTATTAAGGACTTTAAAAATGGACAAAGATTATGTTTCTCTGTGGAAATTATTAATAATTGTTTGAAGTTTATTCAAAATAGTGAGAATCCGTTGTTAAGACAATGGTGTAGTTTGTTATTATCCCAACTTTGGAATAAGTATCCTGATGGCAAGTGGATTGTGTATAAGGATGGATATATTAACAGGTTGTTGACTTTAATTAACGACCCAATTCCTGAAGTAAGAACATCGATTATAGTGGCAATAACTACATATCTTTCAGATCCTCATCATCACCAACAACAACAGAGACAACAACAATCAAATGGATCTGATTTAAGAAAAGACGAAATTAGACAACAAGATTTAAAACTTGCCAATGCTATCCTTAGTCTTTTAGGTGATGGTTCTTCCATGGTTAGAAAAGAATTGATATTTTTCATTAATAAATTTATTCATACATATTTTAAATTCTTTTTAGTGGTGGCTTTCAATCAATTAGAAGAAGAAATTGTTTTGATTGATAATCCAAATTCTTTAAATGAATTTAGGAAAAGATCGCCTGCATACGGATCGATATTCAGTTCAATTTGGAAGGCATTATTGATACTATCAGAAGATCCTCATTGTGAAGTTAAACAATTGGCAGAGATATTAATTGATTCAGTTATGGTCAAGTTGAATGAAAGTGAATTGGCATCTGTAGTTAAGGAAATGCAAGATTATTTGTTGAGTAAATCTACGATTAATATTAGTGAAAGTTTTAAACCTATAAAACCAATAATGAATCGTCCCTTGGCCGATAGAAGACAAGCATCTGCAACATTAGGACCTCGAAAAAACAATTTATTAATCGATGGATCTTCAATAATTACTAGAGCGGCACTGACAAGTCGATTAGATGCTCATAGAGATAATTCTGATGCTAGTTCAATAAGTTCAAAACTTAAAGGATTGTCAGTATCTAAATTATTCAAGAGTTTCCAAATTAATGAAGACAACGATATCAAGTCATTTACGAGAATATTAAATTCTGGTCCAGTTCAAACAAGTTATGGTAATGAATATAAACCAAAAACACCAATGTTTAAAACAAGAGATCTTAATGAAGATCCTCAATTACCTCATGAATCAGGATTCTTTGAATATAGTTGTGAATATTTCCAAGAACCACAAATGTCAAAAAATGAAATTGATGAACCTGGGTCAAAAGATTATGTTAAGAGATTATGGAGAAGAAATCGAAATGAATCAATTATTCAAATGACCCAACCTCAAAAGGAAATGGCAGTTAGAGGTGATTGGAATAAGAATATTTCTGTGTTGAATAACAAATCTCAACCTAAATGTATCAAATTTACCCAATTTGAAAAAATCTTGGTTGCAAGTGATGAAAAGGATAATGTTTCCGTTTGGGATTGGGAACAGAATCAAGTGGTTAAGAAGTTTTCCAATGGGAACCCCTTTGGAACAAAGATTACAGATATTAAGTTTTTAAATGAAGATGATTTACCTTTATTGTTGACTGGATCTTCGGATGGTGTTATCAAGATATACAAGAATTTCCATAATTATGAGACTATAAATTATAACAGTGAAGGTGACGATTTTGATGCAGACGAAGATAAAAAAGTTGAATTAATTGCTGGTTGGAGAGCATTAACAGATTTATTATTAACTTCAAAAAGTTCTGGGTTAATTTCAGAATGGCAACAATCTCGAGGTTCATTATTAGTCAGTGGTGATGTTAAGATTATTAGAATTTGGGATGCGCCTCGAGAATTATGTCTTGTTGATATACCTGCTAGATCCTCGTCTTCAATCACATCTTTAACTTCAGATCAAGTTGCTGGGAACATATTTATAGCTGGGTTTGACGATGGAAGTCTTCGAGTATATGATCGAAGATTAGATTCTCGTGAATCAATGGTGAAGACTTGGAGAGCAACAGCCAATTCTGGAGGCAATACACCCCAACAACAACAACAACAACAGCAAGGACAACAACCACAACAACAGTTGAGATACACAGGTTTAGGTTCAATTAGAAACGTTCATATGCAAAGAGGAGGATTCCGAGAATTAGTCAGTGCTTCAGCAGATGGATATGTTAATCTTTGGGATATTAGATTAAATGACCCAGTATTATCCTATTCTACTTCAGATAGATCAATGAGATGTATGGATGTACATGAACATGCGCCAATAATCACTACTGGGTCCAAATCAGTGAATATTTGGTCAACTGGTGGTGATTTATTAACTACATTAAGAAATCCCCATGATAATTATCTTTCTAATAGAACTTCAAGCTATTTATCAAATACTACTTTCCACCCTCATAGAATGATTGTTGCAACAAACTATAATCAAGATGGACATATTAACGTTTACAATTGTAGTGATACAATTGTGGAATATTAGCATATATAGACATTAATATACTGTTATAGTACTTGATCGCTATCTATTACTCTGTTTAAACAAAGTTCCGATTCTCGGGAAACTCAATTATATTCCTGCATATAGATAATCCTTCTAGTTCCGAGTTTTCCTTTGGTTATATGCGGCGTCTTTTTTTTTCACCAAGTCTTCGGAATTAAAAACTTAGATCTAAAAATTGACACATCATATATGAAAGTTTGACTAAAATTGTATTCTCATTACTAGTGTGTACTTTTAGTTAATAGAAAATGTCATTGTCTTCAGAGTTAGCTGGTGCTATGGAAGAGCACGATTTAAAGTTTGGTGAAAAATACCTTGCCAAACCCAAAGTTGCTGCCAAACAGGAGAATGATATATCAATAACTCAAAGAATGATAAGTGCATGTCTGGGTTCACTAATAACTTCATTAGTGGTGACACCATTCGATGTGATTAGAATTAGAATTCAACAACAAGAAATATTACCTCAAGATACATGTTGTCAAGCTTCACTTGCGAGTGAAAGTATCCCTTATACTGGTAGAAATACCTTAGTTAAGAATATCCCTACCCCACCAGTGGAAGCTTCTCCGGAATTGTTTTGGATGCATAATAGATATTGTAAAGCCGAGAATTGTTCTCGAATAACATCAACTTTCCAAGGATTTCGATGTGTTTCTCAGAATGAAGGTATTGCCACACTTTGGCGAGGACTTTCCCTTACTTTGATTATGGCCATACCTTCAAACATTATATATTTTACAGGATATGAATATATTCGAGATCATTCACCCATTTCCAACCATCCTTTAAACCCCTTGCTTTGTGGAGGAGTGGCAAGAATTATGTCAGCTACTTTTATAGCTCCTGCAGAATTAATCAAAACTAGATTACAATCTATCCCCTCTGATCTGCACAATTCCAAAGTATTATCTAATTTATTAAAAGATCTGTTTGGATTAGTACGGCAAAATGGACTTGGTACATTATTCAAGGGTTTACAAATTACATTATGGAGAGATGTACCATTTTCAGGAATATACTGGTCATGTTATGAATTATTCAAGAGTCGTATTGGACATGTTTTAAATGCAGAAACCACTTCAGGAAATAGTGAATGGAAATTATTCACCACTTCGTTTTTGTCAGGTTCAATTTCAGGTACCGTGGCAGCATTTTTTACAAATCCATTTGATGTAGGTAAGACAAGATTACAAATTACATTTGAAGAAGGTCAAAACCAAGGAGGTTATAATAGAAATATGTTTAAATTCTTGATAAATATTTATAGAAAGGAAGGAATTGGGGCATTATATGCTGGATTTGGTCCTCGAGTAATGAAAATTGCTCCAGCTTGTGCCATTATGATTTCTTCATATGAAATTGGGAAAAAGTTTTTCAAAAATGGCAATAATATTAATTAATGTATATAGTAGAAATATTTATAGATATATAATTGATTAACTACCCCAATGATCAACAAATTCTTCTGGCATTTCTCTGGCAAATATAGATCCACCAAGAATATTTTCAGTTGTTCTAAGATTGGATTTTTGGAATGAAAATGGTTCCGATTCCAGATTATGACGAGTGGAAATGTTTTGTTTGTTTTGAGAAGGACGGAGAATATTGTCTTGTTGTGGTTGTGGTTGTGGTTGATGTGGTTGATGTGGTTGATGTGGTTGATGTGGTTGATGTGGTTGTTGTTGACTTTGTGACAGTTGTCCTTCAGTAGGAGTATACTGGGTAATCTTTTTCTCTTCAAATCCAAGGGATTGTGGTGTACCTAAACCATATGCATGTTCATTGGTAACTTTTGAATCATTTCTGTTGGTCTTGGAATATTTATTTGGTGAAACTCTAGTCAACGTTTCAGCAGATTCTATACCCAAACTTGTTGTATAAATATGACTAGCATAGGCTAATTTCTTGGATACCTCATTTAATGTAATTGCATATTCAACAATGGCTTCCTTCAACTCGGTAGCAATACAAACATCATATTGTGTTTGGACTGTTTGTAAAGCCAGTTCAATTTCTTCCAATTTTTCTCTTATCAATGTGGACAGGGACCCTTTTGGACCAAATTTAGCTTGAGCTTCTCTAAGTTGTTTTTCTAATTTAAATTTAGTATTAATCAAATTAATCCGTTTCTTTTCTCGTTCATTGACCAATACAAGACTTAGTTTAATCTTATCCAATTTCTCATTAATTTCAGCACTTGCTCGTGATTGAAGAACCATTAATTGGGAAAAATCTTTTACTATTTGTTGATTGTCATAATTTGGAAAATTGTTTGTCCAATTACCCAAATCATCAGTTAACCCTTTCTCAATATCTTTAACTTTACCCCTGTATCTAGTGAGACGATCAAATTTCTTGCATAGTTTATTAGCAGTCATTGACACTGTAAATTTATTATTTGAAGAATTGGAATCTTTCTGAGATGTTAGGGTGGTTGTAGTTGTAGTTGTGAATGTTGATTTAAAATTATGGAAGACACTACCAACTCCATCAAAAAGATTTTGCATTGCAGTGGCTGGTCTTCCAAAATGAGATAAGTTGGGTCGATGGTCAGACATTGATATATAGAAGTTAATTTCTGATTCAGAAAAAGAACAAGTGAACTAGTTTGTACAAAAAAAGAATTAACCGCCCAAGATTTGAACTTATACAGAAAAAGAAAAAGAAAAAGAAAAAAAAATTCGCAGCCACATAGTTTTCAGGTTTAACCGGGTAACACTATGTATTTATTTATCTATACATACTTCTACTTTTTAGAAACTTCTTCATCAATATTCAATCCAGTAATATCAGCAATAGATTTTCTTAAAGATTTAGCACGTTCTTCGATTGATTTCTTACTGTTCTCGGTGGTTTCCTCTATAGAATGAACAAGTCCAACTGCTGAATTATATGTAGCTTCTTGTTGCTTTGCCAATGCTGGTATTTTATTTTGTTCAACTTGCCATAAGAATTGTATACTATTATCAAATGTACGTGGTAAAAAGTATTTGAATGCACCAAGACCAAATACCGTTGGGAAAGTAACTCTTGCCATAATACCTCTAGGACGGGCAGCAATTGTCCCTGCTAAAAATGCAATCACAATATATAAGGAATTAGGTAAAAGATCTTCTGATCTGTTATGCAATCCACTAACCGTATTAGTTACTGCACGTTCAGTAGCATTATACTTGGTATAACTGGTGTTTAACCACAGTTGAACACTATCACCACAATACTCTGTGAATTCTCTTATTGATTTAAATAAATGTTCTGTGGAGGTAGAAGAACGAACTGAAATTCCATCAATTATTCTATTGGTGCCAAGAGCTTGGATTTCCGAAGCAGGAGCTGCAGTTACTGTTCCAGGGATATTAACAACATTACTTTCATCTTCATAAAAGTTGCGTCTGTTAGAAGATGTTTCATTGAGTATTACACTGTTGCTATTAGTTGCTATTATCGCTCCAGTTGACAATACAGGAATTGCGAAACGAAAAGCTCTTCCAAACATATCGTGTAATTGTAACTATGTTTTCTGTCTCTGTTGTTTTCCAACACTCTCGCAGAATTTTTCTGTTAGTTTTTCATTTGCTTTCATTCGACCAAACAAAAAATCTCACTTCCCGAGAATGGGAAGCGCCGCATGGGTTTTCTTTTTTTTTTTTTTTGGAGCCAATATTTAATTTTTCACGATGGAGTAAAAGAAAGATATCTTAGTAGTTGATTCAATGTATAGACGAAGTATAAGTAGAAGCGAGACGTTTGCTTGTTTTATAAGACAAGGAAAGGTCAAATATTCTACTGAAAGAATTAATGAGTCCAACTTTGATTTCTTTACCAAGGAATCTCGAACAAAAACCTCAGATTCAATCCAGGCAGGAAAAGGTTATGCTTCTCATAGTAATGAAACGATACACAATATTGAAACTGTACCTCGCCTCAATATCAAAGAATATACATCATCGAGATTTAGAAACTTGGATGGATCAGTAATTAAGGGAAAGAATTCTGATGAAGCCAGATTACATGATCTGACCCTTGAGGGAAGAATAGATCGTAAGGTGACAAAATTACCTCATGAAATAGCTAAAACTATTCAGAATAACATCTTATCAGGTGTAGTTCCTAATAAACTCAGGGAACGTGTCACTAGTATATATCAGGATATGCTGAAGAATTCAATTCAACGTGCCCCCTCCAGTTCTTTGGATGTGGATGCTCATATTGCTGCTTGTTTCCTTCAAGATTATTCCCATGCAAGACAGGTGTTGTTGGAATTACAGAAACGAGTAGGCGAAGATAATTTTAACCCTCAAAAGGTACTTTCAGTAGGGTATGGACCTGCTACAGGTATGATTGCCTTGAATGAAATTATGGGTTCTCAATGGGTACCTGAGGTGAAAGATGCATATATTGTAGGAAGAAATAATGGAGAGATGAAGAAACGGGCTAAGATCATCTTATCAAGACAACAAAATGAAAATTTGGCCCAACCTGAAGAATCTAACGAGCAAGACAAAACAGCTGAGGTGCAAGTAGAATCGGACTATAAAGGACCAGTTGATACTAAGAAAATCAACATTCGTACTAAACTCAAAAATACCATTCCAATTTCAAAACAATATGATCTTATTATAATAAGTAGTTCACTTTTATCTCGAGCATTTAGTTTCCCTCGTGATGTTGATGAAAATATGCGTCTGATTTTACGTGTTCTTGCTCCTAATGGCCATCTTGTCCTTATAGAACGAGGCAACTCTGTGGGATTTGAAATTATTGCCCGTGCTCGACAAATCATGATTAGACCAGAGACATATCTTAATGAACGAGGTAAAATTCCTCGTCCTTATCGCCCAGGTGTTTTAATTAAACCACAACGGATTAAAAAAGAAGATGAGTTGATCACGGAAGAAGATATCGAGTATGAGAAAGAGTTGTTGGCCAAGTGGGAAAAGGAAGATCAAGAATTAGTGGAAAAGGGTAAACAATTGGAACAAGAATTGAATGAGAAATTTGGACAAGTAACCGAAGATGAATTGAAATTTGAAGATGAAGATGAAGTAGAAGTCTTTGATCCTGAGACGGCAATGGAACAACTGCAAGTGGATTATCATTTGAGTATACTTGCCCCTTGTCCTCATCATCATAAATGCCCTTTACAAATGGGACATCCCAAATATTATTCAATTCCTTCTCATTCCCACAGATTTAACTTTTGTTCATTTTCCAAAATTATTGAAAGACCTAAATATACCATGGAATTAAAAAAGGGTAAATTATTAGCAACTTCCTGGGATAAACATGCAGAAGATGGAATTGGGAAAGCTGACAAAACTACTTTAAAGAAAATGGAAGGTGGAGGTAGACCCGGTGGTCGTAACTCAGAAGATGGGTCTTATTCTTATTTGATTGCCCACAGAAGTCCAAATGATGAAGCTACAATTGAGAAAATTGAAAAAGATCGTAAATATAATGATAAATTCGATTTTAATAATGTTAATCATTGGGCTCGTATTATTGAAGCTCCAAATAAATTGAAGGGTAACGTTAAAATGACGGTTTGTTCAACTGATGGGAATGTCGAAACTTGGAATGTTCCTAAGAGTTTAGGTAAACAAGCATACCATGATGCCAGAAAAGCTCAACAAGGCGATTTATGGGCCTTGAATAAAAAGGGGGTTCAAATTAGAAATACTGTTTCTCCAGATGTTCGTGAAAAGTTGGATTTATTGTACAAGGTAAATCGTAAGAAATTCTTGAAGGAACAAACTAGAAAGGCCACGAAAAAGAAGACGGGTACTGCTGCCGATGATTTTGAAGAAGATATAAATGCGGTGGAAGAAGCTGTGAAGAGATTAGAACAGTCAAAGAAGTATAAAGCCGGTGCGAAGAAATTGGATGTTGATCCTAAAGAGTATGAAGGGAAGTAATTGTATATAATACTTGTAAATAGTAAGGGATATAATTGGCAACAGGGTGAACTTTGGTGCATGTAGTACAGTAGGTACAAATGTTCTATCTTTTCTATTAACTAAAAACAAAATATATCATCTCCTCCTAAATGAAGATCCTTTAGTCAAATGACATTTGCCTCCACTTGGTCTAGCAATTACTGAAGAACAATCGTCACAGGTAATCACTGTTTGAGAATGACTGAATATAACAAGTATATTTTTACAACCAGGACATTTCACATCAATGAAAAATGTGTTTGGATATTGTACTAATCTTTTTAACTTATGCCTAGACCTTTCCGTTAATGGATCTGGATGCAACAAATCTTGAACTAATACCATTCAGAAAAATAAACAAAGGTGAAGTTGCAAAATGTAACAGAATGAGTGAGCTATGTTTCGTGTTATGATTACTGTAATTCTCCAGTAAAACAAGATAACCTCACTTATCACAAAATCAAAAGTCATATGCAAAGCAGAAAATGCCCAATTAGTACTAATTAGGAAAATATGTCAACAGTCTGTATATGCAGTACGTCGGTTCCTTGCAACCATTTTTTACCCGTATTTGTGGGGATCAGGCAAACTTCACATGCATTGGTCATTAATTCTCCAAAAATAGATCGTATAACACAAGCGCCAAGCAGAAATCATCCCCTAGATTGTCTAGGCATGGGGAAAACCATTCAAACATAATTCGATAAAACTGGGGGTTGACAAGACAGATCTTTCTTTTCGAAGTTTAATTGGTACAGTTAGTTCATCGAAACGAGAGAACTGTTTTTTCTTATGTATGAAAGCAAATAGCCTATGTTCAAACTGTAAAATTTTAAACCATTTTGCTCTTGTTTTATGTGATTAAATCTAGGGATTGTGTCCCTGTTTAACACACATTATAAAAAAATAAAGGATATTGACATACAATTGCAGTTGAATGTGTTATCTCACCATTATAAGGAAAGAATAAGTTAAAGTCTAATTTTCACATGTCAATGATTGATTTGTATAACTCCCTGCGCATCTTGGCATAACTATGGTTAATCAACAGGAGATTATAAAATTATTTCACAATTATATTTTTTTATTTTTTATTTTTTATTATTTTATTTTTTAAATCAAATCGCGTCTTAAAAAAGCAAAACATACACAAAAAAAATTCTTAGAGATAGGGCCAAGTGCTTACCATACCAATTGACTACACATTGCCAAACCCAACAACAACACATGTTAAACACGTTTTATATAGATTTATTCAGAATAACAATGATTCTTAGACCATCGGTTAGGTGGCGCCACGCAAACGCAAGTAACTGCAAATGGTGAAAAATAGTCAAAAAAAAGCAATTGTTTTAAAGTATACCAAAGTCTAAAAAGAAAAATAAAACGAAGAAAAGAAAAGAAAAAAAATAGGGAAATTCTTACACAATGTTAATCTTTATTATTTTTATATGTTTTGCAGTTAAAAACATTTTAGCCCTTTACTTAAGAGAGAGTGATTAATTGTACAAAAATTATTAAACTCCTCGATTTTCTCCCCTTCCTTTTTTATTAAGGTTGGTAAATTGCATTACATATCTTTGCGGCTAATAATAATAATAATAATAATAAACTATAAACACAATAATGTCAAAGATGGAACTTTACAGCAATTCACAACTGACTACAACTGTGAGCAAATCCTCCCATTTAAATAGTTCAACTTCTACAGAAAATGTCACTTTTATCTTGGTAAACAATAGAAGAACGATGTCTTTAACTACAACTGCAACAGCTAAAACACATCAATCTACAATGCCACGAGCCCAGGCCCGAATACAAGCTGCACCTCAATTCAATTCTCAAGGGCAATCCTCAAATCAATCACAAGCAAGAATTGAAACGTCAAAATCACCTTCGTCTCCACCACCACAACAACAGCAACCTATACAAGACCAACAGCAGCAGCAGCAACAACAACAACAGCCATCAACCAATAAGACACAACAAGTGCCACGACAACAATCAGATGAAGACGATGTAGACCCACAACTGCAAGATAAATTGTTCAAGTTTTTTACATATACGATAATATTGTTGCCCACATTAACTTCAATAATATTTCCAACAACAACAACAACCAACACTAACAGAAATGAACAGATTGGTAATTTTATAATTGATCTTTTAACTGTGCTTTTAATTAGTTGGGTAGTGCGATATGCAGTTGAATGGCCCTTTAATTGGCTAAAAACTTTACGTAAAACAAAGGGTTTATTGCTTCAAGAATTGGTTGATAGTGAAGAAAATCAAGATATGACCAAACAGATTTTATTAATTAGAAAGATTAATACCCTTGAAATGATTGCTTTGCTTTCATGTCTTGTCTCTTCTATATTTGGTTCTATACTTTTAATCTGGACAAGAAACTATACCATTATTGATAAGGTTCGAAAAAAAATGGTATTTAACAATGTGAATATTGCCCTCCTACAATTTTGGTCAATTTTTAGAATTTTGATGACATTTACCGATATCCTTCAAGCATCTTCCCTTGATGATGATGATTTATATATTCAACAGCATTTACAACAACATCAAATTCCCCCTTCAAATAAATGGTATCTGGAATTGAGGGAATATTTTCTACCCAACCCCACACATCAAATATTGGCCGAGAATATTCAATTATATAACAAAGAGTTTGATCAATTGAAAGCCGATCTTCTGAATTTACAAAATATAATCAAGAAATTACCCAGTGATAGTTTTACTCCATTCCCATTGAATGTAAATTCAGGATCAGTTGGTTCTTCTCCAGCTTCCTCCACTTGTTCTTCACCCATTATAAGCCCTGCAAGTCCCTTTGACCCAACACAACAATTCCAACAACAAAATCTACCTAAACGTGGTCTGACAAAGCAGCAACTTCAGCAACAACTAGCTCCCAAGAAAACTCGTCATTTCCCAACTACTTCTGCCACCAAGAAACAACCACCTTTGAAAACCATTGTTGAAGAGGATCTGGGAGCTCTGCTTGAAGGGCCAGTTCCTGATCTCTCGTCACCTAACAACAATAACATTTCCTTATCAGGTTTATCTATAAAAACCGTGCCTCTTAAACCAAAAAAGCCATCAAAGAAAAAGTCAAGTAGTCGCATGCGTACAACTGAAAGTAAGATAAATATTTTACATGAAATCTCATTATTTGATTTGTTGATACACCCTTGGAAAGTGTATAGACTGATTATGGATGAAATAATAAGTCCTTATGTCAACTATTTGATGCAATCCATTCTGTATTTCCTTGTCAAATTTGTATTTTGGGAATTAGCAGACAAGTATGGCATTCTGAATACCCTTGGTTCATTCTTGGATTGGTATTATAACCCCTTTCACTATATTAAAGATTCAATTGTTTGGGTTTGTTTTGTAATCCCTAAACGTGTTATAGGTGTTGGTTTCTCAACCGTGGTGTTTGTTCCTCGTTTGTTATTAAGGTGGTTGTTGTTAAAACCAATAAATTTAGTGCTGATGATAATATTTGGGGCATTTTCAATAATATTACCTGGAGGAAGGTCTTCAAAGAAGGAAAAGAATGTTGAACCAGTAAGAGTAGTTAGAAGAAGAAGAGTACCTCCTCCAGTTCAAATGACACCACCAATGCCCAATATGGAATTTACTGGTATGAAACAATTTCATTTGAATTCACCTGAGGAAAGAAGCTTTAGTGGAGTTTCACGAACATATACTGGTCCTAGTAAATCAAATCAAAGGAGAATTGGTTCACCTTCGTTGTACCCTGTAGTGGCAACTATGCCCAACTCTGGTTCATCCATACCATCTGGTTCATCTTTTAGAAAGTTTAATGTTTCGCCTGTTTCACTCTATGATGATTAGTTAGTGTTAGAATCTTCATACAAAGTTTATATATTTTCGCAGTCATTGTTTCAATCTCTTTTACGTCTAAAAAAAACGATCTAAAAATTCTGACATAAATTTTTACCCCACCAGCAAAGGAAAGAGGATTATGTACCTTTACATAAACCTAATTATACAATATGGCCAATAAAAGACGTCCCAAGAAGGCCCGTGCACCTTATAAACGATATGTATATAAATCAAACAACTTTCTAGCCAATTCTGATGATGATGAATCTGGCGATGATTTGGAATCACACAACACTCAAAGATTCAAAAATGCTGTAAATATAGTTAATTCCACCTATGTCCTTACTGATGAAATTACCATCAAGGGTAAGATGTGGCCCTGGAGTAAATTTGAAAAAGTTGATGTATTACAATGTGCTTTACATGGACATAATCCTGAATATACTCATTTAATAGAGAGTGAACTACATGTTAATCAAGATCTTATGAAATTACCTGCGGAAATATTTGCTTATATATTTGAAATCCTTTATGCTTGGGAAAGACTTCGACCCCGATATATGAGGGTTTGCAAGTTATTCTATATGATTATATTACCTATGATTTATCGACATCCAAAATTAAAAGCGTCCAATTTTTTCAATTTTGTGGAAACAATTTCCAATAATAAATCTCTTGCCGAGTATATTCATACATTAGATCTTTCTTATATTATCCAAACTGGGAAAAATGCCTATGTGGCAAAACTTTTAAAACGTTCATGTAAATCCTTGGAAACATTTGTTGCTCCTCAAACTAGTTTTGGATTAGGACCATTAATTGCATTAAAGAACTGTCATAATTTACGAGTATTAGATTTAAGATTAGTTTCAGAAACGTTAAAATTGGAAGAATTATTTAAATCAATTCGAAACCTGAATCAATTAACTCATTTATCATTTCCAAGATCACTGATTGAAATAAGTCTGTATGATGCAATTACTTGGCCATCAAATTTAAAATTCTTGCGTATTTCAGGAGGATTAAATGATGATTTCTTGTATGAAAGTCAATTCCCTGAACTGATTACTCAATTAGAATTTGCTCATTGTCCAGTAATTTCTGACTTAGGATTACGACAAATAATGTATAGAATTGGTCGAAATCTACATACTTTGAAAATACAATATCCTATGCCAGGATTAAAGAAAAACTCACTTGACCAAGTGTTTATTTATTGTCCAAATTTGATTGTATTGGAAATATCTGTCGATTACGTATCGTCATCATTTTTTGATGAAGAGTATTTACAATACCTACCTCAACCACGAACTTTACGTACGTTATATATACAGAGTAGTGGTATGTTGGGAACTCTGACTCGATTAGACCCCTTGGATTTGGCAATGGCTTTGAATGAGGGAAGATTACCAAATTTAAAAAATATTCAGTGTACAGCAAAATTAGGTTGGGATCCAAAATCAGAAGCTGTTGAATATATTGCAGATACATTGGATGAACGTGGTGGTGGTATTTATATAGGATATTAAAGACATTTTATACAGTTTGTATAATAATATAGTTCCATGCCAACGCGCTAACACCAGAAAATTCTGTCTCTGTGTAAAATATAAAATATTTACACCAAAATAAATAATTCGCCAAATCTTACCTACACACTCTACGTATGAATATCGAGATAAAACTTCCGTCAGAACCTGTCAACTTGACGGAAGATGTTATTGGTCAACTTGAATCAAGTGAGTCTCGAAAGATTGTGTTTTTTGATGAGACAATAACGGGATATGTTGTACTTCAAACAACTGAAGATATACAACCTGTTCCTAAAAGAGTATCACTTGCTATGACCATTCTACCACTGGAGATAATTGATGGTCAGGACCCTTCACAATACTTGGATTCAGGTGATCAAAGACATAAATATAGTGTTTTGGATTTAATACTTGAAGAGATTGTATATAGTGGGAAATCAACAAATAAACAATATTATGTGTGGCTGTTTGAAATTCCAGTAAAGTATCCAAAAAAGAGATTCAGTGATCCTCAGTTATTCCTTTCCTGTGTGTTGCTTGAAGAGGAAGAAGAAGCAGTTATGAATAATGGAAATATCCAAGACAATACATTACCAGATTATTCTACCTCAATTGACAAGGACCTTCCAATCAAATTTACCAAATCATTCTATGATCTTGAATCACATTACAACAATAATCATGATTCAACATCTGATAGTGAGCCAGATGACAGACATGTTCAAAAATCTGAACTAATTCGGGGATACATCAATATTCCCGTATCAATTTCACTTGTAATTAAATTAAAATCTACCAAACCTGCAGGACGAAATGATGTATTATTAGCGACATTCACTATTGAATCTTCAGAAGAGTTGTTGAAGAATTTTATTGATGATCAACAAGACTATTACTTTAACATTGTTGATATGAATCTTCAATTTAAATCGGGATCAATTAAACCTATAATTTCCAATGAGTTCACACCTCCTATTAGGTTTAAATACAAGGACACTATAAGTCTTGCCTATAAATTAACTAGTAACGACCATTTGCTGGAAAATATTCACGCCAAACCAGTTCATATCATTTTAACACTTGAAGTACAAAAACTAGACAAGGGGGGGTTTCAAAAAATCAGCAACACTATTCAAACTGAATGGACTCCTTATTTGGACTTTGGATTAAGTGCATCACCAATAAATACTACCTTGAAATCAGTGAGTAGTGCTCTTCAAACTTATGTACCACCCAACGTCCCCCTCAACACATCTATGCGTAAACCTACATTACTTCAGAGTATGTATAAAGGACCCAATGTTAATAACAGCGTTGCAAATGTTACCATGACAAATACAATTTCCAACAGTACACCCAACCTTCTAAGACGATCACAAACAACAGGAGCAACTACTCCACAATTACAACAAACACGAACATTCCTGTCAGGCTCAGTCACGGTGAATTTGGCTACCAATTCCAATTCTACTTTATCTGGTTTAAAGCTTACATTTATAGGAAAGTTGGACATTAAATTGGGTGAAGTTATCACTTGGAAAATTCAAGCAATTAACCATTCTACAAATCGATTGAATTTATCATTACTAGTTCAAAATCCAATTAATTTTAATGTCGTCTACTCAAATGGGATTCGTAAAGACAACTCATCTACAAATATGGTGAATAAAGAAGAAAATATCCAAACTGATATACTTATACATGATAAACTGCAATTATATTCTACATATAATTTCTTAAAGATAAATAATAATTCCGGCGTAGTTATTTTAAGCAATGACATACGGATAGGTCCTCTTGAGCTGAATACTGTTTTTGAAACTGAATTACAATTGATGGGTTTATCCAAGGGTATTTTCAATTTAGAAGGGGTAAAAATTTTCGATATTAATAGTGGTGATGGTTTAGATTTTGGGAAGTTGATTGAGGTATTTGTTGTATAGATTAAGTAGATTTAAAAGCAGAATAGAATAAAGAAATATTATGAATATATGCAAATTAGATGCAAAAAAATAAATATTGGGGCGAGCTGGGAATTGAACCCAGGGCCTCTCGCATGCTTGTACTAAATCAACTTGTTTCCAAGTTGTCGCCCAAAGCGAGAATCATACCACTAGACCACACGCCCTAATTTTTTTCGATTTTCGAAAAAATAGGTTATGAAGCGTGATATTTGCACGTGAACTACAATTTGAATTTTACAACAAATTAAATATTAATTTGGTTATCAATTATGATTAAACTTGTCAATGGAGTTTTATTGGGTATTTTCTAATTACAAATATCCATGGTTAATATTGTAAAGGATTATATGCGAATTTTATACACAATTACATGGGAGAAAGTAATAAAATCAGGTTATACTCGGTAAAGTACAATCTAAAGCAAAAAAGCTTATGTAATAGTCAATTAACAAAGTATAGACATCCATCTTAGGTTTAAATCTATAACATCTAAGGTTAAGATGTAAATAAATTAAACATTTGCTAATATTTTTTTCATTTTCTCACCAAATTTGTTACAAAACATACTCAGGGGTAATTTCACACTCTCACAATAATTCCCACAACTTCATCCCAAATCCCAGAAAATCCACCCAGATATGCAATTTAGAAACTATTTCACCAACATATCTACCTACTGGTTCAATGCTTTAAACGTCATCAATTACTTTGTTGCCGAAAACATTCCGCACTCTTACCTTTCCCCACTAAAAATTGTGGCAACCGAAAAACAACAGAGAAACCCCTTTAACTTCTTTAGACCATACACTACAATGTCAATTGACTTTCAAGAACTTACTGCTAAGCAAGGTTTCCCCCTTTGGGAACAAACTCCTGATCAAGTTTTACAAACTGCTCAGGAATTGATTGATAAACAAAAGAATCTTTTTGATCAAATTGCTGCTACTAAAGAACCAAGCTTGGACAATCTTTTAAAACCATTTGCTGAATTAAACAATAATGATGCTTTTGCCGAAAATCAAGTTACTTTCTACCAGTATGTTTCTACAAACAAGGAATTACGTGATGCTTCTACTAAAGCAGAAGAATTGATTCAAGAAGATTCCATTACTCAATGGTCTAGGCCTGAAGTTTTTCAAGTTTTCCAAAAATTATATGATGCAGTGAAAGATAGTGATATTGATCCTGAATCTAAAAGATATTTGGCTAAATCTGTAACTGCTTTTAAAAGAAATGGGTTAGCGTTACCTCAAGAAACTAGAGACAAGATTAAAAAATTGAAAGTTGAATTGAGTAATTTAAGTGTTCAATTTGCGAAAAATTTGAATGAAGAGAAAGGATTTGTCGTTTTTACCAAGAAGGAATTAGATGGTGTTCCTGAAGATGTAATTAATCTGTATGGAAAGGTTGATGGTGAAGAAAAATTCAAGGTTACATTTAAATATCCTGATATTTTACCATTGTTAAAACATGCTCATGATGGTAATACTAGAAAAACAGCATATATTGCTTACAACAATAGATGCTCAGAAAATGCCCCAATTTTAGAACAAATCATCAAAGTTAGATATGAATTGGGTCAATTACTTGAATATGATACTTATTCTGATTTTGTTTTAGAAGAAAGAATGGCCAAGAAGAAGGAAATCGTCTTGGATTTCTTGTCTGATTTAAGGAAAAAATTGACTCCAGTTGCTAAAGTTGAATTGGAAGAGTTATTAAAGTTAAAGAATGAAGATTTACAAGCAAAAGGTTTACCACCTCAAGACCAAGTATATGCTTGGGATTCTGCTTATTACAATGAATTATTATTAGAAAAAAAATATAGTGTTGATCATATTAAAATTGCGGAATATTTCCCTATGGAATCTACAGTTAACAAGATGCTTGGCTTTTATGAAACTATTTTTGATATCAAGTTTGTCAAGATTGCAAACCCAGCAAAGGGTGCTGTCTGGCATGAAGATGTACAACAATTTGCTGTGTATAAAAATATCAACCATGGTGAACCCCGTTTAGAATTTATTGGATGGATTTATTTTGATTTACATCCTAGAGAAGGTAAATATGGCCATGCTGCTAATTTTGATTTAGGTCCTGGTTATTTAGAAAGTGATGGTAAAACTCGTCATACACCTGTGACAGTATTGGTTTGTAATTTCACTAAACCAACTGCTGAAAAACCTTCATTGTTGAAACATGATGAGGTCACCACTTTTTTCCATGAATTGGGTCATGGTATTCATAATATTATTGCTCAAACTAAATATGCTAGATTCCATGGTACTAATGTTGAACGTGATTTTGTCGAGACTCCTTCACAAATGTTGGAATATTGGACTTGGTCCAAGGATGAAATCAAAGGATTATCTTCTCACTATAAAACTGGCGAACCTATTGATGATGATTTAGTTGATAAGTTAATCAAAACCAAACATGTTAACACTGGTATTTTCAATTTACGTCAATTATTCTTTGGTATTTTTGACATGCAAGTTCATACATTGAAAAACAAGAAAGATTTAGATGAATTGGATTTGTTTAAGAAATGGAATGATTTAAGAGAAGATATCACGTTGATTAGTAGTGATAACAATCCCACTAAAGGGTATTCTTCATTTGGTCACATTGCTGGTGGTTATGAAAGTGGTTATTATGGTTATTTATATTCCTTGGTTTATGCAGCAGATATTTACTATACTCTTTTCAAACAGGATCCTATGAATGTGGAAAGTGGAATTAGATACAGAGATATTATCTTGACAAGAGGTGGATCTAGAGATAGTATTGATAATTTAAAGGAATTATTAGGTAGAGAACCAAATTCTGAAGCCTTCCTTCAAGAAATTTTCGGTTAGTGTTTAAAAAAGTGTTTATTTAAAATACAAACTAAGTTTAAACCTCACTTTGACTTTGACCTTCAAAAACTGCAAGATTAGAAGTAGCTTCATCCCAAGAAACATGATGATAAGCCATTTCTCTAACAGCTTTAATAATTTCATGATAAGAACCTCTCAATTGTTTAGTGGTATCTCTATCTCTTAAAGTAACCGATTCATCCTTAAGGGAATCAAAATCAACAGTAATACCGAAAGGTGTACCTAATTCATCATTTCTAGCATATCTCTTACCAATTGAAGCTGAAGAATTATCAACTTTAAATGGAATATGTTGCTTTCTTAAATAATCAGAAACTTGTTTAACAATTGGTGCAAGTTCAGGACTATTTGACAATGGAACAACCAAAACTTTAGTTGGAGCAACAATAGGTGGTAAAGATAATACACCTCTATCTTCATCTTCTGGTCTGGTCCAGAATGCATGTTCTAAAGCAGCATAAACAATACGTCCAATACCAAAGGAAGGTTCAATAACATTTGGAGTATATTCACGAACATGTTCAGTTCTGGTTACTTTATCAATCTTGATTAAATCAGTACCTAATTCGACTGGAGCTTCAATAGTTGGAATCTTTACAACGATCTTGCCATTTGCCTTTAATTCTTTATCAAATTCTTCTAATTCACATTCGGTTTGTGAAAGTAAGAATTTTTCAACAATTGAAGCATCTTTTCTAAATCTTGGACCAAACTTCTTTTTATCAATTTCAATTTCTAATTTTTCCACAGTAATTGGTTCATCTAAAGTTTGTCTTACAACCAACTTTGTATTTGTTCTTGCTGAATGAACAGTTAAATCATAAGCAGATCTATCAGCACATCCAACACATTCAATCCATCCATAAGAAGTTTCAATTTCAGTATCCCAACAGTCAGAAGCATAATGGGCCATTTCATTGGACATATGTTGTCTTAATCTCATTCTTTTAGGATTAATACCAATTTTGACTAAAAACAAATAAATTCTAGCAATGAAATAACCTAAAGTTTCATTATCAACCATACCGGAAGCAACAGCTTCACCAATAGTTTTTTCAACAATTTCAGTGGACCCAGCCTCTTGAATACCCTTAGGCCAAAATCTTAATTTAATATCCTTAACTTCTTCAAATCTTGCATGAGATTTATCATTAGGATCTACAAAATGTTCAATTTCTGCCATCAAGAATTCACGAACTCTTAATAACCCAGCTCTTGGAGCAATTTCATTTCTAAATGATTTACCAATTGTAGCTGAGGCAAATGGCATTTTGTCATTATTAAAATCTAATAATCTGGCAAAATTCAAAAATTGACCTTGTGCAGTTTCTGGTCTAAGATAACCTTTCAACGTACCTGAAGGACCAATCAAAGTGTCAAACATTAAATTAAATTCAACTGGAGGTTCTAATTTTCCACCAGTAGCTGGGTTAGTAATGTTGTATTTTTCAATCAATTCACCTAATTGAGGACCAGAATATCCATCAATTTGGGCTAAAATATGTTCATATTCTTCAACAACAGCATCATCCAACTTTTCTAATTTAATTTCCTTAACTTTCTTCTTTCTCTTTTTCTTATCTTCACTTTCTTCCTTGTTATGTTCAAGACCTCTAGCAGCTAAATCTCCCTTTAATCTTGATTCTAAAACTTCCTCAACCAAATGATCAGCTCTAAAGATTTCACCAGTTTTTAAATCTCTAAGCATCCAATCAGAAAATCTATCAACATGTCCAGAAGTTTTTAAAACTTCATGTGGGGTTAACATAGTAGCTTCAACTTCCAACATATCTTCTTCCAAAATAAAATGTTTTCTCCAAACATCAACAATATTGTTTTGGAAAGCACATCCTGGAGGACCAAAGTCAAATAAACCAGCAATTCCTCCATAAATTTCAAAAGCTGGTGCATAAAAGAATCTTCTCTTTAAAGCTTGTTCTAATTTTTCCCTAGAGAATGAGGTGGCAGCAGCAGCAGTACTAGTCATTCTAACAGATATAGTTTTTACAATTGGGGAAACCAAAATTCTATTAAACGTTGTAAGTCGTGTTATGTTGAGAATTGTTTGTACAATTGGGCAAGGAGGGGGTGTGAACAATGACGGATTTAGAATAAAAAGTCGTCAAATTCCTCACTGAAAAATTTGTGATGATTCATATTTTCAGATTTGGTAAATGCACGCACACGAGATCAGATGTGTGGAGATATGTTGCATTAACAAAAAAAGGCTTGACTACAAATAATATGATAAAAACTATACATTCTTCTTATCATTATCCTCATAAACAATATCACGATAATTTGGATATTTCGTCATTCTCCAAAAATAAATCTGGGACCATGGGAAGGTAGTAGGATTACCATCATCGCCAGTGTCACCACTATACCAAGATACACAACCACCAAATGTAGTACCAAAGATACTCTTCTTCATTTCATTTTGTACTGTTTTATACCACTTGTAATATTCATCTGTCTTGACTACAATTGACCTTTTCTTACCTTGAAGAATTGGTTTTGCTGTTTTGACATAGTAATTAAGAGCATTTTCAAGTCCCATAACCACAGAAGAATGTCCGGTAATAAAATTGGGCCCACCAAGTAAATAAAGGTTAGGACAATCTCTAACTAATAAAGTCCTGTAAGCAGTAGGGGTCTGTTTAGTCCAGAGCTCCTTAATACTGAGCTTGTTTCTTCCAATAACTTCGTAATTAGATAGTAAATTTTGACGAATATTATACCCGGTACAAGCGACAATGATATCGCCTCTGACATGATCACCATTTTTCAAAATAATTCCATCTTCAACAATTCGAGATATTCCTTCATCTCGAAGATTAAATCTCAGATCATGTAATGAAGGAATATAGTTATGATCAAATATCATCCGTTTGCAACCAATCTTAAAATCAGGAATAAGTTTTTCATGATATTTTTCTGGAGCGGTTTTCATATAATCTACAGCTGCTTGTCTGGTGTTGGTACGAATATATCTAGCAATGAACCCATCACCTTTAAATAAGGGGAATTTTGATTCAGAAAGAAAAATAGCAAACCAACGAATTAAAAGTAATCCAATTCTCGAAAAGGATAAGAATTCATATGTAGATTGCAAAGAAGTAGGATATGGAGGGACAACATAATGTTTTGAATTGACAATTTGGTTAAGTGATTTAACCTCATATTTATCAGACAATAATGAAGGAATGACTTGAGTGGCAGAACAACCATTCCCAACCACAATCACATCCTTGTCCTTAAAGTCAACAGAATGATCCCAAAGTGCTGAATGCATATAGGTACCTTTGAAATTTTCAAGACCTTCTGAATTGAGATGATTGGGACAAACCAAGACTCCTTGACAAGACACGACTATGTTTGCAGTATGGACAATCTTCTGTCCTGAAGCCATATCATGAGCAGTAATTGTCCAAGTGGCTGTTTCATCATCATACTCCAATTTCTCAACTGCAGTTCTAAACCTAGTCTTTTCCCTTAGCTTATACTTTTCAGCCACTTGTAAGATATATTCTTCAATTTCAGCACCGGGAGCTTGAACACGACTCCAATTCGTATTCAATGCAAATGAAAATGAATACCATAAAGCAGGGATATCACAAGCAATACCAGGATAGGAATTAGCATACCAAGTACCACCAAAATTATCAAGTCTTTCAAAAGCAACAACATCCTGTTCTTTCAAATCTTCCATGGTTTTAATCAAACTAGCCATCCCACCAAATCCTGCACCAATAACAAGCACTTTGGACAGGGACATCAAGGGGGAAAGCAGATCATCATGAGGTACATGGGCATTTGGACCTATTGCTTGATAGGTGACTTTAAACGGAGCTCGGAATCTCTCAGGATGGGTATCAGATTCGTGGGCTAAAGTAATAACTGACATTTGTTAAGGATGGAATTAATTATATTTTTAAGATATAAACTATTTGGGGATATTTATATCCTGAAGGATCGTACAGCTAACTCCGAGATCTAAGCTTTTTTTGCAATTCTCCACCTAAAAGATAGGAGAGATCACAGATTGAACAAAGAGGAATAAGGTTTTTTGTTCTCTACAGATATTTCTGTATAAAAGGTAAATTAAAAGTTAAATGTGAATAAAGTTTTCACTTCTTTCAGGGAGATTTTGGTTTAAAATCAGAATTATAAACAAAAAACCCCACATTGTTTACACCCCCACAATCCAAGAAACAATAAAACTTTCTCAACTCCGTTTCCACCTTCCTTGTAGTAAATAAAAAGATACCTTTTCTTTATATACAAATTAATCGAAGTCGAGATCTATCACTTTAGATAGTATTTCCATCTTCAAGAACACCTACAACTTGTTTCCCATGCTCTCCGGATCAAAGCACCAGGGTTAAGATTATCATATTGCATTGTATACAGATTTGCAATCGGGTATCAAACATATCGCACGGCGGTTCAAACTTACCAAGGTTACAGGTCTACAAAAATCTAATCTAATCTTAGCTATATACTATACATTCTTCTTATCATTATCCTCATAAACAATATCACGATAATTTGGAAATTTAGTCATTTTCCAGAAATAAAATTGCGACCAAGGGAAAGTAGTACTGTTTGCCTTATCATCACTATACCAAGATACACAACCACCAAATGCAGTACCAAAAACACTCCTTTTTAATTCATTTTGAACTGAAGTAACCCAGTTGTAATAAGCATCTGTCTTGACTACAACTGATTTCTTTTTACCTTGAAGAATTGGTTTGGCAGTTTTGACATAATAATTAATTGCATTTTCAAGGGCCATAACCACAGAAGAATGTCCTGTTGCCGAATTGGGACCACCAAGCAAGTAAAAATTAGGACAATCTCTAACTAATATAGTCCGGTAAGCAGTGGGAGTTTCCTTAGCCCAAATCTCCAGGATTTTCGTCTTGTTTTTTCCAATAATTTCATAATTGGACAACAAAATCTTTCTAACGTTGTAACCAGTACAAGCAACAATAATATCGGCCTTGATATGATCACCATTTTTCAAGACAACCCCATCTTCTACAATTTTTGCAATTCTTTCATTTGTAAGATCCATTCTCGGGTCATGTAATGAAGGAATGTAATTGTAATCGAATATTATTCTTTTGCAACCAATTTTGAAATCGGGAATAAGTTTATCATGATATTTAGCAGGAGCAGTCTTCATATAACCCACAGCTGCCGTCATATTCATATAACGAACTAATCTTGCAGTTATTCCATTACCTTTAAACATTGGCCATCTAGATTCGGCAACCAATACAACAAGCCAACGAACTAAAAGCAAACCAAATCTGGAGAAGGATAATAATTTATATAAATAAAACAAAATTTTAGGAATTGGAGGGGCAACATAATGTTTTGCTCTGACAATTTGATGAATAGATTTAACGCCATATTCATCTGACAATAAAGCAGGTATCAATTGATTAGCAGAACAACCATTCCCAACCACAATCACATCTTTGTCCTTAAAGTCAACAGAATGATCCCAAAGTGCTGAATGTAAATACGTTCCTTTGAAATTTTCAAGTCCCTCAGAATCAAGATGATTGGGACATACTAACCCTCCTTGACAAGATACAACAATGTTTGCTGTGTGAATGATTTTTTGACCAGAAACCATATCATGAGCAGTAATTGTCCAAGTACCTGATTTTTCATTATATTCTGCTTTTTCAACTGCAGTTCTAAACCTGGTTTTTTCTCGTAATTTATACTTTTCGGCCACTTGTAAGATATATTCTTCAATTTCAGCACCGGGAGGCTGAACACGACTCCAATTGTTGTTCAACTCAAATGAAAATGAGTACCATAAAGCAGGGATATCACAAGCAATACCAGGATAGGAATTAGCATACCAAGTACCACCAAAATTATCAAGTCTTTCAAAAGCCACTACATCCTGTTCTTTCAAATCTTCCATGGTCTTGATTAAAGCACCCATCCCACCAAATCCTGCACCAATAACAAGCACTTTGGACAGAGTTTTCAAAGTGGGAAGTTGATCATTATGAGGAATTAATGTCTTGGGACCTAAAGCTTGAGAAGTAACTTCGAATGGAGCTCTGAAATTTTCAGGATGGGCTCTAGATTCATAAGTAAGAGTTGTAACAGACATTTGTATTCAGCTTTTAAAAAAGTAAATTTCACTGTTACATTTGAAGAAATTAAATTATTTAAGGGGGTATTTATATAATAGGGGCTCAAGGTTCATATGCATTTTTCAGAAAAGTTAACCCCACCCCCAAACGATACGAGGCTCGGATTTTATTTTTATCCGTCAAAATCGTACTAGTTTTTCTAAAGGAAAAATAGAACTATACGTAAATCTCGAATTTATCAATCAAAAACTGTACCCCAAGCAAAAAAAAAACTTCTGATCATAATCCGAGGTCTCGACCCCACTTGGGTTGTGTACTTTGGACAAGATTGTATCTGACAGTTTCTACTTCTTTCGATTTAAGTAATTCGACTAGAATAATTGACATGGCCTGGGGTAATAAACAATACTCAACAAAAATAGTAACATTTCATATGAAAAAATTTGTAGATTTTGTGAAAGGAGGTATGGCGCTAACGTACAAACGAAACGTCCCCCCTCCCCCTCCCCCACTCGTACAACACAGATTGAAACGAAAAGTGAGATTTATGGCTGCGCTACACTTGCAAATATTGTTTCTAAATCTCAAGGAAAGGTTTCCGTGTCCTTTAGGTTGTAAATTTACACATATATGTTTAATTCCTAGACCAACTTCAAAATATTGATTTAACTTTATAAACGATTTCAACTTTAAAGTTTAATATAAAATTATCTCTATCAAATTCATATAAATCTGTAATTATCTATTATGCCAACTTATACTCAGTATGTTCTACAAACAGTTCTTCATCATATTCTTCATTTGAATAAGGATCTAATTCATCTTCTTCGGTTATTTTCTTAATAATTAATACAATTGTTGTTATAATACAAGTCAAAGCAAATATTTTATCAAACCAATTATCAATAAACAAAACTTCAGCATTGGAATTTCGTTTATTATTATTGGATCCAGTTCCAGAAAGGGATAATATTTTCGATATTTGATTTGATAAATTTGTAGGTAAGTTTGTTCGAATTAATAATGCTGTGGCAATAACATAAATCCCAATTAATTCTCCGATTATTAAATGTTTTAACCAATTTTTCGTTATATCGGTTGAAGAACTCGTGAAAAACTTTGAAAATGATTTAAATGTAATTAAAACGTTATTAAATGAACATAAGAATAATCCTCCCGATATAATAAAACTCAATTGATTAATTAAATGTGGTTTTGAAATTGGTAAATTCTTGAAAGTTGTCAAGATTAACCCAGCTAATGTAATTGCTAAGGCATCCTTTGTTCCTCCTTCTTCTATATCTTCTTCATCATATCCTCCATAAATGTAATATACTGGTAATTTTATAACAAATACATTGACAATTCTATAAATACAATAAATTCCAAATGCTATATTACCAAAATATAACATTCTCATTAACATGGTAGTACCACCCGAAGTCAGTTGCTGTTGTTGACGAATAAATTTACTACTAATTTTAATTATATCTTCATAAAGATTATTTCTTAAATTCTTTAACGATTCAATTTCTTTCGCCAATTCCAGTTCTTCACTATTGTTGTATTTAGGTAATGTTGTAAACGATTGAACTCGATGAAGAAATGCCTGTAAGTCTTTTCTTTTCGGAATAAGTATTCCATCTGTTGAATTGACATCCTCAGGAATATTATATATGGTTCCTTCAGTTATTGTCAATTTATCCAATTCCATTTTCCGTTTAGTTAATAACGAAGTTGTATTATTGAAATATTGAATAGCTGTGTTTATATCACTTTCCCCAAGTTGTTTCCTTTTGTTGGATTCAACAAATGCTTGATTTATTCTTCGATTTATTAACTTTTCAATGTTAAACACACGATATGGTGTAGAAGTACACCCAATTCCTGATAAAATAGCTAAAATTGTGATACCGACAATTGAAATCTCGTTTACTTTACGTTCAATCAAATTCCTTGTAGTATCGATATTGTTTGAACGAGGACTAAATTTATGAGTTAAATCACCACATTTATGTAATATAACAAACCAAATAACAAATAATATCACAGTAACAACTGATTTCCGTTTGGATTTCTTAAATGGAATTAAATCTTGAACCATAAATAAACTAATAATACAAAAGGGTAACATGAAAATAAGTAAAAACATCAAGGAATCAATGGTAAATTTAAATAAACTTAATCTAACTTCAACATTGAAATAATCAATCAATTCACACATCATTAAAATTACAAGTCCAATAGTTAAGGACACAGTTGCACTAAACAATACACCAATTATCTTATTTTTGATACTATTGTTACCATCTTTGGAGATTGATGGTGTAGTACTTATATCATCTTCACTATTTTCTTCAATATTGACTTGGATTATATTCAATCCATATTTCTTATGTAGTATCGACTCTAAATATTCATTAATTTGATAACGTGGTACATGCAAGAAATTTGAATAACGTTGAATGATATTTTTGTTATATATGAATATATACCCCCAAAGGAACGTAAATAGTAGCACACATGAGTAAGAAAAGAATACAAGAATTGACATTTGCAACAACTGCAATAGTTGTAAAAAAAAATTGAATGCTTTTTTAGTTGATAACGGTTTTTTTTTCTCTTCTAAATCCTTAAAACCACCACATAGTTTTTTGGTACATTTCACACGACCTCCATAGAAAAAAAAAATTTTTGTGAAAATGAAAAACTTCTTCAAAACTATACAACAATTTCACGACATCCTCCCTTAAGATAAATCTCTATTCAAGATGGTTATGCGTACGAGAGCTGAAAAGAATATGAGAAAGCATTTAGTTGCTCAACTCAAAGCTCGGAAAATTTTAGGAGCAAGAATAGCTAAAGGTGAAAAAACCAGTGAAGAATTAGATAAATTAGGATTTGCACCACAAGTTTTCTTATTTAAGAATTTATTTTCAGGACAAGTATTGTATTCAAAAGTTCCTGCTTTTCATCAAGATCAAATTGATGAACAATTCCCTCGTCCAAATTGGGAAAATAGAAAACCATCACGAAGAAATGATTTATGGAAAATAATGTGTGTTGCTAATTTTCCTGATTTCAAATATTCCAATGCTGCCTATGAAGGTTTAGTTCAATTAAGAAAACAAAGAGATATTTTACAAAAGCAAGAGGCTCAAGCTTTAAGGAAAAAAAATGAGGATGGAAATATTTGGTTTTCTGGTCAATATAGACCAACTTATTCTCAAGAAGCCGTGGCTGATTTATCTCATGTTATTGATGAATTTGAATTGGAAAATACTCAATTGTTGTGGGAAAATGATTGGAGAAGAGGTGATGATAAATATTGGAGATCTGATTTAGTACAACATTTTAATCTTCCTGTTTATAGTCCAAAATATCAAACTGTTATGTTGGATTTACTAAGAGAAAAGGCACGTGCTGAATTTGAAGCATTGAGGGAACAACAACAAGAAGTTCCCACTTTGCAAAGTTAACTTGTAAATAGAAGGTAATGTATATATTGAATAATCATGCTGGTTACTCCAGAACGTTAGTATACTCTTATTGTTTCGTTTCAATTTATTTAACTCTGTTAATCAACAATTCAAAAGCTGTCTTAATTATATGTTCTAACCTCCTGTTATTATTTGCTCCCACTTACACACTTCAATACGGACTTTGATTTGCAAGAACAATGAAAAGGCATTTATAATACATTCCTCAACGGCCGACACAATAAATTACTTAATTAGGCAAGTGAGCCACTGTTTTTCTATTTAATCACATGACATCGCCTAATAATATAGATCCCGCGTACACAAGACAAAGGCCGACTCGAAAGGGCCGCCCAGGAAAAAGAAAAAAAAAATTTTATATAAGCCATATCTTTTAAATCTACTCCCTCCCCAGACAACAGATCCCGTTTTTTGTTGTTACTTAACTTTATTGGAATCATGGACTTCTACTATAATAAACTGATGGGAAATGGTGCAATCACTGGTAGATTCCGGTTAAATCCAATAAGTGTTAGTTCTGCTACTGTACAACTGAATCAATCTAATTTACGAAGTGAAGTCAAACCTAAGGACACAGGACAGTCACAACAATCAGTAAAGTCACAAGAAATATCTAGTTCAGAAAGTATTGAACCTGAAGATAACTTGAAATTTATTCATAATAAAGAAGTTGTTGCTACTACTACTAATACCCATCATTCAAGTAATTGTAATCGTTGTTATCGGTTGAAAAAGAAATGTTCGAGGGAATATCCTAAATGTGCCAATTGTGTACGAACACATTCCGAGTGTGAATATGTTAATCGAACAAATAAACGAAGGAGAAGGGGTAAGGTTGAACAAAGTGAGCTAGAAGAACAAAAGAAGTCGAGAAAATTGGTTTCTGTATCTTCATTGTTATCCAACGAAGTTGTTAGTTCAAATGAAACGGAATTTATTACTATGAAACCAATAGATATTGAATTACCTTTGGTTTTCGTATTAAATTATTTTGAAAATTATAGTCATCAATATCCATTTATCAACAAAATTTTGTTTTTACAAGAGTTTAACAAGATTGATTTTTCTAAAGAATCAATTATAAATTTGGATGTTTATTTATTAATGAGTATTGGATGTTTAATATATGATTCTAAATGTAATAGTAAGTATTATCATGAATATTTTAAAGAGAAGAACATGGAATCAATTGTTAATATTGGCGACAAGTTTAACCTTGATACATTAAAGTTGACAGTATTGTTAACCATACATAGTATAACTTGTATGAACCAAGAGTTGAGTTGGTATTTGATTGGAGTGTTGAATAGAGCAATTATTAAAAGGAATATGTATAATTCCAAGGATTTACTTGAACAAAGAATTGTTTGGACAATACATAATTTGGATAAAGAGATTAGTTTACTATTAAAGAAACCATCACAATTTCCAAATTATGAATATATTACAAGTGAGCTACCACTTATGGAAAAGTTGTATCCCGAAGAAAACTTACCTTTGGTGAATCAAAATATTGAATTATATAAATTACAACACAATATTCTTCATTTAAATCTTACAAATAATAAAACTCAACTTGAAGTAGTTTCAGGACAACTTGATAAATGGAGAATTACATCAAGTAAAGTTGTACATCAATCTTCTGATATATCTGATTTTATATCTTGGATTAATTTACAATATTATTATTTACTTATTGAATTAGATGAAATATCCGATAGTCAATCATTTCAATTCACGTTACATTGTTTATCTAATTCATTTACATTGTTAATATCTAGTTCTGACAAGCAAAAATCAAATTGTAAACTTTCATTAGTGGGGAATTTGTTTTGGTTTATTCAATTATTTAATGTAATACAGTTTAATATTGGGTCATTAAAACAAATAGTTGAAACCAAAGATTTGACAAAGTTGGAAGAATTTAATAGTAATTTATTACTTATTTTAAATTTGTTAAAATATATTAAATTGAATTTTTCTGTTACCAATACTAATATAACTTCATTAATTGAAGAAAATATTACAAGACTTACAGAATTAAGCTTACAATTAATGAATAGAGAAGGAGACAAAACAAAATTGCTTGAAACAATAGAAACAATAAGTAGTGTGTATAGAAATATTTAAATAATACAGCCTATTTAAGGTCATGTTTTGTTGAATGATGTAATGTATTTGTGGAATGACCAAGCTGTGACACGGAAACAAAAAAACAAAAAAATTTTCTTTGCTCCGGTTATTTTTTCCTCAATGTAAAGTTTAAATCCGTTACCAAACAGTAGCAAATATAAAGACTTTGGCAAATGTCAATGAAAATTTTAAAACAAAACAAGTTCATGACTTAATATGTCCCAGTCAAATCGTATTCATTTTACAAAACTACATTGGTATTTATTACCAATAATAAGTCTAATAGTATGGTGGGGGATGCTTATAGCTTTATTAGCATGTTGGGGAATTCAAGGAAGACCAATATATTCCTTTATGAAACAGTATCAAAATCCCGTGTATATATCAAGTATTGCAGCTACTAATTTACAACCATTGTTTATATCATGTTCAACATTCCAAGCGATTTTCTTTGTTGGGACTTTAATTGTCGCGTATTATTTACGAACTCATAATAAAATTCAAGTTTATATACTGAAACATCAACGAAGATATGCCATTGTAAGTATTGTGTTTGCTACCATTGGACAATTGGGGATAGTTTTTGTGTCGATATTCAATACAAAAGTTTTTCCCAAAGTTCATATTTCATTTGTTGGAGTATTTATAATATGTTGCTTTTTTGCGGCAGTATTTGATTTCTTAATTCTGTATATCTTTGCCGTTAATCCTGATGAACTTGAACCTGATCATAAATTTGTATTATTTGGTAAACGGAAATATTCCAATTTATACATGCTTTCATTTATATTGAAATGTATATGGTTGGCGGTAGCTATTGCCTTTGCTATTTGTTTTGGATATTATATGGGAATTAAACATAGGAGTAAGAGTGCTGTGTTTGAATGGGTAATTGCATTTTGGTATGGGTTACTACTTATTATGTGGTCGATAGATTTGTTACCAAGTGCAATTAGATCTTATGATAGACGACAACGTAATAATCATATAGAAAAAGGGGTAGATTTTAGTAATCTGGTTTCATCTGGTACAACTGTGTAAAGTATATAGTTTAAATAAAAGCGAAAAGTTGCCGGATTTGGCAGTTGCGCACATTACAATATGCACAAGGTACAAAATCCATCGGATGTGACTCGGATTTGGTCCGAGATGAAGGGGAAAAAAATTGTTATATACATATATATAAAAAAAGGAAAGAAACTCTATTTCTAGCCAGTAAAGTTTTTGAAAAGAGGGAGGACATGGCTGAAGATAGGAAAGAAGAATCAATGGAACATGATCAAGAGGTGACACCCACCAATACAATATCACGAACACAAACACAAGCAACTCATGACTTTGCATCTACCCATCAGATTGACGACCCAAGTAAGTTTTCTGATGATTGGAATAGACGATCTTTATTTGTACTTTTTGGTTCCTTTCTCGGTATGATTGGTTCATTAGGGTTTGTTAACTCAGGAGGTGTGATTCAAACATATCTCCTACAAAATACATTAAAAAATACTCCTTCTTCAACTGTAGGTTGGATTTTCTCAGTATATAATTTTTTTGCATTTGGAATGACATTAATTTCGGGTCCAATATTTGATAAGATTGGATGTAAGATCCCTATAGCATTCGGAACTGTGGTAATGATGATTGGACTTATACTAACTAGTTTTTGTAAACAAGTTTATCAATTTATATTAAGTTATGGGATAGTTACTGGGTTAGGTGCTGCCTTTACTTTTGGTCCATTTATTTCTTGTCTTAGTCATTATTTCTTGAAGAAGCGTGCTTTGGCTATTGGTGCTTCTTATACTGGTGGTGGTATAGGTGGAGTTGTATTACCCTTAATTTTTAGAAGTTTATTTGGTGAAGTTGGGTTTGGATGGACAATTAGAATTGGTGCATTTATATGTTTATTCTTTTTAGTTGTAGGTTGGTTATTTGTTCATGATAGACATGAAGAATTTAAAGAACATAGTGATGAAAGTATTTTCAAACAAATAATTGGTTCTGTTGATTTTAAAATATTGTTTCATCATGGATTATTCTCGGTGATCGTATTTGGACTTTTATTTAATGGATTAGCATTTTTAATTACTTTGGTGGTTATATCTTCATATTCTACTTCTCGAGGTTTTTCTGATTCAGAATCATATTTATTAGTGGTGGTATTTAATTGTTTTAGTATACCTGGTCGAATAATCCCTAGTTATTTAGCTGATAATCAATTTGGAAGATTCAACACATTTTGTATGATCAATACATTTTCCCTCATTGCATTCACAGTTATTTGGTTACCATTTGGACATCATTTAACTGCATTGTTTGTATTTGCTGCTTGTTTTGGATTTTCCAGTGGTTCAGTATTAAGTTTATCAGCAAGTTTAGTGGCATCAATTATACCAACCAAAGAAATAGGTAAGGGATTAGGTACAGCGTTTTTTATATTATCTATAGGTGATTTATTTGCTATTCCTATTGCTGGGGCGATTACGAATGCTGGTACGAAAAGAAGTTATGATAATTTGGTGATTTTCTTGACTTGTTGTGCTGGTGTAGGATGGATTATTAGTTTTGTAGCCAGGTATTTATATGGAGGGTTGAATTTGAAAAGAGTATAGTATAACTAATATTTATAGACATTTAAAATTATTTATGAAGGAGTAAATTGCAATTCTTTGTAGAAAAGAGGCTGTTAATTTGCAACAAATTCTTTTTTTTCGTATCTATTGTAATCTACATCTACTTTTATTAATCTATTTACTTACAAAAAATCAATTGGTTCTATATTTACATCAGTAAATGCTTCTATACTTACTGCATGTAATCTAGCCAATGAACCTCTCATCATAAGTCTCCACATTGATTTTTTCAATCTTAATTCAATTATATCTCCTTTAGTTTCACTGCTAGTTTCTGATTTTCTCCTCTTTTTCGTTGGTTGTTCTTCAGGTTGCAAGAAATCTTCAATCCATTTTCCTTTCATCTCTAACCCATTAATCGTACATTTTGAATCTTTCAAGCCAGCAAAAAATGTAATTGTAGGTACATTATCATCGGTTGAAGTTATAGTACTTTCAAGATAATCTTTAAATACTTGATTTACTTTGATACATAATTTATTAGTGATTTTCACAGTGGTTAATTTAGTTGATTTATTAATAATTAATTTAACATGACAATAATCATCACTAGGTTCAATTTGGACAATTAAATTACGTGAAGGTTCTCGGGGAATATGAGGACGAGTATATAGTAAAGGTATTTCAGTTTGTTTATCAGGTGGAGAAATATTAAGTATACCCTTTCTGGTTAAATCTAATAAATTTAAAATAATCTCGGGTTTACCTTGATAATCAATAATTCTATGTTTAATAATTCTTTGTTCTAATTCAAGGAATCGATAATATCTACATTCTCGTATAAGTAATTGACGATGTTCATCTGAAGTTATAATCAATTCATTGCCTCGTAATAATTCCAATAAATCGTTAAACAACTTGGCCGATCGTGTAGGTATACTTGCTGGTCTTTGAGGTGGAGGTCTCAACATTTCTTTTTGTTCAATTATATTCATATTATCTAATAATAACCTTTCATAATTCATGGTAAAATAATTGGGATGATTTCCTTCATTGAATAATACTTTGGGGATTTTAAACGATTCACCACCAATGTTAGCATAAATATCCAGTTCTGTCAAGATTTTTTGTAAATTATTTAATCCAAAATAAAAACAATCTGACCAAAGATGCATAAATTGGTAATCATTAGTGATATTGATAGAATATCCTTGTAAATGATTATAAATTAATTCAAAAATCTCGGGATTTCTATCGAAAAATAACACTTTAGTTTCATTGGCAGGATCACTAAAATATTTTGTGAAATATGAAGGAGCATCAGAAGATAATGATAAGCCACTTAATTTAAATAATTTATATCCCACTTGAATTGAATAAACTTTTTCATGGGGGAGAATTTTGGGAATATGAGGATCATATTCTGAAGAAACTTGAATGTTGAGCTCGGACATTTATTGGAAATTGGTGGTGTTTAATAAAGAATGAATTGTACAAAGGGAGAATGTCTCTTCCCTTTTTATAGTTAAACAAGTGTAGTTCTATATCTGTGCATCTGGGATATATTACAAACAATTACGAAAAAGTCGTGTGCCAGGCAAGAAAAATTTCGGAAATACCATAAAAAGAACCCTGAACAAAGTGTAAAGGAACTCCCGCCTTTGTCGGAACTTAGTCAAAGTTACGTAAATTAACCAATTGATAATGGTTCGGAAATGAGAAAATTATATCTTGATAAGAAGGTTCTAGTGATGTGGGTAAGATTTACATAATGATTACATTTGATGAACAAGTAATAAGTAAAAGTTATAAAATATACACTTTCAACTTAACAACTAATCACGGCTTTTTCTATTTTGGAAAGCCCCCCCCCCTCTATCACAAATATAACCGGACTTAAGTTGCTACTACTATTTACTCGTCTATGTAAAATTGTAGTAAAAAAAAGAAAACTCTGTCCCCCTCTCTGTACCCCCCTCAGGTCAAATGTCGCATGAAGATATTTATCCTAACGGCATTCCTCCGTAGGTCGTGTATTTCAGTGAATTACATTACGTACAAACTCTAAATATTGACAGTTTGCGTTAGTTGTGTAATTGTTGATATAAAAAAAAAAGGACTAACGAAAAACAGGGTTTAAAAAAAAATCGTCAACCAAATCAATCTCAAGAGATTTTGTGGGGCAACCAGTCCAAAAGACAAACACAAGGAAGACAGAAAAAAAAAAGTTTAACCAGATCAACTTTTGTTGAAATTAAAAATAATGGCACGAAAAACAGGGAGAAATTTTGATGGATGTTGGACATGTCGAGCAAGAAAAGTAAAATGTGATTTAACACGACCCTATTGTACTCGATGTATTAAATCAAAGAAACAATGTGGAGGATATAATATTATACTTGGATGGAGTAATCCTTTAAGTATAGCTAAGGATAAATCAATGTGTTCATTAAATATGGAAGAAGATTTAGATAATTTTCAACGAAGAAATGTAGAATTTGTTAAATATCCTCAAAATATGATTTATGAAACTTATCAAGAATTAAATGATAAATTAGATAAATTGGATCATATAGCGGGAAATGGTCAAATGGTTACTATTGGACCATTTAGTACGTTTAAAGTCGATGTTCAAATGAAAGAAGAAATAGAAATACTGAGAGACAGTTTTACAATTGAACCAATGAGTGTTTCAACCCTGATATGTCTGACAATATCATTGCCACTACCGTTGCCGCCATTACCACAACAACAGCAGCAACAACAGCAGCAACAACAGCAACAGCAACAGCAACAGCAACAAGCTCTACTACCACCCCCAACACAGTCCATACGAACTACCTCCCCAATTGAACCAACAACAACAACCATTCACGATTCACTCTTTTCTAAAACAAATAATTCTTGGGTCCACCATGAATTAATGGATTATGCTAAACTAACAATTATAGCTATTAAAGGAGTCCATTATAAATTAACTGAACAAAACATATTACACATATTATATCCTAAATTTATTCCCAATATTGATTCCGATGATTGGTTTGCCAATGCTAAATTAGTCAATAACAAATTATATCAAATTAAAGATAACTCATTAATCCTTTTACCATTATTTAAATTATTACTTAACGAATTCACTTCAGATATTTTCACATTTAATCGTGTATTATTACAATATAATTATTTTGATATTTTAGTCATACCTTTAATTCAACAAATTGTGGGAGAATTTGCTTGTTTTGAATTCACTTCTTGGGATTTAAATCGATTAAATAATAATAGATCAGCTATATTAGATCCTACTCCTGATGAATTACTTGAAAGTATTAAAATTATAATTGTTGATTTAGTATTTGGTTTAAGTGCTTTCAAATATTCTAGAAAACAACAAAACCCGTCTGATGAATTATATATTGATGAATATTTACGAATTAGTCTTGAATTAAGAAAATTAAGTATTACCATTATAAATTATCATTTAGATGAATATGACAATAATATGGAACTTATTGAACAAGCTAGTATAACAAATCCAAAATATGAACAATATAATGTATTACTATTGTTGGCATTAATTTTACAAATAGAATTAGATGGTTATTTTAGTGTGTTTGAAAATTATGAATTAATATTTGCCATTGGTGATTATATAACTAAAAACAAATTTAAACATACCAATAATTTAACCAAATTCTTAATTCATGTATTTAAAGTGTTTCATATTTTCTTTGAAAGTACTCAAGCAGTTAATAGATTTAATTATGAAATTAGTAAAGATGATGAACAAATAAATTATCGAGATTTAAATGATAATTATGATTTAATTGATAAGAATAATGAAGTTCTTGAACAAGTTGATAGTTCAAGTGAAGATGATGACGAAAAGAAATTACAAATTAAACCTTCAATTCAAAACTTAATCATATCAAATGATAAACCATATGCTCCAATGTCATTCACAGTTAGTTTTAATCAACGAAATAATCTGATTGATCAAGGAGAACCTAGACGACAACTGTCAATTCCAATGATAAAGCCCCCCTTGGTGCCAACCACCCATGGTTTATCACTTGTATCTCCTATAGATATAAATACCATATATTTAATGTATGGATTACCCAAATCATTAATTGAATTATTTCATGAAATAATCCATTTAACCAATCATAAGAATTTCTTTACTACAAGAAAAGTATTTCCTCGAAATTTCCCCAAAATTTGTGCTGAATTAGAAGATAAATTAATGAATTGGACAATTAAAGATCTGAATTGGAATTTATCTGATAATACCCCACTTAATAAATGTCTTGAATTGAATATATTGTCCTTTCATCAACTGTTGATTGTATATTACAACCGATTAATAAAGAACAATAACAACCTACAACAATATATCAACTTATCGTTAAATTATCTTCAACAATTAATTGAAATTCCCAAACATGATTTTAAATTTACCCCAACATTTTGGAACTTACTTGTTTGTGGAGCAGAAGTATCTGATAAACCTACACAAGAAAGAATAAAATCATTATGGAATAAGTTACAATGTATGGGTAATTATTGGCGTGGGAAACAAATCTTATTTGAGATTTGGAAACGACGAGAAATTGGTGAAGTTGTTGGATTTATGGATATGGTTAGAGAATGGGATATTATTTTATGTTTAGGATAATCTTCTCGGAAAAATCCCTTTGTTATTGTTGCTACATAAGGGCTTAATCGTTATCTTGTTCTACTACAATAGAAAAAAGTTAATCCTGATTTGATTGTAAATCAAGAATGTGTGATTCCGGGTATTGTTTTTCTTTTTTTGCGACAATATTACGTTAATTTGGCATTTGTAATTATCATAAGGCGATTTAAAAAAAGTAAGTAGATTAGTTAACATGTAATAAATTAGTGAAATTACCCCACAAATAGATTGTAAGTTCCTGTTCAGCCTCAAGATAGAATTAATATGTCAAAAATTTAGGAGAAATGGAATGATTACTAAATATGGAAGTCTACCTCCTACTATATTTTTTAGACTTTAAAAAATAATGCGCATTTAGGGATTTTGTGTATGGGGATACTCCCCCATTGGGAAGTATAACCGAGATTAGTGGGGCTGAATTCTCGGTCCAAGTAATAAATTCTCGGAATTACTTTCTGTTCGTAATCTTTGAAAGCCTCTTATACTATACATTGAAATGGGATAACTCGGAGGGACTTCCCAAAACGTGTTTGATATATTTGGGGGTGGAATGTTTGAATATGATATCAGTGGTTGAAGTTTACGAATAATACGAATTTTATTTATGTAAAGGATTTATCATCATCCCGACATGGTCCGAATTAGAGTATTTACCCATAACTCTGTCTCCTAATGTCTCTATGTTACATAGGAACTAGTTTTGCAAAAATCCATGACGTCTTTGGTTTTGTGCATTCGGCTTAGACATGGTACATCTCCATAAAAATAAAATTACTGTGTGGAGCGTTAATTGTCCCGGAGGAAGGTTAATCGACCTTACCTTTGGAAAAGACAGAAAATATTTTTTTAGAAACAAGTTTAACTAAAAAAAATAATCTTTGAAGTATATATCTTGGTTACTAACCAATAATATCAACCTTAATACTAGAGTAACCAGCAAAACAATACAAGCTCATGGTTAACTAACCGGTCGGCAATCTCAGTTCTCATAATTTCTTTTTTTTTTTTTCTTGCCCTTTTAAGAAATAGATTTATCCGGTGACATCTTTTTTTTTTTCTGAGACCCAAGATTATTTTATAGTTTTCTGGTTTTGTGACCTATTAATAACCGCCAGACAGCAAACAAAAAAAAAATAATAATGCTTTTTCTGGTTTGAATAGATCTAACAAAAAAAAAATTTTGTACAGGAATTACGATAGTGGGGGGGATATGAGAAGGAAGGTGGTTGAATGGGGATGAGATTGATCCCTTTACTGCTATGGCTTTTATGAGCACACCATGGAAATACCGATCCATTTTCTAAGTTAGGAGATTTACATATTTAATAAGATTTGCATGAATCTTAAACTGAAAAACTCGATTAATCTGAGCATTACGAATAAGTTAAAAATCACATCCTGAAGTTGTTTTCTTTTGTTTCTTTACTCCTCAATTGGGTGGGTTTTCTTTTTTTTGTGATTTACTTTCTTAAAAAAATAACCTTCTCTTTTTTTCTTGAATTAATTTTTCCATGATTTATATTTTTTAATTCTTGTTTTGTGGACTTTTATTTTTTTTATTATATTTTTTTCCATGGCGACTAAAAAAAAAAATGAGTTTTTCCCCCGGAAACCCTCCTAAAATTAATCCAGGAGGAGTAAAGTTAGTGTGGGTATTTTGCGCTCTCCCCCCTTTTCAATCGTGACTTTTTCAATACTACAATCCAAGACCATCTTCACTCTGAAGTGAACTCTGTAACCTAATAAATAATCACAAGTTTACTACGAATAACTTCTGATCTACAACTTATAAAGAAAATCCGATTCTTCCTTTTGGATTTACTTGATTGGGAGCCATTCTTTTTTTTTTCCGTCTTCAATTCCGGTTGGAACTAATTTTTTTTTTGCTGAGTTTGCTTTTTGTTTTGTGGTTTGGTCTGACCATAAAAAAGTTTAAGCTTGTCTGGGGTATATTATCTAACGAGAATAATTTTTAAAAAAGTTTTTGTTTCCTTTTGAATCTTTGTTAAGAAATAGCTGAATAACCTTTACAAGTTTTGTTTCTAGATAACTATTTTTTTGTTTGTTTCGGAGAGAAAGGGTTTGGATACACTGAAACAAAAGAAAGAAAGAAAGAAAAGAAAAAAAAAAGGAGAATAATCAGTTTTGAATTTTTTTTTTAAGAACTTTCAATGTCAGCAACTACTGCTAGTGAAAGCTTAAGAAGTTTGCTTGTTAATCCAAGTGATTCTATGAATGGACCTTCTGTTCCTCCTGTGGCTGCCAGCGTCACTAGTGTTTCTTCAATAGCTTCAGCAACAAGTACTTCTACTTCAACATCTACAACAAATGGAACTCCAACATTGGTTAAACGAGAATATAATGTGAATGACGTGCATCAACAACAACAGCAACAGCAGCAAATACAATCAGAACAACAACTGTCAAATGGAGAAAGTACTAATACCAACCACGCTAGAAAACGATCCAAAGTAAGTCGAGCTTGTGATCCATGTCGAAGAAAGAAAATAAGGTGTAATGCTGAATATTCATCCACATTACAACGAGTGACCAAGATCTGTACCAACTGTGTTAAAAATTGTGAAGAATGTACTTTTAGTAGAGTTCCTTTGAAAAGAGGACCTTCTAAAGGATTTGTACGTGATTTTGACGATCATAAACAAGAGAATAAAGAAACTATGTCTAATATACCAGGTCCTTCTATGTCAAACTCGCAACCATTACCATTCCCCCAATCACTTTCAAATTCAGCACCTATTAAATTACCTCCATTAGTAGGATTGTCAAATAAACCCTTGGGGATACCGCCCTCAATTCAAAGATTAAATTCAAGTTCTTCAACTCTGGGAAATACTACTACTACTACTGCTGCTGCTGGTTCAACATCTCCTCCTTCCAGTCCAAGAACTTATCAAATTAATGGGTTGCTCAATGCAAGTGAAGTAGGATATTCTTCAACTACAACGTTAACTCCTGGGAATGTTGGGAATGTTGTAAATGCTGCAAATGCTAGTGCTAGTGCTACTACTACTGCTAATGTCACTTCTGCTAATACTATTGGCAGTACAAACAGTCCTCCAATTCAAGGACCTTTCTGGAAAGTCCCTTATGAAATGCCCAATTCAAGTTCATCAAGAAGAAGTTCTTCTAGTTCAACTCCTGTCAATGGAAATACAGCAGGAAGTGGAAACACCCTTCGCAGGCGATCTTCAATTGATTCTATATCTTCCATATCTACCAATGGATCAAGATTACCTTCTTTAAAACCTACAATTTCCATAAACAGTGATGTAATGACTGATTCCGATTGTGAAGATTTTTATTCTATAAAATCAAGTTCAACAACTCCATTTAAACGAGATTCTCAATTGCTGTCACCTAGAAACTCCGTTACTTCTTTATCAAGTTTAAATGGAAGAATAAGTAAAGGACTTTATTTATCTACTCCTCCAAATATGATTGGATCTCCAGGAACAACTGCTGTTGCCAGTCCAGGATATTCCCCATATTATCAACATCAAGCTTACCCTCCACAAGTACCACAACAAGTACCACAACAAGTACCACAACAAATACAACCACAAGCAGTTCCACACCAACAACAACAGTTTCCCTTTGTAGTTGGCCCTCCTCAACATATGCATCCTATGCCCTTTCAACAACAACCACAACCACCACAACAACAACAACAACAACAACAACCAATTCCCCATATAAATCCATTGGATGTGAATTTAAAACTTTATTATGAACATTATCATTCGAGTTTCCCTATATTACCGTTTAATCAGAATTATTTGTTGACTTTGGCATCAAGTAGAGAAGAATCAGCACCCAATCCTTGGGTAATTGATGTTTTCAATCATGCATTAAACAATTTAAACAATTTCAAACAATTAAATGGTAATGAAAATGTTGAATTTTTCACACGATTAATGCAAATTTATCCCTTTAATGACTATATGAATGATAATTCATTAATTTTCTGGTTTAGTAGTCTTGTCGTTGCAAATTATTCGATATTACTTAATGGAGATGTTTATAGTATGGGTATTTCATGGAGTTGTTCAATTTTAAATGATTTTAAAGTATTGGAGAAATTTGTGGAATTTATTGAACAACAGGAAAATAGTAATGATGTTGATAATATCACAATGTATTTTGCTAAATTATATTTTTCACTTGATTTAATTGATAATATTTATTGTCTTGGTATGGGAACTCAAAAGAATATTAATCAAAATCTGTTGATTAAATTCTTACATTCAAAGATTAACTATTTTATTAAACCACAAGAGAATGTCAAACCTGGAATTGCTTTGTTTAAAAGTATAACATTGTTGATACATATGATTGATATACGAGATCAATTCATATATGAAGGGAAATATTCAAATCTAATTCAACCTCCATTTCAACAAGTTGAAGATGAATTTTCTAGTCATTTTGTTAAGTTAATAGGAGAGAAGTATGAATTGGTGAATTATTTAGTTGAAATTAATCAATTTATATTACATGATTCAAATAAACATCATGATTCAGATGAAATATTTGAAACTTTAATGGATTATAATTTGAAATTGATACGTTTAGTTAAAAAACTTTCAAGTTCAATTATGAATTTTGCCAATTTTATAGGAACATCAACAAGTGGATCAGCTACAACTACAACTACAACTACAACTACTATGACATCACCTTCTTCTTCTACTACTGCTTCTTCTACTACTTCTACTACTACTACACCAACCAGGGGGTTAATTAGTCCCTTGTTGAATATTTCAATTGGTCAATTATTCAAATTAATCAAGTTAATTAAACTTATAATTGACAGTTTGACAATACTAATTCAAACAAGTAATCATCATACAACAACAACTACAGATTTAATCACTAGATTGACTAAGATAAACAATGATTTGTCAATTTCATATAATTTATTACATTTAAATTTGATTAATTTACAAATGGGTTCAAAATCAAATTTAATAATTAAAAAGAAACTTGGTGATTATAAATTCAACTTTAACAAATTGACACCTGAACCAACACCACAACAACAACTTAAAGATTGTTTAAATGTTTGGGTTTTGGAATTCACCAATACAATTCTCCCATTTATTCAACAAGAGAATAAACTTGGTTGGTATTAATATATTTTGTATAGTTTTCTTTTAGAAAAAACAAACAAACAAACAAACAAACAAACAAACAAAAATGTATATTTAAGAATTTTTTCTTTTTATATTGTGAATATAACTCTAATCAATCTTAATTTGACCATAGATGGTTTTAACAAAGGCCAAACTACATATAAACCCAACCGATCCACAACAAAGGAATACCAATAAGGAAATAATCACAGAATACCCAGTATACAATACAAACGATGTAAAACCAGCTAATTTCTCCCCACCAATTAAAAAGAATGAATGAATGAAAACATAAACAGCACATCCACCACCAATAAACATTGATTTCCATTGCCATTTATAGTTTTCAGAACATAATGTATAGTAAATCATAAGAATAGTGATTAATCCTGTTGTTATAACCATTAATAAAAAGCAAAAGAATAAAAAGCCAAACATATAGTAAATCTTGTTGAACCAAAGTGATGAATAAATAAAATACATTTCAACAGCAATTGATCCAAAGGGGAAAATACCCGAAATTAACATGACAGGGATAGTACGTAAATACCAAGGTTGAGTGGGAACTTGTCTAGGAATTTGATTTGTTCTAACTGGAATTGAAAGTAATGGTTTTTTAGAGGCCATAATTGTACCTACAACCGACAATGGAATTGAAACCAAAAACCAAATAATTACAATAACAACCATAGTACCCATAGGGATAGCTCCTGAAGATCCCACACTGATTAAAAAGAAATTCAACAAGACAATAACTCCAAATAAAACTCCTGGTACTAATAATGGTGACAAAATCATATTTAATTTCCAATTTTCTCCTCCAAAAAACTTGTAAAGGTAAGCTGAAACAAATGATGAGATAAATGAACATCCAATATAAAGAATAAATGTGAATGTCGACAAAGATCCTCTATTTGATGGTGATAATAAACCAATCAAGGCAAATCCAATAGTAATAAATGCCATCATAAAAATTTGGATCCCAGAACCAACCAATACTGACAATAATAATCTTTGTTTGGGAGCTCTAAATACATCACCATGAACTAATTTCCATCCACTTTCATCGGAAATATCATCATCTAAGTTAACTTCATTATATTTAACAATATCATTCTTTAAAGTACGAACAATAATATGACCAATAATTATCCCAAGTATAGAAACAATTAATGAAAAGTTAATTAATGAAAACCATTGAATCTTGGGATCATAAACATGTAAATAGTTATCCCATCTTGTAGCCCAAGCAACATCACTTTCTTTAAAATGAACACTATAAGTAAACATAACATCCTGTGCTTTCTCCTTAGTTAATTTAACTGGGCTTAGCTCTAAATTACAAAGTTTATCATTTACCCCAGTTCTATCTAAACTATGAGTTTCAGCAGTAACACCAACAACACGATATTTATCTTCACCTCGTTTATGATATTCTATATTAATAACAAAATGGTTTGATAAATGAGCTTCATTATTCTTATCAACTTCACCAATATGGAATCCTGGGCCATAAAATGTAGAATCAGTTCTTGTATCCTTGATATGACTGGCTACAGGCAATCCATCAACAATCCAATTATGATTATAACTAGCTCTAATGTTTCGATTGACAAATACAGAATCACTCTTAGGATAATTAGCAGTACATAATTTCTCACATTCTTTATCTTGTAACATTTTAATATCAAATGGAGAATTAAAAATACGATCACCAAATATAATTGATCCTAAAGATTCCAGTTGTTTCTTGAGACCATCTGTAGGGGGACAGAAATGGAATTTGGGATAATAGTAATCATAAGAATAAACGTATGTTGGTGATTTAACCTTGATTCGATTTGATAAATGATGTAAGGATGGTGTTAAATGATTAACTAATAAAGGAATAGGATCTCCCTGTTTATAATCAGTAGGTGCTACCCCAGGTACATAAAATGCATGAGCCAAGCTCAAAACATACAACAAACTAAACACAATTGAATAGATCATTGGCAAGGAACTTCTTATCAAGATAGAAATACTTCCACTGTAAATGACAAAAAAGTGTAAGTTTTTTTTTGAACACGCTGCGGTTTCTTTTTGGCTGGAAATTTAAAAAAATCTCAACGTTCGGACTCTGTGCAGGAGAATTGCTGGTAAAACAATATTGTGGATTCTATTGTTATTCTTATCACAAAGTTACAAAAACACGCAATTTAAAGGGAATTGGTTTCATCATCAGATCCTTTTCTTCTTCTATTACTAAAACATATCTTCTTATATACAGTGGTGATTTCTTTAATTTCTTTTAATTTCCGATCTTGTAAAACTGGATCATACATATATGCAGGTCTTTCTTCAGAATAATCACATTTCAATTGTAATCTGACACATTGGGAACATTCAGGTTTCTCTTCAGGACATGCTTTATGTCTGATACGACATGTCCAACAACCAGTTTTAGACCTACCACTTAATTTTCGTTTCTTTTCAAAGGGATATTCCATGACACGCCTTGTCCGAGTAATTTTACGTTTCTTGGGAGAATAATAATCAGAATCTAAACTATTTATACTTGTAGTTGAAGATGTTGTAGAAGACATATCCAAATCTTTAGTTTCACTTGAGATTTCTGAAGAACTGGCAGTATGAGCTAGTGATCTTAACGATTCTTTATTATTGAATTTTAAAACAACAAATTGTGTAGGTGGTTGTCTAATTTTCTTTATTTGAAGGTTATAACACCTTTTCTTTTTCTTTCTTCCTCTTTTCTTGGGAATTTGCCTTGGTTGTACATTAGGAATTGGAGTTTCTTGTTTTGCAATGGGAGTATCTTCCATGGGTAACACTTGAGTTAAATCTGGGAATTGTACCTCCTCTTTCTGAACTATAGAACTATTCACGGAATCTTCCTTTGGAATTGGTGATTTCTCTTTTGCAATTGGTGAATCTTCCTTGGCCAACACTTGAGATAATTCTGGAAATTGTTCTTCTTCTTTCTTAATTATACCAATTAACGAACTATCCCCCAGTTTCTCACTAAATGTTTTATCTTTGAAATTAATTAATGAACTATTATTACTAGCACTGGGACTTTCTCCAAATAAATTCCGATAAACATTCTGGGCTCGTAAAAGTTCATCTTGATTAACAGCAAATTCACTATTTAAAAATGCACTATCGACTTCAAGTTCAGTAGAATTACCCTTAAGCAACATGGGAGAACTTTGAATTAGATGGATTTCCAGAGGGGGTTTTGTAGTAATATTTTGTTTTAAAGGGGTAGCTGTTGGAAAGTTTAATATTAATTTATCAGACAGACTAACTGGATTGTTGTGATTCTCAAAAGATCCATTTTCAATATAATTGACGCTGGTTCTTGGAGGTAAGCTATTTTCATTAACAATTACAATATCATTTCTCTTTATTGGTGATGAATGTTCCAAACTATTCTTTTTTGATTGTTTGATTACTCTTGAGGAACTAGTACTTACTAAATATGAACTTTCAAATGTTGTCGTGGAATAATTGGGACTTGAAATACTACGTGTGGCTCGATTCACTTGATTTGGACGATATTTGAGAAGTTTCCTTACTTGGGGAGTCAGTAGAGGCTGCTTTCTCTTTGGCATTGTCCCCTCAATCAAAACAATACTATCAAGTTTTTTTTTATTTTTTTTTTGCAACAAAATCTTTTTTCGAAAGGTTCGCACTACTTACCAGTATGCAACAAGGAATCAAATTTACAACCAACATAACAAGGTATATCTTACATAAAGAAAAATACAGGATTAATCTATTAAATCTATAGTAACAGTATATCTCTAGCTCAAACACATAAAACCCCTATAACAAAAGAATGAAAATCAAGCCAATCAAGCCAATCAAGCAAGTCAGCATTCTGTGACATTGGCATTATTTTTCACTTTACTTGTTGTACTGTTATTACAAGTAGACGTTGAAGATCTTTTTGGTGAATATGAATTAGAACTATTTTCTCTTCTCGTTAATCTATGTTCTTCATTGGTTTGCATTGTAGGAGCTGCCACAGTTGTATCCAAATCATCAGACGTTGGTTGTTTACTAACAACGGGGGTAATTAATAGATCATCATCAAAACCAAATGTAGTATTATCAATACCGGATATAATGCCCATATTCAAAGTATTAGATGAATCTGAAGAAAATTGCAGTTCCGGATGAGAATCCGTGCCTGAAATGTCGTATTGGGTCCTTAATGTATGCATAATGGAACTTAGCGCTTCCGAATCACTGTCAGTATTACCGGAAGAAGATTGTGAGTGAATATTTCTAAAACTACCTTTATTATTAGTTTCCACATAATTCAGGATTGATTTGTCATTGGTGGTAGAACTAACTGTAACTGTTTCAACTTCTATATTTATGTACTTGTGTAAGTTCTCCATGACTGTATTGGAGCTGTAATCATAATTAGTTGAATTGTTAAATTGATTCATTATTATAAGATTTAGATCTGTCTTTAGTGAATTTATTTCATTTTGTTGATGTTGGGTTATTAATTTAAGATAATTGATTTGAATATCGAGGTTTTGTATTTGATGGTTCTGGTTGTTGATGATATTATTCAATTTTATTACAGCTACTATACATCCAACCCCCATTGTAAACGAGGCAATCACTGACAAAATACCTACAATTGTTCCAATTATATTATACCAGGTTAATCCTTGCCAGAACTCTTTCTGAAAGAACCTAATTCTTCTAAGTCTATTGTAGGGAATGGTTTCAACTGGGTTGTCATTTCCAGTACTAGGTTGTACGGTACCGTTAACATTGTTATCACCCTCTGGAATAACTGGTGTTGGTTGACTATCACTATCTGGAGTGACTGGCGTTGATTGACTATCATTATCTGTGGCTTCTGTTTCTTCCCGAAAGAGATTCATGGTTTTTGGTAAAATAACTTTGTATGATTAACCGCTGTTGCAAAAAAAAAAGAAATTTATTCACACAGGGAAACACAGATTGAGATCTAGGAAAAATATTTTGTGTAATCATTTTTTATTGTAGTTTAATCCCAAACACAAAAATTTAACAATGAATCTGTGAAGACATACTTATTGCAAATGATTTCCTATTCGCCCATTAGTGAGACATCAGCATTCTTCTAGATCTGCTGTAATATCGGCATAGAAATGAATGTAACTAGTTGAAGTCAAGGTGACTTAATCAAAGGAAAGTTGGCAATTTTAGCAAGGTAATTCACTCTAACGTTGGTAACATTGAATCACAGAAATCAATCAACCCTAATGGTCCTCTAAGTTTGAATTAAACATATGTCTTAAGTTGCGTGCCAACTCCACATAACAACTATTCAAGTGTGGGGGTTCAACTGCTTGCATCTCCCATTGAAGCAACAGTTGTCATATGAATGGTGTACTGAAATAATATCTAATCCCATATGTGAGGAGATGACAGTTTTCAATTCTGTATCCACGAGATCTTGTTTTCAAGTTTTGTTAACTTTGGCCACAAATAAATTTTTCACAACTTCTTATGAGCTGATCTGACACAATTCTCACTAAACAGAAGTTGACCTGGGTAGCAATTTGTGCAACTTTCCCAACCTCAGTTGAAAGCATATTGGAACTTCCTTAAAAATTAAGTTGCTTCTTTATATTTTACATTCACACCACCTTATTTTGATATGGAAAATATTACATACCATAAAAACCAGAATATAGCTAGAAGAAAAGATAGTAGTACTTATTTTATTCACTAACTGAAATGTTGGTCTTGTCCAAAAGTAGAGATCAAATGAATCAAACCACAAACAAACTTGGTGAAATGTTTCAACAAATCGACATATCAGACAAGCTAGAGTCTGTTACTTTGATGTCATTACCTGATATGCTTCTTTCAGATATTTTATCCCATCTTAATCAAATCGATACCTGTAGTATTTGTCGAGTCAATTACAGATTGTACATATTGGGTAAGACAAGATTATATAGGTGTCTCTATTTCAATAATTGCGGTTTTGATTTACGTATTTCGCCCAAGACATATACATATTTCTATATAAAGTTCACTATTGTTAATGGACATAATGGCTTGGTGATGCTTAAATACAATCCAAACATGAACCTTGTTAGGAAGATAGTAGTGAGTATCAGTGGCAGTACTTTTGAGACCGGACGATCCCTATATCCATGGATTGATATGAGTTTAGAAGATGAAGTTCATCATCCCCAACCACTTGAAGCTGAACAAAATTGTCAATCTACAGGATTGTTTTTATCAAGAAGGAATACGATCCCGGTTGTAGACAAGCTTGATAAGTTACCTTGGGTTAGGAAGTTAACCATATATTTGGTGCTAGTAGAAGATAAAAGTTTACCAGCAATTACAAGTTTGTGTAAATTGAAAGAGATAGCAATTCATCTTTCTGATGAGCATAAAACATTGTCTAAACTTGTTTCTATTGGATTAGAAGATTTACCCATCCAAACTGTAAGGTTAAGCTACTTAGAGTCTGTCCGTAGAGCCCTGGTAAAAGAAGCTAAAGAAATCTTTAATTTGGAAAATATTAGCACTTTTGAATTGCATTTTTTTCATAGGCAGGATCAAGTAGTGGAGGATGAAATAAAGGAACTCTTTTCTATGTTACCGAATGTTCATTGTGTTGCTTTACTATCACATAATAGTCGATTTGATCAAATAATCAACTTATTGAAGCCCAATTCGTTACATACCTTGTATTTGAAATCGATTAAACTGGAAGATGGTAATGAACTATTACAAGTGGAGAATATTTTGGTTCGCCAACAGGAATCATTGAAACGATTGTATTTAACTCGTAATAGCATGTGTGATCGAATGGATAGAAGGTATGGCCTTCTAGAACTTGATAGATTCTATAATTTGAAAGAACAGTATAAGTTTGAACAATGTCTTGAAGATATAAGACACATTAGAAAGATGATGTTAAAGTGTCAACGTTTGAATCAAGTAGTACTAAATGATCATTGTTATTTTGTTAAGGGACATACCAAACAGATTGTCTGGGTCACACCATTTGAGTGAAAGTACTTCCATAACTACTAAGAAATAGCTTGTATCGAAAATGTTTAAAATTCTCAATTCCCTGTTGGATAGTTGTTAATCTAGTCTAGATAAAGCACAAATTATATACTTACAAGAACTCTCTAAAATTATATAACGGTAAATATCGTGAATATAGCGAAACTCCAGGCACCTACTCAGGAGATGTATGTCCACTTATAAATGATAGTATCCAATTAAGACTAGTAAGCAAGAATTTACAACTCTGTGCCCATTCATCATTTGAAGTTACTCGAATACTTCTACCATTTAGTAATGTTTAGAGATATTCTCTTGATTTAGGGTTGTTGCAACAACAAAAAAATCCAAGAAAACAAATCAAAACGAGACATGAGCTATTGAATCAGTGAACAGTAATTCTCCATTCAAACATTAGAAAGATGTCAGTAATATACCGGGATAGAATTTTGTCTAGTTTTCCTACACTCCATTGTAGAATGGTTGTAACTTCCTGAATCGTGAAGTTTTCACAACGTGTTTGTTTTGTTATGGGAGATATTACATAACACAAAACCCAACATATATAACCTTGCGAGGAGAGTATACTTAGAATAAACAGTTGATTGTCCTTCAATATTATCTCAGAGAATATATTCGTCAACAATGTGGGTACTATGTAAAAGCGAAAATAAAGTGAATCAAACCACAAACAAATTTGGTGAAATGTTTCAACAAATCAACATATCAGACAAGCTACAGCCAGTTAATTTGATGTCATTACCTGATATGCTTCTTTCAGATATTTTATCCTATCTTAATCAAATCGATACCTGTAGTATTTGTCGAGTCAATTACAGATTGTACATATTGGGTAAGGCAAGATTATATAGGTGTCTCTATTTCAATAATCGCGGTTTTGATTTATGTATTTCACTCAAGACGTATACATCATTCTACATCAAATTCTCCATTGTTAATAGAAACAGTTGTTTGGCGGTCCTTAGATACAATCCAAACATGAACCTTGTTAGGAAGATAGTAGTGAGTATCAGTGGCAGTACTTTTGATAATGCTCGATCCCTATATCCATGGATTGATATGAGTTTAGAAGATGAATATCATAAATTCCAACCATACGAGGCTGAACAAAATTGTCAATCTACAGGATTGTTTTTATCAAGAAGGAATACGATCCCGGTTGTAGACAAGCTTGATAAGTTACCTTGGGTTAGGAAGTTAACCATATATTTGGTGCTAGTAGAAGATAAAAGTTTACCAGCAATTACAAGTTTGTGTAAATTGAAAGAGATAGCAATTCATCTTTCTGATGAGCATAAAACATTGTCTAAACTTGTTTCTATTGGATTAGAAGATTTACCCATCCAAACTGTAAGGTTAAGCTACTTAGAGTCTGTCCGTAGAGCCCTGGTAAAAGAAGCTAAAGAAATCTTTAATTTGGAAAATATTAGCACTTTTGAATTGCATTTTTTTCATAGGCAGGATCAAGTAGTGGAGGATGAAATAAAGGAACTCTTTTCTATGTTACCGAATGTTCATTGTGTTGCTTTACTATCACATAATAGTCGATTTGATCAAATAATCAACTTATTGAAGCCCAATTCGTTACATACCTTGTATTTGAAATCGATTAAACTGGAAGATGGTAATGAACTATTACAAGTGGAGAATATTTTGGTTCGCCAACAGGAATCATTGAAACGATTGTATTTAACTCGTAATAGCATGTGTGATCGAATGGATAGAAGGTATGGCCTTCTAGAACTTGATAGATTCTATAATTTGAAAGAACAGTATAAGTTTGAACAATGTCTTGAAGATATAAGACACATTAGAAAGATGATGCTAAAGTGTCAACTTTTGAATCAAGTAGTACTAAATGATCATTGTTATTTTGTTAAGGAACCTACCAAGCAGATTTTATGGGTTACACCATTGAATAGCAAAACTTCCACAATTACTAAGAAATAACTTCTATCAAATATAAGGGAAATGTACAAGTTCTCGATTCCCCGTTGAATCTAATAGTTGTTTGACTTGCTATATTCGTTATTATACATATATATTGTAGGCAAAATAAAAACTATCTATGTATTGAATACAATGAAATTTCCTGTACCTACTCAGGAGATGCATGTCCACTTATAAACGTTAGTATCCAATTAAGATTAGTGAGTAAGAATTTACAACTTTGTGTCCATTCAGCATTTGAAGTCACTCGAATACTTTTACCACCAATTGAATCCTTGTGAGGAGAAATTTTGTATGGAAATTCAATTTCAGAATCAATAACCATTAATTTTGCTTCGATTTGAGAAACAATATCAAGTAATGAAATCATAGCCACATCTAATTTATTAAAATTAAACAATTTTCCAAGAGAAAATTCATCAGTGGAATATAAATTCAATATTGTTTTCGATTTCGTGACTTCCCCTTCATTTGATATATTGTTGAATTTGATTATTTGTGATTGACATCCCAAAGGTACTAATTTGTAATTGGTCAATTTTAAATTTAATCGTTTGACAATAAACATAAGGAGAAATACAATTTGTCCTAATGCAGCATTGATTTCTGATCGAATTATTTTATATCCAATTCTATACCCATTTATCATGCCATATTTATTTTCTTTATCTGTTGTGATATTGAAAAATCTTGTGTAAATATTTAAATTTCTTAATTTGTCAATATGATCAAGATGTACATGATATGCTGCTTTAGATTGTTCAAGTTTGTTCTCCTTGTCCTTGAGCTCTAATTGTAATTTATTCTTTAATTGAAGAACTTCATTTAGTTTCACTGTTTCAACTTCTTTTAATTCTTGAGCATAACGTTGTAAATCCAATTCTAATTCTTCTTTTGCATTTTCCAAATCTTTCAATTCACCAAGACTTTCTCGTTCTAAAACCGTCAATCGTTCAAATTCTTCAATTGATTCTTTTAATTTCTTATCCAAATCTTCTCGAAACAATTCAGGATTGAATTTTGGTGTTTTCATATCCCCTCCTTCAGCATACAACTTCAATTGAGTATCTTTATCCTTTAATTTTCGAAGAAATGCTAAATATCCATCTTTTTCTTTTTGACTTTGATCGAATTTCAATTTATAATTCTCAATTAATAAATTAGCACAATCTTGAGAAAGTGGATGATCAATATCTTGATTATTTGATAAGATTTCAAATATTTTGGTTAAATTTTTAATCCTACTGGAAATTCGAATCTCTCGATCTTCTCCCATATTTTCCTTTACTGCATCATTTGAAACAATTTCTTCATCTGATTCTTCCAATACTACCAAATATGAATTATCAGAAGATGATTCCATACCATTTTCTTCATTACTTCCATTCTCTGATTGTTCATCCTCCTCCTCCTCCTCTTCATCCTCACTCTCAAGATAATTCCGATATTGAATAGGTTCTACATGATTCTTCAGATTAACATATTCATAAAGATTTAATCTATCTTGAGGTATATAGTCTTTCGGATTTAATTTATCCAAGATATTTGTTGTTTCTTGTTGATGTCGTTTACTTACAAGTCGAGCTAATTGAGTTAGATTGGCCTTTTTTAAACTATCATCGAGTTTTAATGGTGCGTCACATTTCTTACATGTAAGATTGTCTGCTTGTGACATGCTGTGCTTGTATGTTGGAATGTAATGTGTGTGGGTTTGTGATTGTGGTTTTTTCTGGGGGGAGATTTGAGGAAATTTGAACTACAAGGGAGAAACTAAGATTGCAAAAAAAAGGGTAAAAGAGCTAATGTTTGAAAGAAAAGAATAGGATTTGACAGATGAAACAAGTACTGTTCATTAATTGTGCTATTATTGGTTCCAACAGAGTTAGTTCTGTGTGTATGATCTACGAACAAGTAAAACTTGAGTCATTTTAATGGAATTGCTTAAATTTGGGGCTAACTGCTTGGATTGGTTTACTTGTTATGTTGATATATACTGATAATTTGAATATATATCAAATATTGATAAAGTATTTTCGGATATTCTTGATTTCAAGGACTTATCTGGTATTTTGTAGAGAATTTTGACAAAACTTTGAAAAAATCAAAACACGCCCAAACAGAGACTAAATGCTTTTAAACAGTCTAACTAACAACCCCAATCAAGAAGCTATACAAATATACAATATCATGTAATATATAAAACTGTAAGGTCCTTATAAATGTCAATTGAGAATCTAGAAACTCACGTGATATATGCACCTTCAGATTTAAAAACGCAATTTCTCGAAACAGAAATAGCCGGTCTAGTATAGTGGTTAGTACGATTCGTTGTGGCCGAATAAACCCAGGTTCGATTCCTGGGACCGGCATATATTTTTGCATCTTATATATTAATTATATAATCTATAGATATTGTTTTATTTGATCTTGCAAATAATTCCAAACTCTAGCACCATTATCTTTGTCCTTCAAATCTTGTCTAATTTGTCCAAATTGTCCAAATGAAATAATATGCTGCCCATTATTAGCTGTAGTGATATTTGGTGATAACGCCGCAAACAATTCAGTATATGCTCCAAACCTTGGGTTATAAAACAACATAGAATATCCTAATTGTTGTACCCAACTTGTATTTCTTTGTAATTCCGTCTTTAAGTATCCAGGACATACCGAAACACTAACTATGTTTTCCCGGGGATGATGTATGTTCCATTGTTGGGCTTGAATTATATTAATTGCTTTACTTTGACTATAGGTTTGTTTTAAAGGGGCATTTGTATGTTTATAATTTGGATCGTTCCAATTGATGCCATTTGGTGGAGCAAAGAAGTGAGATGTTGATGCAATCCATATAATCCTTGATTCATTAGGTTTGTTTGTTTTCGAAGTGTTTATAAATATTGGATCTAATAAATCTTGTAATAATTGTGGTCCAACGTTGTTTGTGCCTAATTCCATTTGATATCCTTGTTTAGTAGTTTTTCCTCTATGTGGCATCATTATACCAGCATTATGAATAATTATATCTAATCTAGATTCATTTTGCAAGAATTGTTCCACTGCAGGTTTAATCGTGGTTAAATCACTTAAATCGATGGAGATAAATTTAATTGATTCATCAACTTGTTTCAGGTACTGTTGTGCAATTTCCAATTTCATTCGAGTAATTGCATTTTGAGCTTTGGTTTGGTTTCGTGATAAGATATATATTTTAGCATTAGTAGATCCAGCTAAGGATTTAACAGTTTGATATCCTACTCCAGTACTACCACCAGTAACAATCACCACTTTGTTGTTCAACTCAGGATAATCTTGCTCAAGAAATGTAGGTTTTCCAGGATAGAACCCATGCAATACCTGTTTCCATTCTTGCCATGATAATTTGGGAATAATTGGACTTTCCATGTTAACCCTGGAGATTGACCTTGATATTTTAATTACCCGGATTTACACTGGTTTTAAGAAGAAGAGTGCGAAAATTTTTTTTTTTTTGAACTTGAAAATGTTTGAGTTTCTTTCTTTACCTTGTTCTTTGCTTATTATGAGTGAACTAAATTAGTATGTTTCAAATCAGCAACTTGCAAAAGGTGCCTTTTATGATGATAATTTGATACAGTGTCTTTAAGACCTTTTTTTTGGAGGTCAGTGTGAGCACATGATTTCTCAATAGACTACAACGGTATCTGATAAAACACCCAAATGCAACAATATTAAAAATAAACACATTTACTAACTTTTAAAAGGGATGGCAAAACGAAATAATAAACAATTGAATAAACTTTATAGTAAACCTTTACCATTAACTTTAACTTCTCATAATTATGATATAGCATTACCTACTTTATATCCTCATAATCCTATATCCTGGATTTGGTTCATGATTCGATATTTTCAAATAAATATATTTTATTCTGTTCCTAAACCTTTATCGATTCAAGTTGATTATGACCAAGGGATATTTAAAGTTGTTGATGATGAAAATATGATGATACTTTGGAGAATGGGGTTTTTTGGAAAGGGAATACTTTCTCGATCTGAACCTACTTGGAAAGAGCGAGTAAAAAAGAACAGTGTAGATGATGTAGCTATGGAAGATATTACCAAGATGAGACGAGAGGAACGGAAACTTTTCAAGACAACTCGTGCAGAATTGCAACTGTTGGAATTGAAGGATCGTCAAGGTATTATCAGTGAGCAGGAAGTGAAACAATTGGAGAATTTACGAGAAGTGGTACAAGATTTAAGGAAAAAACAAGGACGGAGTGTAAGTAAACCAACGAGCGTGGACGAGGAGGAGGAGGAGGAGGAGGGTGACGACAAGAACGATTCAGAAGAAGATTGGGAACACCTTGAACAATTGGAATATTTACAATTACAATTAGTTGAGACTTTTTTTTTAAAGTTCGCATTAAATGTTATTACCATTCCTGGAATCACTTCAATTTTTGACTTGTTTAAAACATGTTGTTTGCAATATGACAATACTCTTACACCCGACAACAAATTCATTATTGATTATATTGTATACCATCATTTCCGTTCACTTGGGTGGTGTGTTCGATCCGGAATTAAGTTTGGTACTGATTACTTGTTATATAAACGAGGACCACCATTTACTCATGCGGAATACTGTGTATTAGTAATGAAACCAAATGAACAACAATATGATTGGTTTCAAATGGCAGCTAAGGCAAGAGTTATTGGAACAGTGAAGAAGATTTTTGTTTTGGTTTATGTTGAATGTCCTTCAATTGAAAAGTTTACTGACTGTATTAAAACTTGTCAAGAAATTGATGAAGGGTTGGCAATTAACAAATTGTTAAGTAAATATAAAGTATCTGAGATTTTATATAGAAGATGGTCACCTAGCAGGACTAGAGATTAGACCTAAATAGATTGTAATATATCCGAATCTGATTCTGACAGCTATTCTTACATTCCAAGCTTAGACTAGAAACAAAAACCCCCTTATCTGTTTACCATGTTTGTGTAAACAAACGTCTCAAATGTAAAAAATCGATAACCACACGACCACGCTCATCGAGAAAAAAAACACCAAAAAAAAAAAAAATACGCAACAACAGAAACAAAAACAAAGAAAAAAATTTATTTAAATATTTGAGATTTTTCTCCGAATTCAAAAAAAAAAGATTTGAACTTTTTTAAAAAACTTAAAAAGAATTGAATGTCAAAAATATACAAGATTTCGCGACATATAATTAATTTTACGACATACACTTTACAAGTAAACCCAATAATAACCACAAAAACAAAATAAAAACACACATACAATGTCTAATTTACTCCAATTGATAAATCATGATGATGATGATAGTTATAATTATACCCCAATAGAAAATAATGCCACTCCAACAACAACAAGCTCTAATACATCAACAACTCCAGAAAATGTTTCTGGTACAAATATTACTGAAGATATACCAGACACAGTAACTCAAGAAAAGATACTAGAAAGTTTTGAAAAAATAAAGACTCATTTCCCTGCAGCTAGAATTAAAAAGATTATGCAAAGTGATGAAGATATTGGGAAAGTAGCTCAAGCTACTCCTGTAATTATTGGTCGTGCTTTGGAAATTTTCATGGCTAATTTAGTTGAAGTTTCTATATTAGAAGCCAAGAAACAAGGTGTTAAAAGAATAAGTGCATCTCATGTTAGATCTGCTATACAAAATACAGAACAATTTGATTTCTTGGTAGAAGCAGTTGAAAAGTATCCACCTTTAAAGAAGTTGGATTGAGGGCGAGTATATAGATAATGAGATAATGTTGTAAAGTAAAGTGTAGTTGGTTACCAAATAAGGTAGTGGTTCCAGAAATTGTGAATCTGTCCGATCGGTTCAATTCGTTATTGTGACAAAATTAAACACTAGACCTATTGTTCTTGTTGATTCATGCCGTTGCTGGAGAATAATTCTCGGAGCAACACAGTAATAGTCAATTTTCATATGTTATCTTTTTTTGTATCACGAAAAAATGTCACTAATTTTCACGGAAGAACAAAATCTGGAATTATTGTATTGTCCCGAAAATTATCCACTGGTTTATATGTAGGAACAGGTGTGATACCACCCCCAGATGACCTGTTTATTTGTTTTGAGAACACGATATTTTTTTAAAACTTTCACTTTACTACTTGACTATAAATAGAAATTGACATCTCATTTGAAGTTTTCATTTATACTTTTATGTTTTTGTAGTAACTAAGCATTAACACAAACAAACAAACATATACACCATGGTACAACCAAGATCAGCAACTAATCTTAGTCGAAAACATTCTTCTTCCCTTTTCAATCTCCCTCCTGCTCAACCAGATATTTATTATGTTGGTGTTGATGTTGGTACTGGGTCTGCTAGAGCTTGTCTTATTGACACCAATGGTATTATTCTTGGTCTTGCTGAACGACCAATCACTCGTCACGAGTTGAAAGCAAACCATATCACACAAAATTCCACAGAAATCTGGAATGCCATTTGTTTTTGTGTTAAATCTTGTCTTCGTGATTCTGGTGTTGAACCAGAACATGTTTTTGGTATTGGATTTGATGCTACTTGTTCTTTAGTGGCTATTTCGGAATCTACTGATTTACCAGTTTCTGTAGGTCCTGATTTCACTGATGAACGGGAAAATATTATTCTTTGGATGGATCACAGAGCACAAGAAGAAACTGATGCCATTAATTCTACTGGTGACAAATGTTTGAAATATGTTGGTGGTCAAATGTCAATTGAAATGGAATTACCCAAAATGAAATGGTTGAAACATCATAAACCGGGTGGAATTAAAGATTGTAAATTTTATGATTTGGCTGATTATTTAGTACATAAAGCAACAGGTCTAGAAACCAGAAGTTTCTGTTCTGTTGTTTGTAAACAAGGGTTTGTTCCTCTTGGAGTTGATGGGTCAGAAACTGGTTGGTCAGAACTGTTTTTAAAATCTGTTGATATGGACGAATTAATTGAAGACGATTTTAGAAGATTAGGTGGTATTCCCGGGAAAAATGGTCGTTATTTAAGTGCTGGTGATGTAGTTGGTAAATTAAACACTACTGCTGCAGAAGAATTAGGATTAACTACTGAATGTATTGTTGGATCTCCGGTGATTGATGCATATGCAGGTTGGGTAGGTACAGTTGCTGCTCAAGCTGATATTGTTAAATTACAACAAACTGAAGTTCCAGGAAAGATTGTCACTGCTTGTGGTAGATTGGCTGCTGTTGCAGGTACTTCCACTTGTCATATTGCCATGACTAAAGAACCTTGTTTTGTTCAAGGTGTTTGGGGCCCTTATAAGGATGTTATGGCTGAAGGGTATTGGTTAGCTGAAGGTGGACAATCATGTACTGGTCAATTATTAGCACATGTATTATCTATTCATCCTGCTTCCCAAGAATTGGCAAGATCTGCTGAAGCTTCTAATTTATCTCGATTTGATTATCTTAATCTTATTCTTGAAAATTTGGTTGTTGAAAGACAAGAAAGATCTGTTGTGTCCTTGGCTAAACATATGTTCTTTTATGGAGATTTCCATGGAAATAGATCACCTATAGCTGATCCTAGAATGAAGGCCAATATTATCGGACAATCAATGGATAGTTCAGTTCAAGATTTAGCTATTCAATATTTTGCCGCTTGTGAATTTATTGCTCAACAAACCAGACAAATTGTTGAAGAAATGGAAAAATCTGGACATGAAATAAGTTGTATTTTCATGAGTGGTGGACAGTGTCGTAATGGGTTACTTATGAGATTACTCGCTGATTGTACTGGATTACCTATTGTTATTCCAAGATATATTGATGCTGCTGTTGTGTTTGGTTCGGCATTGTTGGGTGCCGCAGCAGCAGAAGATTCAGTAAGAGAATTCACTACCCTCAGAGGTAGAACCAGAAGAGAATCAATTTTGACAGAAAAGAAGAAATCTCAAGTTAGCTTACATTCATATGATGATCTTGCATCACCATATACTCAACCTTCAGCAACTTCTACCACGAATTTAGCTACTTTGGCCTATCATGCTGGATCTCATAGTCATTTATCTCAAGAAGTAGATTATTTCAATCAAGCACCGGCACCAAATTCTCCCTTGGGTAAAATTGCCAATGATTCTGAAAATGAAGAAAGCGATGAAGAAACTTTAAGTTTTGGATCAAAACATAAAGTACAACAAGGACTTTCACAAGAATTACATAAATTAAAATTAACCAAATTAACATCAATTACTGAAAAGAATGCTCCAACAAGTCATGCTGATAAATTATGGAAAATTATGGAAAAAATGACTGGTCCAGGTAAAGTTATTTTCCCTAGTGATGAAAAAGATCCTGATCGAAGATTATTGGCTACGAAATATAAAGTGTTTTTAGATCAATGTGTTAAACAACAAGAATATAGAAAGATGGTTGATGAAGTTGAACAGGAGAATTTAGCCAATAAAAAATAGTGTATAGATAATTGACTTTATAACTTGCTATGACCTTGTAGTGGAAATCTATGTGTATAAGGTAATTGCCATTCCCCATACTTCCAGTAAGGCTTTTCAAAAAATTCTTTGTGAAAAATTTCAAATAGTGGAAAGCAACATCATCACAAATTTCACTCCCTTTTTCAAATCTTCACACTTGAAACAAAGTATGCAGCTCATCTAAACAACTAGAAAATAGTGGATTAGGCGAAATAGATTAGGAATTTAAAAAAGCCACTTCTAATTATTCATATTCATCGGGGAAAACTCCCGAACAGCAATTTGACACAATTATTGTTGTGATAAATAATATTACTGTGGGGATGTTTTGAGATGAGGAGAATTCGTAAAGATGAACCACAGAGATAAGAACTTACATATACGAAAATGGGGTAGAAATTTCCATTTTGTACTCCTATTGTAGTGGTAAACTCTTGGCATATATTGCACATGCTTCGGTAAAGATTTAACTTTGGGGATCTTTAAGAGAGACACTGTTTCAAATAAAAACACTCGATATCAACCCACCAATTACCAGTAAGCGCATAACCAGTTGCTAGAAAATAGTGGATTCACAATTTTATTTATATTAAAATCTAATACAACGACACGGCAAATCGTTATCAAGATTTGATCAAGATTTCCTAGAAAATATCTCCCAAAACAATAAAACAGTTTACGAATTAGATGAGATTGGAGTAGCGAAAAACAAGGATCTAAATAAAAATAATTCCCGGATAAATCTATATCCTTCGTAAAGGGTCCTCTTTTTTGTGATATTTTTCAATTCCCCACGTGATATGACCTCAAGATTATTGCACTATGTCACGTGAGAATTGCTGCAAATCTAAAACAATGAAGGGGAATTTGAGATGGGACGACACAAAGAAAGTGGGAGGAGACTCAAAATAAAAAATTCTGGACATGAAAGGCTACGACACATACTAATCGAAACAGGAAAAAGCAAAAAGAAACTAGAGTATAGCTTAGTTTTATGATCTACTAAATTATTCAATTTTGTTGTCAATTTCTTTTTTATTTGATTATTGCAAAAATATGTCACTTTGAACCCAAGAAAAAAAAAAGAAATTTAAAGAAGATTCTTACAACATTACATCTGAACAACTCAACGTTATATAGGTACATTTAGACCATTGTGGATCAAAAAGAAGATAGTATCGTTGCCAATACTTTCCGTAAGCTGATAGAAATCATTTATAACTAGAAATGCATTAGCAATGACACTGTTCTGGCACATTATCCATTCAGTCACGTGCAATGAAATACTGTGGATTCTCGAATTATTTTTTTTTTTTTTTTGCAGATTTTTCACATTAGCCACAATTATCACAATTCATATATAAAAACAATTAGTAATAACAAATTTTTGTTGAATTTTTAAGATTTGTTCAATTTATACTTTATTTCGTGAGGGATCCACACATCCACAATTTTTATAACTACAGGTCGTCTACAATCAAAACAATTAATTGTTATTTATTATTTTTATTTATTATCTAAGAAACAAAAGATTACCGAATAAAGCCAAGAAGAGAAAGGCGCTCCCCCTGGAATATTTTTATTATATAAACTTTGACATTTGCACCTTGGCAACTACATTTCTATTTTATTTTTAATTCAATATTATACATATATTCACTTCACAGACATGTCTCATATTCTAGAAACTGTCAAGTCGTATACTTCAAATACGGCACCTGATTCTGAAGTGCCACACTTTTTTGATGGTGAAAATTTAAGAACTAATAATCATGAATTTGAACATCATTCTATACATACTGGTAACAACAACCATGAAAATTATTCTATTCCACAATATGAAGAAGAAGAAGTTACTGTAAATCAATGGTTTCAACAAGTATTTGCTAATCCTTTACAAAAGATTTTCACTTATTTAGTTTCCTTATTCCCTATTGCTAAATGGATTTTACATTATAATGGTAAATGGTTATATGGAGATTTAGTTGCAGGTATCACTGTGGGTATTGTTTTAGTTCCTCAATCAATGTCTTATGCTCAATTAGCTGGTTTAGCACCACAATTTGGATTATATTCTTCCTTTGTTGGTGTTTTCATTTATTCTTTTTTCGCTACTTCCAAAGATGTTTCCATTGGTCCTGTTGCTGTTATGTCTTCTCAAGTTGGTAAAGTTATTGCCAATGTTCAAGCTAAATATGGTACTACCTATGATGCTCCTACTATTGCCACAGTATTATCATTAATCTGTGGTGGTATTGCTGCTGGTATTGGTATTTTAAGATTAGGGTTTATCTTGGAATTTATTTCTATTCCTGCAGTTATGGGATTTATGAGTGGATCAGCATTAAATATTATTTCTGGTCAAGTACCAGCATTAATGGGATTCCCCAAGGCGGTAAACACTCGTGATGCTACATATATGGTTATTATTAATTCCTTAAAGGCCTTACCTCAATCTACTTCTGATGCCGCATTTGGATTAATTCCATTATTTATTCTTTATGTTTGGAATTTCCTGTGTGGATTTGGTCAAAAGAGATGGCCCAAATTAAAGTGGTATTTCTTTTATGCTCAACAATTAAGAAATGCTATTGTTATTATTGTTGCTTCAGCTATTTCTTGGGGGATTGTTCATCCTAAGAAAGTTGCCTTTGATGGACCTGTGGCAAATTTCAAACCTCCAATTTCAATTATTGGTACTGTTCCCTCTGGTTTACGTGATGTTGGAGTTATGAATGTTCCTGATGGAATTGCTAGTGCTTTAGGTTCTGAGATCCCTGTGTCTACTATTATTTTGTTATTAGAACATATTGCTATTTCCAAATCTTTTGGTAGAGTTAATGACTACAAGGTCATTCCTGATCAAGAAGTTATTGCTATTGGGGTTACTAATTTAGTTGGGACTTTTTTCAATGCTTATCCTGCTACTGGATCATTTTCTCGTTCTGCATTAAAGGCCAAATGTGGCGTTAGAACTCCAATTGCTGGTCTTTTCACTGGTGCTGTTGTCTTGTTGGCTTTATACACTTTAACTTCAAGTTTCTTTTATATCCCCAAGGCTACACTTTCTGCTGTGATTATTCATGCTGTTTCCGATTTAATTGCTAATTATAAAGTCACATGGTCATTCTGGAAAATTAGTCCTATAGATTGTGGTATTTTCTTGATTGGATTGATAATTACAATTTTTGTTACTATTGAAGCTGGAATTTATTTTGCTATTGCTGCTAGTTGTGCTGTTTTATTATTTAGAGTTGCTAAACCCAATGGTCAATTCTTGGGTCGTACTCAAGTTGCTGAAATTGTTAACCCTGTGATTGTGTCTGAATCCAGTGAAGCTTCTTCAATTAACTCATCCAACGTTGAAATCCATCAAGTATTATCTAATCATTCCAATTATCAATCTGTAGTTGATGGTAAGGATAAAGAATCATCTACTAAAGTAAACACAAAGTCTTCCATCCCCCCACCGAATGTCAAAATCCATACTCGTTGGGTCCCATTAACCAAGGAAAATTTGAACTCTGGTATCAAAGTAACTCCACCACCTCCAGGAGTAATTGTTTTCAAACCAATTGAATCATTCACTTACCCTAATGCATCTAGACAAATTGATTTAGTTTCTGATGAAGCCAAGAGATTAACCCGTAGAGGTAAACCCTATGATTTATCTGATAAAGGGTCAAGACCATGGAATGATCCAGGACCATTATATTTCCCCTGGACCAAGAAATCGGAAATTGAACAACATCAACAAGAAGATACACGACCATTATTACGTCTTATTCATTTTGATTTCTCCACTGTGGCTAATATTGATGTTACTTCTATACAAGCCTTGGTTGATTTACGTAAAGCAATGAATATGTATGCTGATCGAGAAGTTGAATTCCATTTCTCAGGAATCTTAAGTCCTTGGATTAGAAGAGGGTTGATTAATGCTGGGTTTGGAACTTATGAAGATGGTATAATTGCTGAGAATACTTATGTTAATATTGCTAGAGGTGAAGTTGAAGGTGTTGCTGAAGATAGTGATTTGGAAGGTGGGAAATTTATTCCTGCTATTGCTACAAATACTCCATTCTTCCATTTAGATATTCCAGATTATTAGAGAGGTTTACAGTTTTAGTTTCAGTTCAGGTTGTAAAGTTAGTTTTTTTTTGGGTAATATTTTATAGATTATAAAAGTTTGATTTGTAAACCACGTTTGTAGATAACCACAACCACATGCTTTCTTACATGGTTGTGAAATCTTCAGGTTTTGTATGTTTTTTGCAGATTTCTACATAACCGAGAAAAAAAGAATCTCCTCACTCCTTTGTCAACCCACCATAAAAAAGCTTCCTCCCTTTGTTTAGAATAATTTTTGTTTCACTCTTTTCTTTCTTTGGGGCGTCTAGTTTAGTGTCTAGATGTCCCCGCTGTCCAGAACCATCCTCAGGTGGATTGCCAGCCAACTTCACAAATGGTACTCCTAGCACTATGGTGGTATAGTGTACAAACACACGGTTGGTCTACGTTCCTGGCATAATCAGTAGAAAAGGTGATGAATACCTCACCCAAATGATATTCCTGGTAATATACGCCGGTACGTTATTAGTAGATGGTACTTGCAATCCTGCCTCAAATGGTGCAATCCAAATAGGAGCGTCTTCAAGAGGGAGCACGCTCGATGTATATAGGAAATGGTACTGCAACCCTGCCAGATAATGGTGCAAAAAACAATATTAAAGGGAAGTTCTTCAAGAAGTGAAGAATCCACATACATAATATTAAACGGTGATGTAACCTGCCAAAGAAAGGTGCACATGTTATTTGTGTTATAGAAAAACTACAAAGAGATTAAGAATTGAAAGGTCATGTCCAAATGTTTAGTTTGATTGAATCAGGTTTGAACTTTTTGACATCAACACAAGTTTATCAAGACACTAGTTAAAGAAATACAACTTTGAAAAAGAAGGGTACTTATTCAATCGGTTTATTTGTCGCTGATGGTCTATGCTGTTTTCATTGTTTGTATATTGTTTCTTTAGATAGTCTTATGAGCGTATTTAGTATACATTTCTAAGCTCGAATGATTTTTGCAATGTAAGAAATGTAGAGATAAAAAAAATTGCACGCGTTTTAGTTCTTTTTGACAACGCGTAGAAAAATCGAAAACAGTTTAATTGATACTTCTGGTAACGCAACAAACAACAATGTCCGAGTTAACTACAGAGACACCTCCTTCTGATGTAGTGATGATTGATTCAGATGACACACCTTCATCATCTGATAAGGAAAATCTCGTTTCCAAACAATCGGAAAAACTTGATAAGAAATTAGTCAAGGAGAAACAACGAGAATTGGAAAGACAAGCTAAAGAAGCAGAACGACTTGCTAAGAAACGACAATTAGAATTGGAAAAACAGGAGAAGAAGAGAAAAGTTGAAGAAGAACGAGAATTAAAACGAAAGAAAGTTGAACAAGAAAGAGAACTTAAACGAAAGAAAGTTGAAGAAGAGAAAGAAAACAAACGCAAGAAACTTGAAGAAGAGAAATTGATTCGTGAACAAAAGAAACTTGAAGAAAAGTTGGCCAAGGAGAAAGAGAAACAAGAACGATTGGAAAAGAAAGAACAGGAACGTAAGGCTAAAGAAATTGAACGGAAAAAGATTGAAGAGGAAAAGAAACGCGCTGAAGAGTTGAAAGAACGAAGTCAAATGAAGATTTCCAGTTTCTTTCAAGTTAAACTGGTGAAAAGTGAGGATGTACCAATACCCACCAGTGAAGCTGTTGTCACTCCCTCAGAAGAAGTAACTTCTAAATATGACACTGATTTCTTGTCATTTTTCATTCAAAAGAATGTAACAATGATGACAAGATCAACTTCCCTTAATAAACAAGAATTGGATGAAATAATAACCAACCCAACGCCAATAACAGAACAATTCACAACGTATCTCAGTCAATTTTCTTCAAACCTTGCCACTTCCAAACAAACTACACCCGATGAAATAATATCAGCATTAAATTCTTCCACCACAACTGAAACTCAAGTATATCAATTAATTCTGCAATTACCTCCTATAAAGTATATTAGTTTTTATGAAAATGAAAAACCTCCATATATAGGAACATGGTGTTCCAACTCACATACTTTACATACCCTGTCCATCATTGCTAATCCTATAAACTCAGAACTCACTGGATTTGATTATGATTATGATTCTGATTTAGAATGGAATAAAGATGATGAAGAAGGTGAAGATTTGGATATGGATGATGAAGGAGATGATGAAGACGACCTGATGTTACTTCCTGATGAAGAAGATGACGAGTTTGTTGAGAATGATGGGGTTCGAAAGAAACGATTTATTAGTTTGCTGGTTATTAATCGATGGAATAATGAACTGAATAAAGAGTTTTTTCAAGATTTTAAAGTTGTAATTATGGGATTGGATCAGGGGCCAATTGATCCATTTTATAATTATTGGAATAGTGACGAGAAACAACAAGAAACTCCCGGATCTGATATTGATTTGACAAATTTACAAATAACTACACCAATTAAAGTGAATGGTACAAGTACCACACCAAATATACTAACGCCACAAAAGAAATTAATTACCGATCCCATAATATTAACACAATTAATTCAATTTATTGAAAAGAATAACGATTTTACTATTGGAACTTTAGTGGAATTACTGAAGAAAGAATTTAAACAATTTACAAAGGCGGTAATCAAAAATACTATACAGGATATTGCTTGTTATAATAAGAAAACATCAATTTGGGAAATTAAACCTGAAATTAAATCAAATTTATCTGGATAGTTAGTATATACAGTTTGTAATGTATGACAATAAGTAAGTTATTCTTTGCGACATTTTTATATTTTTACACGCGACGCGCAGATGAATACAGTGTGACGCAGTATAGGAATGTCACAAGTTGAAGATGAAGGAAGTGGCAGTCTATATTTCCATTCTACACAAATGCAAAGTCGGTATGAAGATCTAATAGATGAAGAAACTCGAACAAAACAAGCAAAATCAAAACTATCATCATTTAAAAATGAAGAACTGAGCCCAATATCAGCCATCATCAACAAACCCAAAGTAAAAGTAAAAGCAAAAGTAAAAGCAAAAGCAAAAGCAAAAGCAAAGTCACGTAAGCTTACCACCACCAAGAAGAAACACATCTCATTAAACGCTCACATTCGACAGTCGTTTGATTCTCCCATTGACAAATTCTCGTATTTTGCTGGAGATCAAACCAAACTCGACGATTTCATAAAACGTCTAAAGAAACCTGAAGATATTAATAAGACAAGTACAAAATTATGGACACCTTCTGAATGGAAATATATTGTCAATCTGATTAAATTGAAATTTCCTGGATTGTCCAAGAGGTATAAAATGACTCTAAAGGCGATCAATAAACGGATGATGTTACAACTGATGAACGACGAGGAAGATAGTCCTTGGAGTCAAGCTTGTTCTCAACCTGTTCAATTATCAAGTGAGGAGATTAAGTGGTTGTATGAATTGGATGAGGAACAAATGTTGGCCAGTAGTTTTGTTGAGGGTGAAGAAGATGAAGAAGAAGATGAAGTTGGTCAGTTTGTTATGAATTTGAATGTCCTGGAAGAACACAGTGATTCTACAATTCTGGATTCACAATCAGAACCGGAAATTATTGAAGAATATAGAATAATAGAAAATGAAACCGTGTTAGTTCCTGAAAGTAAACAAACTTCATTTGATCCCTTTCAAAGTTTACAATTTGCTAAACAAACTGTGGAAATTATAGAAAGTGATGATAATGCATCAATTAAACCAATAATTGTGTCTTCACCTGTGACATCCCCCTTTAAAACCCCAACTAAACAATCTAAACAGATACTTGATAGTCGACCAACAAGTGCTACAAAACTATCACCAATAAAACTAGTAACACAATCATTTGAAAGTCCTCAACAACTTATAATATCTTCAGATGATGAAGAGGAAACAATATATTCTACAGCAAAGTCAAGTTTAAGTCAAGATGATATTGTATCCTCTATGCCCAAGGTTAAATCACGAAATCGGAAAACTTTAACTACGACAAGATTACAAATTTCCAATGCCTTGAAAATATCAGATTATGAAGATGATTCAGTAAAGATTACAAAGATTTCTGACAATAGTCGAATTGTAATTGATTTAGATCAAGAAATTCCTGATTCAGAAAGTCTGGATGAAGATTTCAGTATTATTGAAATAACACGAGAAGTGATACCGAACAAGCAAGAGATTATTGATACAATTGTTGATACTTCGATATTACAAGTACCTTCTAGTCCTATAGAACAATCACTGACTCTTGATATCTCCTCATTAAAAGCTACGGAACTTTCCCAAAAATTTAAAACTTGGGGATTAAAACCAGTTCAAGGTAAAATTAAATTACTTGAAATTCTAACAAATATATCCCAATTTATACAACCTACTCCATTAACTAATCTACTTTCACAAACTGAATTTCAAACTTGTATATTCACCAAATTGACTCAAATCATCAAACAAGATACCATATGGTATGAACGCATCCTTTCTTTCGAACCTATCAGACTCGACGACCTTCAAATATGGTTAGCTTCTCAAAATCACCTACTTGAACTTGATATATTACAAAAATATTGTGATGCCAATTCAATAACCACAACTAATGCATAAACTCTATATATATTTCTTATAATCAGGTTCAATTTTCTCTTCTACTAATTTAACATTTAAATATCTAATTAATTTCGAACTTAATCCAAAATTAGCCAATAATGTACCTGGTCCATATACCAAGTTATTAATGAAGTTACCATATGGTTGATAATACATGGTTTTTACGGCAAATATCGAATGATATATAAGCATAAGAAACACAAGTAATGTGATTATGGTCAATAATGACGCATTGAATGCTCGAGATTTAGAAATTCTTTTAACTGGGGGTGTAGGAGTAGACATATTTCCAGTGGAGAGCGGACTGATGTCGGAGTAGATTTAAAAGATTGAAATTGTTTTGTTTGAAATTTTTGACATTGTCCGGGTAACACTATTACAAAAATATCAGAACAACATAATATAGTTAGTAGATATGATATAGCTATAAACCTCACACCTAGCTCAATAAAGTTGTTCGATATAGGTTGTTTGATATAGTACAGTGGTTGTTTACATGTTGAGCCATCAAATTTTCAAACAAACTTAGGATTAGACAACCACAACTTGTCTTGCTAACAACTGAAAAATTAGATTAATAATCAACTGGAAGAGACAATAGATTGACTTCTCATTGCTACTAAGCAATTCCCAAGAGTACAAGACTTAGCACACAAAGCTTTACTTGATTTGTCATTATAAACTACAACTTTTTGCAATCGCAAATGCAAAAAAAAGAGCTACCCTTAAAATCGATGACAAATCTTAACTATAACAATACATATTTCCTTACTAAGATTACGAGATTATCACTTGCGGACATAGGAGTTTAATCGGATATTAATCGGGATTTCAGAATTTGCCACATTTTGTTACAATTTTTTTATTTTTTTTTATTTTTTTAGTAATTTGCTGACAAATCGTATCCATATACAGGAGTGTACACAAACTTAAACTTAGGTTGCAAAACTTGACTCCACAGTGTGAAATCAAGTATAAATAAACCTGGGTATCAGTGTTATCTCAGTTATGTTTTAATGAATCAACAACATCACAAACAAAATGTCTCCAGTCTCAATTGCAATTATCGGTCTTAATGGTTCTTTAGGTAAACCAACTCTTAAAGCTATCGAATCAGGTAAATTTGACGCCAAGATTAAATATCCTATTAAAGCTCTTACTAGATCTCCCCAAACTTCCACATCCAAGATTCAATATATTCAAACAGAAATTAACTCGGAAACTGTTGATTCAATAGTTAAGGAATTGGCTGGTACTGATGTTATTGTTGAATTAGTATCTCATAATCCAGAATTATTAAACAATATTGAACCAATTGTTATTCAAACTAAACCTAAGTTATTTATTCCTTCTCAATTTGGTAGTGATATTTCAGTGGTGAATAAATATGCTCCTGGATTCCTTGGTTTCAAGGATCAACATTCAGAAAATATTAGAAAAGCTGGAATTAAAACTGTGGATATTGTTACCAATTATTTTGCTGAACCAGGGAAGTTCTTGTATGAAGTTGTTGGTCATGTTGGTATAAACCCTGAAACTTCAACTGTTTTACAAATTGGTGGATTAGATACTAAAATTGCTTTTACTAGGGTTGAAGATATTGGTAATTTGATTGTCTCAGTGGCCACGACTGATCCTAACAAGATTCCTGATAAGGTTAGAGTTAAATCAGGCACAATTTCCTATCAAGAATTAATTGATAGATTTGAACAGACACATAATGTGAAATTATCCATTACTGAAAAGGTTACTGTTGATGAAGCAAAGAAGCAATTGTCAGAAAAATGGGCCAAGGGATTTAATCCTGGGGATTTCCTTTGGTATTTACATGTTATTGGTGCTTCTGGTGAACTTGATTATGAAGGAGATAATGAGTTATTTAATCCAAATGAATCTCTTTGGAAGTGGACTAGTTATTAGTTAATTGCTACTGAATGAATATGTGTCTTTTTAAATGTATACTTTGTAGTTTGTATTGAGTAAGTTTTTCCCCTGAATTATTAATTCAGGAACAATTTTATTTGACAGATTTCTACTGCAAAAGGTGGTGCTGTATGTTTAATATCAACATTTATATAACTCTCTCTTTAGTAAATACACTTGATATTTGCTCTTCCGTCTCCTCGCTACCAAGTAAACGACTAAGTAACTCCAGCAACACAAGAACAAAACAAAGAATAAACAAGAACAAGAAAAAAAAAAGAAAACTGGTGCAACTTTAACGGGGCAGAGATTGTTCTATTGTTTTCACTCACCAAAAAATAAAAAAAAAATTCATGACATATGGTTTATTCTTTTTGTAGAGGAAATATTCAAACGACAAATGCATAGTTATACCACAGATCCCAATCTTATAATAAAACCACTGTATTATTCAGGAGGTGTACCTGTATTTACACCTAGTTTAACACAATTCCATAATTTTTATCAATTTAATAAAGCAATTAATGAATATGGTATGAAATCAGGGATTGTTAAAATAATTCCACCAACATCTTGGAAAAATCAAGTTAATTCTCTGAAATGTTATAGTCATGGAAACTTAGAGGAGAATATCACTATACGTAATCCAATTGTTCAACATATCAATCAAATAAGTCCTGGAGTATATCAACAAGAAAATATTGAGAAACAAAGAAAATATTCTATTTTCCAATGGAAACAATTATCAGAACAACTGAATTTTCAACCTCCTCGAGTAAGAAAACGACTGAGGGATGAACAGGAAAAGGATGACGATTTGGAAACGTCTCCGCGAAAGTTACGAACAACACACACATCTGAATATAATATAAATATTGCTGAATTTACTGATGATCGATGTGGTGAATTAGAACGAATATATTGGAAGACACTTACATATGCTGAACCAATGTATGGTGCAGATATGATGGGATCAATTTTCCCTGACAGTATTAAATCATGGAATGTGGCTCATTTACCAAACATTCTTGATTTAATGGATCGGAAAATCCCTGGAGTAAATGATGCATATTTATATGCTGGGTTATGGAAAGCTACATTCGCATGGCATTTAGAAGATCAAGATTTGTATCTGATAAATTATTTACATTTTGGTGCTCCAAAACAATGGTATCTGATTCCACAAGAAGATAATGAACGGTTTTTTAAATTAATGAAGGAGATTTTCTATGAAGAATATAATCAATGTCATGAATTCTTACGACACAAGACATTTCTTGTATCACCTCAAGTATTGGAGAAACATGGAATAAAAGTGAATCATATTATACATCGTCAAGGAGAGTTTATAATTACGTATCCTTATGGTTATCATGCTGGATTTAATTATGGATATAACCTTGCAGAATCAGTTAATTTCGCCCTTGATGATTGGTTCCCCTTGGGGAGAGTGTCTAATAAATGTGAATGTATAAATGATGCTGTGAGTATAAATATAAATCAATTATGGAGTAAATATAAGGGGGAAGAAGTTACTCTGGTGAAGCCAACATCTAGAGTGGTTAAACCAAACAAACCAGTAAAGTCTAAACTTGAACTGGTTGTCCCTCAACAGTGTTATTTATGTCCCAATATTTTCCCCAATACATCTCCGTTATTTGATTTACTCCCAACAAATACTCATTTCAAAATCCATAGAATATGTGCTAATGTATTTTCCAATCAACTTAAACTTTCCCGAGATGAAATAACCAATCTTCACTCGATTTCCAAACAACAGAAACAATTGAAATGTAATATATGTCATCAAACAAATGGAGCATGTATTCAATGTTCCCATGCCAAATGTTCTCGTAGTTTCCATGCAAGTTGTGGATTATCTGATGGTGTTCAATTTGATATCCCCGATGTATATTGTAAATATCATCGAAGTCTTCATAATCAAGTTAGTAATTTAGTTCAGTTTAATATTAATGGGAAATATTATTACGGGAAAGTAATGGGGGATAATCCTAGTGAAGGTAGTGTTAATGTAAATGTATTACCGGGATTATTTGATGTTATTGAAGTAAGTTATGATAATATATTATGGTGTGATTATAATGAAAATATGGATTATTTAAAACAGGAAAGTACAAATGGTGATGATGATTCAATTAGAACAAGAAGTGGGAAAGTATATGATAAATAGGATAGTTTTGTATAATTAACGACAAATTTAAATTATTTTTGCAATCTACTGGTTAAAAAAGAAAAACGCGCTACCAACTACAACAGCTGGTAGCGAATATACACCACATACAAAAACATTTCTTAGATCAAAATTGTTTACACTCACATGCCAATTGTTTATTGTGATGGTAAAAAGGAAACGAAATCAACCAATTGAATCTTCATTTGAACAAATTGATTCTGATTCAGAGGAAGAAGATGAGGATTTCCATATTCCCATAGTTAAGAAGAAACTTACACCTACTTCTACACCTTCTTTACAATGGATTGACAAGTATGCACCCACTTCAACATCAGACATATGTATAAATCCCAGGAAACTAACCCAAGTTCGAACTGCTATATCTTCTATGATCAATGGTATTCTGTCTTCACGTGTGCTTATTCTTGCTGGTCCTTCAGGTTGTTCTAAATCCACTAGTGTGAAGTTATTAGCTAAGGAATTAATTGGTGAAGATTGTGTTGTTGAATATAATGAAAATTATGATATTGAAGATTTCCTAAATAATTGTCGTTATAGAATTGGTAATAATCTTGCTGTAGTACTCATTGAAGAATTACCTAACATATATCATCAACCTACTTTAGATAAATTTCGAAGAGTGATTCAAGAATGGATTAGTTATCTGGGTGAATTGCCTCCTTTAGTGATATGTCTTACTGAGATTGAATATGGGGAGAATGAAGGCAGCTCTTGGTATAGTTTGGATAATACGTTGACTGTAGATACTGTATTTGGAAAACTGTTGGTGTCTCAGGTTGAAGTAATTAAATTTAATGCTATTGCCACGACATTTTTAAATAAGACGATTTTGAATATTGTCAAGAATGAATCTGTGTTTAAAACGATAAATTCTGGGAAATTAAAAGAAGTTCTTGATCAAATGTATAAAGTCGGTGATATACGACTGATTATATCTAATTTACAATTATGGACGGTGTTTTCAACAACATCCACAGTTAATCTACGAGAGAATCAAATTAATTTATTTCACGGATTGGGGAAGATCTTATATTCAAGTTCGGAGTTTACTCTGAATCAAGATTTTCATTCTATTGATCAAGTACTTGGTCAATTTCAAGATAATTTATCGATTATAAATTTAGGATTATTAGAAAATTATCACATAAATGAACAACTACCTCTTGAATTAGCAGCGAGTATAACTAACGATTTAAGTATATCTGATTTAGGGTTGCCTGAAGTAGGTATCCGATCAACACGAGTTAATCTTAGACAAATAGAAACTAATAAACGATCAGATAAGATTAAGTTTCCTAAATATTTCAAACTGAATAGATTGGCCAGGGGTGTATCTAGTCAAATTCAAGAATATCGGAAATATATTTCTCCAACGTCAACATTCAATGATTTAAATATGATTGATGGATATTTCTTACCTTTGATATATAATCGACAACGTAAAACAAAGTATAAGTATAATCGACTAGGTGGGAGTTTTAAACGAATATACGATGAGGCAGAGATATTGTTGGAATATGATCAATTTCAAGAAGATGTAAATAGAAAGAAGTTAGAAGAAGTAGAAGAACAAAGTGAAGGAGAATTAAGTGATCCTATACTGGAGAGTGAGAATAGTGACGACGATTTTCTGGATGATCCTGAATTAGATTTACTTATATCTCAGGGAAAAATATAGATTTTCTAATTATATATATATTAAATTTACATGTATATCTGTATAAGTAATAAACATCTAGCTAAAAAGCTAGATATTTATGCCTCTAAAGCATGTTCAAAAAACTTTTCATCTTCTTCAATATTTTCCTTTATAATATCTAACCCACCTTGAAATTCCCCATTAATATATAATTGAGGAAATGTAGGCCAATCACTAAATTTCTTTAATCCTTGTCTTACAGAATCATCTTTTAAGATATCAAAGAAACCAAATCTAATTTGATGTTCTCGTAAAATCGCCACCAATTGTCTTGAGAATCCACATTGTGGTGAACTTGGTGAACCTTTCATAAATAACATAATTGGCGCTGCTGTAGTTAATTTCTTTAATCGTTGATTCAATTCATCTTCTGATTCTTCAGCAGGTGTAGTTTCCTCTGGTACTACTTCCTTCTTCTCTATAATTGGTTGGGTTGGTTGTGAATTACTAAATTGATTTAAAGCAGTAACAAATTCCTTAGGATCAGCACCCGATAATTCCTTTAAAATCGTAGCATTACGAATTAAAATGAAATAAGGAACAGCATTAACTTCAAATATCTCACTGATTTCACTTAATTCATCAGCATTAATCAGAAGAAATAATATATTAGAATCATTCGATTTTGAGTCAGCAATGGTTTGAAAAACTGAAGTCATTGTCTTACATGGTGGTGCCCATTCCGTATAGAAATATAATGCAATAAGTTTGGAACTATCACCTTGAGTGAGCTCTGTAAACTGTTCTTGAGTTTTAATTTCAATAACTGGCATATGTGTTGTGGAAAGAGTATGTGTGTTGTGGTTGATTATTAATTAGTTGTGGTAAATTTTTCGATGTCTCTCTGTCTCTGTGGTTCTGGCTTTTTTGTGGTCGTGTGAAATGGCAGAATTACGGATAGTCACGTGAGTGAAATGTAGTATTAATTATATTAGCAATTATGTGAAGTTGCATTTAGAAGGTGGATTCCTCTGGTGATTGTTTCTGTTGATATGGTAGTTCGAGAATCATTTCCTAAGAAAGGCGAGAGTGTTTATATTTAATAGCACATATCTTTTCCTTATCAAGTTTTGGTTGTGTGTATATACTGTTTGCAACCCAGTGAAAATCATACCATCAGAATAGCCAGAATAGTCAGAATAGTTTATATGTATTACTTCTAACTTATTAATGGAATATAACTCATTAAATGTAATTATCATATGTATAAGTAATTATCTCCTCGGAGGAGTGCCTATTTTTTGCAATCAATATCACATCACAACTAAGATAAAAAAAATGAACAAATCAAAGAAACAACTCTTATCAGTAACCACAACCGAGGATATCTCATAGATAACACCTTATCTATTCATTAATAATCAAACCAATCGGTGTTAATACGTAATACGTCATTTCAGTTGTTTCAAGTCGGTATTCAAACTAACAAAAATTAAGGTTATTAAAATAAATGGGAAATAACAGTTGATGCTTAAAAATATGTTCTTCTACCGCCCCGCAATGAATTTCTTCATTTCACATGACTTGTTACTAGGATTGACTGGATACGCATATTAACTAGGACTGTGAATGGGGATTTGGTGGTGGACAATCAATGGTGGACATTTACTGGAGAGTGTAGGTAATTTGCAACTAGGAATATTTGCATTTTAGAAATTTTAAGAGTAAATTGACGGAATTTACATAAATTTTGCATCCAAACTGTTACTTTTATATTGTATAACTTGTATAACTTGTATAACTTCTTGAAAACATCGATCTTTGATTTTTTTTCTTGTTTTTAATAACAAAATCCATTTTGACTTCAACTTCACACTTCAAACACTTTGTGCAATTAACTGTAAAATTATAAAACACTCAATCAATCAAATGACAAACCCCGCCTTTTTGATATATATAATTCGGATTCGGAGTTATACAAAGTAGATTTTTTTTGAAAGGTTTCATCATACTTATATTTACATATTTGTAGTTTATAGTTTAAACCTTATTTGCGTCAACCACCCTATCAAACAACACTGTTGTTCAATTAGGTTACTTACTCATCAATCCCCAACAACACCTGGTTTTTGACGATAGGGGAATACAATAAGGATCCAGTGCTATTATATCAGGTCAAAGTCCGGAGTTAGATTTTATTTTGACATGATGGAAAATGCTTGAGTATGTCCGTCCGGGTAAAAATAATAACTCGGGATAAACAATAGGACAAAGGACAAGAAAAAAAAAAGAAAAAGAAAAGTGGGGAAATTTGAGTTTTTGTACAGTTCAGACAGACATTTTTTTTTTGATTTAGTTGCGTAATAATAGTAATAACTTTTTTTTTTTTCCTTAATTCAGGATTTATCATTTGCGCTCATATCAATTTGTGGATGGATGGGCGTGAGAGCGCGCGCGCGCGGGTTTTTTTGCCCCACATGTAAGGTAATGGAATGAACTTGAGGACCAAGTTTTTAGACCCTGTCACAGATCAAAGTTGAAAAGAAAAAAAAAAGTAATGGTTGGATTCAGTGTGTACTTCTTTGGCGGGTGTTCTAATTGTAGGAAAGGGGGGAGAGTTGATCGTATAGCGTATCGTTCTTAACGGAGTTTGGTACATTCTTTTGTATATCTCACCTATTATTTTTTTTTAAAAAAAAAAAAATAAATTCTGAGCATTCATTTTTTGTTTTTTGGATGTTTTTCTGTATACCAAAAAAAAATAATTCTGTATAAAGAAAGAAAAAGAAAAATTTTTTTTTTATCCTTTCAAAAAAAAAAAGAATCAGTGACTGGAAAGATTTTTTTTCTTCTTTCTTTATTTTCCTCTCTTTCCCAGCCAATCCGATTCCCAACATTTTTCCTTCAGGAATCTTACCACAACTTGATCAATCAATCAATCAATCAATCAATCAATCAAAGTAGATCACTTGAATAAGGATACTTAGTTACACATACACACATACGCACACTGAATCCAACACACAGTCACATCTAACACTTGATACCTTTATACCACACCGTTGTTTGATTTCCATTTCCCCCAGATTTTTGTTTGTCGAATTTCGCCCCCTTTTTTTGAGGTTTTTTTTTTGGCTCCGTGGTATTGTTCAAGCCCCACAAAAAAAGGAAAGAATTTTTTTTTTAGAGATTTTTTTTGTCGTCGTATAACAAATTAACATTTCCAATCAGACACAAAAGAATTGACATCCATTCATCCACCAGGATCTTTTATAAGAACGACAGGAAAAAATAAAAAAAATTTTTTTGAACAACACACACTCACACTTCTGTCGGACCTTGTTCACACATATCACAAAAAAAAAAGCAAACTTTAAAAAAAAGTCTTTTTTTTTTGACAGGCATAAAGAGTTTTTTATTATTAGTTTTCAAACATATATATTGTCTATCATCAGACAGACATAACGAAGAAGATACAATATTGTTTACAAACACATGATTTCAGCTAGTCAACAACAGGCATTTCATATGAATTACAATAGTAACAGTTTACCACCACCTCCTCCTCCAACAAATAATGGAATAAATACTCCGATATCAATGAGTGACTCAATAGAAACTACAACTACAACAACAACTACTACTACTTCAAGTAGCAAGAAGCAAAAGAATATTCCCTTGGAGTTGACGGCATATGGTACGACACCTTCAGGTAAACCACGATTATTTGTTTGTCAAATATGTACGAGAGCATTTGCGAGATTAGAACATCTAAAACGTCATGAAAGAAGTCATACTAAGGAGAAACCATTTAGTTGTGGTGTTTGTCAACGGAAATTCAGTCGTCGAGATTTATTATTAAGACATGCACAAAAATTACATGCTGGTTGTTCGGATGCTATTACGAGATTAAGAAGAAAATCAATCAAGAGAAATGGTTCAACCGGTTCTAATACAGAACAGGGAGAAGATGGTGATGAAGGTGGAGAAGATTATGATGATGAAGATGTTGATGAGGCTATGATCGCACCTTCACGAGAGAATGTTGAATTTAATTTGAATGTATTTGATAAATCAAATGTAAACACTACCAAGGCAAAAGTGGGTAAATTGACTAGTAGTAATCTGCTGAACAAACGAAGTTCTTCAACGATGTCAACAGGATCAATTTCAACTACAGCTGCCCTTCGTAAGGATTCACTTTCTCGACAAGCTTTAGATTCTAGTAGGAAACGAGCCAATACGGGAGCAACAACAACCAATTCTTCCTCGAATATGAGACGAGGTGCGTCATTTTCTGCGCAATCGGGTGCAAATTATGCAATAAATATTCCTGAATTTAATGATATGTATCCTCATACTGATAATGTTGAATTTTCTACACCACAATTGGGACCACTGACAAATTTTATTGATGATATAAATTGGTTAAATAATTTACCTCTGATTCCTGGGTTATCTGATAGTACAACAACAACAACCAATAATAATAATAGTACTAGTGATCATAATAGTATATTTGGATATATGAATATGATTCAACCTAACCAGTCACAACAGTCGCAACAACTGCAACAACTGCAACAACAACAGACACCTATATTACCTACTCAACTGAAGGTTAAACAAGAATTTGGTTATTCCTTTTATGATGTTCCTGAAAGTATTCCATTTGAAGAACAAGCACAGGCACAAGATCATACTCAAGCAGCACATAATTTTATGACTCTAAGTCCAATTAAGCAAGAAATGGATGATGAAAATTCCATACTGGCAGTTACTGCAAACAATAATAACAACAACACTTCTACTATGAACAATGAATTAGATTTTCTTTCTGAATTGAATTCAGGATTTGATTTTAATTCTTCAGCAAAATTTATCCCTGGTGGATATTCCTTTTATGGTGACAATCCAAGTGCTAGTTCTTCAGGATTTGACACCAATTCTCCAACTGTTATATCACCTGTGGGATATCCAATATTTAACAATGACAATAATAGTAATGTTAATACCAATGGTGAGTTTCATAAGTTTACTCCTCAAGTTCCTCAACCACATATTGATCAATCAGTAATTCATAAACTTCGATTGAATAATTATTCCAAGAATAAATTATTTACTAATCATATGAGACATATGATAAACAAGTCTCTAACGAAATATCCAATTAATGGTATAATGACACCTTCAATTCCTTCCAACGAGAAGTTAGAATTTTATTTATTGAAATTTATTGATATTTTCTTGGGACATTTCCCGTTTATTCATATTTCTAAATTAAATGAATATGAAATTATGAATATGACATCGAATGAAGATATTAATAATGAAAGTTGTCGCGTTTGTTTACCCTTATTAATTGCCACATTAGGAGCATTATTAGCGAATAATAAGAATGATTCTGAACATTTATATGAAGCTTCACGAAGAACAATTCATATTTATTTAGAAAGTCGAAAAACAAGTGAAGCGAAAACAACAGTTAATCCCCTTTGGTTGATTCAATCATTGACATTACTGGTTATTTATGGATTATTTTCTGATAACGAAAATAATGTATATATTGTAATTCGACAATTGAATGCTTTAAATTCGTTAATTAAAACTTCAATTAAGACAAATAATTCACCAATTTTATTTAGTATAAATGGTGAAGATGAAGAAATTTACAACAAGTTAAATGAATGTGAAAATGAAAGTTCATTATTTGTAACTAATCATAATGATGAAATTAAATTTAAGAATAATATTAATTTACAACTGCAAATACGAATTGTGTTTATGATTTATCGATTAAGTAATTTCTTACTTATGATGTATAATGTACCCTTGACATTATCAATAAATGATTTAATTGGATTGAAAGTATCCAATAAGAATGACGATTTAATTTGGAAATTTAAGAATTATCAAGAATTGAAATTACAAGGGAAGTTACTTTCAGATTATTTAACTGGTGATAAAATTATTTTCAAAGATTTACTTGTAAAATTAACTAATGGACAGAATTGTACTTCACAATTATCACAATTGAGTAAATATGGATTCTTGTGTTTAATTCATGGAATATATGAAATTAAACAATATCAATCTATACCAGAAGTTTTCAAGATTATCGATGAAATTTCACAAGTATTACCTCTGATTGAAACAAAACAAGATTTTGAACAATTGGATTTTGTATTGTTAACAAATTATATTAAGATTTCTTCATTAATTGACTTTAAACTTGTGAAGGAACAAAGTTGGTTGAATAATTTTGAAGAATTGACAAGTAATTTCAATAAAGTATTGATGGAATCAAATAAAATTAGTGATTTGGATTATTTAAAACTTGTTGATTCTTGTTTAATGATTATAAAACTTGTATTATTTAAACTGGAAAGTTGTGAAGATTCAACTCTTGAAGGATCTATAAGAATAATTGATGAATTAACTACAACGAAAACCACTAATTTAATTCATTCTCAAATGTTATTTCATGTATTTATTATATTGACAATCTTTTCTATTAATTTAATTAAACGAAATGAATCAACAACATCACAAACAAATCCTGAATTGATTTTTCAATTAAATCATAGATTTTCCATAATATTAAAGTTATTTGAAAAAATTGAAACATTACTCAAGTTGAAGTATAATAATGATAAATTAGAATATGATTTTATTAATTTACATTTATATAATAATTCGAATCATGGATTAGAAAAATCTTTATATGTATTAAAGATTGGAGAGATTGTTTTAAATTATTTATATGATTTAAATATTAAAGTTGTTGTTTTTAAGAAATTGGCAGGTAGTTTGGCTCAAATTAGAAAGTTTTTAATTGATAATGAAAGTAGGATAGAAGGGAGATAACCTTATTCTTGAGGCGATAGATAGTCTTGAGAATAAGTGGATTACAAAGAAGTAGATTACAAAGAAGTAGAATTGACAAGGTTATTGTGTTATAGTGTATATATATATTATTATTATTATTATTATTCTTTTATAATATTATTTATTTGTTTGTATTTTTAAGTAACTTTCCTACGAGTCAAGACAAGATTGTATAAGGTTTAACATTTCTATTCAATTTATAACAGAAACTACATAAAAATGCTATTTATTCTAAGGAATATTTCTATAATGTACTTCACTTGAACTTACAAGCGATAAGCGAAAGCGAAAGCAAAAGCAAAAGCATGTATGTTCAAGTGGTCAACTTCCCTTTTCCCAAATTCCATACATAAACATATCTAAAGGTTGATTATTACTAGTATTACTTGTATCAAACACTGACAGTGTAGTACTATTTGAACTTTCTGATAAATATTGATCCATTGATTGTCCCATAGTTGCCATTGGTAATAATGTTCCAAAATTATCTATAAAATCATCATAATTAAATATTGGAATCTTGGGTTTAACCTCTTTAACTTCTTCTGGTGGTTGTTCTTGTTGTTGTTTAAATTGTTGAAGTTGTTGAGATTGTTCCTGTTGTTGTTCCTTTTGTTGTTCCTGTTGTTGTTTTTGCTGTTGTTTATTTCCATACATATCAAAACTAAACTTGTCCATTAATTCCAATTGCATCATTTCCACAACTTCATAAAATCGTTGAGCCATAATATTCCTACCACTATAAAATTGAAAAACCCGTTTAGAAGAATTAAGATATCCCATTGAATTAATTCTCAGATAATCCTCATGTTGTCCTTGATACGTCAATTCATGATACAATATCGACAATCCAATGATTAAACTAGCCATGAATGTTGCATGTACTACTCCATAAGATTCTACTCTCATTGGAAGGAATTGAATATATCCTACATAATAATCAACTAATTGTATCACAAGGATTGATGACTTAACTGTTGCCTTACCGAAATTACATATGGCAATTTCTTGTAGGGATTTAGCATGAGGTTTATTTGGTTTCTTGCGTTTTCCAGCTTTGGTAAATATAATATACATGAAAAATGGACGACATAACAAGATAATATTGTATAATTGAGAAAGATGAACTAATAATAAAGGTATCTTGGCATCTCGTATTGTGGTTGTCGTTATATTTGAACTATTTTCAACAACTTTATCAATTTGTATAGAACTAGGTAAATTCAAAGACCAAAGTTTTAATTCAATAGCTAATTTCTCCGCCGTTATTCCATTCAATTTATGATTATATATATTTCTTACAATATTCCCTGATATACGTGATAATTTTGTCGTTTCAATAAGACAAGTTAATCGTTGACATTTAATAGCCTCTCCATCTTGATTCACATCATATATTTCTTCATTGTCAAAATCATCATAATCATAATCATCTATAAGTAATGGACGACCATGTAAAAGTGAAACAATATGATCATTCACATATAAACTCTTGAATAATTTTCTTCGATGACGAATATACCCTTGATCTTCAAATGAATCATTAATAAACTTTCTATGTAATCCTAAAGCTTGGGCATTACGTATAGCAGTTCCTAACATTAACCAAGCAGTATTTCTTTGTTGTACTGCTTGATAATAATAATATGCAAGAGCATATGCTTCTGTGACCCAAAGTTTGTTCTTGTTCGTGTATCGATTAGTTAAATCAAGGGCAAATTCAAAATAATTTCCTGCTGGTGTGGTAAATTCATCTACTATTGGATCTTGACATAATTCAGCATATTTTAATCCAATTCCAATAACCATATTAATTAGTGCAATTTTATCTGGAGAACAATTAGCATATCCTGGTTGAGAATATACGAAATCTATGGTGTTTTTCGTGAAATAAGTATTATCAAATATATAACATACTTGATTAATATTAATTTGATAAATTTCAAATATTCGATTAAATGTAGTACGAGTAGGTAATGTTGGAGTATCTATCTTATCTTGAGTCTCATCGGGTTCGTCTATGATCGGACATATACATTCGCGTTCCGTGAATTTTGAACTGCCTAATTTATCCTGGAAAATCGATCTACATTCAAATAAAAATGACAATGGTGATGTTTCTCCAATATATCGTAAATTCCCTTGAGAATTAAATATCAATTCAGGTGAATGATCTTGTTTCACAACTATATTACTTCCTGTTTCTCCTTCTAATTTAACACCATCTCCAACTTTATGTAACGGGAATATAACTAATGGTTGATAATGTACAGGAATATTTGTTTTCTTTGTTAATAAATTTAAAGTTTGATTGTCTATAGTGGTAGTGGTAGTGGTAGTCGTGGTAGTCGTGCCAATACCATTCATCACACCTATTTTCCCATCTTTTTTAATTTTTCGTTTTTTATTCTTCCGACGAATTGTACGTCGATCTATAATACTAAATACACAATCTAATTTCTTCTTGGTACATAAAATACATGGTGATTTACCACTGCATTTAAATTTCCGTTTCTTACAATAATCACATGCTCGAGAAACTTTTGTTCGTTTAACTATAGTATCATCTTCTAAATCACTCATAATTACTTTAAAGAAGAAGAAGAAGAAATGTGTGTGTGTGTGTGTGTGGTATAGATTACTAATTTTTGATTAAATTCTTTTGATTTAGAGAATAATTTTAATTTTGTGGATGTATTTTTTTTTTTTTGTATTGTTTGTTTGTGGGGGAAATGTCAGGGCGGGACGGGACGACACACAACGGGGTTTTTCTTTTCTTCTTTCTGTCCCTCGGTTTAATTACTCCGAGTAAACGGCACCAACAATTGACATAGAACACACTACACAGAATACTCTTGTTTTACTATATTTATATTTATATATATATATATCTATAAAAGACAATGTAATGTATTACCACCATTCAGGAGCATCACTTCCATTTGGACGAGAAACACATTTATACCCCAATTCAAGACTTTCAAATTCACAAACTGGTCTTAAAACTCGAATAGTCCCCTTAAACCCCTCACTTTCCATTGATGTAAAATAATGATCATTGTTTAAAATATCAGGTTGTTGTTTTAATAATGCCTTTAATGCAGTATTACTAATCTTATCCACACTATCATAATAATGTAACTTCAAGAAATCGGTGAAAATAGGATTTTCTAATACTTGATTTTGCCATATTTGATCAGGATAACTTCCTTGTTTTAATAATAATAAATCATATTGTACTAAACTTGATTTAGCCCAATATGACCCACCAAATTTATTTCTCTTATATATGGCAACTAAAATAGCAATAGCTACCATACATCCCGTACCATAATCACTCATGGGGAATGGAGGAACCATAGGTGCATCATGGCCCATACTTAAACCTTGAGTCCAGGCAACACCTGAAGCACAATCAGCAATTTGTTGCCAACCAGCACGACCACTCCATTCACCTGAAAATCCAAAACAATTTTCACTACCGTAGATATACCCTTTATTACGTTGTTGAGCAAATTCCGCTAATTTTTTAGGTCCATACCCTAATTTTTCAATAGCGCCAGCACGATATCCATCAATTAAAATATCAGCATCTTTTAAAAGGGCTTCAAATTTTATTCTATCTTCTGGATTTTTCAAGTTTAAGTTTGTGGTATGTTTTCCCATATTTCCATCAACTTGGAAGAAGGGAACATCAGGTAATGTATCATCAGCCGTGACTTTGATTACTGTAGCACCATACTCAGCTAAGATTTTCCCAATTGTTGGACCAGCAATAATTCTACATAATTCTAATACTTTAATACCTTCAAGAAGTTTCTTGGAAGTTGTAGGTGTAAATGGAACTGGAGAAGATTCAGTTTCCAAAGTTTCCACTTCAAATTCTGGAGTGGAACTAATTGTTTTCCCATGAGGAGTTTCCAAGAATTGTTCCGGTTTTAAAGCTTCAATACCTGCTTGTTTATGTTGAACATTTAATTTTTCTAATTCATCACAAGTGTAATTATCCAATTTATCTTGATAAATCTTGACAATTTCATTATAATCAGTCATACCTGGAATAAAAGTAGGTAATCCAATCATTTCCAAAGTAGTATTAGCTTCTAAACTACCATGAATATGATAATATCTCTCATCCTTGGTACGATATAAATTAGCACTCATTCTACGGTATGGATCAGATTGTGCTTGATTTAAATCAGTAGGTTTTAAATATTTTAAAACTTCGATTTTATCCCCTTTGAAAAATCCATTTACACTAGCACAATAAGTAGACATAAGAAATAATAATGCATGTTGTAAATCAATTTTAACCCTGTTGTCAACTTGAGGGAATCGAGAATGAGCAATACCTAATGCCACAGTAGCCTCAAGTGCCTTTAATGCGGAAATCATTTCTGTTTGTTTTAAAGGACAGGGAACAGAAAGTTGAGATCGACCATTATGGAATTGGATTTGTTCACTGAATTGTTTTAATTCATTGGGGATAAGTGGTTGATTAATAAGGGTTTGGAAAATACGTTGAGTTTCTGTAATAGGAGAATAATCGTCGATGGTCATGATGATAGTGTAGAGAAAGAAGAGAGGAGAGGAGGAGGAGAGAGAAATTTATTTTGGAATTAGTTTCGTTTATGTATGAAAAGTTAAATTGTGTAATAACGGAAATATCTCCCCTGTCAATATTTATGGTAGTTGATTTTTTCTTTCTTTTTTTTTGTGTGGTTTACGGGTAATTTGGTAAATCCGTTATTTTTGTTTGCTTGCGGAAATTACAACTACGGGGAAGAAGCACAGAATTTTGGGGGCAGAGACCAGAACCTTGTCGGAGATTTCACAGCAAAAACCGGGATATAAACCATGCAGGAGCACTTTAGACAGAGTCCCCCCGATGTGTTCCGATTAAACAAGTTACAAAAAAGTATGTAATATCTATTAACTATATACTAACTATTCAGCCATAGCCTTAGCAGTAAGACTAGGATCTAAATAAACTTGATAAAATTCCATTTTCAAATCTTTATTCAACTTCATTAATGCTGCCCATTCACTAGTGACATCCTTACCATTAATCAATTTATAATCAACATATCCATTAATTAAAAGTGTAGTATTCAGGTCATCTACACTAGCAACGTGTTCAACAACATGATGACGATGAGTAACTACTTTCCACATCCCCTGACGTAACCCGGTTATTTCTTCATGACCTTTAACTCTAGTTGAAGCCATTATTAAGGGGGAATCCTGAGTAAAGAAACTTAAGTATGGATCACGAGTAGTTCCACTTTGTGGTGGTGGGGTATCAGATGCCAAATAAAAATCAGTAATGAATTTCTTGATTGGAGAAGTTATACTAGGAGAGAATTTACTCATTGTGTATGGTGTAGCTTCAACAAATATGAATGAAAAGATAAAGTTGGAATTCCTTTGAAATACTCTCTTTGTTATATCCTTGACTGAAAAAGTTTTGTGGTAAAAACGGAAATCTCTTTGATATTATTACATCACAAACATAACTTTTTTACATGCATCAACGGATCTTCCTAATTTGGTATTTCCGTAAAATCTACATAATTTTTCACCTATTTCCCCCACTTTATTAATCAAAGAAATATCCTAAACTTGTCTTGTTGTCTTTTCTCTTTAACTCTAACAATGATCAGTGCATTCACCAAGACTAAACAATTCTATACCCTTCTTAATCCCGGAGCTTCAACCGTCCTTGTATTTCTTCATGGACTTGGTTCTTCACAAAATTTCTATTGGTCCTTAGCTACTAAATTATCTCAACATCATACTATATTATTGATTGATCATGAAGGTGCCAACAAGTCAGCATTAAACAAGAAACAATTAACTCTTGCTGATTTAGCTAATAATGTCCGTGATACCATACATGAATTGGAATTACAGAGTAAGAATATTGTCTTGATTGGTCATTCAATGAGTGGGATGCTTGTTAATTATATTAATTTATATAATAATCTAAATGTTGTTAAATCGGTACTTATTGGTCCAGTACATCCTACTCCTAAATTAACACAAATATTCACTGATAGAATCACAAGTTTACAAGAATCACAATCATTAATTCCATTTTCAAATACTATTCCTGAAGCAGCAACTGGGAAACAATGTAGTGATTTAAAGAAAGCATTCATTAGGCAATTAATCCAGGGAAATACGGTTGAGGGTTATATTGCTAATTGTGCCGCCATCGCCAGTGGTGCAAGTTATAATTTGGATTATTCCCAGATTTCTGTTCCTACTTTGGTTATTTATGGGAAACAAGATATGACTGCTCCTTATATTGGTTGTGTGGAAGAGATTGTTACAAGTTTACCTAATGTTAAAGTTGCTTCGCTTGATGTTGGTCATTGGTTAGTTATTGAAGATGATGAAGGAGTATTAAAGGAAATCCAGAACTTCATTTAGACTAGACTATATAGATACATATATACAGTTATTCTTTCGCTCCTTCAAATAATAAATCATTAATCCCGATATTATACATAAACGCATCCAATTCATTCCTACTCTTTTCCGTGTTATTAGTAGCAATTGAATTTGAAACTGAAGGAACAAAGAATTGTTGAAAATTCATTAAATGTTCTATTTCTGTTGATGTGGCAATTTCAAACGTATGCGGGAAACTCAGGGGCAGTTGTAAATGTGATTGTATCACTGGTGGGGTTTTCGATGGGTATTGAGGTTGAGAAGATACTGATTCTGGAGAATCAAAATTTAAATGAGGTGGAAGTGCTGATTGAAAGGGACTTGGAATGGCAAGAGAACTGGGTTGTTGCTGTGGTTGTGGTTGTACAGTCTGTGGTTGTGGTTGTGGTTGTACTTGGGGATATCCTTGATAATGTTGGGGTTTTCTAAATGCATTCTCTAATGCTCGATACATCTTTGTTACAATCGCATGAAATCGACAAGCAGTAGCACTTATTTCACTATAATATAACAATATTGATTTTGCAACCATTAATTTCTCGGCCAATATTTCAATAGTAAATTCATCTGGTTGATATATATTCGTTTGTCGATATAATATCGTTAACCCCAAGATCAATGATGCCATAAAGCAACAATTTACCAATACATACAGTTCCATTCGATGAGGATTATGTTCTTTGAAAAAATGAATCAATTGAATCATAAGCACCGAAGATTTGATGCTGGCAGCACAAAAATTGGCCATTATTGCTTCTTGTTTACTTCGTTTCCCTCCTGGAGAATCATGGGTTCGTTTAAATAATAAATACATGAAAAATGGTTTAGATAATAAGATAATCCCATATAACTGTGACATATGAATGAGTAATAATCCATAATTATCCAGTTTTACCTTATGTAATGGGTTTTCTGCCGGTGATGTAGTATTACTATTACCACCACCAATATCTAAAATCTTATCGATTTGAATTGAACTTGGTAAATTAATTGACCAAGTTTTTAAATCAATTGCAATACGTTCTGCTCGAAGTAAATCAACAATTCCATCAATATAAAAGTTTTGAATAATTTTCCCTAGTATTATGGCAATTCTTGCATTATGATTCAAACAAGTATATTGTAAATCAAGAGTACCATCAGATAAATATACTGCATCATCATCTCCTGCATCATCCCAATCATAATCACTAATAAGTAAAGGACGACCAAGTAAGATTGACGATATTCTATCACAAATATACAACGATTTCCAAAGTTTCCGACGATGAGTAACATAATCAGGGTCTCTGAATGATTCATTAATGAATTTTCTATGAAGTCCTAATGTTTGAGCATTACGTATTGCTGTACTTAACATTAAGAATGATGTACTTCGTTTTGAAGTTGATTGATAATAAAAATATACCAAGAAATAAGCTTGAGAAAGCCAAAGCTTTCCATCATCGATTATATTGCGCATAAGGTTAAATCCACTCTCAAAGAAATCTGTGGATGTCACTTGTGCCGGTTTCATTTCTTCAACAAGATAACTTTGTGCTTTCTCAGCAAAGAGTAAACCTAAGGAAAACACTAAATGAAGTAAGGAAAGCTTTTCCGGTGGTGCTCGTATTGGATTTTCATAGATATAATCAACAATATTGATTCGAAAATCTCGCATATCGAAAATATACCAAGTTTGATTGATATTCGTATCGAAAAATTTAATCATTACATTACAATGATCACGACGAGGTAATTGCATTGGTGGCACGATATTAATCTTGGCAGTACCATCAATGATATTTACTCCCTGAGGATCTCCCGTGAATTCTGAAGGTCCAATAGTTGTTGAGAATATACTTCGACTTTCAAATAGTAAGGATAATGGGCTACTCTCACCAATATATCGTAAATTCCCGGCAGTATCAAACAAAAGTCGTGTAGATTTCCCACTATCATTAGATAAACCTGTTTTACCTTTTGATTTTGATGAACCATGACTATGAGTGCTGGTAGGAGAATCCTTATGTTCGGTACTGGCATCAGATCGTTTCCTCTTGCGTTTGCGCGAAGAGTCATGATATTGGCTCGAGTTTGTTGTGCTTATACTTTTAAATTGATCACTAGTTGTATCTTGCTGTAGTGGTTGTGATTGTGGTTGTGGTTGTTGCTGTGACTGTTGCGGTTGGGGTGGTTGTGGTTGTGTTTGGGTCTGTAGTTGTGTTTGTAGTTGTACTGTTGGTAGCACTTGTTGTTGTTGTTGTTCAACCACCACGGGACTTTGTTCTATTTCTTCTTCTTCCTCATAATCTTCTTCATTACTGGTGCTTGTCAGACTTCCACTTTCCTTTTGCAAGGGGAATGAAAGTAAAGGTTGCAAACTCTTGGGAATATATCCTGGTCGTTCAACAGCAGTGGTAGCTTCCACTGCTGTTACTTCTTCATGCAGTTGTTGCTCTTCTGGTGACTTATCAGATGATTCATTGATATTACTTATCCCTGAAGATATATTACTACTCATTCTGGTAGACATATGTTTTTTAGGACTTTCCTGAGGAATCTCAGATTTCACTGACATTTGAATCAGATTTTGGCGATTATTTATTGAAACATTTCCCGACATAACACTAACGGCAGTGACTGTAGAACTACTTGATTCTCTTCGTCTATCATTTCTTTCCTTATTATGTTTTGTAGTTCTTCGATCAATCATACTAAATTGACAGGGAATTTTCTTTTTGGAACATAGATCACATGGAGCTATTCCACTACATTTATATTTCCGTTTCTTACAATAATCACATGCCTTAGTGACTTTCTTTCGTGGTTCACTGGTAACAAATTGTGTCATTGTGTCAGGCATCTCACATACACACTAACACTAACACACTAACACACACACACGGTAGTTTGGTTTGGTAGTTGTAAGAAAAAAAAAATTGGCAAATGGAAGAAGAAAAAAAACAATCACTTTTTTTCCTGTGTGTCTTGACAAAGACTTTGTGTGTCAGTGTCAATGTCAATTGTACTGAGGAGGAGGAAGAGGGGGCTCATTTTTGCAGTAATTTTTTAAATTTCTATATATAAATACGATCTTGGCAGGAAATATCAAATCATCTGGGCTCAAACTGGTTCTTGGAACGTAAACATTAGAAACTTCTCATGGTTACAATATATATTACAATATATATTGTTGTTGCAAATGGGAAATATAACAGCGTAAACTAGATATACATTTACATACTTTGTAAGTTAGTAAAGACACAAATGTCTCATGGGGATATCACCTTTTCTTTACGTCTTGGTAGCATCCTGGAACTATCCCGGAGGTACATTATTACCTTCAACTAGAGATCTACACACACGCATACACACACGCACATTATGCAATCCGGAAATACCGAAAAAAAAAAGACAATGTCAAAAATGCGGGGACTGTAAGTTGGTGTGCATGAAAAAAAAAAAAATTTTTTTCTACATTTTCTTTAATTTCCGGTTTACGACTCAAAACATCCATGGGGTAATATCCGGAGTACATATTAGATATTACACACTACACAATCATTCATAAATAAACAAGCATACATTATCAAGATATAAAATAAGATCTAAATACCGAGTCCAGCTCTAAGCCTTGAGTTTAGCAATCTTTTCAGCAATAGCCTTATGATGAGCTTCTAATTCTTCTTCAATACTCTTATGTTTAGCAACAACACTAGCTCTAGTCTTTTGAATTTCTTCTTCTAAAGTTAAAACAATATCATAATCTAATCTATTTTGTACACCTTTATCACCCAATTCCTTATCATCTGATCCAACCTTCTTAAAATCAACAATAATATCATCTTTAACTGCGAAAACAGAATCATCTTTAGTATATTTACATTCACGATCATAAATTTGAGTAATTAAAGTATGGAATTCTGGATGAGAGACTCTCCAATGAATATGACCTGGTCTCATTGGATGTCTATCCATCATTTGTAATAAATCTCCTGCAGGACCATCATAAGGAATAGGATAAGCAGTTGGTCTTAATCCAATAAAGGCATATTTCCCTTCGGAATCAGCATAGAAAGTACCTCTTAAATTATAATCAGGTTGATCGGGATCTTGTTGTTCATATAATCCATTTGGAGCACAATGCCAAACTTCAATCTTGGCTCCAGCCAAGGGTTTACCAGTAGTATCAGTAACTGTACCACTAACCCAAGTCTTTTCCCCACCAACTTCCTTTTGAATAATAGATCCACCATATGGGTATTCTGGAGAATTGTCTCTATAGAAAGGACCAATAATAGCAGAAGAAGTATGACCAACAGAATCAGAAGCATGAGTTAAAGTATCAACTAAGGCTTCTAAACCAAGAACATCAGAAACAAGAATACCTTCGTTTCTTCTTTCATCAGACATTTGTCCAATACGATTAATAAAATCAACACCAAACATCCATTCATCGACGGTAATGTGGTTTTCTCTGGTGAAATCATGAATATGTTGAATTAAAGAAGTAAGAATTCTTCTTGATTTTGGAGTGGCCTTAGGACCAAATGAACCTTTGACGTAATCAGTAAATTCTTGAGACATTGTTAGAGTTGAAGTGTGAGTGTTTGTTAGATAATGATATAAAACAGAAAAGTTGAAAATTGGGAAAGAGGAATTTGTTCAGGTTTATATATTATTGAATCTACCCCACTAGGGGAAGTATGAGAAATCCGATATAAATGATTTGTTAACTTCAAAAAAAAAAAAATTAGTTAGATGCCGTAGTTGCATAAATCCGCGATCTTTTTTTTTCAATAGTTAGGGTCCCCCTTACTTATTTCCACAAAAAAAACTAGCACATCGTACATTAAGAACTATCACAATAACAACTCCATGTTTTGATTTATTGCTATTTCCGCAAATTTTTTTTGTTTTTCCCCAAACCTTAAAAGAAACTTTTTTGTACTTGACACAATGACGGATAAACATTTTACCAGAAGTTTTTTTTCTTGTTACTATCTGCACTACTCCACAAAATAAAAAACGGAGTTTGGTTGGTGCCCCTCCGATACGCGATCCGACAAGGTGATAATTTATGACCGATAGTTATTACACATAGTATATCGGCCATTGTTTTTGAAATTATGATCTGATTTTTTTAGCGGAGGTGTAGTTTATTATTATTTTTTTTTTAGTTGCTGTCTCCGAGATATAGAGTTTACGGAAGTCCGTGTCTTACCCCAACAGATTATAGATTTCCCCACTACATGGGTGTATTAATCATACGTTCCGTTATTGAACTGAACGGATATCCATTAGTTGGTGTGTGTAAAAGGATATCGAACATGTAGTAGTAGGTTTACTCTGTCTCATGGTTTGATAGGAAGAGGTTGGAGAAGTAGAAATGAATCTTCGTTAAATGTACTGTCAAGTTATGAGATATAAACTAACCAACAAGGATCTATAACCAACAAGAATATATAACCAACAAGAATATATAACCAACAAGAATATATAACCAACAAGAATATATAACCAACATCTCCTTGGTAATATTAAATTCTTGCGGATTCTAACCTATGAAAATTGCGGATTTGTAAGCAAGGAAAATGGGGAAATGTGTTCGTATTTTTTTTTCACAACAAAAAAAATAACGGAAATCTTAAAGAATGGGTTGCAACACAACTAAACAATAAAGAAAACATCAGTCTAAAAATGGGGAAAGCCTTTGATTTACAAATTAGAAAGTAACCGGACTGACATTGTAAACTAACAAAGGAAGTCATTGTGTCTCCCCTCCCCCCGAGGTTTTCGAACTTCCCTTGCTTTGCTAAGTCTAGTAGATTTTTCTATAGGCTTCAGTTTCAAGATAATTAACTTAAAGTTTGTAAACTTGCAATAATGCACACTATGTTTTATAATATGATAGTGTAGCTTGCTGTAAGTCGATTCGGAAGTTGCCACCAAGGTTGACATTAAGGTACTTGATTCTGAAGATACTCTTGTTAACCAGTTTTCTAGTGAAGCTACTAAACTGGAAACTGTTTCTAATAAACTTACAATTAACAAACTAAAATTATGGTATGCAATTGGAAGAAATTAATGGTGAATGTTACGATGTTTAACAGGATTTCTTGAATTAAATCGGTGATTTTATCAATGATGGGGGTTTTGTTTTTTTGTCATTTCAGTCTTGGTTTAATTTGTTAACTTCTAGTTTTAAGTTGGATAGTCACAGTTTGGTACTATCTGTATGACCAATCTATAATTTCCAACTAATGAAACAACCATTAATCTAATGCTTCTTGATTAAAATCACATTAGAGATCAATCATTCCCATATTATAACACTTTGCACATTATTTCAAATATGATTGGTAAGATTATCCCCCAGACGATCACAGGCATTCATTTTCAGCTCATTTGAACACATCTAAAACTATATCACAGCCATCCCGAGATCAGATTACGTGAGCAATGTGTTTCTCGGTTTTTTCTCGGTGTTTACGGAGATATGTTCCTTGCCCAGAGTTGGAAAAAAATATCCAAACTTTGTCAAAATTGTGGTGTCAAAACCCTAGTTTTAACTTAAAAATTACCTTGACACGGCTATTAACGGTTGAATTCGTATATGAACCATTTCCATCTTTCAATTGTGATTTATTAACTTTCAATAGTACTTGTCCAAGGTTATTACATTTTTGCAGTGTGTGGCGCATCGGACCGTCGCACCCCACACCCCCCTTCCTTGTTCGGATTACCAATTTCTCATACAAAAATGCTAATTTCTTACTAATCAAACAATGAAGCTTTGGCAAGTATAAATAACAGCAACAACACCCGATTTTTTTTTTAATTTCTTCAATTGCTTCAATTTCTTCAATTCATCTTCAATTGTGAACCATGGTCAATCCTATTAAATTATATACATTCCCTACTCCTAATGGATTCAAAGCTTCAATCTTTTTAGAAGTTTTGGGATTAAAATATGATGTTGAAACTGTGGATATTCGTACTGGTGAACAAAAACTGGATTGGTTTGTAAAACTTAATCCCAATGGTCGTATCCCAACTTTAGTTGATTCCAATACTGGGATTACTATTTCTCAAACTGGGGCAATTTTACAATATCTTGCTGATACTTATGACAAAGAACATAAATGGTCTTATCCTCATGGTACTCCGGAATATTATAAACAATTGGAATATTTAACTTTCCAAGTGGCTGAAAATGGTCCTATTCAAGGTCAAGCTAATCATTTTATCGTTTTTGCTCAAGAAAAGATCCCTTATGCTATTGATCGTTATTTGACTGATGTTAAACGTATTTATGGTGTTTATGAAGATATTTTGAGTAGAAATCAAAAGGGGATATATCTTGTTGGTGATCGTTTTACCATTGCTGATATTGCCTTGTATGGTTGGGCAAGATCTTTAACTAGATTAGATTTGGATATTCATAATTGGCCAAAATTAGGTAAATGGTTTGACGCCTTGAGTGAAGTACCTGGAGTTCAAGAAGGATTAAAAGTGCCTACATTGTAAGTATGTATTAGTTTATTATAATAAATAGTTTGTTTTATTTAATATAAATACCAAAGTATTCCTAATATAGATGATAATATAATTAAAATTTGTAATTGATTAAAATAAATGGAAATTTTCTTAGTTAATTCAAGCAGTTTGTTCAATTCAGGTAATAATTGTTTTTCGAAATTAGTACATAAAAACAAACGTTTATCAATTAAATAATATTTGGCAAAACTATTGGATAATCTATTAGTATACTCGTCAACATTTATAAATGTTGTGTCTTCAACATCGATTGATTTTCCTGAACTTTTAAGTTGATTTTGTTTTTGTAATATTTGATTCAATTGTGATTTATATTTTATTCTTACTGGTGATGGTGAAGGTAATCTAACAACGACGGGTGTATAATATGGAGGCGGCAGTTTTGGAGGAATAACTTCAGTCTCCTCTAATACACTATTCAATTGAGTTTTATAATCCAAATCTCTAGTTTCCGAAATCTCCGATATTAAGGGAACTTCCTTTATATCAGAATAGGTGTGTTTTTCAAGCACTACTGTTATTTCCTCACTTCTCTCACGTTTAATATTATCTTTCAACTTTCTCAACTTTAATTTAATTTTCTTGAATTTATGTTTACATCGAGTAACAAGTTGAATACTTTGCGGTTTGGGAGATAAGAGTAAACTCCTATTAATTGTAATCATGTTGAATATGTAACCATGTGTAGTAACAGTAGTAGTAGTGTACAGTCAGTTTGTACAACTTGACAGACTTAGTTAGACATATACTAATGTAAATAAAAGGAAAAACTAGTGAATGGCAAAACAAATCACGTAGTTTATATAAGAAGGATTAAAACAAACGTATAATTCTGCGTATTTACACTAAAAAGAAAAAAATATACATACAAATGTATATAATGTCAAAATCTTATTTTAGTAAGATGCGGGAATAAAACAAAAAAAAAAAAGAAATGTAACTTTAAAAAACAATGAAACTATGATTCACACCCCTCATCTAGTAATATCATATGACCAGCCTCATTTCAAGTAACCCGATATTACCGTAGTATCAAACTCCATCTAGTTATAAAGCCGACAAAAAAGTCGTATGTTTTTTGAGTTCACATGATATGTAGACATCTCCGTGATAAACCTTTGTGCATGGCAAGTGTTATTTTCCCCCCGCACAAGATTAAGCTCTTGGGTATGATGGAAATTCATGAGTATGTCAAATAATGGCTGGTGTGGTTAGATAATGTAGATTTTGTATTAACAACCGTTGTCAATTCATCGTTTAAAGATAATGTGGAGAACGAAAAAAAAAAAAAGTAAATACCCCGTAATTAAGCTTATTGTTGCTAATCTTTGAATAGTATCTTTTTGCGTGAATTTTGCTTTAAAATATTCTAAATGAGTTTAGTGGTAGGCTTTTTTTCAGGTATGAAGAAGTAAGTTGCTTCTTGCTTTTTTACATAGTTTGAAATCGGTAAGATCAAATTATGCTGTGGGATTTTCATATATGTTCCTCGGTTTTATTTAAGGTTATATAATTCAGAGAGAGAGAATTTCAGATTAAAAAAAAAAAGGAATTTTTGCAGCTAATACATTTGAGCTTGACAGGATGCAATATTCTGGAATGTAATAATTTTTTCAAATTTGTTATACCGAATATTAATATTCTTGAATTTTTCTATATTGTTTGGCCTTATTACTTCTATATTGCGTTGTATCTTAGGATTTAGGTGTGTGAGAAGATGGTGGTTCTTAATTTTGTCTAGTAATTCTTCAAATTTGTTCCAAAAATATTACATGTCTATATCTTCACAAAAAATAAATGTTTCTTCATATAACAGAATTAATTCAAATATTCTAACCCTATAGTTATGTATAATGAACTCATTAAATGAAAAATTCCATTGAAAGGTCTAAAATCACAAGTTTTAAATCAGAAATATTCTACCAGTTAAAATAAGTGATTTATAAATTTTGAAAAAAATAAAGCCTTTTTAGCTTAGTGGTAGAGCGTTGCACTTGTAATGCAAAGGTCGCTAGTTCAATTCTGGCAAGAGGCAATATTTTTTGAATAATTTTTGAATAATTTTTTTATTTCCTTTATAAAGGTAGTCTTCCATTTACAATGATGTTTGTGAACAAACATCACTATCTAGAAGTGATAGTCTAATATTGCTTTTGTTTTCCCAATTTGAAAACTTCTTCAATTTTTTTATAGTGCCATTTTTCTTGTGAGACAACACAACGCAACAACAAGAAAAAAAAATTATATAGAAGGCAAAAACTTATCCCCTTTGTCAAGCAACATTACTTCCAAATCAATACATCATCATGTTTTCTCGAAGTCTCTACAATGAGATACGACTACTTAGTAAACATCACGTACCAACACATCATTTACAAACATGTAAATTTTCCTTATTAAGAGCAGCAAGTAAATCATCAACATTAGCTTCCCCCTCCAATCGAATGATGAATGTAACTAGATTCAATTCACGAGTGATTGTCTCCACTAGACAATTTGTGTTTGTTAAAATATTGGCTCGTGCCGCTAAAGCTCCGGCATATATTGGTGGTAGTGTTCTTGCTGGTGGGTCTTATGTTGCCTATAAGGCAGAACAAGCTTCTAATTATACTCAGGAGAAATTATCTCAGATTAGAGATTTCACTGATGGATTTTTTGACAAGACGGGTGAGTTTCTTAAGAATGCGGGGAGACCACAAAGTACCGGCGAGGGAGGTGGTGGTGAGAATGGTGGTGGTGGAAATGGTAGTGGCACAACAATTGGCGCTGCTGCTGTAGTTGGATTATCAGCTGAAGATGACGAAGAAGAAGAAGAACAAGTTGAATTGGAAGAAGAAGAAGACGATGAAGAATTTGAAAATGATGAAACTCAAAACCATATGTTAAACTTAACTCGACAAATGATTGAAATTAGAAATTTATTATCATCCATTGATCATGATGGAATTAAATTACCTTCAATCGTAGTCATTGGTTCACAATCCAGTGGGAAATCTTCTGTATTGGAAAGTATAGTTGGTCAAGAATTCTTACCCAAGGGAAACAACATGGTCACGAGAAGACCCATTGAATTAACATTAGTAAACACTCCCGAATCAGCAGCAAATGTTGCTGAATTCCCTGCATTGAAAATGTATAATTTAACTGATTTTGAACAAGTACAAAAGATCTTGTTTGATTTAAATATGGCAGTACCTGTAACTGACGCAATTTCCAATGATCCAATTCAAATCACAATAAAATCACCTACTGTACCTGATTTATCCCTTGTTGATTTACCTGGATATATTCAAGTTGAAGCAGCTGATCAACCAATTGAATTAAAAAACAAAATTCGTGATTTATGTAATCGATATTTGGAAGCTCCAAATGTTATATTGGCAATTTCGGCAGCTGATGTCGATTTGGCTAATTCCAGTGCATTAAGAGCTTCAAGAGTTGCCGATCCTCGAGGAGAAAGAACAATTGGAGTGGTTACCAAAATGGATTTAGTTGATCCAGAACAAGCCAGGAAAATATTAACCAATAAGAAGTATCCCTTGAGATTAGGGTATGTTGGAGTAATTACTAAAGCACCCAATACCATTAAATCTTCTGGGACATTATTCTCACGTAAGAATTTAACTGGCCATCAAGCATTTGTTGCTCAACAAAATTTTGAATATGGATATTTGAGAGAACATAAGGATGATTTTTATCAATGTAATGTAGGTACAAGAACTTTACGGAAAAAATTAATGCGAGTATTGGAGAAAACTATGGCAGCTTCATTAAGACCTACTCATTTAGCAATACAACTGGAATTAGAAGAAACTGCTTATCAATTTAAAGTTGAATTTAATGATCGTCCCTTGACTCCGGAAATGTATTTGGCAAATAATATCGATATGATAAAATTAGGTGTTAAAGAACTTAGTCATAATTTTGCGAGACCGGAATTACGAGCATTATTAAAGAATGAATTAGATCAACGAGTATTGGATTTATTAGCGGAAAGATACTGGAATAAACCATTTGATCTTAAAAAAACCACTAATATTGAACTTGATTTACGAGAATTAGCCAAGATTACTAATATAGATGATGATATTTATTGGCATAAGAAATTAGATTTAACTACTGGATCATTGACGAAATTAGGCGTGGGGAGATTATCCACTAATTTAATCACCAATGCTTTGTTTACTGAAGTGGAAAACCTAGTAGATAATACTCAATTGAGAAATCATCCCATGGCAAAGTCTGCAGTCAAGGAAGCAGCGAAAAATGTCTTGGGTGCGAAATATTATTCCACTGCTGATCAAGTGGAGAATTGTATAAAACCATACAAGTATGAAATTGAAGTTGAAGATCGGGAATGGCAGACTTCCAAGGAGAATGCTGTTAGTTTGCTTCGCGAAGAGATGAAACAATGTGATGAATTGTATCTGGAATTAAAGAAACAAGTTGGTGGAAGGAAATTACAACAAGTTGTTACATATTTAGAAAAATTAAAACAACTGCAAGAATCCGATGTTGATTTAACCACCAATGAAACTTTAGGTTTTTCACCAACTTTAGTACAACGAGGTAAGGATGCAATTTTCCTTCAAGAACGAGCATCATTATTAAAAATGAGATACCAAATTGTGAAAAATTCAAAAATGTGTAAGAAAAAAGAAGGCAAATATCAATGTCCTGAGATATTTTTAGATGCTGTAGCTAACAAAATCACGTCCACAGCAATTTTATTTTTAAATGTGGAATTATTAAGTGATTTCTATTATAATTTCCCTCGGGAATTAGATCAACGATTCTTTAACACCATGACGAGTGAAGAAATTGAACGATTTGCCAAAGAAGATCCCAAGATCAAGAAACATATTGAATTACAAGAACGAAAAGATTTATTGGAGAATGCCTTGAGTAAAATTGAAAGTGTTTTGGCTATACAAAGAAATACCGAACCTCAAAAAGATGACAAGAAATCAATATTTCCTTGGAAATAGAACTACTAAGTTAGTTTATATATATATATTTGTACATACCTATTTAAGAACCTTGACTATACGATCAAACAATGTTTCAATTTGAACCCCATCAATGTTTTGAAAGATTGGTTGGAATGTATGAAGATCAATTACTTTAGTATTCTCTTCCATTTGATCAATACCACCATTTGATACCTTAGTATTACCATTAACACGAGAATTTATAATCATGGTATTAATTTCATGACTTAAATCAGTTTCTATAGTATTGGATAATTCAATTGAAGAAGATTGTAATGTTCCAACTCGGGAATCTAAATCAACAAATACAAATGAATTATTCTTGTAATTTCGAATTGAAGCAATACCTTGATTATGAGTTTCAATATGAACTGGGTGTAATTGATTGGGTTTAAACAATAACAATTTAGCTTGGACTTTAAACTCATTGTTTTCATCTAGATGATAATAGTTAACAGCTAAACATATAATATTAGCAATAGGATCAATCGCAATTAAATTTTTCGCACCAAGTGTAGTATTAACTTTTGCAACCAATTCCGTTAATTGAGCAGTCAATAAATTAAATGAAGTTATTCTTGTTTTCGATAATATGACAAGATGATTATCTACTATGGAAATTGATCTTATTCTTGATCCAGATACTGAAGGAAGAGGGAAATCTTGATATGGAATTTCTTCCATTGTTCTAGAATTTATTGTCTTGATGGAACATTCAACGGCAAGGAAAATAATTGAACTATCATCCGACCAACATAAATCAACTGCATCAGAAGACTGTGTTCCTAAAGGTGCTTTGGATTTCCTCATAGTCCATGCTGTTTGTTGTTGTTTGGTTCCTGTACCCTTGAGTTGATATGCTTCTTTAGGTACACTGGGGCGCCAAATTCTTAACCCTCCTTTGGAATCAGCAGTCAAAAAGGCTAATCCATTGAAATATGAACTTGGAGCAGGGATGATTGATAATATAGGGTTGGAATTACCATGAGGATCAATAATCTTGGTTGAAAGTTCCCAAGATCCGTTTTTATTCAGTTGGTCATTCTTGGGTTCAACAAATCTCCAAAATTTCAAAGCATATTGTTTGTCATTTTTCGATAATAAATTATCAATTTCTGAATTCAATACTTCATCAAATGTACACATCCATTCTCCATCATGAGTAAATGATATAATTGTTACATTTGGATCAATTAATTTGGTTTCTGATCTTACTTTACCAGTACTTAATACTGGTGCAGCATTTTGAATAAATGCTTGTTCATTTTTGATTAAATCATAAGCTTGAATTGACGCATGATTAGGAAAGTAAAGATGTTTGGACTTGGGGTGAATTTCAAATTTACAACTATAATCATGTTTAAGTTTGCCAAGGTCAAATTCATTGGGAGATTTTAAATATTTTCTTTTAGTTTTTGATAATGTTGGTTTAAGCATGTTTGTGAACTTCGGTCTTATTGTGTTTACCGATAAACGAGATATTAAATCAACGGCAGATAATATCAACACTTCATAACTACTATCGGAAGATAACAATAAGGAAATATAACTGGTATCAACAGAAATCTTTTCAATACTTCCATTCAATCTAGGTAAAAATTGTTTCTTTTCAGATTCCAATTGCCAAAATACCAACACTTTTTCCATACCTCCACTAATTAAATAATTATTATCAGCAGAAAACAGTAAACTTTTAACTTGATCAATATGCCATTTTAATAATCGTTGAGGTTTACCAGTGATCAACCCACCTGAAACAATTTGAATAGTTCCGGAAGATGTACCAATGGCAACAACATCGTCATTGGATACCGCAACAGCTGTGATTTGAGATTTAAAGGGGAATGCAATTGTTTCTTGAGAAATTATTTCTTGGTCATTTGTCAACTCATCATTCTTGTATACATTCCTCAAATCAAGTAAAACAACTTCATGTTGACTGTTTATAAACGCCACTTTCTTGGAATCTGCTGATACAGCAAATTCAATACAATTGGGGATTTCTGCCAATGTAGTAATGGCTTCGGAATTTCTATCAAAATAATTTATATATCTAGTATGAGGAGATCCCATAATTCCTCCAGTGGCACTTCTTTTCTTATCCTTTTTCCCGGTAATATAAACCACTGATAAATGTCTAGCGGAAATTATCGACAAGATAGGTAATGTTGTTTCAATCTTGACTGTGGATATTATGGCATCACTCACTTTATCCTTCCAGTTAACGGTAATTAGCTCACCATTAGATTTAAACAATAATAAATGACTAGGATTAGTAATGTCAAGTTTCACATCGACCAAATCAACAAGTTCCAAGTCAATGGTACGAATACATTGTCGAGTAGATATGAAATAAACTCGAATTTGATGAGTTAAAACCACAATATTATACCGACCATCTTGAGAAAAGATTGAAGTACCACTAGTTGAATGACGTAAATTAACTGGTTCACCTCCTGAGGACATGGACAATGTCCAATCAGATACAGAACTATTAGCACTAGGCATGGCTATTGAGGTCTTTCTTTAAGTTCTAGTTTTCTTTAAAAAGACTCAATATATTGCTAAAAAAAAAATTGGAAAATTACCGATGAGCAAAACGCGTGACACGAAGTCACATGACCATTTTTTTTAAAAAACAAAAATTTTCCCATTACAAATTGTACATTTTCAAAATGAAATAAACTAAGTAGTTCTTTTGAAAGTAACAACCCAATACAAAGATGATTATTCCTGTTCGTTGTTTTTCATGTGGTAAAGTTGTTGGTGATAAATGGGAAACTTATTTGGAATATTTACAAGATGAAGCCATGACTGAAGGTGATGCATTAGATAAATTGAAATTAAAGAGATATTGTTGTAGAAGAATGGTATTGACTCATGTTGATTTAATTGAAAAGTTCTTACGTTATAATCCTTTGGAAAAGAAAGAAATAAGTTAAAACAAGGTCAACATTTATTTTATTCATTCCCCCTTTTGTATTTTTAGAGATCATTTTACTAATAGTGAAAATATACGTCAAAAATTGAACTAGTGTATCATGAACACGGAGGCAGTGCCAGTGACTGTAGATGCAACTTGTAATTCTTGTGGAGGAGGGTATATATCTAGTCCCAGTCTGCTCCACAGTTGTTCCTACTCTTGCTACAGTATTTGGGATAACCTACGAAATTCTAACAAATTCTCAAAACATATATTTTAAACTAACCTAGTTAAGCCAATTTCAAATTAGCTAATTTATTTCCAAAATATTCGGGACCTTCAAAAACACGATTTTCATCAGGTTTATTCAAATCCTTGAGATCATGAACTGGACGTTCACCTTGAGCAGAAGCTCTAGCAATCAATCTTGATTCAGTAGTATCAAAATCTACAATTGCTGCATGAACAACTACTCTATTATCGAAAAGAACAACAGTATCCTTTTCCCAATTAGCTCTAATTTGTAAATCATGAGATTTAGCAATATGATCATATAAAAAGTTTAAAATTGCATCTGATTCTTCTTGTTTTAATCCTTCAATTCTTCTGGTGAATGATTTGTTTACAAACAACACCTTTTTACCCAATGGAGTAGTTCTAACAATTGGATGAGAATTTTCCACAGGGTCTCTTCTTACAACACCACCTTTAACAAGGGAATAATTGGCTTGATCTACAGCACTATGAATTGCATTTAAATTTTCCAATTTTTCTCTAAATAATGGCGATAAACGATTTAAAGCTTCTTCACTATCAACAAAAGCAGTATCACCTCCACCACCAGGAGGTAAATTGGTAACAGTCAAAAAGGAAAGTGCCGTTGGTTGCAATTCATATGAGACATCCGAATGGAAATTAACTAAATTAGTTTTAGTTTCAAAGAGATCTTCTTCAGTATCACCCGATAAAATAACATGAATATTGGCAACATCCTTGGGACGACCAGAAGTTGGATGAATATGTGGATTTCCGAAGTACTTGACATAATCAACAAAATGTTCGGGACCTTTAGAAACAAAATCTTGATCTCTAAACACTAAAACACCTCTTTGATGAGCTAACAATGCCAATTCATCTTTACCAGCATCAGATAATTGAGATAATTGAACACCTCTAATTTCAGTACCTAATTTAGGAGAAATGTTCTTGGTTTCAGCATTAGCTAATAAGTTTGGGAAACTTGGATCAGCTCTAAGAGCAGGATCATGATATTCATGGAATTTGTATGGTTCATAATGTTCATCCTTATTCCAAGTTGGTAAATAACTTTCAACCGATTTGTCAATTTTGGAACGGGATTCAGGAACAATAACACGTAAACCTTTAGCATCAAGTTCAAGCTTACTGCCTCCGTAAAGGGCTTTTATTTGTTGATTATCAGGAACTGGGACCATGTTTTAAAGATTTGATTTCTTGATGGAGAAATGAAAACTAACAATTAAACATGGATTTACACGTATATTTATACCTGATCAACTCCAAACACCACCTATAACATTATACCGTAACATCACCCTCCCCACACATTTTTTTTTACAATTCTGTTCTTGGTGTTGGAGATGCAAAAGTGTGGCTGCGAAAAAAACTATAACCAACCACAATCTTACGCAATACAATCCCCGAATGAAATTTCTTAAACAAGCAAGAATATAAAAAAATACCACCGATGTCAAAAACTAGGAAAAGAGATCAGGCCATTTTTTAATAGTTGCTTGTGTGATTCATTCTGTGGCTGTAACATTTATTTTGATAATTATGGTTGTTGAATCGGAATAATTAGATCATTTACATCAGTATCCGAAATAAAAAACCATGCAACAAATTTTTCTTGATGTGATTTAAAAGTTAGATCTCGGAAATATTAGAGAAAAGCACATGATTAGAGATAATTATTGGTAAACATTTGCTTGAATTCTACTCAATGTGGCATTCTTGTGAAGGTAAATTCTTGGTTGTCACGCTAGAAGATATGAAAGGGGGTACTGTGGGTTTACCACAAACTATTTTAATGATGTAATTCCAAAAACCATCTGGAAAAAAATGGTTACATGTTTCTTCAACTTTAGAATAATCATATTGCATGGTCTAGAATGATGGCGGAGTAAAGGAGTGTTTTATAACCAAAAACAGTATAGAAAAAAAAAAGCTTGGACATCTGCAAGATTACAAATTAAGTTATTTAGCATTTTTTCAGCTGTTTCAAAGTAATAAAGGTTGCGAACATTGACGGTACCACGTTGCAATTGAAAATTGATTCACTTGATTGGTTTACATGTGGGGAAGGTTTCACTGGGGATAACAAGTCGAGGTTGCTCTTGTGTACTGCCATTTACAAGTGCACATAGTGTACATGCTAAGTTTGAAAAGCTATTTCAAATAAAGACTCCATTTTACGATTATTGTCGACTAGACGATGGAAGATCCAAACCTGTTCTAGTCGATGAACCTGCATCGGTTATATTGCATAAATTTGTAACTAATTATATCTTGCTTAATTGCTCATTTGGGTTACAAAAAATGCCAACAGTAACTAACTTCAACAAGTTAGATATACACCAATCACAACCTGCCCATGGTACACCACAATCGCATACTGAAAAACAATTTGTGTAAATTGCAATCTTCAAAATACACCCCTATTTATAATATGACTCCTTTTATCCTCCAAACACTACTCAACTACCACATAGAATTGACGAAAACATGTTAACGCGTCACAAGAGAGAATTTTTCTTCTCTTGTTTTTTTTCGTGCGTTTTTGGAACCCCTTTCGCATATTAAGGAACTAAAAATAAAAATAAAAAAACAACAAAACATCCATCCTTCAACACAACCCCTGTCTTCAATAGTTGCAAATTAATCCCAAACAATTAAAAGCAGCTCGGGAAATTATGAAACACACATTCTTTCCACAAACGAACAAGGGTTTTTATTTTAGATCATGGTTTATATAATTACCTAATTCTCTCATGTATTTCATTTTTCTCTTAAAGACTTTTCTTTTTTAATTTATTGACCAATTTAAAGAATTTGCGTATACAGTTCGCGTCCGTTCCTTAGTACATTCCTTTAAGTTCATTATATTGATTGATATTACTATGATTCCAGTTTATTTGATATTATTGGCAACTGCCGTGAGCGGTGCCCCATTTAGCTATATGAAAAGAGCGGAACTGCCCTCAAGTAAGATTAACACAGCAACAGCATCTTCTAGTGTGAAATCATCCTCTAGCAAAGTGCCGGTTGCATCTTATACTAAAGTACCTGCTTCAAGTGAGTCGCTTATGGCTACCATTATTACTCCACCAGCACCTCCACCAGCATCTTCATCTACTGTCCCTGTATCCAGTAAATTTTCTGGAAGTTTTCTGGTCAAAACATCTACTTCCCTTGACTCAAAGATTATAGTTGATCCAGTCCCCACAGACACTCCAAAGCCTCCTGCTAATCCAGTTGTATCAACTTCTTCTGATGCACCTGCTCCAAGTGCAACTGAACCAATTTTTTCAATCAATCCAATTGAAGCTAAATCAAGTGAACCCTATTTTACAATTGACAAAAGTGTATTAACTGCAAGTTTCTCTGCCAATGCAACCATTGCATCTCCAAGTGGATCACTTTTAACCATTGACCATGGCGTATTAACTTCAAGTTTCCCAGAAAATGGAACAATTACAACTTCAACTGATCCACTTATGACAATCGACAAAAGTGTATTAACTGCCAGCTATCCCGAAGAAACAGGAGAAAGTTCAGCTGATCCAGTCATGACAATCGACAAAAGTGTATTGACTTCCAGTTATCCTGAAGAAACTCCAACAAGCTCAACTAAAGAACGGTTGTCAATCAATCCAATCATATTAACTTCTACTTTTTATGAAAATGAAACAACCACATATAGAATCACCCACTTCGTTACTGTAACTGAAGATGATGGTGGTTTGACAACTAGACCAGTTGGTACCGACACAATTACCACTGCCACACCTGTGATTAAAACTTCTAGAGTTACACCTTCTCTAATTTCGAGTGAGGAAGAAACTACTACTCATACAATCACAAGATTTGTTACTATTACCCTTGAAGATGGGTCTAAGGTAACTGTGGCCCCAGGTGCTGGATCTGGTGCTGGATCTGGTGCTTCAGCACCAATTAATTATTGTGAACCAACTACAGTTACCGTTACTGTGACTGCTACACCCAAACCAGAAACTACCGAAAAAGTGATTAGTTCAGTTGTTACTTCGTCCTACCCTATTTCGGCAGAGTTTACTCTTGCTGGTGGTACAACTACAATTACTTCGTGGATTGAAGTTACATCAACTGTAAAGACTACATCGACAATTCTTGCCTCAGCAACTGAAGAACTTACACCAGAAGAAGAAAGTAGTGGCCATGACGAACCTACAATCACCAAAAACGCAGAAGCGGAAGAGACAGGCGAAGGAAGTTATTATGCTTCTCCCTCTGAACCAATGCCAACATTCACAACACCAGCAAATGGTACTAGCTATTATTAAACCTAAATTCTTGTGAAAAAGATAAAAGTTTATATAGATTGATTGTTTTTTTACGTTTGTTAATGTCTCTTTTAGTTCTGGTAAATATATAACTTATGTTTTGGAGTCCAATATTCAATTATCACGTAGATCCATAGAAAAAGTAAAAGGAAACGCAACACTAACAATATAACATTCACGAAAGCTATACAATAAATCACTATACAACCTGGTTATAGTATAATTTTGTAAGCAGGCTCCTTTTTTTGGATAGTTTTCCCAAATGATCTTAGCTAGAATTGTACTTTCTTCAACTTATTTATAGATGCTCTTGATATTCAACCATTTCCAAATCCTCGCGACTCTTGAACAGGTTCTTTAGCAAGCAAATAGTTCTGTAAGAACTCAATTATGAATGAAACAAAGTTTGCACGATGGACCGAAAATAACCGTTGTAGTTGGGATTTTTCTAGATCAATCATCCATATTGTTAGATTAATAGGTATTAAATCACTTATCAATAAAATACATACTTCATTTGAGATGTAATCAAGTATTCAAAAAAGAACAGAAATAGCAAGATATATAAAAACAGTCACAATCTTTACAAATTTATAGTTTTTTAGTTTTACTTTCTCCAGATTATGGATTTTCAAACTATTACAATCTCGCATAGTTTTGTATAACTTGTGATAAGATCGGGTAGACCTGATATAATAAGACGATTTCTACTCAAAACCAATCTGGCTTACTAGAGGATACCTAGAAGAGTGATAGTGTTAGTTCTTTCTTTGCCTAATTTGGTATTTAGGTAGTGGTATTTAGGTAGTATATACTAAAAGCAGGACGTCATGCTACCAAACACACGATTTTTAGTTTTGTGTAATTTACTTTTATTTTTACGCGTTTTATTTGATTATTTCAAAAAGTTCAATAAAAGAATGTGACCATTTTTGCTTTTTCTGTTATTTATCCCAAACTTACACATAGTATTCAACTATCTACACATTGACAATATGACTACTCCCTTAATATCACCCAGTAGAAAACATACCCATCACCCTAAACCACTTATAGATGAAACATTATCCCCAGTAAAAATCAACCTTAAACCAATTGAACCTCCAATTCATCCTGTTCCCAAAGTTGACGATGCTGTTTTAATTCATCATCCTCATGGACTACAGGCTAAACATGAAGCAAGAAGAAATACAGTGGGACACAAACGAAGATCATTAGTTGACACCCCATTGGTTGAAATTCAAGCAAGAAGACGTAATCCCATGACTAGTCCCTATGTTAATCAAACAGTTATTAATTTAGATAGTATTAAACGATCCAAACTCCTTTTAGATAGTCAATTTGAGAAGTTGGGCAAAGAGAATAGACAACCTAAACATTTAGGCGGTGATGATGAAGAAAGTGAAGCTGAGGCTTTGAGCTCTCCTATTAAACGTCCTCTGAAACATAAGGATGAACCTTTGAGAAAGATTGCCAAGTTAGATGAACAAGGTGATGATGATGTGATATTGGATGATCTCGTAGAGAGATTTGCCAAGCCAAGTGGTACTCAAGAAACCTCAAGTCCTCTTGTGATTGATTCTTCTGATAATGAGGAGGAAGAACCAAAGCCAGTAAAACACAGCCATGATCATACTTTACTTACTAAGATCATTCAAGACAATTCCCATATTGATTATGTAACCCCACAAAGATATACTGAACCAATTGCCAAAAGTCCTGGGGCTAATCAAATCGCAAGAATTAATGAAGATTTAGATTTGAAACCAGAAGACATAGATGGTACTAGTCCCTTGAAGAAGAAACAAGCAGACGAGAAACCATTGGAATATGATGATGAAACGATTCATAGGTTAGATAATGAACCCACAATAAATTTCTTGATGTCTCCCAATTCCAAACCAGTTTTTTCAATTGATCAAATGAACAAGATTCAACAAGAAAATGGCAAACGTACAAAAGAATTAATTCAAGATATATCTAGTCGTGATGAAATAGTTCAACTGTTAAATGATCAATTGAATAAATATCAACGTGATTTAATTACTCATCAACATGATTTACGTGATTTGAAAAAAAGAAATGGTGAGTTGGAAAGTAGAGAACAAATCTTGTCAATTCAATTAAAACATAATGAACGAGAATTAGCTTCGTTGACAAAGAGTTTTAAGATTAAAGAGACTGTTGTAGAGAAATTATCTCAAGAATTACAAGAAAAACTGGAAAAATTTGGCGATGTGGAAAGTCAAATCACGGAATTGAATAATAAAGTTGAAGAATTACATGATGTAAAAGATGAATTAATTGAAATGAACGACTTGAATGAAAAATATGTCAATCAAATTGATAGTTTGATTAAAGAAAGAAATATAGTTCAAGATCAAAATGAAGAATTACGTAATAAACTTGAACATGAAACAAATGAGAAATATGACCAATTGATACAAGATAATGAAGAGTTGATCAAGACAAATGAAGAATTACGAAAGGAGGTTGACAAGTTTAATTCTCAACTTGAAAATGTTGATATGGAAAAAGAAGAATTAAGGAATCATATTCGTAATTTACAAGTTGATATTGATGAATTGAAAAGTACGAATGAACAATTGAACGTAGAGAAAGAAAAATTAACTGCAGCAAATGAAGAAAATGAAAGATTGATTAAGGAGTATGATAACGTTGCCCATGAACGAATCTCAGGATTAGAGACTGAACTTGAAGAAATGAGAAGGAATTCTCAAGAGGAGAAGGAGAAATTGACTTTACAACTTGAGGAATTGAAAAAGAATACCCAAAAGGAGAGAGAAGGCATGTCTTTTCAATTTGACAAAACCACCCAACTTAACAAGCAACTCGAATTGAAAATAGAACATCTTGAATCTGAATCCACCACACTCAAAGAAGAAATCACACACCTTAAAACTATAAACAAAGATAAATCTACTCTTCTTCAAGAAAAAGAACAAATCATATCTGATGATATGGTCAAATTAAATGAACTTCTTCAAGCAGTTGATGAATCTAAAAAACAAAATAATCAAGATATTGAAGAATTAAATGAACAAAAGGAAACATTAACTCGAGATAATACATATCTAACTAAAGAAATTCAAAAACTTCAAGATAAACTTGAAACTTCGCAAGCTGAAGCTGATCAAGAATTTGATCGATTAGCCCAATATTTACATCATGAATATTCGGAAAAACATGCAAAGAAATTAGGAGAAGTTAAAATTCATTTTGAAAAAGAACGTGATAGTTTAATAAGAGAAAAGAAAGCTGCTGAACGAGAAGTTGAATTGTTGAAACGGAAAGTCAATCAAATGACTAAAGAATTTAATCAAATGTCGGAGATTTTAAAGAGTAATAAATTGTCTGTTTCTCGTAGAAGTCCCAGTAAGTAATAAGTTTTATATGAATACATAATGTTTATTTATAACCGGGTAACACTAAGTTCTTGAATACAGGATGTTGTTGGTCTGGTGATAACTCTGGTAAAGAGATGCGTGATTTGTACGAAAGAAAATAACGTAAGAATGGTTGTCCTAAGTAATCCGAACTAAGAATTAAATAATCCCTAATGATTTTAAGATAGACTAACGCGATATAATAAACGTAAGTCTTCTATCTTCGCAGTAAAAGAGTTCAGCTTAGAGAAGAATTATAGACAAGTTGAGAAATGAGCGAATGTGTCCATATATATTAGGACATCTCTTAAAATGATTGAATCATTCATTTCTCATTTTAATCATATGTTGTTCAAAATAAAATTTCTCTCGCCTCCGTTCAGGCGGACTTTGGCAGAAACCAACAGCTGATCTATTTGGTAGCATTGTCTTCTTTGGATGCAATATATTCACTGGTTTAGAGATAGTATGCATAGGCTGCAAAATGTGTGCATGACAACACAAATGTTACACTAGTGAATGAAGATAAATGTTAAACTGACTATTTAATTCTTCGTCTAATGTTGAAATTTAAGGACTGTGTTTAATATTAATTCAGCAAAATATCCATAGAGTTTATTCATGGGGTTACTAATTACAAGTTATACCAAACATGACAGGAAAAACTGATAATGAATTGATAGTCCTGTTGGTTCAAGACTACTTACCTCGCTTTCCTGAGGAAATTCAAGTACTAATATTTGATCAACTACCAAATGGTTACTGTATTGATTTCTTTTGGTACTTTGACACCTTCAGAGATTTTCTTATTCGCAATTACTATTCAGGAGAACTTTGTTTTGAATTTGGTGAGGCTTTTCTAAGTGATGAACCTTGGTGGGGGTCTTTGAATGACGATGATGAGTTAGTTACATTTGATGGAGAAGATGAGATTATTCGGGGAATGTACATTTTAACTAAAGTTATTCCTAAGAAATTAGTGCTTTATTCTGGCTTTGACGAATATTATGAAGATTTGGAAAATGTCTTGCAGTTGGAATGTATTACGAAGATTCCCGAGTTGGAAATTATAATCGAGGGATCTGATCTTGCTAATGAATATGTTTATTTTTTTATTTCATTTCCCAACTTAACCAAATTACATTTGATAAATATTTCGTCTCGTGCTATTATGCCTACGTCAAGAGAAGATAGTCTAGCATTGAGTGAACATAAGAATCTAACCGATATTTCATGGGCATTAAGGGATGAAGTATATGATTTGCTGAAGATTACGTTCCCTAAAGGACTAACACGCCTTGCCTTGTGGAATTGCCAGGATAAAGATAATGGAATTGATTGGAGTACAATAACTATACCTACACTGGTCAAGCTACTTCAATTGGGATGCGTGTGTAGAGGATCTGCAGAATTTCCAAAGAAATTACCTTTCCATTTGGAACAGCTTAAACTCAATGGAGGTTCATTTAGTACCATTATAGTTGATGAATTGCCAAGGGACTTACAGGTCTTGAGTCTATCATTAAATGAACTAGAAAAAATTACAGGCAAATCATGGCCTCCGAATCTAGATAACATATCCATATATTGGAATGAGTTAGGTGATGAAGGATTTCAAGTAGTTATTGATAGTTTAGGTTGGCCGGAAAATTTAACTGAATTAAATATTAATGATAATGGTATATCTCGAATTGATGTTCTAGATTCATTACCTCCTAGTTTAGAAATATCAAATATTTCCGCGAATCCTTTCGAATGGCCAGATGATCGAGTTGTTGAGCTTCCTTATAATTTGAAAACGTTGAAAATGAGCAAATGTCATTGCAAAGATCTACAATATATAAAATTCCCAATATCACTTGAATACTTGGATATATCAAATAATGAAATTAGTAATATATTCGACTATCACGATTGGGGTGCACTTACCAATTTACATGTATTGAACATTTCTAGTAATTCAATCTCCAGCGTTGATAATTGGGAGATTCCTCCTAATATAAGGGTATTGAATTTAGACCGTAATCCAATTAGAAATTTATCGCGGAAGTTTCAATTATTCAATCTCAATTATAATTTTCACGTCGTTAATTTGTCCTTAGCCAATTGTCAATTAACAAAATGTGATTTAGACTGTCTTCCCCCTACTTTAGAGAAGTTAGATCTTAGTGATAATAATTTACCAAAGAAGTTTGTATTTCCTTCTTTTTTCAAACAATTGAAGGAATTGGAATTACGTGATAATGGTTTAACCTGGATTGTATTTGAGGAAGACAATACAGAAAGTTGTTTGCATAGATTGAATCTTTCGGGTAATAATTTTCTTGGAAAGAGACCAAGTAAAGAACTCAGGAATAAATTTTATGATATGTTGGAAAGGAATTTGGGAAAGTTGAAAGAAAGACAGTATGATGTTAATCTTGACCATTATTTTGAACGATAGTTCTTGACGGTAGTGGTAAACTCAATGGAAGGGTTTTGAATTTGGTTTAGGGGATAGTATAATTATTTCGGTTATGCTTGGATATTCTGATTTTTTTATTTATTGTAATGATTGAATTTGGATATGTAAAAGAGATCAAACATGATGTAGGAAGTTTCTCTACTTTCATATTAATTGCTGATCTATTTGGTAGCAATGTCTTTTTTGGATGCAATATATTCACTGGTTCAGAGATAGTATGCATATGCTGCAAAATGTGTACATGACAACAAAAATGTCACACTAGTGAATGAGGATAAATGTTAAACTGTCTATTTAATTCTTCGTCTAATGTTGAAATTGAGGAGTGCGTTGAATATTAATTCAGCAAAATATCAATAGAGTTTATTCATAGGGTTACTAATTACAATTTATACCAAACATGACCGAAAAAACTGATAATGAATTGATAGTCCTGTTGGTACAAGACTACTTACCTCGCTTTCCTGAGGAAATTCAAGTACTAATATTTGATCAACTACCAAAAGGTTACCGTATTGATTTCTTTTGGTACTTTGACACCTTCAGAGATTTTCTTATTCGCAATTACTATTCAGGAGAACTTTGTTTTGAATTTGATGGCGCTAATCCGTGTGATGAACCTTGGTGGGGATCTTTGGATGACGACTATGAGTCAGTTACTTTTGATGGAGAAGATGAGATTATTCGGGGAATGTACATTTTAACTAAAGTTATCCCAAAGAAATTGATTCTTTATACTGGCTTTGACGAATATTATGAAGATTTGAGAAAGGTCTTGCTGTTGGAATGTATTAAGAAGATTCCTGAGTTGGAAATTATAATCGAGGAACCTGAACTTACTAATGAATATGCTTATTTTTTTATTTCATTTCGCAATTTAACAAAATTATATTTGATAGGTATTGATTTCGAATGCATTGAACCTAGGTCAAGGGAAGATAGCCTATCGTTAAGTGAACATAAGAACCTTACCGATATTGCATGGGCATTTTTCGGTTACGTACTTGATTGGCTGGAGATTATGTTCCCTGAAGGATTAACAAGTCTTGCCTTGTGGAATTACGAAGACCGATATTTTGAAATTTCAACGACTAACTTAACTATACCTCAACTGGTTAAGCGACTTCAATTGGGATGTGCAATTTATGGACTTCTAGAATTACCAAAGAAATTACCTCGCTGTTTAGAACAGTTTAAAGTCAAAGGAGGTTCATTTAGTACCATTATAGTTGATGAATTTCCAAGGGACTTACAGATCTTGAGTCTATCATCAAATGGACTAGAAAATATTTCAGGCAAATCATGGCCTCCGAATCTAGATGTCATATCGATATATTGTAATGAGTTAAGTGATGAAGGATTTCAAGTGATTATTGATAGTTTAGGTTGGCCGGAAAAATTAACTGAATTAAATATTAATGATAATGGTATATCTCGAATTGATGTTCTAGATTCATTACCTCCTAGTTTAGAAATATTAAACATTTGTGAGAATTCTTTCGAATGGCCAGATGATCGAGTTGTTGAGTTTCCTTGTAATTTGAAAACGTTGAGAATGGGAGTATGTGATCTCGAGAATCTACACTATATAAACCTCCCAACATCACTTGAAAACTTGGGCATATCATGTAATGGAATTAGTGATATATTTGACTATCACGATTGGGGTGCACTTATCAATTTACGTGTATTGAACATTTCCGGTAATTCAATTTCCAGCGTTGATAATTGGGAGATTCCTCCTAATATAAGGGTATTGAATTTAGACCGTAATCCAATTGGAAATTTATCCCAGAAGTTTCAATTATTCAATCCCGATTATAATTTTCACGTCGTTGAATTGTCCTTAGCCAATTGTCAGTTAACAAACTGGGATTTAGATTATCTCCCCCCTAGTTTAGAAATTTTAGATCTTAGTGATAATAATTTTCCAAAGAAGTTTGTATTTCCTTCTTTTTTCAAACAATTGAAGGAATTGGAATTAGGTAATAATGGTTTAACCTGGATTGTATTTGATGAAGACAATACAGAAAGTTGTTTGCATAAATTGGGTCTTTCGGGTAATAATTTTCTTGGAAAGAGACCAAGTAAAGAGCTCAGGAATAAATTTTATGATATGTTGGAAAGGAATTTGGGAAAGTTGAAAGAAAGACAGCATGATGTTAACTTTTACCATTATTTTGAACGATAATTCTTGACGGTAGTGGTAAACTCAATGGAAGGGGTTTGAATTTGGTTTAGGGGATAGTATAATTATTTCGGTTATGCTTGGATATTCTGATTTTTTTATTTATTGTAATGATTGAATTTGGATATGTAAAAGAGATCAAACATGTTGTAGGAAATCTACGTTGTATACTAATTCCTGGTATTAGTCTGGCGATAACTCTGGTAAGAGATACGTGACTTATATAAAAGAAATTAGTTAAGGTACAGGAGTTTATCAGCAGAGTTTCGGTTATGTGTTGATGTACTGAATAATATAATATTGATATATAAAAAGCCTGCCTTCCTCCTCTTACAATCCTGTCTCGGGAAGTGAAAATTTTTCACTATTTCATACCCACAACCCTGGTAGCTCACGACTGGGATGGTTGTCCTCTAACCAGATGTGTAAGTTCTTGGATACAGGATGTGACGTTTGGTAGTGTACGGACTTAGTCCTGTACACAAGTCAATCACCTGCACACTATTCATCAACACCAAGTGAAAGAAAAAAAAAGCAAAACTTACAGTCGAAACTGACAATTCTAAAACTGGACAACAACGACAATTAGTCAGATTGAATACATATACTAAAACTTGTACTGTTTGTTCATTTGAGTGACTATTTACTACTAGTTGAAGAGCACATTTTTGTGATATATATATATTATTGAGAAAATTTCAGTTGTACTAGCACTCTGATTATTAATAGAAAATTTATAGAAAATAGGCAAACCCCGCAAACCCAACTATGTCCAATGCTGAAGCTAGTAAATTATATGAAACCATCATTGAAGATGTAATCAACGACTCTCGACAAGATTTTGAAAACAATGCTATTGATGAGTCGACATTACAAGAATTACGAAGAATATGGTGTGAGAAATTAAGTCAATCTGGTGTGGCTAAATTTTCCTGGGATGAAGAATATGAACAACAGCAGCAACAGCAACAGCAACAACATGATGAGAGTAATAACAGCAATGACAATGTTCTTGATAGTCTTGGCCAAGATTTAAGTGTTAGTAACAATGGATCAGGTTTGGAATTACCCGATGTTCAATTGTCATATAATACTACAACGAATATGGGGATTGAATTACCAGGAATGACCAAGAAAGAGGACGAAGGTGATCGTATAACCGATGTCAATGATTCGGGATTGATTCTTCCAACAATAAATCAAGCTGATGGAACATTTGAATTTACAATATATACTGAACATGGAAAAAAGTTAATAAATAGTTTAGAAAAGAAAAAGAAGAAAATACCACAAGTTGATGGTCCTATTGGTGATGACCTTGATAATGACGACGATGACGATGAAGAAGAAGATGGGGATATGTTTAATGATTCCGATGATATTAATTCTGATTTAGATGATGACTTTGAGAGTGATAAATCTGATGAAGAAGATGGAGATCAAGAAGGACAAATTATGTTGTGTCTTTATGATAGAGTTCAAAGAATTAAAAATAAATGGAAATCAAATTTAAAGGAAGGAATTGCTAATATAGATGGAAAAGATTATGTATTTCACAAAGCAACTGGAGAAAGTGAATGGTAAAATATTGGTTGTTTTTTTAATGTATTTAAATAAATAAATGAATAAATAAAAAAGTTGTATATTTATGACAATCTATATATATAAAGTATTTGTAACTATTTCTTTTCTTCTTTTAATTCGGGATGTTTCTTGTAAAATTCTTTCTTTTGTTTTCTTTTCCTAATTGCCTTTGCAAGCATTGCACCTAAACCAGCACTTAAGTTTCTGGGAACATTATCGTAATCTTCGAGCATTGTATAGAATTGTTTGTATTTTGTTTGATGAGGAACAATTGAACACTTTGAATCAAGGGATTATCCTCGGGTTTATATATTAGTCAATTCAACACAGCCACAACGTTTGTCTAAAGTGATATCATTCAAACTACAGTCAAGTCCCTTGAAACCTTGTATGACATAAGATTTATTTTTTATGCGCGGACAATTACGGAAATATCCGAGGATGTTCTTATGACATCATGTTTGCAATATGAATGATCATGAATTATAGAGCTTCAAGAACTTCAAGAATTTCGAGAACCTCAAGAACTTCAAGAACTTCGAGAACTTTCTTGAACATACTACCTTCTTCAAAGATTGACTAAGGGGTACTTCAAGTACTTCACTCAAAGACTCTTGCTTAACAAGTAAAACTACAAAACAATCTAATACAACAATTTATTAACTACAAATCTACATAATAACACATCTACTCTTCTTATCGTCATCAATAACCAAATCTGGTCTTTCCTTTTTCAATTTTCGATGTTCTTTATGTTGTTTAATTTTTCTAGCTGCCAATGCACCTAATGAACCTGCGGGACTTCTTGGAACTCCTGACATATTAACTTATAATTTCTGATTTGAATAACTTGAACAATTTAATTCAGTAGTTAAAACTAAACTCCCGACCATTTTACCAGTTTTATATGAAAATATACCTGATCATGTCTGGGTGCAATATTTGATCATTCACTTTCGGAAATACCTCCGCGAGTTTTTCCGATGTGGCAAAGTCGTCTAATAAAAAAAATGTGATCTCGGGAATATCACCCGAATATTTTTCTACAAACTTGTCAGTTGCAAAAAAAAACTAATAATTTCTATTTGAAAAATATATATATACTCATAATTATATCATACATAGGTTAAAAATTAGGAATATGTAAATCCAAAACTTCTCGATTTGAATCCAGAATTGGTTTCCCATTTTCGAAAATACATTCAAAATCCACCAAAAATACACTCAATACTTCAATTGATATATTTAATGTGGGAACAAATACAATACAAACATTTCTTAAATTCATTCGATTAATGGGATGTTGACTAATGACTTGTCGCAAGAATTTAAAAATAACAAATGTTAAATCATAATGAATCTTATCGACATTTTCTTGATTATTGAAATAATCTCGAAATATCATGGCTATGGATGATGGGGAAGTTGATGTATTATGTAATACCACGGCACTTAAATGAGCATATGCTGTTTGACCAATTATTGGGTTGGGTAATTCACGAAGATATGATTTGAATAAACCCGCCACAGTATGAATATCTGGTTTTAAACTACATTTAAGTAAATCTAAATCATATTGAGTATTGAATAAATCTTTCAATTGTCGGATATTTGAGGCCGATCCACTTAATCGGAATATTCCTTCTTCAAAAATCGCTCCAGTTTTATTTAAATATTCAAGACATCGATAACATATACTGGGGATTTGTTTTCCCATAAATTCATGATTGGATAATTCAAATGCAACTTCAACGTTTCTACCAAATATAGCTTTTGACACATCATCATCAAGGGCAAGTTGGTTTAAATAATGTTGCATAGGTACATCACTAAGGGAAGTTTCTTGAATTGTAGAATTATCTATGTCATCAGTACTAGTTTCAATTATTTTACTGTTGTTATTGTTGTTTCTTCCAAATGAAGGGAATATACTTCTTTTCTTGGCCTTTTTCGAGTTTTCCTTCAAACTTGTTTCTTCATTGGAAAATGACGTATTTGTTGAGATTTGATCAAATGAAGTTGTGCTATGTTGTTGTCCACTACTATATTTCTCTTCATCATATCGATTTCTTGGAGTTTCTATAAATGCAAGATGATCAGTATTTTGTGCTGGAGATATCGTAGGATCAAAATAATCATCTTCGGTAAATTCAATCAATGCTTCTACCCAAGAATCACGTTCTTCATCTGTTTCAGCACAAAAGAAATGTTTTGGTAATGAAGATTGTAATTTCAGAGATTTATGAGCTTCCATAATAACAAATGCATGACGATACCCCTTATCTTCTGCTACAGAATCATGAGATTGACGTCCAATTTGAGCACCACTAAGTTTTATTTGTTCCAAGATTGCTCCACCAGGATTTTCATAAATTTCCAAAAATGGTCCATCTACTTGACACCAACGTATTTTCCAAGTACTTCCTAATCCTTTAGATCTACGAATCAAAAACCCTTCTTTTCTTGCTCCACTCTTGAAATCATCCAATGGATTGACAAAATCAAGGGATAAATATTTACAAATTCGATATACCACCATGTGGGGAATATGAGGCATATGGAAAATAGTATTGAAATAATTTTGAATTATTGATCGTCTAATTTCAATTTTTGCTGGTGTTGTTGATAGGAATAATGCCTTTTCAGGTAAATGAGGTAATCCAAAATATTCAATAATTGGTCTAATTTCATTATCAAATGCCATCATTTGAGAATAAGTTTTTCTAATTCGCCACATTTCCTTGTTGGTTTCTCGATCATTTATTGTCAAGGTAATATTTGGATCGTCGGACTTTTTAGAAGTTTGATGGGCTGAGTTTACTGTTATGGTTGAGATAACACAAATAAAAATGGTCTGAAATTCTTCTGGTTTGATAAATAAACTAGATTCATCCATTTCGGTACTTGGTGAAGCTAATATGTTGAAACTAGAACCTGGAGTTTGAGGATCAGCTCCATAAACACTATGAGTTGAAATTGTTGGTGTGTTATATGCTGGTTTGGTGTCTGATTCATAAGGTGGAGCCAATGCTGGTGAATGATGTTGGAATGATCCTTGCAATGGTGAGGAAATATTAGCATGACCTTCATTTTCATGATTAACCAAGGGGTGATGAATATGGGTTACATTCATGCCAATTGAATTATCCTTATATGCTTCAGGAGTAGCTCCTGGAGCAAAACTTGGCAGTGTTTGATTAATAGGTGTTTCATACCTTGCTTGATTAACAAATACATTGGGAGATTTTAAAGTTTCGGGAATTTCCTTATTACCAGGTAATTTAATTCTCGAAGATTTATAAGTTGAACCAACACTACTTGAACTTCGAGTAAGTGATTTATCTTGCAGATATACTTTAGTTACAGGTACAGTACTAGCATCAATTGTTGTAGTAGTTGAAAGAGTATTGTCTTTATATTTTTCATGATCTTCCTCTGTTGTTTCTTCATGTTCTCCCTCAGAAGTATTATCTTCATAAGGTAACAATATTGAATCAGTACTACTCTTGGCAGTATATGAATCAAGGATAGTAGAACTGATATGTTTATCAAGTGAACTAGTTGCTGATTGTTGTTTAGTTAATTCATTTTCTCTTCTTCTGGAAGACCTCATTGGAATTTGATTAGGAGAGGCTGAAGTAGGTCTTTCTTCTTGATTGAAAGGAGGTTGAATAGGCAGTTGTTGTCTTCGAACAGGAGAAGTTATCTCATCATAACGAGTAGCTGATCTAGGAGATTTCAACGAAACTGGAGAAGGGGAGTTGGTTTTATTTGTAGCGTTGGTGACCACAGCAGGAAGTAATTTATGAGGACGTAAGGGGATTGCTGGTTTGGAAGGTTCTTCCTGTTCTTCTTCTTCTTCCTCCTCTTCTTCTTCTTCTTCTTCTTCTTCAGATTCAATGTGATTTTCTTTTATACGTTGTAATTCTTGATGTAATCTTTCAATTAATTTATTTTGTTTATCTAATAAACATTTCAATTCTTTATTTTCAAAAATCAACTGTTCAATAAATTGTGAATCATTTAGTCTTGAACGATCAAATTCAGAATCAGATGGAGTATATTCCATTTGAGTGTTGTGCGGGTGAACATTTGACGTAATCATTGTGTGATACAAGCTTTGAAGCTTATTGGTAGTAAGTTATCCTGTTGTTAGTAGTGACTTGAAATATGAAAGTAGATATGAATATTAACACTAATATACTAGTGTGATTGTTTGTTTGATTGTTTGTTTTGGTTGTTGTCTATACTTTCGTGTTTTGAAAGGAATGAATCACAAAAGCTAAACAAGGTTTTTTTTTAAAAAAAATTAAGAATAACGGGAACTAAAAATAAACACGTGACGGGTGCATGTATATGTATATATATATTACAAATATATTTGTATTCAAAAATTTTTATCTTGTTAACTACCAGTGGTTTGACTGTTCTTGTTGGTTGTTGGTGGTAGTTAAAAGTGAGATGTTTCTTTGAATTACGTTTCCCAAAAAAAAAAAAGCTGAAAAAAAACACAGAATTTGGGTGAGAGAATGACAGAGAATTTTTATTAGAAAAAAAGAAAAATAATCATGAACTATAGATTACACGTAATACATATTACATATTCTACACAAAAACTGACAACAAGCGTGTGACATTGGCAGAGACATGCATGGGACAGTAACTTTCTTGTTACAAATACTAATACAAAATATTAATACAATGTGTAAGTTCTCCTGGTATTTTAGACCCACCTCCGCATCCTGTATATAACAAACGTGCGATTTTTTGTTTTTACCCCAATCTTGTAATATATGGCCAAGACCTTTTGTGTTAAACGAGAAATTTCTTGATCTCTATCTATTAAACCAAGATTATATGTAGTTTTTCTTAAATATTTTTTTATGTCTATTGTTTTACCAGTTAATGTTCTCTGTGTGTGTTTACAATGCGCTCGCGGTAGTAAGCGTGTATACCCGCTATACTTTTGTATACATTTTTATTTTAGAGATTCTTTTTAACTAGTACATGTAATTTAATATTCTTCATCTTCTTCTTTAATTTTCTTGTAATAACTTCTTGTATGTCTCATAATTTTCCTCTCATCTATAGGATCAACTTTTAATGGACTATTAGATATAGCTTGATCATTTCCGTTACTATCTAATATTTCCTTCACCATTTTATTCACAGGAGGAATATTCTCACTTGGTGGTTGATACAGATATACGAAATTACTGGGTAATATCGCATTTGGCATCATAGATCTAGCTAATTTTATTACTTCATTGGCCCAAATGGTGATGTCACTATTTGGTTTCTTATAAGGTTTCCAATTCTTCTTACATCCTTTAGTTAATTCTCGCATAACTTGTTCTGAACCCCAAGTATGATTCCAAAGTAATTCTTCATCATTATTTAACCCAATTAAATGCGAGAAAATCCCCGTAGATAATGCTCCGTCAGAATAACCACCTTCTAAAAACGATATGACTTTCCCATTAGTATGGATTTTCGCTAATTTAACGACATCTTGTGTGAATTTAGCATAGAATGAAGTTGGTACATTTATTCCATGTCGTTGCATTTGGGAGTTTTCATATTCTGAAGCATCAAATCCTGCCGATATTGCAATTAAAGGTTTAAAAGGACGTGGTGGTGTTGGTTTAGCCAATGGGATTTGTCCTGTGTATAAATGGGGTTTGTATACATACTTGTTATATTTGGTTAATTTATCCAAATATACTTGATATTCTTCATCATATTGCTTTTTGGCAGTATTTAAAAATTGATTAGCTCGATTTAAAATTGTGACATATTTCGTTTGATAATGTTTATAAAATTCATCTTCATTTTGCCATTCTTGTAAATGAACATTCCAAATATTTAAATCATGATCCATTATACATGTTGATGCATTTTTAATATTTTCTCTTGTAGCATATCCTAATTCCGTTGGATATGATTTGATATCATGTAACGAGAAATATCCAACTTTTGGAAAAGTAGCAAATCTTTTGCCATATTCATTTCTTGGGTTACCTGGAGTTATTTCATCCAGTTCATCTTGTCCATAATCACCTTGGAAACCTGCTCGTTCCCAGCAAATATCTTGAGATCCATCTCCATGATGTAAATCTATATCTAATATAGCACAATGACTAACACCATATTTTTCAAAGGCATATTCAATACCAATTTGTACGTTATTTAACAAGCAAAACCCACTAGGTAAACAAGCATGACTGTGATGTCCTGGAGGACGAATCACTACAAACACTAAATTGTGATTAGAAATGTCTTCTTCTTGTTGTTGTTGTTGTTGTAGTTGTTTCTGCTGCACCAGCTTCTGCTTGCCTCCTTTGAGAAACATTGAATCAATTGCATGTTCAATCGTGCCAATCACTCCTTCAATGGCATTTATACTCCTGGGATTAAGGTAAATATCTCCAGTATTCCAATCATCAGGAACTTCCAATTGATCTACTTGTAATTTCTCATGAGATTCTAAACATAATTCAAATAATTTCTTGGGCCAGTTCTTTCCATGAATCTTACGAACATGTGAAGCAAACATAGAACCTTGGCGTTGTGAATTTACCACTTTATAATAAAAGGGGAACATAGTTACTGCACTTGCTACTCCTATACAACTGGCCAATAATCTTTGTGGTCTCTCAAAAATTGTTGATAAATAAGATTTACTTACCCATTTTCTACCGAATGCATGTTCAGAAGAATAAGGGGACAAAACAATCAAGGTTTGATCTTGATTGTTTTTAAATCTGGGTGATTCCTTTTCAATATGGGGGTTTGAATTTAAGAAATCAGTAAATGTTTTGTGATATTTTGTTAATGATTGATCAATTAAAGGTGAAGGTATTAAAATATCATGATATTTGGGATCTAATTTCTGTAGATTATAATATTCTTCAATTCCGGGACTAGGAGTTTTTGTAAATTGTTCTTGTTGTTGAATTTCTGGCTCTTCATCTTCCAGTACTGGTTTGAATGTACTATATCTGGGTAATAAACTATACCTCCTATTCGTCTTGAATTTGGGGATTTGTTCCAGAATTCGTTCATTTTCTTCAAGCTCGGAGATATCAACAATACTTTGGTCACGAGTATAGTTTATAGTAGAATCTGGACGTAATACAGTATGATCAATTGATATATCATTGATTTCTTCTTCATATTCTGCAGTTGAAGGTCGAATAGTTAAAGTAGTTTCAAATTGTTCAATTAAGGAATCTTCACTATCATTATGACTAGAAAGTTTATCTTGAAGGGACATGTTGTGGTGAAAAAGCTCAAACAGTAGTCACTTGAAAAATGATTCCAGATCTGAAACAGGAAAAATATAAGGATCTCTGTGGTTGACTCACTGAAAAATAATTCTTGATTCGTCTGAAAAATCTCGAGATTGACAACAACAACTTTCCCCCACCTAGAAACAATAAAAAAACACTCTTCTTAGTTTTAGAACAAGAAATTTGAAAAGGAGAATTTCACAAGGTTTTGTTGAAATCGCAACCCCAAAGGGGGGGGGGGGTGTTTTTGTATTCTTTTTCTTTCTTTCTTGTTTTTGCGACTTGTTTGATCTAAACTTACTCCACGCGATTTTCGCGTTGTGATATTCACTACAAATCTTACCCCTAACATATATATTCTATTACGCTTTACTAAATATCGTTGGTTTTATATCTTGCTCCAATCTTGGTGTCTCTCCTACATTATGTCTTCTCTTTTTTAATACATTTTCAATAAATGCTTCACCAGCTTTATATGAAGATCTGACTAATGGACCACTAGCAACATAAAGGAATCCCATTTCTAAGGCAACATCTCGCCAATAATCAAACTTCTCAGGAGTAATATATTCCACAACTTTCATATGTCTCTTGGTTGGTCTCATATATTGACCAAATGTAACAACATCACAACCAACATCACGTAAATCTTGCAATGTTTTCAATACTTGGTCATCAGTTTCACCAAATCCAAGCATTAATGAAGTTTTGGTTACAAGACTTGGTTTAACTGATTTGGCACGTTGTAAAACTGCTAAGGATTGACGATAAGTAGCACGACGATCTCGAACATGAGGAGTTAAATCTTCGACCGTTTCCAAATTATGGGCATATACATCTAACCCTGAGGTTGCCAACACATTAACCATATCTAAATCACCTCGAAAATCTCCACTTAAAACTTCAACCAAGATTTGTGGTGCCTTTTGTTTAATACGTCTTACAGTTTCGGATAAATGATTAGCACCACCATCAATTAAATCATCACGATCAACTGTCGTCAACACAACATACCCCAATCCCCATCTACTTATTGCTTCTGCAGTATTTTCTGGTTCCTTTGGATCAGGAGGTGCAGGAGCTCTATTTGTTTTCACACTACAAAAACGACATCCTCGAGTACATGTATCTCCCATAAGCATGATTGTAGCAGTAGCTTCTGATTTCTTACCACCCCAACATTCACCTATATTAGGACATTTAGCTTCTTCACAAACAGTAGCCAATTTTAATTCTCTAACATCTTTCTTGACATTATGAAATGATTTTCCCTTGGGGATGGGTACTTTTAACCAAGTAGGTAATCTTTGATTTGGATCTTTTCTGGCGGTTTCAAGAGGATCTTCAAGCATATCTTGTGCTTTTCCACTTACGAAATCATCAAATGAAGGGCCTTTATTAAGTTTATCTGTGAATTTTGTAGGTCTTCTTCGAGTAGGTGTAGCTGTAGTAGCTAAAGATTTAACAAATATTTGTGATTGCTTCTTAAGCAAATTCTGTGTAGATAACATATGGTTGGTGTGTAAAAGAAATATTACAAATTATGATTTTACAATGAGACAAGTTTTTTTAAACAAGGTAGGTTTGTTCTAGTTTTTGTGATATCTTTTTTTTTTTGGAAATGGGCCCAACAGACGCCCGATTAATGAAAAAGTTTTTTTTTGTTCGTTTACCCTGTGGTGGTGGTGGCTGCTGTCAAACGGGGAAATGCTATGCGAGGTCAGGTGATTTGACTCGTGCAAATTGACTTCTGCAGTAGAGTTTCAGTACCTTGTGTTGGGACGATTGCTATCTAAGCAAGTACTATTCCACTTTGACTTCTTTACATCACCTGTTTAACTGTATACATTGTAAGTTCACCCAATAACACTTCTAACAAATAATCAAACGCAAACACATTCAAAACATCCGAAAAAAAACAAAAAAAACTCCGGGTCAATTAACTATGTTCCAAATTAAGAATATACACAAAACAGTATACACAAGTCTAAAAGTTCTAAAGTAAACGATGAATCTTATCATCTTGGAATTTTTGTAAATTACCCAAATTACCCCACCAATTAAATAAGAAATCTTGACAAATTAATTTAAACCAAGGAGTAAATACTAAAGTTTCATCTTTAAACATTTCCTTTAATTCTTCTGCATCAACATATTTATAATCTTTAACTTCATTATAATTAGCATCAATCTTGATATTATTCTTGGTTTTTAAAATTAAAATATAATCAATTTCATGTTCTCCCCAAATAGAATCTTCAGTACCACTAGCAGATTTATAATGAATTCTGGTTAAATAAGTGAAATTTTCTACTGGAACATCATCATAATCAATACCTAATTCATGATCTAATTTTCTTTGAGCAGCAAATTTAGCTCCTTTAATAGCAACATCTAATTTATTTATATCATTACTTTCTGAATCACCATCTACTCCTAATTCTCGAGGAACACATAAAGGATGAGAACAACAAGTATTAGTCCACATGGCAGGGAAAGTAATCTTTTCATCAGCACGTTGTTGTAATAATAATTTTCCATCTTCATTAAACAAGAAAACAGAAAATGCACGATGTAATAAACCTGAATTGATATTTTCCATTAAATGACATAACTTTTTGGTTCCAGCACCAACTGGCTTATCGTCATTATCTAATACGATACATAATTCTTCCATTAATCTAATTTGTTCTTGATCATGTCCATTGAAAATCTCAGTGTCTCTACTAGAAACAGAATCAACTTCAGAACCAGAAGATCTAGGAATACCAGAAATCTTCTTCAAAGGAGTAATATCTGGCCATTGGTTTTTAATGTCTTCTGGTGAAAGACTAGCAACTAATTCAGCATAAGTACTTGTGGTCATTGTGGGAAGGATTTTAGTGAATGTGTATAAGTTATATTTGAAAAAATTTGAACGAGGGGGAAGTTTGTAAAACTATCACGAGACTTGAAATTGTTTATTGGAAGTTCAGTTTAGTCGTCTGACTGTTGTTGCTGGAGAAATAACTTTGACAACGTTGGCTATCTAAGTTTTGACAAAAAAAAAACTAAAACAAAAAACTTTTTTGAAAATACAAAGAGAAACGAAAAAAAAGAAGAAAAAAAGAAATTGAGATTTACGTGAATTATGTTGCAAAATAATGAAATAGGGCGGAAACGACTATTACAAACAAGTGAGTAAGACTGTTTTCATTATGAATGTTAAGGTACCACAATATATTATACATTTAACATTCAATCAGCTAGCTTGAATCTCCAGACAATCTTTTAAGTACACACTTCTATTCGAATAACTCGTATAACTCGTATAAAATAAGATAACACTCATTCTTTTTTCTTACCAAAGAATTAATTTGTGGCACGTGATGCAACTGAGATCAATGTTACATTTAGTAGAATATAACTCGAGATTGATCAAGGGTTTGTTTCTTGAGTGATAAGAATATTTCCTAGATGTAGTGTACGCTATACTTTTTACATGTACACCCCTTTTTTCTGCTATTGAAAAATCATCTCGCACAACAGTTTAGTTTTGGTTCAGTTCATTTTGGTTCAGTTTGTTTTCTTAAAATTAAATGGTAGCTCCATACCATACTTACCCTACATTTTATGGCCAACACAACCAGAACAAAAAAAATTTTTCAACACCAAATCATTTTTTTTTTTTTTGAACACCGTAAGTCTAAAAAAAAACTCCAATTGTTTTCTTACAAATAAACCAAAAACTCTTTCACACTACTCTATCCACAAAAAAAAAAGTGTGATCTCCCTTTTTATATATACTGTTGGTTTAAATTCGCTTTGTTGCTAACTTTCTGTCTGATCCGGTCCTGTTGTCATGTCTTCCCCTGCTCCTACTAAATCTGCCCCTCCTAAGAAATTCATCAAACGTCCTGATGATAAAGCTCTTAAGGGTGAAATTGAAGAATTAAAAAATGAAATTAAAAAATTAGATTTATCCAACAATGAACTTAATGAAAAAATTTCTAAACTTCAAATTGATCAACTGGTTATGGATAAAAGAAACAAATTACAAACTGAATTAAAAGGATTAATTTCTAAACAATCTAATTTGAAAAATGAACGTAATTCAATTAATGATCAAATCAAGGCTATTGATTCTCAATTAAAGAAGAAAATTGCTGAAATTCAAGCTCAAACTTCTAAGAACTCTTTTAAGAATGTCGATGAAATTGATGCTAGAATTAAATACTTGGATGGATTAATTGATGCCGGAGATTTGAAATTAGCTGATGAAAGAAGATATGTTAAGGAAATGTCTGGTTTACGTAAATTACGTAAAGATTTTGGTGGAATTGAAAAAATTCAAGCTTTAATTGATCAAGATAAGGAAAAAATTGCTGATTTAAAAAAGAAATTATCGGGTGTACAAAATAAAGAAATTCAAGCTCAATTTGAAACTATTCAAAAGGAATTGGATCAAATAAATGAATCAAACAAGTCGATCATCTCGGAAAGAAATGAATTATATGATAAACGTTCTGCTATTAAAAAGCAAAAGGATGAAAAATATGATCAAATTAGAAAATTAAGAGTTGAATTTGATGAAAAATTTGCCAATTTCAAAAAACAATTAGCTGAAGAAAAGAAGAAACGTGAAGAAGAATACAAGGCAAAACTTTTAGAAGAAAAACAACAAAAGAGAAAAGAATTTGCTCAACAACAATTGGCTGAAGCTTCTATCCCTGCATTTACTGCCGAAATTAACTCTATCCACAATTTGTTGGCTCATTTTGATCCAACTTATGTTAAACCTGCTGCCAAGAGTTTAACTACTAATGGTGAATCCAATCTTCCAACTAATGATAATATTAGAAAAGTTGAATTCCCCGAAGATTTAGTTGTTCTTAAAAAGGAACAAGAAGATTTCTTTGTTGGATCTAAATCCAAGAAATCGGCCAAACATAAAAAGAAATCTAAGAACTTCAATGTTGCCCCTGATGTAGTTGTTGCATTAAGTGATTTATCAATTCCATTCCCAACCAAGGAAGAAGAAGTTGAACCAACTGTCAAGATCTTGAAGGAAACTTTAGTTGCTCTTGAAGAAAAACAAGAAGAACAAACAAAGACTAATATTGAAAAGGCCAAGGCTAGAATTGCCAAATTAGAAGCTGAAGAAGATGCTGCTGATGCTGCTAGTGCTGCTGCTGCAACTACTGAAGAAACTGCCACTCCAGAAGTTGAAGCTGAAGAAGTTACTGAAGCTTAGTTATGTAACGTTTTCATTTTATTGATTGATTTATTAACCTCAGTATATACAGTATATATTCTCATACTTGAATATAAATAGATTGCACTTTTGGTACTTTTTTTTTGCACTAATTGCGATTTTTTTTTGAAAAATTTATACCTCATCGAGAGAAGATCGGTGTGTACCAACAAAAAATGGCAAAGAGAAAAGCTACAGAGGTTGAAGTTCAACCGACAAAGAAACCTTCAAAGAGTAATTCAGACACTCTGATTTCAATATGTATACCTACATCAGTGATTTCTCTGAAGAATGCGTATAATTTACAACAAATAACTACTATAGTATATCAAATTGCAAAAGCATGTACAATTTACAATGTAAGTGAAATTGTTATACTAGATGTACCTGAAGTAAAGGAACAAGAACCGGAAAATGCTGTTGAAGTTGTCAGTGGTGATAAAGGAGGAAAGAAGTTGAAATTTAATTTTGATGATGAACCACTTCAAACTAAACCAGTCAAGGAAACAACAGAAGACAATGACCAAACAATATTATTAGCCAGTCTTTTACAATTCTTCATCACTCCTCCATACCTTGTGAAAACCATGTTTTCTCCAACACTCAATTCTAATTTCCAAAACATTCTTGCTAAATTCAAATATGCATTTAAATTACCAAAGATTACTACATTACCATTTATGAATAATAATCAAGTACATACTGATTTTAAAGAAGGAATTATAATCCCTAAGGAAACACCTAAAGTTAAACGTAAAACCAGTATCAAAAAAGTAAAAGCAACAAATAAAGTCACAGTATCAAAATATGTAAATATCGGTGAATCCCAACCTTTAGAATTAAATATTAAACGAGAAATTCCTATAAACTCACGTGTCACGGTCGATTTAAAAAATAAAACCATTGTATCACCTTTACAAGCATATGGCATTGTAGGACATAAATCTGCATTTGGATATCATGTTAGAGTAGTTAAACAATTTAATAAGTTATTTACCGAATGTCCAATACCCGAAGGTTATTCATCAAGTGTATATGTTAATTGTGATGATTATTTTGATAACAATACCAAGATTGAAGAATTAACTAATATTCCTGAATTTGCAATTCCTCTGACTGAGAAAAATAACTTGTTGGTAGTACTTGGTAATTACAAGGATTTACAAACCAGTTTTGAACAAGATAAAGATAATTTAGAAGGAGTAGACTCGGTAAGTCAAATGTTTGATGGAAGATTAACCATTCCAAATGGGGTCAAGATTGAAGATGCTGTATTAATATCATTAGCTAAAGTTGTATAGTTAGAGTCTAGATTCGCGTGGGTAGGCTTGGTAATATGTAAATAACAATAACCTATAAAACGGGCTATTCCCAAATAGGTAAATGAGTTTCCTGGAATTGCATTTTATTTTTTTGGTTGCATACTTGTTTACATTTCCTATTGTTCTTATGTTTACATCTGCTGGTACTCTTTTTACAGGTTTTCCCGTTTCCGTAGTAAATTGCATCGAAAAAAAAAAGTTTTTTTTTGGCTCGCTGTAGCAACGGTCTTTTTTTCATTTATTTTTAGAAGTATTATATATGGGAATGAAAAACCCTTGGTAGTGCGCGACCCATAAAATCAACACCAAAAAAAATAATGAGATTATTTCGGTAATTTTTTATTTATTTTTTTTTCTTTTTTCTCGAGAGAGTTTCGTTCCGTTTGGATCAGACACAATCGAGTGGTCCCAACCAGAGTTTCACACATTTTTTTTGTAATATTTCTTTTCCCCTTTCTTGTTTCTTTCTTTCTTTCTTCTTCTTCTTTTCTTTCTTTAGTATATCCACTCACTATTATACCCCTGTGAATACCAACTTCAAGTACTACTTGAGAATACATATCGCCAACACTTAAATTCACAGAAGTTTTTCTTTCGTCCACTTTTTTTCTTTCAAATTTCACAAATAGATATAATCATGCAATTTAAATATTTAACTGCCATAACTGCACTTGTTGCAGCTGTTAACGCCATGGGTGATGTATGTATACACATAGCAAGATGCTTGTCTCTTGAAGTCTTGTACTGGATTTCTTTTACTAACACATCTTTTAGCTCGCTTTCAACTTGGGTGTTCAAGACAATGCTGGTAACTGTAAAACCGTTGACGAATTCAAATCTGATTTAGAATTAATCAAAGGTCAATCTACCATCGTCAAGACTTATGCTGTCTCCGATTGTAACACTTTACAAAATCTTGGTCCTGCCGCCGATGCTGAAGGTTTCCAATTAATGTTGGGTATTTGGCCAAACGATGACGCTCATTTTGCTGCTGAAAAACAAGCTCTTGTCACTTATTTACCTACTATTTCCGTCTCCACTGTCAAGATTTTCTTGGTTGGTTCTGAAGCTTTATATAGAGAAGATTTAACTGCTAGTCAATTGGCTGAAAAAATTGGTGAAATTAGAGACTTGGTTAAAACCATCAAGGATAAAGATGGAAACTCTTTTGGTTCTGTTCCTGTAGGAACTGTTGATTCTTGGAATGTTTTGGTTGATGGTGCTGCTCAACCTGCTATTCAAGGTGCTGATGTTGTTTATGCTAATGCCTTTTCTTATTGGCAAGGACAAACTCAAAAGAATGCTTCTTATTCATTCTTTGATGATATCATGCAAGCTTTACAAGTTATTCAAACCACCAAGGGTTCTAGTAATATTGAATTCTGGGTTGGTGAAACTGGTTGGCCAACTGAAGGTACTAATTTCGAATCTGCTGTTCCTTCTGTTGAAAATGCTGCTGATTATTGGCAAAGAGCTATTTGCTCAATGAGAGCTTGGGGGGTTAACGTTGCTGTCTTTGAAGCTATTGATGAAGCTTGGAAACCTGACACTTCTGGTACTTCTGATGTTGAAAAACATTGGGGTGTTTGGGATTCAAACAATAACTTGAAATATTCCATTGACTGTAAGTTTAGTTAAGGGGATTAGTTGATTATCCTGACTTTTTTTTTCATTGTTTTCGTTTATTCGTTATGTATAGGTTTAAACATACGGTTTATTAAAGATTATATAAAGATTATATTATCAGATAGTGTATAGAGAAATGCATTTGTTTATTTAAAGTATTAGGGAAGCTGTAAATGAGGAAGTAAATTAAACTGTATCAATATTTTACTTTACTTTTTCAAATGGTGAGGTTTTGTAACCCAAGTCCAATTTGATAGCAATACAATTCACTTGTTTCAGACTACGGATCGTAGGAGTTTACTTTGAAGTTGGATTGTCAAAAGTTATTTACCTTAGTATAGCAGAAGTGGTAGTATTAAAGATGAATGGCATAGTCTGTAATTCCCTTTTCAAGTTTCATATTAATTCTTTTGGAATTCCTATGTAATAGTATCTTTCATTTACAAAGAGAATAACAACAGATTGACAAATATTAGACAAAATTTGATAAGTTTTTTCCCAATTTGCATCCAAATTACCAAACTTAAAAATACTATCAGAAGTCTACAACAACATATGGAATTCACTTCCAAAACAATATAATACAATAATACCGACACCACTAACCCAACTACAAGGAACAATCACCGATATTATTCAAATTACTTAGAATTATTACACAAAATTCCATTGACGTGCGGCATCAATTGTTCTTGACTCGGAAAACCACAAACTTTCCGTCGTCGTAATAAATGACTTCGTGGCCAAGCTGGTTAAGGCGTGAGACTGTTAATCTCAAGATCGTGAGTTCGATCCTCACCGAGGTCGCTTCATTTGTTTTTTTGTAGCTATTTCAACTTGATTTTAATTAATTGTGTTTACCAGTTTAATAAACTGTGGTTGAAGTTGTGTTTTATTTTTTTGCTCAGTTGAGTTTTTTGTTAAGTATTTTTTTTGTTTGCGAGTTCTAGAACCAGATTTTGTGAAAATGATCCAAAGCTGTTAGCTGGCCCTTATGTATTATACGTTGATTGTCGTCTGACTATAATCCTGAAAATGTTTTGTCACTGCTGATCAACCAGTATATGAACCACAATTACTCCCAGGTCAATCGTTTTGCATTCAATTATCTTGTCATACTATAAAACCAGATTATTCTTGGATAATTGATGTTGTATCACAAATAATTTTCAATAGTAATATATCAGTGCATTTTGAAATAATGGTTGGAACTTCAAAACAAATCTTACAGAAAGCTTCATTTCTTGAACGAAGTGTGATTAATTCAGATAAAACTGGGAATTTACTGAATCTTTCGAAAGAAAGGGTTTAATCCAGACTTTGTCCAATCATTTTTTAAAGATTTTTTGTTTTGTAGTTCGGTTGATTTATTTGTAAGAGGTGTATTATTAGTTGAAAGAGCTAAAATTGCTATCCGAATTTATTATACTTATCCTATACATACAAAGTAACAATTAAGTAATTGGAAGGTAGAAGCAAGTGGTGAACTTGGATTAGTTAAGAAGTTAAAGGCTTATTATGTCCAAGTTTGTATGTTGAACTATTCAAATACATTCTTTAGATATCCTGAAGATTATAGACATTAATGCAAAAGTTGAGAAACAAAAAAAATTTTTTGCGACCGAGCTTTTATTATGGATGAGAAGCTTTGTTGGATATACGAGGATAATTGAAGAAGAAGTCTCTTGGTAGCCGAGTAATCGTAAACATACCTCAGATTTAGGTTTACTATTGACATCCGCATGTGCACATAGGTTCCCGCTACAAATACACTTAATCAATTATACATCTCTGATGTCATACAAAAATATTAAATCCAATTATAAATTAAAAATCTAAACTATACATAAAAAAACTAGCCTAGAAGAAAAACTATTACAAAATATATAAATCATAGCACGAATATTAAATAAGAACATTAAAACCAATCTTTTCTCTAGAATATTAATGAAGAAATCAAAGCTAAAACACTAACAAACCCAACAGTTTTAAGTGAATTAGAACCATTTGCAGTGGCAACACCAGTAGTAGGTTGAGAATCATCAGTTTTTATAGAAGTGATGAAATTAGAAGAACTAGAACCACCACCTACAGTGATTACTGATCCTGATTCTGTGGGAGATGCTGAAATATTTTCCGTGTATGCAACTTGTTTTGAAGTTTGTTTAGCAGTTTTACTTGAAGAAACCGAGAATTCTCCTGAAGTTTGAATGAATACTAAAGTGGAACTCTTAACTTCCTTGCCAGAAGATGCAATTGATGAGGAGGAACTTGTGGTTGAATTTGATGAAGTGGTTGAGGTTGGAGTAGTTGAAGAAGTGGTTGATTCTTTACTAGTTGAGGAAGTAGTTGGTTCTTCACTTGTGGTTTCAGTTGGATGTTGAGGAGCAACAGTTGAAGATGAAGAGATGGAAGAACTGCTACTAGAGCTGGATGCAGGTGGGGCAACTGATTTTTCTGGTACACTTCCCCCACTTGATAATTTCAGGAAATCAGCTTGAGCTTGTTTATATCTTCCATTAACTTGACCATTTGTAGCTTTAATAGATTGCCAAGTACCAGATTGGTCAGAATATGAATATTGATCACCGGTAGAATAATCAGTTACAATAACAGACTTAATATACATGGAGAATGGAGCTTGAGAATAATCAGTAATACCTCCAGCCCATTGAATAGTACCTGGAGCATTATCAGGATCACCACCAGCCCAAGTACCGGCAAAAATCTTCATAGGTGATTGTGGGTATCCTTGAGGATTAGAAGTATCAATAGTTCTCACGTTAACTCCATCAAGGATCCAAGACAAACTATTTTCACTCCAATCAATAGTATAAGTATGGAAATTTTCCAAGGGACTTGAAGAAGTTGGATGATACCCACCTCTATCCCAAGTGGCAGTGTTACCCTTGATGAAATAATTGGATTGGAATTCATAAGCATCACCACCAAATAATTCAATATCTATTTCATCTAAATCATCTGATTGTAAATAGAAAGAAGTGACAATACCTTTACCTAAAGCAGCTTGCATGACAACTTCAACTTTACCAAACATGATATAAAAGTTTGATTCTAATGTAGGATTATCGAATCTTTTGTTGATGGTTAAGGAAACACCATTATTTCCATAGTCAATAGCACCACCTTTGTCGTATTGAGTGAAATGAGATCCTGGACCACTTTGGAAATCTTCTCTGAATGATGAACCTAATGCAGGAACTGGAGGACATGTAGATGTCAATGGGTTACATGCTTGAGCAAAACTAACAAGACTTATTGCTATAGTAGCGAGTGTTGTAAATTGCATTATATATATACACGTGTATCTATAATTTCAAAAGAAATATAGAGAAAAAGAAGCTCAAGTAGAAAAAGAAGGGAAACAGACTTGGTATTTATAAATTTATGGGATCGCCGAGGAATATAATTTAATTACCCAAAAAGTATAAATCACACACGCACACACGTCATTTTCCAATGGAACCTTGTTTTTATTACTAATAATAAAAATAGCACTGTTTTGTTGTTGACGAAAATTAGTTGTGTGATTTAATCTTATTTTTAGAAACCTAACATAAATTACGCGTGTTACAAAACCTCCTTTTTTTTTTTTCTTTTTTCTTTTTTTTTTTTTTTAATTTTTGATTTCTTATTTTTACGAGGCAACAAACAAAAATGCACACTAAGTCTTTTGACATGGCTGGCGCAATATCCCAAGTTTGGAAAATTAATCGACTATCCTACATAATTAAGTGAAACTTGAAACTAACTACAATTAACTATATAATTATGAACAAAGCAATGCTACCCCTTTCAATATTGTAAGGGGTTGATCTTGAGCACTGTTTTGAGTGTGTATACTAAATATAGATTTAGTTCAATGCAATTCATTAAATGGTGGCTTTGTTAAATGAATTGAGATTTGTGTCATTTGTCGGATCAACTTTAATTAAAGGAACTGGAGCGGGGTTACCAAGTGAACCTGGAGTTGTTGATTCACGTTGCACATAACTACAACCCAGCGTTTTCATGTACCTCGTCTAATCATATCAGACAGAAACGTACAGTGTATCGCCGAGATCAATATTGAAAGGGGGCAAAGAAAAAAACTTTATTCAAGACATCGTTTAAGCATCTTAATACATTGGTCTCAAGTCTTAGACTATTATTTTTTTCTCCTATCTGGTCTTGAATTGGCTATGAAATTGGTCAATTGCTTGCTTGCCATTCTAATATGATACAACATGTAAAGCAACCAACACCGAGTAGTATGTAAGTGCGAATAAATTAAGTCATAGTGCATATTACCAGTTGTATTTACAAAAGAATAAACACAAAAATTACCTTGTCCAAAAGACAATAACTAAATTATAAATTTCAACTTTAACCGGGTCTTCTCCTGGAAAAGAAAATCTCTGGGTATAGTTCATGTTACCATTGGTTGCATTTACAATGTGTGTTTATCCAAGGATTTAGATTTTTTAGTAATCAAGAAAACTAGCATTTAGCCGAAAACACTTTTTGCCAAGTAAAATATTGGAGTTGACTGTACAGAAAAGGGAAATACATCAACAAAGTAAGAGCTTCCCTGGATAACTATTCCCATTAAGTCATTGTTTCAGTTTATATGTGGAATGCATTATCTTGAATGCCAGCACTTTAGCGATAATAATTACATAAACAAAAAAAACCTGAAACAGAAGTTGAAAACTTATCAAGTATCAGGATCATGGGAACAATTTCCCAACTTCTGGAAGGTTGTCTTGGTGCTTACAGTTATATGTCAAACAGAGCAATGCAATTATTGATTAACATACTTTGAAAAAAAGGACAAAAACCAAATGAGAAAAACGGGGCGGAGAAAACAATGGCAAGCCCATCTAGTAACTTTGATAAGCCTTAAAATTTGGAGTTACCTCTTGTGACATTACTTGCAATTATACTACATTAGGTTTTTGAGTTGATATCTAAAACACTCTATAGAAACCCATTCTCTTAATAAGTGTGAAACTAAAAGGGTCTTCCATGTGATTCGAATCACCTGATTGGAAACAAAGCATTTTTTTTTACTAATCGCATTACAATTTCTTTTTCTGGATTTAACAAAGCCCAAAGTTAAAAAACATCCCCAGTCATACATAGCTTCCAGGAATAAAACAACAGTAGACAGTAATACATTATATATTTACAGAAACTTACAACATACACCACCCCACAGTAATACTCCTTCTTGCTGTTGCTTATCTCCGAATTTTTTTAAAAAATTGGTTTTTGTTTTGCTTTTGCCACAAACGAGACAAGAACAATCTTACATCAGTTACATAGACAAAACAAACAGACGCTATTCATATTATAACATATATTAAACATGTCCTTGTTACTGGTTATCACTGTAGTAATATCCATGGTGAGAATTTCTTTTGGTAATACCCTTCCGCCAGGGTTCATTTATAAAGATTATCCACCACCACAAATCCCTCGTCCACCACCTCATTATAGTTCTGACGACGATTTACAAGAATTTATAATTATTATGTTGATTACTTTTGGATCGTTATTAGTTCTTGCATTATTAACTGGCCTTGTATTCTATTTAATTAGACGAAGAATTAGAATAACTGAAGATGAGCTTATTCGAGAAGAAGAAAACCAAGCATATTTAGAATTAAACAGTGACGAACAAGAATTATATTTCCAATCAAAGGAATATTTAAATAGTAATCCTTATATAACTGGTGAATTAACCATGAGTCAAAAATTAAATATTCAAGAAAAGGGAATAACAGCATATGAATTTCAAAAGGATTCCATGTTGACACATAACGATTTAATGATTATTAATCGATTTGAATTGAATTTTTTCAAAAATTTTGAATGTTCAACTCAAACTAATTTACCCATACCGATGAAAAATGAAGTATATTATTTTGAACTGAAAATATATTCTCTCCCACATCCCGATGATACTTTAATATCTGTCGGGTTAAGTATTAAGCCTTATCCTTGGTTTAGATTACCTGGAAGACACCCCCAATCTATATGTTATGATTCCAATGGATATAGAAGGTATAATCAACCATTTAAATTTACAAACGATCCTCCATTCCCTAAATTAGAACAAGGAGATATTGTAGGAGTAGGATACAAGACAAGAACCGGAACTGTTTTCTTTACAAGAAATGGGAAAAAAGTCAGTGAATCTAAATTGGGTGGTCATATCAAACATTTTAAAATTGCTAATCAAGGACAAATTTTCCCAACAGTTGGGGCAAATAATTTATGTTCCATTCATGTTAATTTAGGACAACGTGGATTTGTATTTATAGAAGGAAATGTTAAATCTTGGGGGTATGCTCCAATTGAAGGAACAGGACCAGCTCCACCAGCTTATAGAAAGTTTAATTCTGATATATTATTGGAAAGATCAGAAGTGGATGAAAGTGATTTAAGTGAACGAGAAAATGATTTCCCCCCTGATTTCTGGGAAGTACATGATACTTCGTCACCTCCAACGATTGATCAAGACAAGTATAGTTATAATGCTTATAGTGATGTTAATTCAACTGATGAAAGGATAACTTTGAATAGTTTGGCCCCACCAAACATACCCCCTGCTTATGATGACGATGAAGAACTACACACAGGAACATCTCAAGATGTTGTCTTGGAAGAAGACCCCGAAATAGAAGTGGAGATAGAGACAGAGCTAGAGTCGACAGAGCCACAGTTGGAAACAGATATTTCTCAGGTTGAAGATACAACGGTTGAAGATGCAACCCCGCTTAATAATAGTGATTCTTGTCATTACGAATTAGAAACTGAGGATAGAATACCAGGTGATACAGAGGAAGAACTCACCCCTGAGGTTGAAGGTAGAGATGAGAATGAAGATGAGAATGAAGATGTAGATTAGCGACTCTATACAATTCAATAAACGACAGAATATTTAAGTTAATTCTCTTGTCATATTACTGTAGATTTCAGCGCAAATTATTCAAACTAACCTTTTGTAAATATAATCTATGGTCAACAATCTATAACTTGAACACAATCAAGTTTCATCTTGATATTTGCAAGAACTTTACCATCTCAAGATCTCGTTAAGCCAGGTGGTATTGGCAAGCGATGGAAGTTTTTTTTGGGAAAAACCTACCGAGATTATTGTTAAAACCCCACAAAGAAAATGCTTTGGTTCAGTCCTTGGCATGTCACACTGAATACCTGGAAAAGCACATTGTTATTATTGTTGAGGATTAATTATAATCAGCCAAACTTCATTGTTTCAAACCCCCCCTCGAAGCCCTATTAGGAAAAAGAAAAGGTGGAGGTTACCAATTAAGTGGGGGAAATTCTCGGCGATGCGCTGTACTTTTCATAACTTTAATTGCGCTCAACCGAATTTTCTGGGAGTTTGCCCAACATTGCCAAGGATACTTACACGATCCAACAACATGTGGTTAGATCTTCCTGATCAAGAGATATTTCTTCGTTTACTTCAATTTCTCGGTTTCTTCGAACTTGGTGGAGGTGCACAAAAGTGAAAACTTAACGATTCTTGTCGGTTTTTATATATTTTCTGGAAATCGCCGTTCCCCACTCCCCCACATTTTCATTTCTCGTTCAAACGCCGTACACACAGTGATCTTTTTGTTGTGCCTTATATAAATACCTGTTCTTATCAGTCCAATAAAATCATGTTCCTTAAACAACTAAATAATAAAAACCCCCTAGTTAACATGATCCAGAAATTCACCTGTGTTCCTAAATCAGATTATGATGTGGTTATTATATCCAACGGTACTGTGCTGCAAATCTCCGCCAAGCTTTCCAATATGAACAACAATGAAATACCAGAAAATTCCAACATTACATATTTACCTAGTTTTAAACTGTTGATTACTCATTTACATACAAACACCACAGATCAACGGCATAAGGGGAAAGTCATGTTTATGTTTTTTCATGGATTAGAATTTATTCAAGAAGTTATTGGTGATTTAATTGATCATTATAGTAGAATAATCCATATGTCATATCATACAAAAAACATCCCAATGGAAATGTTGGAAAATGTTTATTTTTACTTTGATGGGTCAATATCGCAATCATCAGGTGAACCAGTTGATCCATATAACGTATTTATGTATAAGGATAATCTGATGTATCATTTTAATACTATGTCCAATATAGCCAAGGATATTATTAAAAAAATGAGTTTTATGATTGGGAAAGTAAGAGGAGTATATATTGATGATTTGACTTTACATAACAAGATACCTATGCAACTGATACAACAGAGTATTTCAAAAGTACAAAGAATGAATAGTTACACCATGCTGATTGTGTAAACCAACAGTGTATATTTAATAGAGACATTACAGTAAAACCAAAATGTAGTTGAGATTGCGAAAGAAGCAGTGATTGCAAAAAAGTGCGGGTTGGTTATTCCGAAGATCTTTCGCGCGATTTGGCCGAATTAGGTAAACTCCGCTTCAATTCCTTATCTGAAATATAAAACACAACAATGATTAGCTTTCTCTTGCTCCTTTTTGTTCAAGCATGATTCTTATAGTTGTATCATTGCTAGTGCTTTGTATAGCTTTATACTGGTACAGCCTTCCAACCATCGACATCCCTCCAGTATCTTCCAACTTCCAATGGCAAACTACGAAACCATTACCTATTCGACCCTTTGTTAATAAACGAAACTTTAATCCTTCAATTGGAGTAAAGAATATCCTGGCCCAACCTGAAGACTGGCTTTTAGTTGAGGATACATATTTATCTAATATAAACATCCGCCGCAAGGCAGTTGAAGCGAATCCGGATCAAACTATGCTTGTTCCAGGGGACACAAATGCTGTTAATGCTCTTAGAGAGTTTTATGAGGTTGTTACTAAGTTTATGAGTGAACGTTACCCCAAGTTGTTTGTATGTGATTGGATGGGAAAACTTCATAACAGGATAACTAACGAGAGTATTCCCTTTAAATCAAATCGTCTCAATCCAAGAGGGATGTTGACTGCTCTTGCAACTACTATTGAAGAAGACTTTTTAATATTGATCAAGAATAATCCCGAGAATCCCGAAGAGGAATATATTCTTCGTGCTGCAATCAATGCATTTCCTGCTGGATTTGATCCTAGTAAATCTTACAATCGATCAATTTCCTCTATTCATGGTCCTGTACCACAATACGCTTCCCGACTTCAATTCTCTATGCACAAATTCTTTAATAATTTAAAAAAAGATGATGTTTGGGTGAGACATAATTGGAGTATTCAAACACATGCTGAGAGGTTTAATCTTGCTAGTAATCATGCTCGACCAGGTCAAGAAATCAAACAAGTAAGTTATGAAGAAATTGATTTTGAAAAAGGATGTTTCTTACGAGTGGAAAGACAATGCTTTGTAAGATTACCTAAACTGGGGACAATCGCCATGACCATTCGTACGTATTTAACCCCTATGTCCATGATAAAAGAAGAAGGATCAGGAGCAGAGTTATGTAGAGCTATTGATGGATTACCTGAAGATATGGCATACTACAAGAAACGTGATGCTTGGGGAGAAGCAGTTAAGCAATATTTAACGGAAAAATAGTAGTAATACAAAAAAAATACTATGCATAATTATCTTCTAGTTTTACTCATTTAATTTAACATAATTGGATGGGAATAATCCTACTGCGCCTGTAGCCTTATGTTTACCACTCCACCAATCTTCATCAACAAATTCAATATCAATAATTTCATCTCCTTCTTTGAAACCAATTTCATTGTCTTCATCTTTTTCATAATCATATTCAGCAGTAGCTGATTTGCTAGGTGCAGATTCAGCTACAGGAACTGCACGAACTTCAGGTTCAGGTTCGGATTTTGGTTCACTCTTGACAGGTTCATCATTCAACTGGACATATGCAGCAGGGAATAATCCAACTTCTCCATTCTTGTTACGTCCAGTCCACCATTCTTCATCAGTGAATTCAATATCAACAATGACATCACCTTCTTCAAATTCAATTTCGTTATTTTCATCCTTTTCATAGTCATATTGGGCAATGGCGGTGATGGAAGATTTAGCTGGTGCTTCAGTACGCGAAGGTAAGGATGGGACAGGTTCTTCTTGAGTACGAGAAGGTAAAGATGGAACTGGTTCTTCTTGAGTACGAGCAGGTAATGATGGGACAGGTTCTTCTTCTTCTTCTTCTTCTTGCACTTCTGGTTCAGGTGCTGGTTCAGGTTCAGGAATTACACGTCTTGGAGTTGGTTCTTCCTCTTCAATTACGGCCTTCTTTTCAAATTGTTCAACTAAATCATGAGCATGTTCCACAGGTTTATCTTCAACAGCTTCACTAACCGGTTCATCTTCACTAGCCACAGTCTTATATTGACCTCTCTTTTCTGCCCAAATCTGAGCTGGAGTTTTACCTCCTTCAGCAGCAAAATTACGCGATAATCCTCCAATAACTTTATCTTTTCTATCATCACTGAAAACATGAGGTTTAGCACCAAAGGAAGCAGGTTTTGCTTCAGAACTAGCAGCTGCCTTGTATCTATCAGCTACCGAATGTCCCACTTTTGGTTTTGGTAAACTGGTTAATCTTCCATCATCTAAACCAGTTGGTTTTGGGACAGAACTAATGGTGTCTGATTTGTTTTTACGTAATTGTTCAATATCAACTTTGGTTGGTTTATAAGCTGAGGGAACATCTTGTAAAGGTTTTTCTGAGAAATCACGAACTTCAACGTCTTTAGCATCACCCCAACCATCATCTAATTTAGGTTTGACTGGAGCAATTGGTTTACCAGTAGTTTTAGGAATATAGCTAGATACTACTGGCTTGGCTGCTTTAACTGGTGGTTTAGCAACAACAGCAGGCTTAGCAACAACAGCAGGTTTGGCAACAGGTGATGCTCTAGTTATACCTGGACTTCCTGAATATCTTGCCCCAGCAGCAGCACCAACTCTTTCTAAGAATTCCACTTCATCTAAATCATCAGTATCACGAGCCGTGATTTGAACATGACTACTTAATACTTTACTAACTTCAGCGAAATTACTAGCGAAACTTAATCTCCCCTTGGCAGGAGCATTATCAGGACACCAACCAACAAGAATATTTTTGGAAACATCAGAACCTGGAACAGTAACTCTGGCAACACCAAATTGAATTTGTCCATCACTGAAATGGTCAAAGAATTCCGGGAGTGGTCCATTCCCAGTAGTGAGTAATGATAACGTGGGGGCAGGATTAACTGAACAAACAACATAGGAGACAGAAGGATCATCACCTCTGACAACTTTGTCATAAGCAGTTTGAATAGAACGGGCGTTGGTCGATAAGTCAATTTTTTCCATAATTAGTTGGTGTATTTGGCCTTCAATTGATATTTGTAGGAAATGGTGAAGAATTGGTTCAATATTTTCAGGGTCAGGAAAACTAAATACGAAGTGAAACATTTCAGCGCGCGTGGCCAAAAAAATGTTGGAGGCGCTGTGAAACAACAAACATCAATACTTACATATTAAGTTATCATGATATATATGGACAAACATTAGGTTCTATAAATAGATAATTCATACAAGCAACCTTCTAATTATAAGAGAGCTAAATCAAGCAATTTGATGTATAAACAAAGCATAGCAACAGAATTGAATGTGTTCTTTCAAACAAAATGAATCTCAATTCTTTTATATTCTCTTCTATTCTGTAGTTACTAGCAATAACAACTTGTCAACTCAACTTTACCTTCTCTTCAGCAATAGATTTCTCCCCTCATACCGACGTGCTTACCAACGCATAAACCAAACACCACATCATAATAAATCCTGGCATATTCCCCACAATTCCACTTACAAACACTTCTTGAATAGGCAGTTTAAAGAACTTGTTCATATTTCCTTCACCACATACAATATAAAACAATGTATTTGCTAATGTAAGTCCTACAATATAAAATAAAAACCCATGTAATGATTCTAATGTAAGTATTCCTGAAGATATTCCCAACACTAATGAGGTTATATCTTGAACATGTTGAAGTTTATCCTTATTGGATTTGATATGACTGGTAGAGTATGCTTCGTCTGTGTTCATTTTGTAGTTGGTAATTGTAGCTCTATCAATTGAGTTTGGTTGTGTCTGTACTTTCCCCTCTTGTGGCTGCTTCTTTTAGTTCTGTCAGACTGTCTAATTTTTTTTTTCTTCTATCAACAAAAATTTGCCATCAATCAAACAAACGTCTTTAATGGACGACAATATATCCACCTTGAAGAGGTTTCTTCTTCATATTCCTTCGGACTCGTCGTTCAAATTCACTAATGATGTTCGTACACACATTAGACGAGAACTTTTCCTCGCCATGTCCAACCAGGGTCAATTTCTTAATTGGTTCTTTCCTGGTGGTACCAAAACCAATATCGAAGAATGTCAATGGCAATATACTGAGTTTTTAAAACGTCGACAATTGAATGAAGATAGTAATACCAAGTCAGATGCATTGGCACTGCATCCAAATCTGCCATGTGCTCGTATCTTTCGTAAAGGTGAGCCAATATATCGTTGCTTAACTTGTGGATTCGATGAAACTTGTGCCTTGTGTCATAATTGTTTCCAACCTGAACGTCATGCCAATCATAAAGTTCATATTAATATTTGTTTACGAGAGAATGGTGGTGTTTGTGATTGCGGTGATCCTGAAGCTTGGATTGAGGAATTTGTATGTCCTTATGCAAGTTCTTCCGATAATACAAATTTCTTGACTGATGAAGTACCGAAAGAATTAGCTAATGCAGTATTAGGTACTATGGAAACGTTATTAGATTTTATTATTGATGTAATGAGTCAATGTGAGTTACAATTTGAAGATGTCACATCAATGACACAGGATAAGATAGAATTGAATCAAATAAATAGTACATTTGATAAAGAGAAATATGCTTGTACCAATACCAAATTTCAAGATATTAATAATGATGAATATTTTCTTCAAGTTTATAATGATCAAATAAGACATTATCGTGATGCTGTACAAAGAATTCATTTAGCAAGTCAAAAAGTGAAGCCATTTGCTGAAATGATTACTGATCAAATTCAAAAACACGGACGTGCAAAAGTAATTAGTTCACGAAATCTAAAACTTTTATTAGAACGACAAAAAGTTCTTAGTGCTACTGGATTATCCAGTTGTATACGATCACATCGAGATATATTTCGTGAACAAGTTGTTGATGAAATTATTAAATGGGTAGGAGATTTAAGTGAAAGTCAAGTGTTTAAAATAAATACCGGGATTAAAGATTTATTTTGTCGAGCATTTTGTGATACTTGGAATAAGGGACTTATTACTAATGATAATGAAAGTTATTCATATAAAGTTGGTTCCCTTGATGGAAGTTTATGTATTCCTAAAATTGATCTGAATATTCCAGTTACTTCAGTATATCCACATTGGCAATTTATACCTTCACAATGGGATCTTCCTAGCGAAATATGTGATGAATGTTCTTACAACAAGAATCTCAGTGATTATACTTCACCATCTCATCATGGTTCACGACTTCAATATCTAATATATCTTGATATAAGATTTTCCAAGGCAACAAGAGTACTTCTTCATGATATCTATTCAACTTCGTTAATTACAAACTTACATTACAAGAACATAGTCTCAGCCCAATATGTTGATATTTACCCCATGGTAGCTGACCAATTCCTTTCCCTAGATCGAGAGCCAGAATTAAGTGTAATGTGTACATTATCCACCCAATTATTTACCTGTCCTTCAAACTCAACTTCAATTATTCATCATGGTGACATCACACGTATACTTGCATCTATATATGGGTTCATGACTTCGGAAAAAGTACAATCTCCCCATACATTAAACTTGACAACAGAAATATCAATCAAGTCACTTAAAAATAGGCGATGGGGTCAAATTTTCTTTGATATTAGTTATATACTTAGTCGATCCCGTGATCCTAAATCAATAATCACGTCAAATATCATCCCCATGGCATGTGATCTTTTGGCTTTGTTACAGGGGAAACCTGGTTTGAAACGAGAAACGGAAAGTCACGTAGAGTATGAAAGTCCTGATTATACTGCGTTCTTTCATGGAATTCCTGTGATTTATCAGTTTGCTGAGTTTATAGCTCGAGCATTAAATGGAGTAGATGATGAACGAAGAACATTAGGTAAGAAAGCTATTCAATATGTTTTGAATTTCTTACAAAAGAATAATCAAGAACATCGACATTTAGGTGAAGTGAGTTTTCTTCATCCTTTACATTCATTTCTTTCTTGGTTAATTGAGCTTTCCCAATTTGAATCAACAGAATTGACACATATTTTACAGGAATATGATATTGATAATATTTTCACGTATCCCATAGCTACCCTTGTTCTTATGTCTCAAATTAAAACAGGATTTTGGGTAAGAAATGGATTTACTGTACGAGCACAACTTCAACTTTATAGAACTACAGGGTTACGAGAAGCAGGTTATCTTCGTGATTTATACCTTACACAAATGTACATATCAACCACAGATCCCGAACCCACTACCCAAAATATTCTTTCTCAATGGCAATTAAACACTTGGGAAACATATGATAATAATACCCTTCCTTATATGATTGAAGAATGTCTTACATTCTTTATTCATGTCCTCACCGAAGATCTCAACTTGTGTCAACTTACTGAAGAACAACTCCTTCAAAAACGAATTGAACGAGAAATAATTCATACCTTATGTTTTGGTGGTATGAATTATGCTAAATTATGTTCTCATATTCCTGATCATATAGTCAATGAAAAACGATTTGATATTGTCCTTACCCAAATGACTGTTTTCAAACCACCAAAAGGTGAGAATGATGTTGGAATACACTATCTTAAAGATGAATATTTAGATTGTGTAAATCCGTATTATTTCAACTATACAACTAACGTCAAAGATGATGCCATTAAATTCATTAAAGAAAGATTACATAAGAAAACCGGAAAAGCCATTGGAGAAGTTGTTGTTCCACCATATCTAAGTAAAGTAAAGGGATACAATATTGGTAATTTCAGTGCTTCATTATGTTTTGCACAATTTTTGAAAAAAGTATTGAAATATGTTGATGAAAATCGAGAAAGTTTACTTGAGACATGTTTACATTTGATTCATATTTTGTCATTAGAGAATAATGTCGAATCAGGGAAATTCTATGATCGATTTGTTGAAGTTGATGAAGATGGATCCATTGCTGGGTTTATCTATGAATTGTTATCCAAGGAAGAATACTGCAGTCAACATGCCAAGGTTAGATGTATTTTAAAAGAGTTTGCTGATAGGTATGATTTGTTGAATGTGTTGGTACAGCAAAACCCCACATTTGATAGTAGTGTAATTGATACTGATTATATTGACAATTCCGAAGATGAATTTGAAAAGAAGAAAAGAATGGCCAAGGATAGACAAGCTAAACTTCTTGCCAAATTCAAAAAACAACAATCATCATTCTTGAAGAATAATAATATCGACACTAGTGATGCCGAAATGGAAGATGAAGAACTTCAACATGGTTGGAAATTCCCTGAACCTCATTGTTTACTTTGTCAGAATGCCTCTGAAGATGCCGGACCATTTGGATTGATTACTTATGTGGCCAAGAGTTCTGAGTTTAGAAATGTACCATTTGATGATGAATATTGGTTTCTTAAACTGTTTTCTGATGGTGTTGATTTGGATGCAAATAAAGATTGTACCATGCACAATGAAGCAAGATCATCAAATTGGGAAAAGTATATGCGTGAAGTTAAGGAGAAGTTTGTCATTGGACCAGGGTTTACTTCAAATGAAGATGTCGATAGCAAATTAGTTTCCCTGAGTTGTGGTCATGGAATGCATTTTCAATGTTATATAAACTTTCTCAATACTAATCGAAGTAGAATGAGTCAGATTACTAGGAATACCCCTGAAAACATAGATCACAAGGAATTTGTATGTCCATTATGCAAAGCTATTAATAATATGTTTATTCCGATTTTATGGACATCTAATCAAAGAAGTTTACTGAAATTTCTTAAACCACTCCCAAATGCTACAAGTAATCCATTTCACGATCTATCAATCGAGTTTGTTCATGATAAACAATGGTATGACAACTTTACAAAATTATCTGATAACGACATTGATAGAATGTCGATATTAAACCCCACTTCAAGAGAAATTATTTGTCTGGGTCCCACAGCACAATTTACTCCTCAACAACATCAATTTCGTCAATTACTTAGTAACATGTTTCAAATCCTTCTGTTTCTTACTTTCCCCCAAGTGTTTAAAGCCGATTCCATATTTGTTCTTGTAAACACCATCAAATCCATTGAGATTTCCCTTCGAGGAATTCCATCTAAGGGAAAACTCATTATTTCCCAACTTTCAAACAATACCCTTATTAATCTTCGAACATTGAATGAATTTAGAAATACCAGTGTATTGATGAAGATTAAGAATTGGATTCATACCCCTAATCCACGAGGTGATGCATATGCCAAAATGTTGGCTAATATATTTGCATTATCCAAGGGGAACAGTGGGTTAAACTCATCGATTATTGAAGCAGATATGTTTGAATGTTTGGTGAATACTATACCATTACCTTCATTTGGACTTTCATTCCATGCAATATTACAAGTTACCTTTGCGGCTCATTTGATTCAATCGTTAAATATTTTAGCTAAGGAGTTATCGAATAAACGCATTTGGAAGTATGGTTTGTTGGATATTCCTGGTATTACTGATATTACGACAACTTCTGCTGAATCGGCACATCTATGTTTCACAAGATTGGCAATGAGTGAAGTCAAGACGTTACATGAAGCGGAAAAGTTAGGGAGAGTGATTTATTCATTAGTTGTCAAATCAGCAACACCATTCCTAAGAAGAGCAGCAATTTATGCCTACGTCCAATGTGCTGATATTGATGAAATTGATTTCTCACTTTATCCAGAAACAGAAATTGAAGCAAATAGATTATGTTCATTATTGAACCTTAAACCTGTCTCGGAGTATTTGGAAATATTTGCATCAAACACTCCGACATTTGAATCACGTATGTTTGATGATTTTGTTAATTATGTTCACCTAACTTCCAAATCCCTTACTCTTTCTCCACTTGCTCGGAAACTTGAATATCCTGGATTGGTAAAACTAGTTGATCTTCCTGAAAGACTTGATCGATTCTTTACTGATTATTATTATCTGGACGCTCATGCCCAACCTCATCTTCGAATTGAAGATCCGGCAATTTGTTTATTCTGTGCTGCCGTAGTTGATGCCCAGAAACAAGCACAAGGTGCCCATGAAGGACAATGTACAACGCATTATCTCAAAGAATGTCCCCATGATGTTGGTGTTTTCCTTTTGCCCAAAGATAGAACATTATTGTTGTTACACAAGAATGGTGGGAGTTTCTATAAGGCACCATATTTAGATGAGCATGGTGAAGTTGCTGATGAACTGAGACGAGGCAAAACAATGTATTTGATGCAAAAAAGGTATGATGCGTTTATAAGAGGTGTTTGGTTACTGCATAATGTACCTAATTATATTGTAAGAAATTTAGAGAGTGTATTGGATCCCGGTGGATGGGAAACTTTATAGAATAATTTGTAAAAATAAACATTAGTAACAGAAAATTTTAATTTCAATATAAACTCAATCTATAAACATAAATTCATTATAAACCAGTCCAAGTAACATTCTTACTGGTGGTGAATTCACCATTAACCAAGATGTTATCGGAACTGTTACCAATTAGAACCTTGTAGGTGTCTTTATCAGATTGCCATTTGTTAACAAAACTGTTCCAATAAGAAGTGGCTTCTTTAATACTAACATCCAATTGCACAGTTTTCGTCTCTCCAGGTTGTAAAAATACCTTGACAAAATCCTTTAATTCCTTGATTGGTCTGGCAATACTTGGATTAACTTGTTCAATATATAATTGAACAGTTTCAGCACCAGCGACTTTCCCCGTGTTGGTAACATCAACCTTGATCAGTAATAAATCAGTATCAGCATTAACCTTTAAATTGGTGAATTCAAATGAAGTATAAGATAACCCATACCCAAATGGATACAAGACATCACGTCCAACCTTTTCATAATATCTATACCCAACAAACACATCTTCACCATACCAAACTTGACCTTTGTTTGATCCAAAATTGATATAAGAAGGATTATCTTCCAATCTCTTGGGGAATGACACAGATAACTTACCAGAAGGATTGTAGTCACCAAACAAGACATCAGCAATAGTGTTACCTAATTCATTACCACCATACCATGCATGAATTAATGCTTTGGTCTTGTCAGCCCATGGTAATGTAACTGGAGAACCTGATTGATTGACCACAATAATGTTTGGATTGACTTTGGCAACTTCTTCAACTAATTTGTTAGTGTAACCTGGAATATCCATATTACGACGATCAAACCCTTCAGATTCCCATTCTTTAGATAAACCAACAACTAAAACAACCTTGTCAGCAGATTTGGCAACTTTAACTGCCTTGGCGACTTCTTCTTCAGGAGAAGATTTAATTTGAACCCCAAAGTAAACCCCACCTTGTTCTTGGGCACCATCTTCAAGAGTATATGTTGGAGAGGTAGCAAATTCAACTTTAACAAGATATTTCTTACCCTTCTCAAGGAAAACTGAACCACGTTCTTCTCTAGTACCCATACCCAAGAAGAAGGCATCACCTTTGACTTGTTTGGTTTTGTTGTCAACCACTAATTTACCATCAACAAAGATTTGAGCAGTTCCGAAAACAGAACAACCAAATTCATATTCTGAACTTTCATCAGGAGTGAAATAACCTGTGAAATCAATATAATATAACAATTGATCAATAGGTAAGTTTGGACTCTTGAAATCACTAAGGAAAAGCCTAGTGGTATTTAAAGAAAGCTCTTCAAATGGTTTACGATTAGCGGTACCTGGGGCATCATGATAGAATCTAGCAGTGATAAGACCCTTTTCACCTTGTTCATTTTCCAAGACAGATACACTATCGGGAACATTCTTGTCCAAGAATGCACCAAGTGCATATTGTAAATCAATTGTGTTACCACCTTCTTTAACTTTAGCTTCAATACCACCATACGGAGTAGTTTTGTAAGTAGCAGTTAATGAAGCGGACCCACCACCGGAATCTTGAGAAGCTTTAGCATTTGGACCAATAACAGCAATTGTTTCCTTAGCAGTCTTGGACAATGGTAAGATATTTTCTTCATTCTTTAACAATACAATTGATTCATCACCAACTTTTCTTAAAATTGCACTTGCCTCAGGAGAATAATTTGCTGATTCTACAACATCAGCAGGAATACCGGCTTGTAAACCTTGATTAATCAATTTCAACACTTGTCTAACATTATCATCAATTACTTGAGGATGAATTAAATTAGCTTGAACAGCATGAACAGTTTGAAGTAGTTGTCTAAATCTAGTAGGACCAGGCATTTCCAAGTTTAAACCTGCATCAAGTGGCTCCTTGGTGGAATAAGTACCATACCAATCAGACATTGTACAACCATCCCATTTCCATTCTTTTCTTAAGATATCTTGTAAAATAGCTTTAGATTCAGAAACATGAATACCATTGATTTTGTTATAAGCAGTCATAATAGCACCGGGATTAGAATCTCTAAGAGCAATTTGAAAAGGTTTTAAATAAATCTCTCTAAATGATCTATCAGTTAAAAGAGTATCAACACAACGTCTATCTTCTTCTTGATCATTACAAACAAAATGTTTTAAACAAGCAACAACTTTTTCATTTTGAATCCCCTTGATAATTGAAGCAGCTGCATGACCAGAAAGTAAAGGATCTTCAGAATAACTTTCAAATGATCTACCACCTAATGGAGAACGAACAATATTGGAAGTTGGACCCAAGATTACATGAGCTCCCTTTAATTTAGCTTCCTTACCCATTAATTCACCAGCTTCAACTAATAAATCCTTATTGAAAGTAGCAGCTAATCCAGTACCACAGGGGAAACAATTGGAAGGAATACTATTGAAAAATTTAGTTCCTCTAATACCATTGGGACCATCCGAAACTCTAATTGAAGGAATATTTAATCTTTCAATAGGGACAGTATGCCAGAAATCACGACCAGCTAATAATGATACTTTTTCTTCAAGGGTTAATTCTTCAATCAACAGATCAATATCTAATTGTTGAATCTTACCTGAAGATTCCGAAGATAATTTAACATCCTTATCTGGGAGTTGCATTTTATTTGGTTTTTTTTTCCTAAAATTTTAGGTTGATTTAGTAAAGTTGGGGATAGTGCTTTTTGGGGAAACTGGAGAATATATATACAACAAAGTCAAGAACAATATAGGAGTAACTTGTTATCATGGGTGAATATTCGGCAAGAATTTACGAGTTTTACAGAGTTTACACGTTTCAGGATAGAATTCCTAACTAGGAAGTGTTAATACAGGAATCACTTCCTAAAGTGGATGGATCTAAAAAACAGCCAAAAAAAAAACTGTTTTCTAAAACAAAGATGTGGGGAATCACCAAACCTCCACAAATGAACAATGAAGTGTAGTGGTGGTTGCCTGATTCCTTGGGGGTGGGGGGATCGGTCGGAGGTTAATTGGCGGGTGGTTTACTCAGCGTTTAATTCCGATTCGGTGAATAAATCGAATCAAGGGATAGGGAGAATTAAAGACAATGAAATGGTCAAGATTGTCGTTTCTTTTTGGCAAGATTTTAAATTCTATACAGCAAGTGGAGTATAAAGCTTAGCCTCTAAACTGTAATAATAATCACATTTCTTTTAATGTAAGTGGCTCACTGGCTTCATGAGTTTACCTACACTCAACAGTAAAGTAGAAGTATATAAATAGCTATATAAAATCACAAACTAAAAGAATAACCCTCCAGCAAGTTGTGCTGCCTCTTCTTCATCATCCAGAAACTCGGAATCTTCATCTTCATCTTCAAATTGCAAATTAGCTTCATTATTGACAAATAAATCGTCTACCGTTCTTGAACCAAATAAATGTCTCGTAACAAATCCATATAAACCTTGATTCAACCAAAGTTTATTCAAATATAAATATCTAAATTCATTCAAGGTAGTTTTCAATTTCGATCTTCTCGGTTTAACTTCACCATGCACTGTTAAATAAGGACCTTCAAGGTTGATAGGGATTCGACTGTGTCCAACATGAACAGCTACACGAAGGTTATTTGTTCCTGGATTGTAGAAAATACCTGTATGGTTGGTACATTCCGTCATATGACTTGCCTGGTAGGTACCATTTGCCTGGTCGGTATCACTTATCCATTTACTACAAAACAAGCATATGGATTTGTCATGAGTAGCAGCATCCGATGCATTTAATAACGAAACGTTATAATCATGGGGTAGTTTGATCAAATGAACCATTCCTGGGGAGTTTAAATTGAGAATACCACTTTCCATATATTTAGGGATTTTGGATAAGAATACCACTTCAAAAATCTTGTCTTCAAATGTATCTTCAGAAGTTAGTAGTGTGTTAATAAGTTGATTAAATGATGGAACACGTAAACTAGCAGTTAATGCTTCTGTGGAATCTATTCTGGCTTGCGATTCAATAACATCTTGTAAATTGGAAAATTCCGGTTTACTCTCATATACATTTTCCCCTTGTAAACGACATGTCAATAAATCAGCAAATATAACAACTTGTCGTAAAAATGTGCCAATCAAACGTTCAACACAGACATATAACCCAATAACTAACTTGTTTCCCAATGGAGCAATATCAATCTCCATCATGTCTATAATCTTTGATACTAAACTTTGGAAATCTCCTAAACTTTCAGGAGATATTTCTTCATCTTCAACAAGATAATTTTCATAACCGGGATTGTTCGTACAACTTTGTAAAATCGAATACAATGACAATGCAAGGGCTTTAGTCATTCCCAATCTCGTTAACGTAGCCAATGATTCCCCAGTTTGGAAAAACAATGCAACAACATCATTAAATGTACTATCCAAAATTGACTGTGAATCCCAAAATTTTTCAGCTTCCAATTGAAAATTAGCTTCTGATCCAAGTAATGACGTATACCCTCGTTGCTCATATGCTAAAGCTCTGCCTTGAATCAAACTAATCAAAAGAGTTTTTGTTGATCCTTGAGGTAAGAAATTAGAATATGCTTCCGGTCCATTGATTCTCGTAGAAATCTCACCCATCCTAATGGTATTACTAATAAGTTCAGAATATGCCAATAACAAGTAAAAATAACTTTCATTTATCGTTGTTCCTGTTCCATACTTTGTTCTATCTGGAATACGTGCCAATACTGTGGCTAATAATTTCTTATGTACATCAAAATGTGTCTCATGTTCATCACTCATTAATCCATTAATTATATTCTTCATTTTTGCCCCTACATTTGTACAATGAGTAATCATGTTATATCTTGTATGATGAGGTTCATCATATAAACACTCATCGGATATTCTATTGTGAATTGGTGGTATATATGAAGGAATAAATGTATCATGTAAATTATGACATAATGGACAAGGATAATGAGTTAATCCTGTGGAACCACGTTTATAACATTCATAATGTATACCATGACCACAAGTAGAAACCACAGGGAATTCAAATTGTACATTATTTTCGTAATTTGTAGGATATCCTACACCATAACTAGTGGCATTTTCATCAAATAAAATCTCGTTATTCCACTTTTTAAATGCTAATCCAACTTGTTCATGATCATACATCGGTACTTTCCAAAACACGGCTGCTTTAGTTGAACTAGCCAAGATTCCAAACGAACTCTCAACATTTTCTTGTTCACCACATAATACGCAAGTGCGTAAATGTTCTTGTTCATCATTTGTTTCTTCAATATCAAGCATATCAGAATCAAGATCTTTATTCTGACTCAAGAATTGTTCTCGTTGCTTGGAAAACTTCTTCATGATTCTGTTGGTACGTTCACTAGCCAATCGTTTCTTTTTATCAGTTTCTGTTTCAAATAATTCTGATTTACGTTGTTTATAAGATTGAATGTATTCTTCACCAAAGCAATCTACTAAACTATCAATTATTCGTTTATCCTTGATTATTAGTAAATCCACCAAATAATCAGCTTTATGAATGACATATTTTGACATTTTCAGCTCCACAATTCCTAGTAATAAATCACCAATTGGAATATTAACAAAATGAGGATTTAAATATTCTTTACCATGAATTAATTCATCATCTAATAAAATAGCATGAATCAAGTGTAATAATTGGGGAAGATAAGTTTCATCAGAATTATCAAGGGCAACTTGTAAGAACTTGTATATCAATTTAGTAAACATTTGTGTCTTGACAAATTGACTAATATTGTTATCAACAAATTCATAATTAGCTGGAGTAATATGAGGTTGAATTATAACCTTGTCTTCTTTAATTTTACGTATTCTTGCCACATTCTTGATAATACTTTCCGTGATAACTTGGAATTTACTAGGATCGAGATATACACTCAAGGGATCCAATTCTTCATATACAGATTCTTTCAATCGATATAATCCACTATCAACTAACGAACCAGGAGGTTGATAATCAGCAATTGAATACAATACTTCATCAAATTCTTCATCATCCAAGGAAGTATCAATTTTATGCCTTAATGAACTATAGGGTTTCCCTTCACGACATAATCTATAAGCAATTGCTGTACGTAACATTCTTCTTGCTCGTTCCTTAGGAGTTTCCACAGTAAGGAAAGTCCTATCAGTAATTAAATTGTAAATAAATACAATAAATCGTTCACTTATAGTAAAGAATCGTTCTTCATAAATAGTTTGAGAATAAATCACTTGATTAAGAAACCAAGGTAAGATTTCCCATCGGGATAATAAATTCGTCAATACTTGATTTAGTTCATTATTAAATAATAATGAAGTTTGAATTAAATGGAAATCACGGTAATAAGCCAAATCACATGTTTTTGAACTGAAATAAAGCTTGGCCTGTTGAGTAGCAGAAATACCATTTCTAATCCAAAATCCAACTTTAATTTGTGATCCTAATACAATATTTCTTAATGAAATGTCAGAAATTTCAACAAGTTCCTTGGATTTCAATTTGAGGAATGGTACAAAATTATCAATTCCATGATATTCAATCATAAATGAAAACAAAGTATGTAAAGGATTAGCAAAACTTACTTTGTCTTTACTTACTTGAAATTTAATAACACCTGGTTGAGAATATTCAATTGGTCTAGTTGCCAAATATTTCAACAACAGTAATGCATTTCCAATAATTTTTGGATTATCATATTGGGATTCAATAACATCTTTAACTTGCTTCACCAAGGGGAAGAAATATCGTATATGTAACATAAAATCTGTAGAGTCTTGTTCAACATGATCACCATATTTTCTTTCCATTAATAAATAACTTTGAAATGTACGTAATACAAATATCCATAATTTAAATGTTTCATTATCCATAAATGCTTTGATTTCATTCCCAGCTAAACTATTGGTTGAGAAATGGATTAAATGGCCAATTCCCCAAGAAATGACCAATGATATAGCTCGTTTTCTTTGAGAATCGTTACCAATATCATGGAAACTGGAATATCCCGTTTCTGGACGAACTTCAGTCGATGAAGATTCAATTATTCCTGCCAATGGACCAAGAATATTGCGTAACAAATCGTTACTTAAAATATATTGAATACTATTAGGACAAGTGAATATTTGCGATGAAATATCTGCTAATAAATTTATGTTTTCTTCACGATCCATAAATGCCATCATATTAATTAACATGGGATAAAGTTGAATAAATTGTTGGGAGAATTCCATTTTTTTATCTGGTTCATTTACAAGACAGGGGATAAGTATATTACCCAATTTTAGACGAATACATTTTCGAAATCTAATTTGATAAAGTAAAAGAAATTGCAATCTTGAATGACGGAATTGGTTTGGTTGTTGATTTTCTTGTAAAACATTTAAAGTAGGATGAGATAAACTGTCATTGTATCGAGGATTTATCTTAGTTAATCCTTCATCACTGAATTTACCTTGATATAAGAATCCATTCATAAAACAATAACATCCACTTTCCAAAATAACTGGTCTAAATGGTTCAACATCAATATTTGTAGCAATTTTATGATTTGGTAATAACAATTCTTCACTAAAGATTAATTTACATAAATCTCTAAATTGAACATTATGGTTAAAATTGATTATTTCTTCTAACCATTCAAACATATATTTGACAATTTCTTCACGGAAATCATCCCGAGCTGATTGAATTGAAGCAATAAGTCCATGTCGTTCCACTAAAGATTTAGGACCAGTTAAATTTTTGAAATTGGAATCTTTTCGTAAAATTGCTACACCTTCTTTGTCAATCTTATTAGCAAGCTCTCTAGCTTTACTAGTATTTACTCCAGTTCCTTCTTCTATTGAATTCATTGCTGCTTGTACATTTTGAAATTCATCATTCCAAAGGGATAAATGGAAAGTATTGGAATTTAAATCAGGTACATTACCATAACGGAAACTTGGCAGTAATACAGCTGAATCAGATAATTGTTTATAATTAACTCGACATTCAGGTTCAATAATAATATCATGTATCATAGGTAATGTAAGTATCGACATACTAGTAACATCCAAAATATAATCAAGAACAACAGAAATAATGTCTCGGATATAAGGTGTAAATTGAGATATATCTTCTTGTTCCATATTAACATCTTTAATTTGACATTTACAATTTAATTTCTTAACAAATGCTTCTTCATCACCACAATCACAAATACCCCCATTGTTACCACCTGACTTGTATATATAGATACTATGGTTTATATGATCATCAGGATTAAAACAATCGCCACACAATACACAAGTATCATCAAATGCACAATCTTGACAACAATAAACTGGTTCCTTCTTTTTAAATGCTCTAGCACATGCTTTATTTGGTGGATGAGAATATTTTGTTTGACGCAAAGAACTTGGTTTGTAAAACATCTTCTCAGGTGGTTCAATAGATGTAGGAAAGGTTAATTTTTGTGATTGTAATTGAATTAATTCTTCATTGGGGATATCAGGGAATAAATTGGCAAGATATTGACCTTGATTGGTAATAGCCACGTATAACGCGTGATACAAATCATGTTTAGTAGCTGATGTAAAGGAAAAACTTGACCTAGCAGGTAATTCAACAAGAAACTTTCTCAATTGACTTTTCAAGTCTGATTGAGAGTCAACCATTGTACATACGTGTTGTGAAATCAGAAGAAAGCTTTTTATATTTGGGGGGTTGGGGCGAATCCCTTTTCTTTTATATATATTTTTTCTTTTTTTGTTGTTCGTCTCAATTAAATTTTGTGTCGTTTGATTTTTTTTGATCTCCCCGCGAGAGACCTTGGACCCAACAAGAAACTGAAGCAGCACCACCAACACCAACACCAACCAAGTCAACTGTTTCCACAAGTATACCTTGTATACCTTGTATACCACATATTTATCATTAGCACATTTTTGATGTTGTATATAGTGTAGTTCCTCGTAGTCAAGCCAACCTTTGTTCATTCTCTGGTACTATGATTTCACTTCTCATGCGGCGCCATCAAAGGCCCAAACCTGGCACAGAGAGAGGACGAGAAAAAAAAATTGATATGTAGACTTATAACTATGAGTCAAAAAAATTTTTCAATTCCAATCAAAACTTCTTGATTCTATCAAAGTTTTTTTTATAGACATTAAACATAATATGAGTAGTTCCATCATCAATAACAACAACGTAGTGACTGACCCTACTGAACAATACAATTTAATCACCAAAGGTTTACAAGAAACTTTAAATGGACAAATCATTAAGGATATTTTAGAAAATGAGAAAAGACATGTTAAAATTTATTGGGGTACTGCCCCAACGGGTAAACCTCATTGTGGTTATTTTGTCCCCATGATCAAATTAGCTCATTTTTTAAGAGCTGGTTGTGAAGTTACTGTTCTTTTGGCTGATTTACATGCTTATTTAGATAACATGAAGGCACCTTTAGAAGTTGTTCAACATAGATCAAAATATTATGAATTGGTAGTTAAGGCAATTTTAAGATCAATTAATGTTCCAATTGAAAAATTAAAATTTGTTGTTGGTTCTTCTTATCAAAAAAATGGTGAGTATATTATGGATCTTTTTAAATTATCTAATATTGTTTCGCAAAATGATGCCAAAAGAGCTGGTGCTGATGTTGTTAAACAAGTGTCTAATCCCTTATTGTCAGGTTTGATTTACCCCTTGATGCAAGCTATTGATGAAGAACATTTAGATGTTGATGCTCAATTTGGTGGTGTAGATCAAAGAAAAATCTTTGTTTTAGCAGAAGAAAACTTACCTAGTATTGGATACAAGAAAAGAGCTCATTTAATGAATCCCATGGTACCAGGTTTGGGACAAGGTGGGAAAATGAGTGCCAGTGATCCAAATTCAAAAATTGATATTATTGAAGAACCAAAAGTTGTCAAGAAAAAAGTTAATTCAGCTTATTGTGCTCCAGGGGAAATTAAGGATAATGGATTAATTGCATTTATTGAATATGTTATACAACCAATTCAAGAATTAAAACTTGGTCAAGATGGAGTATTTAATTTTAAAATTGATAGACCTGAGAAATATGGTGGTCCAATTACTTATACTAATTTGAATGAATTAAAAGCTGATTTTGAAGTTGAAAAATTAGCTCCTCCAGATTTAAAATCTGGTGTTGCTGATGCCATTAATGAATTATTAGCCCCAATTAGAGCGGAATTTGATAATAATGTAGAATTCCAAGCTGCACAAAAGAATGGGTACCCAGTAGCTGAAGTAAAACAAGAAAAGAAAGTAAAGAAACCAAAGAATAAAGGAAGTAGATACCCAGGAGGAGCTGCATCAGCTACAGCTGTTCCTACTGATGCCAATGGAACTGTTGAAAAGACAGCTGAACAATTAGAAACTGTTAAATTAGATTAAAAGTGTATAGTTAACAAAGTGTATAGTTAACAAAGTGTATCACGTGAACACGTCTTTTTTGTAATGAAGAACCAATCAACTGCGATTGAAAAATAATAATGTACAGGAAGTTAAAGTTGTAAGAAAAAAGAACATAGAAAAATTTCAATCTGTCCACATTTAACAGTAGAACTAGTTAGATATCACAACAATGGTATGTTATACAGTGAGAAGCAACAGTAGGAGGGAGATTATGTGATTAGCTATGTGAGAGAAGCACCGAAAATTCGAGAGAAGAAGTATAAATAAGGTGAACATGTTAGTGCAACATCAATACAACCGAGCTAATACTCAAGGCAGAACTACCAGGAAATACAAGACATAATCGATAGTATCACATGTATTCTAAAAGCATTGCATGTACGAAGTAGAAAAATCCAACCATTCACATGATTAAACCCATAGGCAATCTAAGCAATAATCGAATACTAACAACTATGTCTAGTCATTTGTCGGTAGATTATTCCAAAGAAATTCCGTTTATGTTGCCACCATTTTTGGAGGTGCCTTTGTATTCCAAGGATTCTTTGATGCTGCAATTACTACATGGTATGAAAACCATAACAGAGGTAAATCATGGCATGACGTTAGAGGTAGATTTGTTGAAGGTGGTGATGAAGATGAAGAGTAAATCAGTTATATAAATTCAAAATTTTCCCCAAAGCACATACAAATAGGTACCTATTTACCCTCATATAAATATATATATATTAATTTGAATACCGTTCATGTAGAGTTATTTATAATTATACCCTATCTCACGTGACTACACTAATATTTTTTTTTTTTGAGAAATTTAAATTGTTTAATACTTTAGGCACATCTCTTTAAGCAATGGCGGTGATTAATCAACCAAATAGTCAAATCAGACTTACTAATGTTTCCTTAGTTCGTATGAAAAAGGGTAAAAAAAGATTTGAAATTGCATGTTATCAAAATAAAGTACAAGATTGGAGACTGAAAGTTGAAAAAGATTTAGATGAAGTATTACAAATCCCACAAGTGTTTATGAATGTATCAAAGGGACAAGTTGCCAATAATGACGATTTACTCAAAGCATTTGGCACCACGAATCAAGATGAAATAATCTTGGAAATTTTAAACAAGGGTGAAATTCAATTAAATGAAAAGGAAAGAAATGCCAATCTTGTTCAAAAACAAAATGAATTTTTAAATATTATAAGTACGAAATGTATAAATCCAAGATCTAAGAAAAGATATCCTCCATCTATGATTGAAAAAGCCTTGAATGAAATTAAATTCCATTTGAATCCGACAAAACAAACCAAGATTCAAGCATTAGATGCCATTAAATTATTAGTTGAAAAACAAATCATCCCTATTGCAAGGGCCCAAATGAAAATTAGAATAGTTTTAACGAAGAAGGCATATCAGAAGGTGTTTGCCAATGATATCAAACCAAATATTGATCAAATTGAAGATGAAGAGAACAATGGTAAACAATATGAGATTGTTGGAATAATAGATCCTATTAATTATCGAGTGTTGGTCGGGATAATTGAAGGTGAGGAAGCAAAGCTTGGTAAGGGAGAAGGAACAATTGAAGTATTAGATATGTCTGCTATTAAGGAAAATTAATAGAGTGTTAATTTATATAGTAATAAATTTGCAGTAATTTCTGAGATAATGTACTTCAACAGCTGAGAATCTGTAAGATCAAGGTTTGTACTATTGAACAAATCTAGTTTTTCTCTAGTAAACTCATGTTTCTACATCTTTATATCATATGTACATACCCATATTTACTGCGAATCGACCAATCAGCGTAAATTACATCACTAATTAATTTTTTTTTGTTTTGCACCATCACAAAAAATTTTTCAGAATTTCTCAATAGCTTAAATCTTACACTCTATATACAACGCTATACCATGTCTATTGTATTACCTTCGGGATCTGGTGATTCCTTTAAAGCTGTAAACAATTACTCTGCGGCAGTACGTCGTCCAATTGAACCAGTTGGTCGTTACTTTTTAGCCCATGCTTCTAGAACATTAAGAGGACATACTTGGTCCGAATTTGAAAAATTAGAAGCGGAAAGAAATGTTAAACAAATTGAAGTTGATGAAGATGATGATTTAGGAGATGAAGAACAAAGTGAAGAATTACTTTCTCATGACCCTAGAGAATGGAAAACTGCCAATTTATATGCCGTTTTAGGATTATCTCATTTAAGATGGAAAGCTAATGAAGATCAAATTAGAAGAGCTCATAGAAAACAAGTATTGAAACATCACCCCGATAAGAAATCTGCTGCTGGTGGATTAGATCAAGATGGGTTTTTCAAGATTATTCAAAAGGCATTTGAAGTAATGTTGGATCCGGTCAAGAGAAGACAATATGATTCAGTAGATACTGAATCCGACCCTAAACCACCTTCATCAAAATCTAAATATGATTTCTTTGAAGTTTGGGGTCCTATTTTTGAAAGTGAATCTAGATTTTCCGTAAAACAACCAGTTCCAAGTTTAGGTGGATTAGATGTTACTAAGGAACAAGTTGATGAATTTTATGGATTTATGAATAAATTTGAATCTTGGAAAACTTTTGAATTTAAAGATGAAGATGTTCCTGATGATACTGCTAATAGAGATCATAAACGTTATATTGAGCGTAAGAATATTGCTACCAGAAAGAAGTTGAAACAAGAAGATAACAAGAGATTTATAGAATTAGTTGAAAGAGCTTATAGTGAAGATCCAAGAATTAAATTATTCAAAGATCAAGCTAAAAAGGAAAAAGCAGCAAAGAAATGGGAAAGAGAAGCAGGATCAAGAAAAGCTGCCGAAGAAGAAGCTGCCAAGAAAGCTGCTGAAGAAGAAGCTGCTAAAAAACTTGCTGAAGAAGAAGCTGCAAAGAAAGCAGGCTCTAAAAAGGCTAAAGAAGCTGCCAAGGCTGCCAAAAAGAAGAATAAGAGAAATATTAGAGCTGCAGTCAAAGATAATGATTACTTTGGTGATGCAGGTAAATCTACTGAAATTGATGCTGATGTTGATTTATTAATTGAAAAATTCGATGATGTTAAATTGGGAGAAGTTGCCAATAAGGTTAAAGATGCTGATGCTGCTGGTGTCAAGGCTGTATTTACTGAAGTAGTTGGAGAATTGGTTAGTGCTGGTTCTTTACAAGCTTCATACTTGAAGTATTTCTCTGTTTAGATAGAATTAACCGAAATACACAATACTATATAAAAGAAACTATTCATTGTCTTCCTTTTCTTCTCTATTTTCTTCTTCATCTTCATCATCAAGATCTTCATCTGATACAGCAAACTTTTGTTTCAATACCATTCCTTTTAAATGATAATGTTGTTTTCTCTTTTCTTCAAATCTTCTATGTCTTTCTTCAGCGGTAAGCTCGACCTCCTCTTCTTCTGGTTCATATTCAACAACTTCTTCATCGTCATCGTTAGCGATAACTTCTCCACCACGAAGAGAACCAACAATAGCATGTTCTTTATCAAATTCACCTGCCCCCAATTCAAATGAAGGAATATCATCTTGAGCTTCATCATCACCATCATCATCATCACGATAATATTCCCCCTGAGGGTTAAATCCACCTTCATAAGGAGTCTTAGGCTCATCTATTTTCATAGTAGCAGCTTTCTCTTGTTCAGTCTTGTATAAATTAATTTCATCCCATTTTAAATGATCACCACTTTGGTCTTCACCTTCCCCTTCAAGTTCACCTTCTCCTTCACTAGCACTACTAGCACCAAATGATCTTCTTCGTTTTTCTTGGGCAATCTTAGCTCGAATCTTCTCTCCTCTGGAGAATTCTGAACTTAATCGAGCATTTAATTGAGTGTTTTTAATAACTTCTTGACGATCCAATTGATCCAGTATTTCATGAGATATTGTTTGTCCTTCATCTTTGTTTCGTAAGATACCTCGTGGTTTTTGATGTTGATCTGTCATTGTTAGTTTGTGTCAAATTGAATGGTTGTAAATTACTGATCACTCAATTAGTTTTTGAAATTGTGTGAACACACATGTTTATTCCATCGTGTTAGTGACAGAAAAATAGTCACGTGAGTAATTTGTTTATATGCAGTACAATACTCGACTAGGGAAATGTTCAAAATCACCCACCAAAAAAAAAGATCGAGAGAAATTTAATATGTGGTTGTTCACAATTAGTAAGTTATACCGGTTGTATCGGAGATAAGCTTATTCTAAAACTGGAATTGAATTGAGAGTTTGTAAATCATCACACTGGACATTTCTTCTCAACTACTAAAGAACAAACTATTCAACTAAGAATAACTCTTGAATCACCATGGGACAAGCATTTAGTTTTGCAAATATATTTGGTAAGCTTTGGGGAGTACAAAAGGAAATACGAATTCTCATACTAGGATTAGATGGTGCTGGGAAAACAACAATTTTATATCGATTACAAATGGGAGAAGTTGTTACAACAAAACCTACCATTGGGTTTAATGTTGAAACTTTAAAATATAAAAATGTTACATTAAATATTTGGGATTTAGGAGGACAAACTTCTATAAGACCATATTGGAGGTGTTATTATAGTAATACCTCGGCCATTATATTTGTCGTTGATTCAACTGATAAAGATCGTATTGATACTGCATGTAAAGAATTACATACAATGTTAAAGGAAGAAGAATTACAAGATAGTGCATTGTTAGTATTTGCTAATAAACAAGATCAGCCAGGAGCAATGACTGCAGCTGAAGTAAGTCAAGCACTTGATTTAACTGATTTAAAAGATAGAAGTTGGAGTATTGTTGCTAGTAGTGCCATTAGAGGGGAAGGGTTAACTGAAGGGTTAGATTGGTTAATGGATGTAATTAAAGATGAGCAGTTGTGAACAGTAATAAGAACTGTATATTTTATAATATATAAAAAGAACTTAATCTATGTAGCTACTTCCCTCTGTTTAACTCGTTCTAAAATCGTATGAATCATTTCATTGCCAATTTCATTAGCTTCTTGAAACATATGTTTGAAATATTCTTGAGTTTCAACAAATTCTCGTTTATATAATTCAAAATTACCAAAGCTAATAATATTCGACCAGGTTTGGGCAGCAATAGTGAAATTTAAATCATCTTGTCTAAAACTTGTATCATTTATAGCCACATCAATACATTCATCTAATAGATTCCCACTACAAAATATAAATTCTGTAACCCCCAAGAATATTCTAAATAACGGTGTGGAACAAATTATATGATCATAAGGGATAATTCCAAGGTTATACCAACTATCAGCTATAGCTAATAATGATAAATGACTATTTGGCTGTCTACCTTCAGGTGGTACTTTTTTTAACGAATAATTTTGTAATAAATCGTCATTTAATAATAAATCATGTTTATTACTAACATTATTCCCCCCAAACACATATTGTTTAACTTTATTTAATCGGGTTCTCAATTCCTCGTGTTTACCTTGAATCATTAATGTAAATAATTCTGTAGTAGATTTTGAATATTGTAATACTTGATGATGTGCTGAAGGGTTAGTAATTGCCAATCCCGCATATACATGCCATTTATTTGAAAAAATTCGTAATGAAATATTAATCTTTGCATTTTCAATTCCTCCAATCCACTTCGGAGTTTCCCAAGGATATTCATTTGTCTTTTTCCAAGCTACTCCCATAGATAAGAATGCAGCATGGGTAACTGCTTGAGTATCTGCAGTTATTCTATCATGTTCAACAGCAGTTAATTTAACATGTTTTGATTGTAAACATGACATTAAAGCTTCCACAAATTGGAAAGATCTATCACTGGCACGATGTTGAATTAATACAAGTGGTTGTCCTGTAGGATCAACTTTTGGACCATGTAATGAATGGACGCTAATTATTTCGGTATCTTCAGGTAAATATTTTTCAAATGCTGCTATTTCTGGAGCTTTACAACTGGTTTGCCCACCTATAATACTGCCAACTTTGGAAGAAGGACCATAAATAGATACCATTTTATCAATATTGGCAGCTTCAATACTATAAATTATAAAATCAGAGATTCTGGATACTAAATGACCATTCTTAAGTATGGTGAAATTGTCTTGGTGAAACTTTTCAACTGTTTGTTGGTATATCTCTTCTCGATCACAACCTACTACTTTCCAACCTGCTTGACTAAAACGTCGAGCGTATAAGGTTCCCATATCACCTAATCCAATTATCCCAATTGTCTTAGTAGATTTGAGGTGGGAGATTTCCTCAGGAGTTAATTGTGACATATTAGTTGATTAGTGTATAGTTGTAAAGAAAAAGAGTGAATAGATGAGTCAAGATATACTGTGCGAAAAGGAATCAACAAGAAGGTGAAAAATTCACGTTCAAAGACAAAACGAAAAATGTTACATTGTCAAACTTAAACAAAATTTAAATTGTGTTCAGGAAACAATACGAAAAAAATGTCAAAAGCATTTAGTGCACCAGGTAAAGCACTTTTAGCTGGTGGTTATTTAGTCATTGATCCAATTTACAATGCCTATATCACAGCGTTATCTTCAAGAATGCATGCTATTATTACACCAAGTGAAAGTACAACACGTCATATAAAGATTAAATCACCTCAATTCACCAATGGAGAATGGGAATATAACATTGATTCAAATTTAACACCACCAAAGGAAATTAATGGGAATAATAATCCTTTCTTGGAAGCAGTTATCTTTATTGTATTGGCATATATTAACCCACAATCCAATTATGATTTAAATATTGATATTTATTCTGATCCAGGATATCACACTCAAGAAAACACCATTGAGAAACAATTGTCAAAAAAGAGCTTCCTCTTTCATTCACGTCCAATTAACCAAGTTGAAAAAACTGGATTAGGATCTTCAGCTGGATTAGTTGCAGTAGTCACAACAGCATTGGTCTCTTATTTCCAACCCAGTAACCAACTTAATAAAGATTTACTTCATAATATTGCACAAATTGCTCATTGTTATGCACAAAAGAAAATTGGATCAGGATTTGATGTAGCTGCAGCAATTTATGGATCAATTATATTCAAGAGATTCCAACCAAAACTTATTGATGATGTATTTGATACTCTTGAACATAACAAGAGTGAGTTTCCTCAAGTGTTAAAACTGACCATTGAATCAAATTGGGATTTCACTCATACTCCATGTTCATTACCTTCTGGAATCAAGTTAGTCATGGGGGATATTAAAGGAGGTTCAGAAACTCCAAAATTAGTATCTACAGTACTTTCTTGGAAACGTAATAAACCAGAAGAAAGCTCAATAGTGTATGAAAATTTAGATCGTGCAAATAATAATTTCATTACTGAATTACAAAAATTGCACAATTCTACAATAATTCCTGAATTGTTAAAACCATTACAGAATTGTCTACTTGAGATTAGAAAAGGATTACAAGATTTAACTACCAAGTCAACTGCTCCAATTGAACCACCAGTACAAACTGACTTGTTAGACAAATGTCAATTAATCCCTGGGGTAATTGGTGGGGTTGTTCCTGGTGCAGGAGGATTTGATGCAATTTCAATATTAGTATATGGAGAAGAATCAGTAGAAAATTTAAAACAAACTACTGAAAGAAATAAACAATATTATCATAATGTAAATTGGGTGAATTTACATGAAGAAAGTGAGGGGATTATTGAAGAAGATGTAAATGATTATTAGATTGTATTCTCACATGTTTTCTTTTTTTAGTATTCTAGATTTGTTTACGAAGTTGAAAAATATAGATAAGTGATCATATATAAGTAGTTTATTTTTTTTTTGCTGGCTCTGCCACCATTTAACGTTTTCGTAATGACCAAAAATGTATATCATACATTTTTTTGAATGACATATAAAAGCTTTATTTTTTGATGAAAAATTCTTGGTATTTCAACATTTGACCCTGTAACGTATTCTAAAGTGTTGACGTAAAAGGAGGAGAATTAAATGAGGCAACCTCCTACAGCGTAATTCCACTTCCACAGAATCACTCTTGATATACTTCATTACACAATTAATGGTCTACAAACTAACCAGGATCACAGATAACTGATAACGCATACAGCGTTATATATTTTTTAAATCAAAGTTTACTCGTAACTGCGTCATACATGTACTTAAATAATAATAACAACAAAAAAAAGAAAAAAAGTTTACTGCACAGTGTGAAAAATTACCCTACATATTCTTTTTTTGTTTCATGTATAAATGTAGTAATAATTCTCCGTCTATTTTGATATTCTGTGTAGGTACACTAATACACAATAGACAATGTCTAATTACAACACAGAAGTACCTAACGATACTAATTTATATTCAAATCAATCTCCATATATGTCGGATAGATATTATTCACGACAACAGCTGCAACTGCACCAGCAGCAACAACATAATCAGTCAGAATATGGTACGGAAATACCCTATGGCACATTGCATCCTAATGTAAATAATGACACAGATTCCCCAGTTGAATCACCAATTCTTTATCATGTTGCCTCCAACGGTAGTAACATCAGTGATATTGAAGCATATAACCTCAGTAATACCAAATCCAACGATGTTAAATCAAATGATGAAAAACAATATTCAATGTTTGCCAAAATATTCTTTTTCATTTCTTTAATATCGGCATTACTTATTATATTATTTGAATCATATATGTTTGCCGTGATCAACATCCATCATCAAGATTTAGGTAGTGGAAGATATGTTGAAGTTTCGATATATTTTGCATTATTTATATTTGCTGGGATTTTCCAAGTTGTAATCACATTAATTGGATTGAAAACAAGAAATATGTTGTTGTTGTTTTTCTTGTGTATATTTTATTGTTGTATGTTGGTATATTCTGGTATTCAATATAATGAAGTTGCAAGTAAAATAAATGTTGTATTAAAGGGGAATTGGTTTAGAGCAACATTTGCATTAAATATTGCCACAATTGCTGTGATTGGTGCGACTTTGTTGTTACAACTGATTATACTTGTGGTGTCATTGCGTACTTATGTTAATTGGTTTACATTTAAGAAAGTAGGTGCCGATATTAAACTCCGTCGAATGTTTACCATTTTCCAAATTCATCGAGCTATACTTATGTTTGATTTCTTTTTCTTTACTGGGTTTACAATACAGTTCTTGGTGATTATGGTGAATGACCGAACTTCAGTAGAATTCATACTTACTGTGGTTGTAATACCATGTACAATAATCTTGTTATTTATTAGTGACATTTCAACATGTCGAGAATTCATTTATGGTTCACTTTTTGCATTGTTGTTGTATCTTGCAGGAAGTGCATATGTGTTATTTAAAGTTATACGATTATACACGCATTATACTTCAGCATATGGATTTGCTATAGTTAGAGGTGGTTATTTTATGGGAAGGAAGTCATTGACGGTATTTGCCGTAATAACTTTGGTGTTGTTGTTAATTACCATAATACTTGAATGTATGGTGGTTTACAATTTCCATAAGGGGTTATTACCTACAGTTTCCACTTATTATGGTTGGATTCCAGGTCATAATAAATCTATTGATAATGAAGGAATTAATATTAGTGATGATGATGAAGATGAAGCCAAGAATCAAAGAACCGATTCAAATTCAGATAATTATATAGACTAAGTAATAAAGTAATATTTCATGTTTCAAACGTGTGTAAGTTTTTGTGTGTGCGTTTTCTGTGACATATTGAATTATAATTAAGTGGCTATTGTCAAAATGCACAGAATCGTATGTTCTTTTGGTATTGTTCTTGTAAGCAATTTTCCATAACAAATCACAAAATTGACACAAGTTGGGGTTGTATGCAGGAACTAGCCAATATTAGTGATGTATTGGCGCGCATTAACTTAAAAAATAATTTATTGATTGTGAAAAAAAAACCATGCGGAGTGGGAAGGAAATCTTTACCTGAAATTTCTGAATAAAAAAGTTAAAACCCCCTTCAGAATTATTATTATGTGATTTATTTTTTAACGCTATAATGCCTAAATCGGTTTTTGTCGATTGTATGATCGTTCCATCATCTCCTCCTTTTTTACATCATCCCTAACGGAAACATGTATACCGAAGTATAAAAGTATAAGATTTATACGTATACTTTGTATTTTCCAGCAATTGAGTTGTCAGAATGACTCAATTGACTAGATACACCTCAATTGAGTTATTTAAAACAACTGTACATATGTCTAAATGCACAATGTATCCTTGTCTCTGTTTTTCCCACCAGATAATTTCGGCCACACTGGAAAATTTCGGGGGGTCATCTTTATTGTTTTCATAAACTATTTAAACAACTAAAATTTCGCCCCCTTTTCCTAATTATCTCTAGTTTCTCTATCTCTATTTCTCTTTTTTCCCTAAACTAAGGTCAATTCGTCTGTTCCTTGTTTTGGTTTAGTTATAATCCCCTTTAAATGCAAAATATGTCTGAAATTACCTTAGGTAGATATCTTTTTGAAAGATTATATCAATTAGATATTCAAACTATATTTGGACTTCCTGGAGATTTCAATTTATCCCTTTTAGATAAGATTTATGAAGTTGAAGATGTTCATGGTAAAGGTTCATTTAGATGGGCGGGTAATGCCAACGAATTAAATGCTGCTTATGCTGCTGACGGATATGCTCGTTTAAAAAGAATTTCTTGTTTAGTTACTACATTTGGTGTTGGTGAATTATCGGCATTAAATGGTGTTGCTGGTGCTTATGCTGAACATATTGGTTTGATTCATGTAGTTGGTGTACCATCAATTTCTTCTCAATCAAAACAATTATTATTACATCATACCTTGGGAAATGGTGATTTTACTGTTTTCCATAGAATGTCAACTAATATTTCTCAAACTACAGCATTTGTTTCCGATTTAGCTACTGCACCTGCTGAAATTGATCGAGTTATTAGAACAGCGTACACTTTACAACGTCCAGTTTATTTGGGATTACCTGCAAATATGGTCGATTTAACTGTTCCTGCTTCATTATTGGATACCCCAATTGATTTGTCCTTGGAACCTAATGATGCTGAAGCTCAAGAAGAAGTTGTAGAAACTATCTTGACTTTGGTTAGACGTGCAGAAAATCCAATTGTTTTGGTTGATGCTTGTGCTGCCAGACATGATTGTAAACCTGAAGTTAAACAATTGGTGGAATTAACTCAATTCCCCGTGTTTGTAACTCCCATGGGTAAAGGAGCTGTTGATGAAGGTGGTGTTTCTGGAGATTTACTTTCGGATGATCCTCAATTAATTTCCAAAATTACTGCCAAATTAGCTCAAGGTAAAACTGTAGCTTCTAGATTTGGTGGTGTTTACGTTGGTACTTTATCCAAACCTGAAGTCAAGGAAGCAGTTGAACAATCCGATTTAATTATTTCTTGTGGTGCATTATTGTCTGATTTCAATACTGGTTCATTTTCTTATTCTTATGGTACCAAGAATGTCATTGAATTCCATTCTGATCATACCAAGATTAGAACAGCTATTTTCCCAGGAGTTAAAATGAAGGAAGTTATGCAAGAAGTTATTGCCAGAATTGGTCCAGTAATCAAAGGTTACAAACCAAAACCAGTTCCTAAGATTAAAATGATTAATACTCCTGCTCCAAAAACTGCACCATTAACTCAAGAATGGTTGTGGACTAAAGTCAGTTCCTGGTTCCAAGAAGGAGATGTCATTATTAGTGAAACTGGTACTTCTGCATTTGGTATCCCACAAACAAGATTCCCTAATGATGTTATTGGAATTTCTCAAGTTTTGTGGGGATCAATTGGGTATTCAGTAGGTGCTACTTTAGGGGCAGTTATGGCTGCTCAAGAAATTAATCCAGACAAGAGAGTTATATTGTTTGTTGGAGATGGATCTTTACAATTAACGGTTCAAGAAATTAGTACTATGATTAGACATGGTACAACACCATATCTTTTTGTATTGAATAATGATGGGTATACCATTGAACGTTTAATTCATGGGGAGAATGCCGGATATAATGATGTTCAACCTTGGAAGAATTTGGAATTATTGTCTTTATTTAGTGCTAAAGATTATGAATCTATTAGAATTTCAACCATTGGAGAAGCTGAAGCTATATTTGCTGACAAAGCATTTGCAAAGAACTCAAAGATTAGATTAATTGAAGTGATGTTGCCAAGAATGGATGCCCCACAAAATCTTGTTAGACAAGCTCAAATTACTGCAAAGACTAATGAGGGTTAGAGATCAACTGAGTGAAATCGAAGTTGAGCTGGAAGAAGTAGCAATATTTTGTTTAAAATCGATGTCTTTTTTTGTAGTTTAGTTTGTCTTTGTAGTATTCATAGTTAATACAGTAGTCATCAAGTAAATATTCGTAAAAAATACCATCGCTTATTTCCTAGGATTTAGCGACATACCCCAGGTTTCTTTAATTTACAATCTCTAGTAACTATAAGAGAGTAACACATGGGGAACCAATAGTTATATAGTAATTCCTTGACTACTATTTAGTATACCCCGCACCAACAACTATTGTTTAAGAATTTTTCTTGTACATTTTAAGCAATATGCGATAACCTTTCAAACTTTCTTGGTATTTTGAACAGGAGGTACCTCGGTAAATCTAAAATTATAAAAAGGGATGTAAGAATCTTCTTGTTTTTGTTAAATTTCTCTACAACCAACTGTTACAATGGCCTCGCATCCTCCTTCTACTTGTTGTGCTCTTACTTCTCTTCATGAAGGTACCCCAATTGGTAAACATCAAGAAGTTTTCGGATTAGACACTTATGTAGTTGGTGCAGATTCTTCCAAAATCATTGTTATTATAGCCGATGTTTATGGAAATCATCTAAACAACACCTTGTTAATTGCTGATGAATTATCCAAACATGGATACAAGGTATTCATTCCTGATATTATCAATGGTGATCCCATTGGTCCTGATCTTGATTTCCCCAAATGGTTAAAAGTTCATTCCAATAAAGTCACCTCTCCCATTGTTGATAACTTCTTAAGTAAAGTTAGACTGGAATTAAAACCTAAATTCCTTGGAGGAATTGGTTATTGTTTTGGTGGGAAATTCGCCATTCAACAAATTGCCGAAGGGAAACATTTGGATGCTGCTGCTGTTGCTCATCCTTCCTTCGTTCGTATTGAAGAAGTCATGGCTGTTAAACGACCACTTTTAATCTCGGCAGCGGAAACTGATCCAATTTTCACAACAGAATTAAGACATCAAACTGAAGAAGAATTAGCCAAATTAGGTGTTAGATATCAAATTGATTTATTCTCCGGGGTTATACATGGATTTGCAGTCAAGGGTGATATCAATGTTCCACTTACGAAATATGCCAAAGAGAAAGTTATCAAAGATCAACTTAGTTTCTTTGAAAGTGTTGATATTTTAAGAGGAAAGTTATAACATACGTAACTATTTAATGTCTTTGATTTCCTTAGCATTGTCGTTCACTTCTTGTGTAACATCTTTGGTTTCTTCTTTAATATCTTCTTTAGCTTCTAAGTCTTCCTTACTTGAATCAAAAAGAACAATTCCATTCTCTCTACAATTCTCTCTTTCTTCCCGTTTATAAAACCAAAGAACAACATAAGTCCAAAGAATTAAACCAAAAGCACAACATGCAGTAAATGTAAATCCTTTAAAGAATCTTGGTGATTCCACAGTTTTCCATACTAACACCCCCGTCCATGCTATAGATTGATATGCCATCATATTCATAGAAACAAGAACAATTTGCCGTTCACGAATATCTCTTCTACAAATATCTCCCTGCCATGAATAAAGCACGGGAGGCATGGCCCAACCAAAATATTGTAAACAATAGGCAAACCATTTTAACCCCTCAGGAATATCCCATATTGCAAGAAGAACATTCCCCAAGACATTAAAACATTGGGAAAATACAATTGCCCCGGATCGAGTACTAAAGAAATCAGCAATAGCACAAGTAATAATAAGCCAAATAAATCCAAGTCCTGGAGTTAATGCTGTTAAATCTTGCAATGGTCCTGGAGCAAATCTCGGACTTCCATCTTCTTTAGTTAATGATTTTAACCAGAAGGGATAAGCACCATAGGACCCATTTGAATTATTCCACGAAAGCATATTCCACATTACACAAACATACCAATGCCATGATGTGAATATTTTCTTCCATAATTGTTTATCAAAAAAGTATTTGGTGACATTCTCCCGTGGTTTGAAATCCTTTTGATCTTGAACCATTCTTCTACGAGCAATTCTAATATCATCATCAGAAAGGAAAATACTATAACAATCTTGTGGTGTTCCAGGAATCATATAGAATCCAAGAATACCAACAAAAATTGAAACAAGACCATCAACAATGAAAATCCATTGCCAAGCTTCTAATCCAGCAATTCCTTCCATGGACCTTACAATTGCTCCTGATAATAATCCTGAAGTTAATATCCCAAGATATTGACCTAAAAAGTAAAACCCAGCACGACGAGATATTTCTGAAGTGCTTGCTTTAAACCAAGACGCAAACAATGCATGATAAGCCAAATAAGCTGGTGCTTCAAATGCCCCGATCAAAAACCGAAGGGCTTTCAATGTAGCGACATTTTCTGTTTTATATAAACAAACAGTAACAATTGACCAACCAATATCTAATAATGGCAACACATAATTTAATGGTAAAGCATACAACACATACATAAATGGAATATGGAAAATAATATTCCCAAGCATGAAAATAACTTGAGTATTGACATAATCATTTCCTTGCATATTAATTGCTTCTTTTAATCCTCCAATATATGCGTTGGTGATGTTTGTTTGATCTAAATATTTCACCCAATATGCCATAATTGAATACAAGGTTAATAATAAATCGATTTTAAGAATAACCCAACGTTCTTCAGGTGTATCATCATCATGAAACCATTTATACCATTTCCTTTTGTTCTTGGTTTCGGTGTTTACACGATATTCATATTCATCAAAGAATTTCCACCAAGGACGATCTTTTTCATCACGATATTCCAATACCGTTGTTTCTTTGGTCTCAATTTTTTCTTTGGAGTTGGAGTCTTCATCTTTTGAACTGGTGTCACCAAGAGAATTGAGTTCAGGATCAAGGAAATTTCCATTTTCATCTTCATCAACAACTCTTCTTTTAGGGAAAATCCCCCATTTTAATCTGCTAAATACTAAAGCTGCATAACCCATGACTATCTGTGATTTCTTGAGACATTCTGGATTTCAGAAGGAAGTTCCTTATCTATTTATAATAAACATTGCACATGCTTCAAGTTTTAACTTTATCAAGATTTGCAAATAAACTACTTACTTTATTATGATGTTGGGGTAATCAAAGTCCGTGAAAGAAACAGATAATCTTGGCGCATGTACTTTGATAGTCCAAGTACCACTGCATTATTGCTAATTAATATGGTCATGCCCCTCCCCCACATTTTGTAAAACCACTTTGCAGCCAATTCATTTTTCTCGTCTGTGGGTTCAACACTGTTTTTCCTAGCCGCCAGAATCAGGAAAAGTTAATTTAGTACAACTTGCAGGTACAGGGACGAACGGAGTAGATAAGATACCGGATTTTCGTAATTCGACATAAATATTCTTCGGCTAACGCCGAAGAATTGATATGAAGAACAACCACTATTTTTAGTTTTCTTGCAAAATGGTCATGTAGATTTAGTTATTCCCCTCTCCGGACTTCCTGCCTTACGAGTAGATGTTTCCATCATCTAGATTCCTTTCGTGGTTATTTGTAACTCTGACGAACTAGGTTTTTTCCTGTTCTGGGAAATATTAAAGTATTGAATGCCGATCTGCATGACAGACTGCCTGCAGATTACTGGTTTCTCCCCCAGTTGCGGGGGACTTTTCGGAGTATATTCATAGATTTCCGATTCTATAGTGGGGTATGGATTACAAAATGACGAATTGGCAATTGTGAATGAAAGTAGTCAAGTAGTTAAAGTTGGATACAAAAGGGTGAAAAAAAACAGTGTGAAAAATGTAAAATGGGACGGGAAAATGGGACGGGAAAATGAAAACAATTCGGAGGAATTGTATTAAAGTGATTGGTGAACTTTGATTATGAGGTGGTACATAGTGTTGGCAAGTATTTGTTTAAGCAAATAACAATTCATCTGGGGAACATTAAATAAATATCTCCAATAATTTTGCAAAATTTCTCCAATATTACCTAAATTTTCAACAAAGACTTCAACATTACAAGGTAAAGTTCAATCTACACGTAAAACCGTGATTGCCTTATTTGTTAAACTGTTACTCAATTTTTGAGCATCATTAGTTAAATACATGTGCATCGTCTTCCTTCCCTCAGATCAACTCTGATGTCATCGTATAAGCGAAAAAAAAAAAAAAAACTAAAATTTTTCATTTACCAGTTCAAGTAATATCCAAAGAAATGCCTACTGAATTAGAAGAACTCGTTTCGTTCCTTCATTCTCCCCAACCTGCGGTTGTTCAAATCGCATTGGATAATCTTGTCGGTTACTCACAATCCACTCATCAACAAGTGTTCGCCTATGACAATTATACAGCCATTACTGATTTAAAACAATTAAGTAAATCCAATAGTTCCACTATGGTTAATCAAAGTATCACCATATTAGCTAATTTATGTGATGATTTAACTATGAGGAATTTAATTGTGGAAGATAATGAGTATTTGAAATATTTATGTACACAAATTATCAATCTAAACAATGTAAATTGTGATTTAATGTGTATTTTATTAACTAATTTAGCCAAGAATGATAATATAACTCTGGTCTTAGAGTATGAAGTTGACAAGTTAGATCAAGAACAAGAAAAGTACTTTTCGTCCAAGAAAATCATTGATTGTCTTGTTGATTGTTTCGTCAAAGGATATGATCGTAATTTAAATAAATACGCAAATTTTGATTATTTGGCATATTTATTTGCTGATTTATCAAGATTTATTCAAGGGAGATCATATTTTGTAACTCCACAATCATATGATAATGTTGTTCCATTAAGTAAATTACTTGTATTTACTGAGAAATATGATGCGAAAATTAGACGAGAAGGTGTTTGTTCTACAATAAAGAATTCTTTATTTGATACTAATTCTCATTTAAGATTATTACATGATGAACAAATTAATTTATTACCATTTATCTTGTTACCCTTGGCAGGTTCAGGTGAAGGTATTGATGAAGAAGATATGTTTGAATTACCAGAAGAATTACAATTATTACCTGAAGATAAACAAAGAGAACCTTTGAATGGAATACTTGCTATTCATTTGGAATCAATCTTGTTATTGTGTACTACAAGACAAGGTCGTGAATATCTTAGATCTAAATCGGTGTATGCAATTATTAAAGAATTACATAAAGAAAATGAAAATGAACAAGTTTTAGATTTATGTGATCGAGTAGTTCAAATGTTGAAACGTGATGAAGCAACTGTTGAAGAAGAGGAAGATGAAGAAGATAGTGATGAAGAAGATGATAAAATAGTTGAGATTTTATAGATAAACTTGTATTAATACTATTCCTTAAGTACCAATTTCCCATCAACCAATTTTAAATTTTGTTTAACAATACTAATAATTCTTTGTTTGTTATCCTTGTGAGCACTAACTCTACTCTTTAACCCTACTAACAACTCTTTAGTAGTTAAGGGGTTATTTCGAACAATATCCAAAACATCTTTAACTGTAACTAATACATTATCAGGACCAGAAGAACTAAGATCAACTGTAGGGGAAATAGGTGAAGGTGATTTTGTTGGAGAGGTCACTATAGGTATTGGTGATACTGATTCTTCTAATTTAATCTTCTTTGTAGGTGACGTTACAAGTTCAGGAGTTTGTCGTTTACGTACTTGAGGATTCCATTCACCCTTTGGAAGAGTAGATAAGAACGAAGCTGGGGCTTTTATAGTAATATACCCTGAATCAATATTACTAACATATATTGTTCGTTGATATTGTTGTGGAATTGTCTCTTTAACATCTTCTTCTCGTTTAACAATATTTTCTTCTTCTTCATCAGATTCTTCATTACTTTCTAAATCAGATTTAGACAAATAAGGTAATAACCCTTCTTCTTCGTCGTCATCATCATCATATACACCACCTTCACGTTTATTCAATACTTTTCGCAATTTTTTCCCTTCTTTATCAACTTTTCTTGTCTTTTCTGTTTCAAATAAATCATCTAAATCATCCAAATCTCCTTCAACATCCGATTTCCCATCAAAATGGGCGGCTTTAAGCATTTCCTTTTTGATTTTCCGTTCCAGTAATTTATTTTCTTCTTCATCTCCATCCATAATTGGTGCTTCTTCATCATCAGCAAATTCCTCATCATAATCCAAATCATCATGATCAGAATCACGATCATTATTGATACCTCGTTCACCACTACCTCCAATGACTGTTCTTAAACGTCTTGTATTGTTTGTTGTTGGTGTTACAACTGCTCGATTAAATGTTCCATTTGAAGGAACATTTCTAAATCTTTGATCAGGAGTATTATCTAAAGTCATACGATCTTCCATATGTTTCATTAACCATCTAGGAACAGTAGCATTTCTTTCCATTTTTGCTTCAGCTTCTTCTAAAGTTAATGTGGCGTATTTATTTCTAGGTGTAAAACGATATACCTTCTCAGCTGGAATCATTTTAAATCCATCTTTATCAAATACAAACAAAACATGTTGTGATTCTGAGGATCCAGCTTCATAATTCCCCACAAACACATTTTGTCCATCATAATCTTCAATTACCCAAGGATAATGTTCTTCATAACGAAGTTTCCTCTTGGCATCATCCATAAGATTGATTTGTCGAGTCTTTCGTTTAAACAAATTCTTCTTTTGTTTACGAGCACCACCATCAGGAGCAACTTGAGCTAAAGTAGGAGTAACATTAACACCACTACCATTCTCCTCAGTCTTGATTTCTTCTTGTTCTTGTTTCTCCCGTTTTACTTGTTCATTCTCGCGTTTCCGAATATCCAATTCTCGTCTGGTTAAATGAAATTGAATATTTCGAGGATCTTTTCTATGTAATCGAACCGGTTTTACAAAATTATCAATAATATTAACATCTTGCTTAGAAATGAATTTCATAATATGATATCGTGTATCATTCAATTCTTCCGATGTACACGCCTTTAACGGAATTTCTTGCCATTCTTGTTTGATGGTTTCTGGTTGTGGTTCTTTCTTGATTGGTTGACTCATTTGATGGAAGAACAAGGAGTGATTTTTAAAGTTTCCATTTTTTTCTTCTTTCTGCTCTTTTTTCAGGTGGAGGGAAAATGTCGTGCGACATTATCTGGGAGAGAGACTTATAAACATATTAATATACCCATGATAATGTAAGATCAGGTTAAGTATGCGTGTGTTATCAACTTGACAAGTTGTTAGTAGTAACACCGAAAAATCACCAAATAAGTTAAAGATCAAGATAATTTTTGCAACTGTTCCCCACTAGGAAATTCATTCCTTGGTAGAATCAACAAGCATTTCCGCTGATTGTGGAGAAAACATCATCACCATTTCAAACACTCCTGTGGTTTACACTTGCTATATCCATGGGTATCACCCCCTATTATCACTAGATCAATCTCTACTCCTATATATACTTCTCCTCTCTCACCCACTTTCCGCTATCGGCCAAGATTTTTTTTTTTCAGTCATATCTCCGCACACACAGAGACAAACCAACGGCCCGCTCGCATACAAATATTCGGTTAAATTCTTTAAAATTTTTCAACCAAAGCATCACAAACATACAACTTCTTGCTCCACAAATGTCCATTGTTGTTGAAGATAAAGAAGAAGAACTCTGGCAATTACGTGAACAACATGCTCCAAATCAACCCCTGAAATATCTTGGATTTGTCGCAGGTATGGCTCTGGGAGTGATGAAAAATGTTGTGGGACATCCGTTTGATACCGTTAAAGTGAGATTACAAACTGCACCACAGGGACAGTTTCGAGGTCCCATAGATTGTGTATTACAAACTATGCGTCGTGAAGGACCGTTAGGGTTTTACAAAGGGTTCACACCTCCTCTCGTTGGCTGGGTTCTTATGGATTCGGTCATGTTGGGTAGTTTACATGTTTATAGAAGATTACTTAAGGAGAATGTATATCCTACTGAAGAGAAATTACCATTATTGGGTCACGTTATTGCTGGGTTAGGTTGTGGGTGGACTGTTTGCTTTGTCGCTGCACCAATTGAACAATTTAAAGCGAGATTACAAATTCAATATAATAACAAAAGTAAATTATATACGGGTCCAATTGATGTAGCGACAAAATTATATCAATCAAGTGGGATACGGGGAATTTATAGTGGATTATTTCTGACAATGGTATTCCGAACAAATTTTATATTTTGGTGGGGGTCTTATGAATTAATTACTCAATGGTTTGAAAATAATACTAAATTACTGAAACCTCTGATTAATTTTTGGAGTGGAGGATTGTCTGCTTCAGTGTTTTGGATATTTGCTTATCCTTCAGATGTAATTAAACAAACAATAATGACAGATTCGCCAATTATTTCGCAAAAGAAATTTCCTCGATGGATTGATGCTGTTAAATATATATATCGAGAACGTGGAGGACTTGCTGGTTTCACACGAGGATTTGTTCCTTCAATGTTACGTTCATTCCCAGCAAATGCTGCTGCATTAGCTGCATTTGAAGCAGTTATGAGATATTTGCATTAGAATATTTATAGAGTTTTTATATACACTAGTTTTTCTCCCATGGTTTTGTTCTTTGTGTTTTACTAGTAGTTGAACCTTGTCCCTGTAAAACTGTATCTGGAATTTGTTTAATTCCAGGAACTTCCTTCCCTGACATAATTAATTCTACCAAGTTTTGATAATTTGAAGTATATGGTGTAGCTGATTGTTCAACTTCCTCAACTTGTTTACTCTTGATATATTTATCTTCATTATGTAATTTCCAATCTTCAAAATCTTCCAAATTTAAAATTTCTCCTGTTTTATTGCAGAAAAAGAATACTTTTGCTTGATTGATTAATTGTTGTTTATCTAAATCAGGTATATTGGTGATATTAGGATCAGTTTCTTTCAAACTTTGTAAATGATTTTCTAAGATGTCTGTCAATCCTTGTTGAAATTCATCAAATGAATCCCAATCATAATTTAGATATTGTTTGTAAACTTCTTCTTGTGGGTTGGCCATGATTTCTTCGTCACTTTGTCACACTGTACTTTTTTTTCTTTGGGATCTTTCTCAAAACAACACGATATACTTACTCAACAATGCTTTCAATTAAACATGTGTTAATTCTTGCAATCATCCTACGAATTGCCTTCTTTGGTTATGGTTTATACCAAGATAAATATATGTTAGTAAATTATACTGACATTGACTATTTAGTGTTTTCTGATGCATCTAAATTCGTATACCAAGGTCAATCACCTTACCTTCGAGAAACATATAGATATACTCCTTTACTTAGTTGGTTATTAGTCCCCAATAATTTCACTTGGTTAGTGGATAATTCAATTTGGTATAATTTTGGTAAAGTTTTGTTTATGGTGTGTGATTTAATTACCGGATATTTAATTATTAAACTACTTGAGAAAACTCGAGGGAAAATTGGCTTGAATATGTTATGGTTGTTAAACCCTATGGTTATTACTATAAGTACAAGAGGTTCCTCGGAGAGTATATTAACTGTGATGATTATGTTGTCAGTGTATTATTTAATCGTAAGGGAAAGAGTAATTGTTTCGGGAATATGGTTAGGATTAGCAATTCATTTTAAAATATATCCCATAATATATTTACCCAGTATGTTGTTATATCTACAAGGAACACCCCTTGTTAGTCAAATTTCCATTATCAACTTGGTAAATTGCAAGAATTTACAATTTTTCATATCAACAATAGTCAGCTTGGTCACACTTACATTAGGAATGTATTGGATATATGGATATGAATTCTTAGATAATGCATATCTCTACCATTTAACAAGATTAGACCATCGTCATAATTTCAGTATTTACAATATGGCATTATATTACAAATCTTCCCTCCCATTACAAACAACTACATCATATAATGACATTGAGAAATTCACCTTTATCCCACAATTCCTCCTTTCATCATTAATCTTACCTATAACATTTGCCAGAATTGATTTAATCTCGACATTATTCCTACAAACATACACATTTGTTACATTCAATAAAGTAATCACATCACAATATTTCATATGGTTTTTAATATTCTTACCCCATTATCTTTCCCACTCCAGTTTATTAACCAAGAAGAAAGTGTTAGGAGTAATTGTTGGTGTAAGTTGGGTGGTTAGTCAAAGTGTCTGGTTATATTTTGCATATTTATTAGAATTTGAAGGAGTTAATACCTTTGATTATGGGTTATTGTATGCTAGTATTGGGTTTTATTTATGTAATTGTTGGTGTTTGGGAGTGTTTATAGATACATTGACCTCAGCCCTGAGCGGAAGTGAAGAAGTGAGTAAGAAAGAGTGATTCTTTTGCGAATGACATTAAGCAAAAGATGATACCTTCAAGAACTATGCAATGACACTTAGAAATACTTGCAAGTATATTATTTACTGTAAAAATTATATTGCAATCCCGCGCTACCAACTCAATGAAAAACACAAAAGTTCATTTTTTTTCTTTTACATTCAATGCGATGATATAAACACTACGCTTAACCAACCATGGAATTATATTCACCTGAAGGATTACGTATTGATGGTCGTCGATGGAACGAGCTTCGTCGATTTGAATGTAAAATAAACACTCACCCTAATTCCTCAGATGGATCCTCATATGTTGAACAAGGAAACACGAAAATAATCTGTAATGTACGAGGACCTATGGAACCGACAATGAAATCACAAGTTAATACTAATCAATCCACAATTGAAGTAAACATTTCCATTGCGAATTTCTCTACATTTGAACGTAAGAAACGAAGTAAAACTGATAAACGAATTACAGAATTGAAAACTACATTGGAAAGAACGTTTAGTGAATGTATTATGGGTCATCTTTACCCAAGAACATTAATTTCAGTGACAGTTCAAGTATTAGCTCAAGATGGGGGATTACTTGCAGCAATGACCAATGCTGTTACATTAGCATTGATAGATGCTGGTATAGCAATGTATGATTATATAAGTGGGATTAATGCAGGATTATATGATCAATCAAGTGCATTATTAGATTTAAATACTTTAGAAGAAAATGATATGTGTAGTTTAACTATTGGTGTTGTTGGAAAAACGGAAAAATTGGCATTAGTTGTTTTAGAAGATAAATTACCTTTGGATAGATTAGAACTGGTGTTGGCTATAGCTATAGCAGGGTCTCATAGAATTCGAGAGTTGATGGATATTGAAGTTAGAAAACATGGTAATTTAAGATTAACTAAAGTGAGTGTATAGAGTTGCCTAATTAGGAAAAGTGCATATGAATTCTTTTTTTGTGCACAAATACACGACCATTCATTATGGAAACTTTCTGAAACTTTTTTTTTTGATTTGCGTGGCATCTTTTTCTTGTCCGTAACCTTTTCAAACAGAGGCTTTTTGATCTAGTCAAATAAATATTCTTTTTCTTTTTAAGAATAATATATATATAGATATAGTTTGTTATAGGTATCATGTCATATCGTGGTCATCCAGAATTTAACAATCAATTCAATAATCAATTCCACCGTGGAGGTCCAGGAGTTGGAGTACCTATGCCTCCACAACCAATCCCCAGAATGACTCCCACTACAACAACTTCTACTTCAACATCAGCTTTTCAAAAATTTGAAGATTTCTCAAAAAAAGTTGAAGATTTAATTGATAAATATTTCCGACCATTAAAACCATTTGTTCCTGCTATTGGACGAGCATTCTTGGTTGCTACATTTTATGAAGACAGTCTTAGAATCATATCACAATGGTCAGAACAAGTTTATTATTTACATAATTATCGAAACTTTTGGAAATGGTTTACTGTATTCTTTCTAGTCAACAATATTATTATTATGTCAATATCCCTGACTGCAGTTATTATTCGTAAAAAGAACAATATTGCTACATCGGCATTAATCTTTGTTGTTATTATTCAAGGATTAGGGTATGGACTTATATTTGATCCTCAATTCATTTTACGTAACATGTCAGTTGTTGGTGGATTAGTGCTTGCATTTTCTGATTCGATAGTTCGTGATAAACGAAGCTTAAATATGCCAGGATTACCTATGATTAATAATACTGATAATAGAAAATATTTCCTTTTATCAGGAAGAATCTTACTTGTGTTGTTATTCACTGGGTTTATTTTCAGTTCAGATTTGTCAATTGGAAGATTCATTATTATTTTAATTGGAACAATATCTTGTATTTCTATTATTGTTGGTTACAAGACTAAGTTTTCAGCAGCTATTATGCTGATTATTTTATTGATTTATAATGTTTTGGTTAACCAATTTTGGAGATATAAAAGTAAAGATTCTCATCGTGATTTCTTGAAATATGAATTTTTCCAAATTTTAAGTATTGTTGGAGGATTGTTGTTGGTGGTGAATTCTGGAGCTGGATCTTTATCTATTGATGAAAAGAAAAAAGTTTATTAGAAGAAAGTGTATATAAATATATGCATTTGGATATAGTTTGTAAGTAATCTCTCTCTTTATATGATTGTTGAAAATTCCCATCACGTGACGAAATGAGATATTTTTGAAAAAATTGAACTAATCAAGAACTCTACAATAGTAATATAGTAACAACAATGACACAAGAAGATAAAGAACAACCTAAATGTCCAGTTGATCCTTCAACGAGATCATCATGGTTGTCATTATGGAAGAAACCAACAGCAACAGCTCCAACTCCTGAACAAATTACTACTCCTACATCAGAGCAACCTAAATGTCCTGTAGACCATAATGCTAGATCTGCTTGGGCCCAAAATGTATCGGTACAAATAAATGAAGCTATAGAAGAACCAGAAGGATGTAGTTCAACTACAATAAATCAGGAGATTTCCACCACACCTACATCTGATCTTGCTACTGATCGAGAAATCAGTTCAATCCCACGAACATCAGCAACAACCAATTGGATATATCCTTCACAAAAACAATTCTTTGATGCTATGAAACGGAAAAATTGGAACCCTGAGAAAGACGATATGAAAACAGTGGTGCCTATACATAACATGGTTAATGAACAAGCATGGAGACATATTCAAATGTGGGAATCTCCATATTCTGCAGAAACTCAACAAAAATGTGGTGGGATTTCATTAACTTCATTCAAGGGAGATCTGAAGAAATTAACTCCTCGAGCTTGGTTTAGGTCGACAATATTAGGATATACCAAACCTTTTGATCGTCATGATTGGACGGTTGATCGTTGTGGAGTCCCTGTAGAATATGTCATTGATTTCTATGGTGGTGAAGGAAATGGAGTTAATTTCTTTTTGGATGTTCGTCCCAAGATCAACACTATTGAAGGGTTTAAATTACGATTACGTAGAGCATTAGGTGTATAACAAACATTATATATTTTGTTTACTTGTATATATACAGATATAACTTCTTACTTTCTTCCCATGAATGCACCAGATTGACCTAATTTTTGCATATTTTCACCAACTTGAACATTAGTTTCGAAATATTTGGCAACACATCTATCTAAACAAAGGGCTTCTTGTTTGGTGACATCACTTTCATTATATTGCTTAGAGATACATTTATTATGACATTGACTAACTAAAGCGTTAAACATCCCAGTAACCATATCCAATTCAGCTTCAGCTGCTTGTAACTTTTGTTGAGATGTAGCTTGTGGTGCAGCTCCTCCTAATCCAAACATAATGATATTCTATAGAGAGTTGTATGTGAGTTGATGATGGCAATATGTTGAAATAGCAATTCCTTTTTCTTTTTTCATTTAAAGGTGAAAATTTTCTTTGTGGAGGATGTCGCGGAACTTCGAATCAGACATTTTTGCAAGTGTGCGACATTACCTTGACTACAGAAAAGTTGCAAAATTCTACTCTTTAATACACTTTTACAAACCAGGAAAAGAAATTATAATATGTCCACCAAATAAAAACTCGTCAAAGGGAAACAGTTCCTTCATTTCTTCCAACATTTTCTTCTTTTCAGGCGAGAATATAGCAAATCCATGACCAATAATAATCATTTTTTCCAGCATGCTAACCATACCACCAAGATTACATAATCGAGAATGCATTAATCCTGGTAATTTATTAATTTGTTCAACATATCGTTCAGTCACGGTATGGTTTATATCATAATAATACTTCATAAATCTCCAAGTTTGTGTTTGAATATTTAATACACTTATACGAACAAATATTGAATTATCGGTACACAACGGGAATCGAGCAAATCGTGAAACATCAAATTTTTCACTCTTGTAAGGAACAGTATCAAAATTACGTAAATAATCTTGTCTTAATCCTCCAATAAAGAATAAGTAATCCCGTTCTTCATTCTTATAATACATTACTGTATGATGACAACTTCTTAATTCTGCTTCTTTTAATTCTGGTTGGTTAACTTGAGTTTGTGAAGAATATTTATGAAGGTCATCATCTTCATCATTTTCCAATGGAATATTAAAATAATCATACACATAGGTATTCAATCGTTCCCATTTCCCCGTTTGAAATACAAATATCCAAAAATCACTATAGAAATTATTAGATTCATCACATCCACCTTGAACAAACAATGCCTTGTTTGAAAGATATTGTTCTGCTTGAGAAACTTCTGAATCATTTATAGTGGACCCACATGTGAATGCTGTAGCACCACTAATTTCTCCTGTTTCAATTCCTTCATTCAATTGAAATGACGAAGAACTATTACGAGGATGTATTCCTGCAATACCCGGTTGTAGAGCACAAGTAGGTGAAGTTGGTCGTTTCAATGTAACTTCCAAAGCACAATTCTCATCTAAGTTACTGGTATCTTGATGATCAATCAAAACCAGAGCAAAATATCCTCGTGGTTCCGGCCATTCACCTTCTTCTACACAAATATCAAAATGGCCCTCTTTGGGAATACCCACACTGGAAACAAGAGCCTCTGGTAAAAAGGAAAACCCACCTAATCCACGTTTTTCATCATTTCCTCGAGTTGATAATTCAATTTTTAACAAGTCCAGGGTAGCCCGGAATTTTTGAATTCCTTCAGGTGTTACAGTATCCTTGATGAATCCTCCATATATAAACACTACTACACTAGCGATTGATGACGCTTGATTGAATAAACTATTTTCCTTACCATCACGACGTTTTTTGATTGTGGAATTAGCAGGATCTTCTTCCGATAAAATCAGAGCTATTTCTTCTAAATCATCGGCTCTACCAGTATTTATTCTACGAGTTCTCCCTGAATCTCCCTCAGAATAACTAGGAAATGGGAATTGAATTTGCGAGGAAGTTTGCGATTGTTGACTTAGTAAAATAGGAACTGGTGTGGGACTCAGGTTCTCCGATTTAATTGAAGGTGTAGTTGTTGTTGGTGTAGGAGTAGATGTCACTGAGGCATTTCCAGCAATTAAATTAGCCACAGATCCTAAATGGATTGCTGTAGTTGATGTAGTTGTACTGGTGGTATTTATCGTACTTGAAGTTGTACTTGGTGTAGTTAATTGTCCTGGTGGTACAGGTGGCTTTACATTGACAAGATTAGGTGAAACATTTCTTGAAGTTGGTCTTGAACTTTGATTGGGAGACTTTGATCGATGTTCCTTATGTCGTTGAGAATAACTATATTTCAAAGGATGGGGGGATCTTATACGTGATCGTGAACTCAGTACTGATCCTGTATCATTAGAATTTGAATTATTCGCTGAACCACTACTAACATTCCTTTCTCCACTGGAACTTGCACTACTAGGACTAGCACCAGGATTGCCATCAGATAATGTATGTCTATGTCTATGAAATATTCTTGTTGATTTAGCAAGTACGTTCCCCATCATTTTAGTTGTTGAACTTGAAGGTGTTTGTAATGGAGGAGCATTGGCGGATGTTGTTGTTGTAGGAACTGCCGAAGCAGTTGCTGGTGTATTTGAAGTAGCTGTACTAGGAGCAGAATTCGCTGGAGGTAAATTAGGATTAATTCTCAATTTATTTGGTGGTGATTGATGTTTATTTGATTGATGAGAATGTTGTGATTGTACTGTTGGTGGGATATGAGGTGGTTGTAATTTCCCCGATTCTCCTGAAGAACTTTGTGATTCAAATGAATTTGATGTGATTATTCTATGAAGTGAAGAATGTTTGGAACTAGTATCATCTTTTAAATTGTTTAATTTAACATTTATACTGGTATGGCTACCTGTGGGGAAATTTATATTCAAATCTCGTATAGGAGATTTACTATGATTAAGTCTATTATTTAAATCACTTCCTAAAGTACTGGTTCCTGTACCTGTTCTCACTCCTGAAGGTCGTTCCACGGTTGTAGTGGGTGGTGGTACAGTTGTCGCTGTGAATATAGGTGGCAGGGGAGCTCGACCATAACTACTCATATACTCTCCTCCATCATATACATTAGCACATATTCCATTACCCATTCTTCCCAAAGTAATAAATGAAGTTTCTTTTCTTGACAATTTAATCCTCGTGAATTTCAACGTCATCGTATCTATAATATATCCATCTTCATTTAATATTAAATCCTTGTGTATTATCCATCGATTAACTTCAGGGTTATATGTCACCAGGTTAACAACTATAGAAAATCCTCCATAAAAGAAAAAGTGTCGCTTTGATACTTGTGTTCCAGTCATGCCACAGATATTCTCAGGGAATTCTTCCATTTGGGCAGTATCCATACATGTAACTGATCCTCTTTGAGCATTGAGCATAAAAAAGTTAGGATAAGATTGCATAAATGGATTAGTTAAAATCTTGGCATTAACAAAGGGAGGTAATTCATAAGGGAATTTCACCGATACTCGTGACAAGTCAACATCAGGAGGTAATCCCAAGTGTTTGAATGTTGTTGTACTACGTACAAATAATCCTCCAAAGACATAGGTTAAATTATCTTGATTCAAATGACACAGATAAATTAATTTAGGCACGTCGGAACATTGTTGGTATTGTTGTTTGTTGGATTTATACCCATTAGGAACATTATATGTCACTCGTGGTATTGAAAGATATCCTGCAAATGCACCAGGATAAGCTTGATTATAAAATATGTTTGTCTCTTCAGCTAATTTATTCAACTTCTCTTCGGTAGGAGTTGAATGAGAACTCGTATCTTGTTCTTGATTTAAAAATGCCGAGTGTTCGATTTCATCAAGGACTAATTTAGGGGTAAACATATTTTGATCATAATTTCGTACAAGTTTTTTTTTAGTGGTGTCTTCCTTCAAAGGGTCAAATGTTATTATGGTATAAGGAACATCATATCCATGTATCCATCCTTGTTTACTTTCGTCAAGAAACTCCTTATCTTTTTGTTGTATGAATTCTTCAGTATATCGTGGTTGTGGGGTTGATCTATGACTGCCATTATTATGACTATATCGTGTCATATTTTGATTGTCTAAAGTAGATCTTGATGGTATTTGGGTAAGGAAATCACTAGATGAAGATATAGGGGAAGTACTAATTTGAGAATACTCATCATCGGGAAATTGTTGTAAGGGCAGGTGAATATGCAGGGAATGTAAATGTTGTTGTTGTTGTGCATGATGCAGGGGTTGTTGATGTGGGTGGTGAGGGTGATGTCGACGTGAGTGTGGATGTTGGTTATGATGTGGATGCAACTGTGATTGTGGTGAATGTTGCTGTGTGTTGTTGTTATTTGCTCCATCTTGTGACAATTCTTCAGTATTTGAATCACCCTGAAAAGTATTCAATGTCATTGACGACAGAGGATGAATCAGCAATTGATTCATTTTGGTACTGTGTGTAAATGTGTGTGTGGGTAAAACTAAAAAGTTTTAAAGTGAGGGGATGAGGAGTGGAAAGATTAAAATGATACCACAACAAGAAACAAAGTAAAAAGATAAAAACTTTAAATTTGCTCCCTGTACTTTCCAATATATAAGCTTTTGGAGTAATTTATTTTTATTTTCTTTTTTTCTTTTCTTCTTTTGTGTCTGTCTGTCTGAGATAAGTTTTTTTCTTTTTATCGTTGTCAATTTCAATTTCAGATGTGCCAAGTAAATTATGTAACAGTTAAAAAGGTATAATTTGAAACAACAAACAAATTTGGGGATAAAAATAATAATAACAAACCCATCAGATTTTCTCTTGTCATTTTTTTTGTCTCTCCTTTAGTTGTTACAAACTGAGGGTCGTGTAGTTGTGTCGGAAAAAAACAAAAAGAAAAAAAGGGGGAGAGATCTTTTCATTGTTTTTAATTTTTCTTTAGCAATCAAGGAAATCAATTGTAATAATGTTAACACATAATATGTAAACTGTAAATACAAATAATAGACATGTGCGAACGCGTAAGTGCTTATACACAGGAATAAGATTATTGCTGGTCTATCTAAATGAACAGTTCTACAGGACGAATTATTCCTATTTCTACACTTTTCTTCTTTTAGCGTTTATGGTAAATATCCTTTTACCTATTGAAATATAATATATAAATTAAAATGTCAATATAATCTTTATAGTGAGATAGATTATGATGATATTGTTAGTTTATCTAGAATAGAATTATTAGATAAACATATACTAACTTTATTTATGAATAATAAATACAATCCAAAATATAATGATTCTTTACTAGAACTAATGTATTGACTAACACTGATATAGCTATAGCAGAAGTAGATATAAATGCTTGTATATTAAGATTTATTTTAGTTGATCCAAACATATCCATAGTTTTATATAAAAAGTTTAAACCATTTATAATTACTCATGATTAATATTTACCAAAAGATCGTCAGAAAATATACGATAATTTTTATAATTATACATGCTTATTCTATGAAGTTTTAACCTCAAATATAACGTCTTGCAATTAAATATAATAGAGTACTCTATATTTTTAGTTACACAACACGGCCTAGGTTATAATCTTTATAATGTGGGTATGGGTTTTAGGGATTTGAAATTAATGAAGAATTACATGTTAACTAATAAACTATGCTATAAAGAGAGGTAATATGCTATTTGGAGGATTCTAAAATTATGAAAAATAATTATACAGGAATAACTAATAATTGGATAGGAAATTTTATATACAATGTGAAGTACTATTTTATGGGTTTTAAATTCTATAAGTGCGCGTAAGAACATAAAAGAGGTAATAGGAATATATTTAGACAATATAAAGACGATTTTAAGGATTACCAATAATAATTATTTATGAATACCTATACAATTCTTAATTAGGAGATTTCAATAAACTCATGCATAATCTAAAACTAGATTAGAGTGTTTGAACTTTTGTCTTGGCTTAAATGTTCTTACATGCAAAGTAAATGAATTAATTCTTCAGAGTATGTCCAAGAGATAAATCTCTATGTAAACAAAAACAATCTACATTTATCACATTTCTATATAATCTAACTAATTTTGTATACAAGAAATTGATCTCTATTATTTTTTTTTTTGCAACCATTTTCTACACATTCGGACTAAGCATATCTGACTTTACCAATACATGAATCTAAAATTAGTTAGTATTGTGATTGAAAAACAAAATATAGAATATACATACATCTTGGATTGTTGCACTAATAAATTGTCTAACTTCTAATGCTAACCAAACTTTAATCATACTTAAGGAATTTTCATTATTGAATATTTCTCTACCTTCTTTCAGGACCCCAAGCTTTCTCAAAACAGGCAATGAACTGAAATTGTTAGTAAAAGACCCATCTATTTACAAGTTGTCGTCCCCTACTGAATAAACAATACTCCTAAATCATTTTCAGTGGGGAATCCAAATATTAAACAGTATACGAACCTAGCAAATAAATCTAATTGAGGATCTAATTGTCTTCCAATTCCTTCTAATAATAATATCGCCACTACTACAGTAATGAAATCTCCCTCCATTCTAACATGATGTTTCCTAACCATTCCAATAACTTGATCTAATAAATCACCAATACTTATACTACCCAAAGTAAATGTTCTTGATTTCATTCGATCAACTAATTTCTCAACTTTAAAGGCAAATAATTCCTTTTCAATTACCGTCTCAGGAGTTCGTGATCTTTCCACCATTAATTCTCCTGCATGATACCCATCAAATTCTGATAATGCTTTAAACAAATCAAGGAAATTAACTCGATCAAGTTCATTTAATTCTGTAACTAATCCAACATCAAGAAAACAAACTTCAGCATGATATCCTTCATTATAAAGATCAGCTAGTTTGTTACACCAAGCACTTGTATCATTGCCTAAAGCTAATAATTCATGGACGATCTTATCATTTTCACTCTCGTGACTTGATTTAACAATTTTGTATTCTTTTTCAGAAGGAAACAATTCATTTTTATAAAATCTAACCATCATATTACCAGGATGTAAATCGGCATGTACGAAATTATCCAAAATTAACATTTTTAAAAATGCATCAAGACCCTTATCACTTACTTCTTTAGATAAGTTTTTCCCGAAATTTTCTTTTATTGATAACATTTTACTCATAGGAACACCTACTATAAACGATTCTACCAATACATCTCGAGTAGTGAATTGTAAGAATGGTTTAGGGAAATGAATATCTAAACTATCTTTGAAATTTGTTCTAAATCTCGCAAGATTTAAAGCTTCAATTCTTAAATCAAGTTGTAATTTCATTAATATAGAAAATTGTTCAACTTCATCGGGTAGTGATAACCATTCCATTGTAGGTATAACATTAATTAAATATGCAAAGAATTTCATAATTTTTAAATCTCGATTTATTTTAATTTCAACATTGGGGTGCAAAACTTTTATCGCCACCCATTCACTAGAAGAAAGTGTTTCTCGAGGTTCACTTGATAGTACTTTTTGAAAAAGTTTAACATGCCATTTACTGCTACTGTCTTTTCCCTTCTTCTTTTCTTCTTCATCTATTTTCCGTAAAGTTTTCAGAGACAATTTCCCAATGTATACTTGAGCAATGGCACCTACACCAATGGGAACTTCATTAAATTCATCGAAAATTTCTTCAAAGGGAACATCACCAAAACTATCACTAATAATTTGTTTAGTTGCACTCAATCCATGAGGTTTAACATTCAGATGTAATTGTCCTAATTCATGACACATTTCAATTGAGAAAATATCCGTTCTTGATGCTGCCCATTGTCCTAACTTAATAAAACTGGCACCAGCTAATTCAGCAGCATGTCTAAGTAATTTATACCATAGCTTTGCACCAGAATTACGTTTGCCCATCCAACAAATAGGTGATGTTATTAAAAGAGGAACAAATATAAGGGATAATTCCATAAATCGAATTAAAGTTATTGTTGGATCAATTATATAATCCGTGATGGTGAATTTGAGGGTATAATATATTCGAGTTAGCAAGTTAGAATGTGATTTCATTTCCTTGCGGAATAATTCATGTTGTTCAGTTTCTTCTCGTTGTGATGCTTTATATAACGCCATTTCATAGGTTTCTCCTCGAGACTGTGAGGCAGAAAGTTCGTGTATGGCAGTATGAACGTCATTGTTTATCTTGGATTGGTGGTATATTATTATAGAACCAGTTGCTATTCCAGTAACTGTTCCAAATAACCGAGGTTTGACAATGTGTGTTTTAGTGGAAAAGTTTTTGAAAGTACATCTTGTTCTTAGGAGAATATTAGATTTAAGCAGACGTAGTATCATCTTAACAGTTTAGCAAAAACCACTTTCTATATTAACATTAGATGTAACTGTTGTTACATGTTACTTGTGAAATTTTTAAGACTTTTTTTTCTTTGTTTTGTGGGCAATCGGGTGCCATCGGCTTTAAGATTTTCAAATTTCATACCAACTTGTAGATTTCATATGTAATAAGATAAATGGTTTAGTAAGACAATCTAAACAATTAAATGACTATCTTTACTTGCTGTGGTTTGTCATTGAGTATAAGTTGGTAGCGCAGCCTTACCAATCTGATCCAATTGATTTGATTTTTTTTTTTCAACCTCAGTTTGAGATTTTATTACTACACCTACAACAGCAAGCTACACAATGGGTCTCTTTGGATCTTCCTCATCTTCAACTGCTCCAACGTCTCCCGAATTGAGTAAATCTCAACAGATTAAACAAGATATTCAAAATCAAATAAGTCAAGAATTAGCTACGGCCAATGCTACCGAATTAGTTCGAACCATAACAGAAAATTGTTTTGATAAATGTATATTTAGACCTAGTGATGTATTGACTGCTCAAGAAGATAAATGTATTGCTCAATGTCGTGAAAAATATATGAGATCTTGGAATGTTATTTCGAAATGTTATATTAGTAGGATTCAAGAAGCTGCTAAACACTAGCAAATTTAACTTCGTTATCGCTCAGTTAAATGATGGATATGACATCAGTTTGAGTTTTCAAAAGACTTGACTTTAACTGTCAATCCTAATTGAATTGCATTTCTGTATAATAGAGTGGAATATTCAGAGGAAACCAATTTGATATATATCAGATGATGGTTGAAAGTTGTTAGATATGTAATGTCTGTATATATATATATTATTTAATAAACTGAAATCTGTATATTTCATTTAACAAGATATCTGTAGAAGTTATATTCTTAACATTATGTACTTGTCATAGTGAAAACTTATTGGTAGTGTGTAAACCGAAAATACTAACATTGAAAAAAAAACAGTGGCGACATTAATATCAATATCACTATGTATAACTTTCATCCAATTGACTATATAAAATGCAAACAACAGTAGCATCAGAATATTCTAACGAAATCCATACCATTCCAATTGAACATCGATTCAATCCATATTCTGATAATGGTGGTACAGTATTAGGTATTGCTGGAGAAGATTTCGCAGTATTGGCAGGAGATACAAGACAAGTTGAAGGATATTCAATTCAATCAAGATATGAACCAAAGATCTTTGATGTAGGTGATAATATTGTCATGACAGCTAATGGGTTTGCTGCTGATGGTGTTGCCTTGATTGATAAATTCCGTCAACAATTAAAATGGTATAAATTTGATAATTTTGGGGGGAAATTAGAAATCAAGAGTGCTGCAAGATATATTCAGCATTTATTATATGGAAAAAGATTCTTTCCTTATTATGTAAGTACAATAATTGCAGGGTTAGATGAAGATGGTAAAGGTGCTGTGTATTCATATGATCCTGTTGGTTCATATGAACGAGAACAATGTAGAGCTGGAGGAGCTGCAGCAAGTTTAATCATGCCATTTTTAGATAATCAAGTCAATTTTAAAAATCAATTTGTTCCAGGTACAAATGAAAAGAAACCTTTGAAATATTTAACTTTAGAAGAAGTTATTGAATTGGTTCGAGATGCATTTTCTTCAGCTACTGAAAGACATATTCATGTTGGTGATGGATTGGAAATTAAAATCGTAACTAAAGATGGTGTAAGAACTGAATATTATCCTTTAAAGAGGGATTAGCTTAGAAAAAAATACACACAAATTTTATTTTATTGTCTATACACACACTTTACACAGGTAATTCGAACTTCTTTCCCTTCATAACTCTTGTATAATAAATGTAAAAGAAATCAGAATATATAGCTGTTTGTAAAAGACCAGCAAGAACAGAAACATAATCAAAATGCTTTTCAACATAGTACCTATAAATCCAATTGGGGATATACAATGCACGATAAATCCCCAAGGCAAAAATATAATGACTTGTAATGTTTTCCGCTTCTCCAGTACGTTGTAATATAAACAATTGAGGTAAAATAGCAACTGCTTCTAACCAAAGTGAAAAAGACCACAACATTTCCAAAGGGGTATATTTATGAGTAAGAATGACAGCAGTCACTGCAGAAGGTGCCACAAGATATTTTATAGGGAATCTATCAATGTCTGCCTTGATTGTCTTTTGATATTTATATGTCATGACATATACAGTATACATTGATGATGCTATAAAGAATATTTTCAATACTGAGTTGTAAATGGAATAAAATTTTGTGAATAAATTGATATATCTTGTTAAATAAACAAGAACATACAATACTTGGGTTTTTAAAGACAATCCATTGACTGATTTATTGGTTTCAATAGCATAAAGCAATATGAATATACTTGCTAAATGAGAAAGATCCCCTAAGAAACGAAAAATATTCATGATGTATATGTGTGTGCTTCTATAAACAAGTATATAAAACAAGCAGTTGTGTATTTTTTTTTTTCGTTGTAGACACCTCAGACTTTTCTGGTTTGAAGAATGGTCCAAACTATATACAGGATTTGTTACGTCAGGGTATTTCCAAGCCACAATGACACAGTGTATCAACTTATAATTCAATTTGTCGTAATAGTTGTTGATATTCTTCATCTTCCAGGAGATTTTCCAAGTTTAAATCACTTTGTCTGAGGTTTAGTCCTCGTTTTTGAAATAAATGACCTTGGTATTCCAGGAACTTTGAATTATACTCGCGTAATTCTTCAAGAGTTTTAAACCAGGTACCTGAGTTTTCAGTGATAAACTTCTCAATTTCTTCATAATCTAATGTAGCTTTAACTTGATGAGAACTTGTATGACAAGTTTTAAATTTTCCATTCTTGTTAAAATAAATCATACTTGGGAATGTATTGACTTCATATTTTTCAAGAATATCCGAATCGGAAATCTTTTCAACATCCATAATTGCAAAGTTAATAGAAGGGAAACTTTGTGCAATTTGTTGATAGAAATGTGCAGGATATTCATAATCATGCCATCCTGGAATATATCCTCCTGTAAACACTACCAATTTATTCTTTTTCTTTGCCGCTACAAAACTGTCAAATTCTGATTGATTGGTAATTGACTTTATTGGAGATACAAAGTTTTCATAATTTGGTTTAACATTGGCTTTAACTTCTAAATATTCAAGTAACATAGTTAAATCCCTATTACCTTCATAAGTGAAGATTTGTTTGGTTTCATATTCAAGTAGTTTTAAAGTAGGATAATGAGTTACCTTGAACAACTCACTCAACCGTTTATTCTTTCTTGCGTTGGTCTTTATAACTTGAAATGATTTCAGGGTATTGATACTGTTGAACAATACGCTTAAATTTTCAAATACTGGATTAAATTTCAGACAATATTTACAATTATCTGAATAAAAATAAATAAAGGAAAATTGTGATCTTTCCAAAGTAGGGACAATTGAATTGTCGTCAAATTCAATAATAAAATCGCTTACTTGGTATGTAGCATTTACCGAATGACTAACCAAATTAAACAATAATAAACAAATAAAAAATACGTTCATTTTTAAACTTTGTGTTAGTCAAACTCCTTCGTATTTCTTTGTTTAACTCCAGGAGTGATTACTTTACTGATGGAATAGATAAAAAAAATTGCTTGTGTGAAAAACTTTTTTTGGTTCGTTTTAACTACGCACTTCCGAAACAGGAAATCGCCAGCATTTTTGTGGCTTCACTTTTTTTTTTGCAATCAACATAATTTAGCCAGCCTTTTTTTCAAAGAAAAATTACATGATCCAAACTTCAAATAAAAAGCTTGCAATAAGGGTTCATATTTCTTCTTGAACGGTGTCAAACCAGCACCTGATTTGATTTGTGTGATCTGCTAGTCACTTTAATCCGCCTACGTGTCATTGTCCCACACAACTATATATACAAGCACAATATTCATAACTCATTCGTTCCAAAAAAAACTATTATTATCCAATAATTCTTTAGCTATGAAAGCAATAATACCATTTACATTATTTTCCACAATCTTTGCTGCTAGTAATTCTAGTATGCTTACTATACGATCAACTATAATTTCTACATTACCATGTTCATCAAGTTCAATTTATAGTAATTCAAGTTCAACTGCACCAGCTACTTTATCAAGTAGTTTGTATAATACCACTACCATTGCATCTTCAAGTTCATTATATTACAGTGTTTCAAGCACTGAAGATCCAAGTGAAACTACAACTGAATCAGAAAGTGGTGTTGAGGCTCTTGTTCAATCAAATGATACCAGTGCAGATCCAGAAGCAACCACGATTGAACCAGAGAATGCTTCGACCGAAGCTCCAGAAGAAACTACAACTGAACCGGAAAACTCTAGTGCTGATCCTGCTTCACAAGCAGCTAATGCCAGTCATCTTGAAGATCCTGTTAGTGAAGACGAGAGCACTATTACTGAAGATCCAACTAGCGCTGATCCAACTAGCGCTGATCCAACTAGCGCTGATCCAACCAGCAACAGTCCAATGAATCCCGTCATTGAATCAGAAACGTTTAGTACAGTCGTTACAATCACTTCCTGTTCAAATGGTGAATGTACTTTAGCCACAGAAACTTCCGGTTATACCACTAGTGTCCTCGGAGATACCACATACACTTCATTACAACCATTATCAAGTTCTCAATCAACAACAGAAACAATAACCAAACATTTCTACACTACTGTTGTCACTGAATATATCTGTCAAGAAGATTCTTGTACTGCCCTTCCTAAAACAACCGGAGTTACGGTTATTACTCATTCTGATGTTGTCTACACTACATTCTGTCCCCTTTCTTCAGAACCAGAAACTCCAAGATCTACCCAAATACCTACAACTACCGTCAATGTATTCACTAGTAATATAATCACCGAAACTGGTTCACCAGCAATTCAAACATTTATTCCTGAATTACCTTCAACAACTCCACAAGTTGGGTTATATGAACCTATATATGAAGGAGGGGTTGAAATCAATAACCTTTCTAATGGGGTTTGGGGAATTGCATTATCATTAGTGTTGTTTTTATTATAACACTATCAATGTTCTCTATATATAGATATCTAGATTGTTTAAATACTTTCGACCAAATAATAGAATATGATTTTTCCGGGGGGATTGTGTAGAAAGTGGCTTAGTGTACAGTGGTGTTTTAAGTCAACTATAGTTTAAGTTGTGGATATAGTAGATAATGTACAGAAGTATTACTGTATTGAAATGAGCAAAGTAAATATATAATTTCCACGGATAAATAGGAGATTATTCACATCTCTCCATTTCCCCGAAAAAGTTGATGTGAATATCCGTAGATCGAAACGGCACTATCACTCAAATGTTAATCAAACTGTGATTTACCACACTCTAATCGTAAAACCTTCCATACAAATGTTATTCCCACTATCTCTTACAATATACTTATCACCTTAAAGAAATCTGTCTTTAAAAAATTTATAATTCGTCATAAATCCACTCCCCCAAAGGTTTTCCGGTTCGTTTCTCGTCAATTACATCCGAAAAACATGTCGAACGACCAGGGTGTTGTGACAAATAATCAATAAACTCGACATAACTTGACAACTGTAAGTCACTCACTAAAGGGAATATACAAACTCTATATAATGTTCATACGATATTTTTGATTTTTATATTGTTATTACAATATTTGTTCAATTTATCAATATTTTGTTCAGTCAATTGTCCACCTCCATATCAAAGTTCCTGTCTCCAAGTAAGAGAGATTTTTTCGAGATTTGAATGACGCCGCACCCTTGCTAAATGTACATTTCCTGTATACAAGACGACACTAGAAAAGAGACAGAAAGAAAGAAAAAAAAATGGCAGCACCAATTTCAACAAGAAGCTTTTACAACCAATCTACAACAACAACATCCACTCTTTCCCACCAGAACCAAGTATAATCACTCTGGCAATGGATGCATACCATGAGTTTATAGAACCGTCAAGGGTCAACAATTGTGTAGGTTGTAACTTTATATCACCAACTACAAAACACCTTATTGTTGCCAAAGGTAATCTTTTACAAATCTTTGAACCTGTACTTGTCAAACATCAATCAACACCTACTAAACCAAAATATAACTTGCAGCTAGTTGGACAATACAAATTACATGGTCTAATTACTGATTTACACGCGTTGCGTACCATTGAAACCCCCAATTTGGATTATTTAATTGTTTCTACAAAATATGCCAAATTCTCCATAATAAAATGGAATCATCATTTACATACAATTTCCACAGTCTCATTACATTATTATGAACATGCTATACGAAATTCCTGTTTTGAAAAATTAGGAATATCAGAGTTGATTGTGGAGCCAACATTTAATTCATGTAGTTGTCTTCGATTTAAGAATTTATTGTGTTTCCTCCCTTTTGAGGTGAATGAAGAAGAGGAAGAAGATGACGATGAAGATATGTTGAGGGATGACTCTAAGAAGAAGGAGAAGCAAGATGTTACTGGCAAACCTGACTCACTTTCCTTCTACGACTCAAGTTTTATAATTGATGCTCAAACTTTAGATTCCTCAATTGAAAATGTCATTGATATTCAATTTATGTATAATTATCGAGAACCTACTATTGCTATATTATCTCTGAAAAGTAATGTTTGGGCAGGGAATTTACTTAAAGTTAAAGATAATGTACAATTTCAAGTAATGACTTTGGACTTGGTGTCCAAATCCACGATATCTGTGTTTAAAATTGATAATTTACCTTATGAAATCGATAGAATTGTTCCCTTGCCTTCTCCATTAAATGGATGTATCTTATTAGGATGTAATGAAATATTTCATGTGGATAATGGAGGTATTATCAAGAGAATTGCTGTTAATTCATTCACTTCTTTAGTCACTGCCTCGATCAAGAGTTATCAAGATCAAACTGATTTGTCTTTGCAGTTGGAAGATTGTTGTATTGTGCCAATTCCTGGTGATCATCGAGTGTTGATGGTGTTAACTACAGGACAATTCTTTTATATTAATTTTGAATTAGATGGAAAGGCAATTAAAAAAGTCCATATAGATCCAGTTGACCCTAGTTTATATGAAAAGATTAAATTATGTTATTCTGGGGAAGTAGCTATTTTAGATCACAATTTAATGTTTTTCGCTAATGAAAATGGTAATAGTCCCTTAGTTCAAGTTAGATATACTGATGTTGAGCAGAAACGAATTGTTGAGAAGGAAGTTGAAAGTGAAAAGCAAGAAGAGGAAGATGACGATGATGAATTATATATGGATGAAGAGAATTCCGAAGAACAAAAACAAATCATGTCTAATTCACCTATTGAATTTATATATCATGATGAATTAATTAATAATGGTCCAATTTCTTCCTTCACTTTTGGAACTTATTCTCGTGAAAAATTTAAATCTAATTTACCTAATCCTAGTTATAATGAAGTTTGTTTAGTGGCTAATGCAGGAACCCACAATTCAACCAAACTTAATATAATAACCCCCACGATTCAACCAGATATTTCATTTTCATTAACCTTTTCCCAAATTAATCGAATGTGGAATTTAAATCAAAAATATTTAATTACATCGGATGATTTAAATTTTAAATCAGAAATTTTTCAAATTGAAAAATCATTTGCAAGATTAAATTCTAAAGATTTTATAAATGATGAATTAACTATTAATATGCATGAATTAAACAATGGGAAATTCATATTACAAATCACCCCGAAACAAATTGTTTTATATAATAATAATTTCAAAAAGAGATTGACGTTGAATGATGAAATTAAAGATGATGAAATATTAAGTAGTATTTTACGAGATGAATTCTTGATGATTTTCTTGGCCAGTGGTGATGTAATGATTTTTTCAATAAACACTTACAATGAAACATATTCCAAGATTGAAATTCCCAAGATGTTGAGTGATACAATTATAACTACTGGATATATTACCAATTCTAATTTATTAAGTGCTGTACTGAAGGATATTAATTTATTGATTAATAAGGGGGTGAAAAGAAGACATAGTTCAGTAGGGTCAATACCACCAAAACAATCTAGTACCGGGCCCAAGCTGAAAATGTTTGTTTTGGTTACAGGTGATAATCGAATTGTAGCATTCAATAGATTTCATAATCAACGTTGTTTTCAATTAAACAATGTTGATAAGTTTACCGATAATTTACAATTGGCATTTTTCGACCCAGTTGCAAATGCACCGGATCCGTTTATTAAACAAATTATATTGAATGAATTGGGTGATAAGACACATAAGGAAGAATATTTGACGATTTTAACTATTGGAGGAGAGATTATCATGTATAAACTTTATTTTGATGGGGAAAACTATATGTTTAAAAAGGAAAAGGATTTACCTATAACTGGTGCTCCTGAGAATGCATATTCTTTAGGTACAACAATTGAAAGAAGGTTGGTTTATTTCCCTAATTTAAATGGCTATACTAGTATATTTGTCACCGGGATAATCCCCTATTTAATCTTGAAACCTGTTCATTCCATTCCTAGAATTTTTCAATTTTCCAAAATCCCAGCATTATCAATTTCAGCATTTTCTGATTCCAGAATTAAAAATGGATTAATCTTTTTAGATAATAGTAAAAATGCGAGAATTTGTCAATTATCGCTTGATTTTAGTTATGAATTCAATTGGCCCATGCGTCATATCCCTATTGGGGAACTGATTAAATCAATAACCTATCACAACACTTCCAATACGTTTATTCTTTCCACATTTAGGGAAATTGAGTATGATGGATTAGATGAAGATGGGAAACTTATTGTGGGTACCCTTCCTGACAAGAATCCTCGACCAGTGGCATACAAGGGTTCAGTTAAAATGATATCACCTATGAATTGGACAGTGATTGACAATATTGAATTACAAGACGCTGAAGTTGGAATGAATGTTGAATCAATGGTTTTAGATGTAGGATCTCTGATTAAAAAGTTTAAGAATAAAAAGGAATTTATTGTTATTGGTAGTGGGAAATATCGTAATGAAGATCTTGTTGCCAATGGTTCATTCAAGATTTATGAAATTGTTGATATTGTTCCTGAACCAGGAAAACCTGAAACTAATCATAAATTTAAAGAAGTATTTCAAGAAGATACTCGAGGTGCTGTCACTAGTATTTGTGATGTTAGTGGACGTCTCTTAATTGCCCAAGGTCAAAAAGTGATCGTTCGTGATGTTCAAGATGATGGGGTTGTTCCTGTAGCATTTATGGATACGGCAGTATATGTAAGTGAACTGAAAAGTCTTGGTAATTTATTAATGTTGGGAGATCCTCTTAAAAGTTGTTGGTTAGTTGGATTTGATGCTGAACCATTTAGAATGATTTTGTTGGGGAAAGATTTACATCATATAAATGTCGCATGTGGAGATTTTATTACCAAGGATGAAGAGATTTATTTGTTAATTGGGGATAATAATAATATCCTTCATTTAGTGCAATATGATCCTGATGATCCTCAATCGTTAAATGGACAAAGATTAATTAGTAAATCATCATTTGAAATTGAATCACAAATTTCAAGTTTAAAGAAATTGCCTAAAATTGAATCAACATATAATCAAGGAGAAATTAAATTCACGACAAATAACGAATATCAAATTATTGGGTCAACTGTAGATGGATCATTTTTCAATGTTTTCCCTGTAAATGAATCAAGTTATAGAAGAATGTATATTTTACAACAACAATTGACAGATAAGGAATATCATTATTGTGGATTAAATCCAAAATTAAATAGATTTGGTGGAGCCATAGAATTGAGAGACAATGAAACGAATATTAAGCCAATTTTAGATTTTGGATTGATTAGAGGGTATGCCCATTTGAATGAAGATAGAAAGAGAAATTTGGCAAGTAAAGTAAGTGCTAAAGATATTTATGTTGATATTTGGAAAGATATAATTGAATTTGAACATTCATTGCAAGGGTTGTAAGTAGGTAATGTGTGTAGTAATAGACGTTTTTTTTGTTTTGCACCCAAGTTTTGCAGAGTAATTTGAACTTTGAAAAACGAAAAAAAAAAACGACAGAAATTTTTCAATTCGCGTTTACAAAAAAAAAAATAAAAAAATAAAATAGACAACAATATACAGTAAGCTTACTCAACATGGCCAAGGTTAAAGGTAATAGAAAACAAGTTTCCTTTGAAAGTCACGAGACTTCTGATTCTGATGTCAAACCAGACCCTGTAGAAGTTCCACTCAAGGTTAAATCTAAAGTAACCTCAGTGGTACCTCAAGTTAAAAACTCCTCGGTATTAATCCCCTTTCATAATTTATACATTATTTGGCAAATGTTTCAAATGGGATTAACTAGTGATATTGAAAGTACTATGACTTCAGGGTTATTTATTCTTTTACCTTTACAATTAATTTACAATTATTTAATTATTAATCAAATGGTGATTTCGAAAAAGACAAGTAAGCAATTAAATGTTCCACTTTTAATTATAAGTAGTGTTTTGGTGGGTGGAGTATTATCAATCCCCTTGTTTGTACTAATTATATTAATGGGAGCTCCAATTTATAAATTTTCATTGAAAAGTCTCCTTTTATCATTTCATTTATCTCAATTAATTATAAATCCAATTTGTATGTTATATACTTTGGATTTTGAAAATTTTAAAAAATTATTTTATCAAGATTTTATTTATAAAGAGATTTTTAGTAATGTTATATTATCAAGTTCATTATTAAGTGTTGGAGGATGTTGGTTAGGTGTTGTGCCAATTCCTTTGGATTGGGATAGACCTTGGCAACAATGGCCTGTGACTTTATTAGTTGGAGGATATGTCGGTGGTGTAATTGGTGGTATAATTTCGTTAGTTGTAAGAAAAGTGAGACGATGTGAAGTATAATATTATTTAGTACATTACATATTACGTAAGTAAATTATTCCGTAGATTCCTTAGTGGAAAAATCGCTCAACTCCGAGAGAGTCCGAAGATTTCTACCCGGTTGGCGGCAAAAAAAAAACAAGTTCACTCTTAAAACCAACTCTTAAAACCAACCAATTGAGTACAATATACCTGTTTGCCCCCTATTACCAAAGGGATCCACCAGGGGGGTGGAACATGTGCGTGGGGTAAAAATATATACAGCAAAACAAGAGAAAAAAAAAAGGAGGGGGAGAACATAGTCACAGTGCGGGAGTAAAAACTAAATCAAAGCAAAGTGGGGCGGAGAGGCAACCTAAGGGGTGGCACAAATCTCCTACAATTTGTAATTGAACCAGAATTATCTTAACAATCGGAATTTCGGCATTGATTTGTTATTGTTTTAATTTTTTTTAAAACTATTTAAATCCATCGGAATTCTCTCTCCCTTTTTTTTTCTTTGCTTTGGCTCGTAACTATAACCAATAATGAGTGAAGAATTTCCTACAAAGACTAATCCAAAGTATATTCCTTACACCAAGGCACATGACGATGTGATTTCTTGTGACGTTCCTGTTGAATTAAACTTAGCTTCAACTTTTAAAGGTAAAAAAGTTGTTGTTACTGGTGTTCCAGGTGCTTTCACTCCAACATGTACTGAACAACATATCCCAGATTATTTAAATCATTTAGGTGATTTTAAGAAAAAGGGAATTGATAAGATTATTGTATTGAGTGCTAATGACCCCTTTGTTATGGCTGCTTGGGGTAAGGCATTGGGGTATCGTGATGAAGAAAATTATGTTGTTTTCGCTACTGATCCAAATGCAGTTATTTCCAAAAAATTGGGAGATAATTATGTTGCTGATTTAACTGCTGTTGGATTTGGATTAAGATTACAAAGATATGCTGCTCTTGTTGTTGATGGAGAAATTAAATATTTAGGAAATGAAGATGAATTGGGATTTACTGAAATTTCCAGTTCTAAGAATTTATTAGAACAACTTTAGTTTATATAGTTAACATTTGTAATGTTTTGTAATGTTTTGTAATGTTTTGTAATGTCTTACAATGTGTTTTCTTAGTTTTCTTGGTTTTTAGTTTTCGTAATTTTTCTGGTGATGTATGTACCAAAATCAAAACAAATAGTTTTTTTACAACCAAAAAAAACTTTAACTAAATAACATTTCAACTACATGAGTGGATTCCCTAGTGTTCCTCGTATTATTGGAGACACTGACGACGAAGCATCAATCCATCTTAATCAATACGTAGGAAAAGCACTGCCTTTAAGGTCAAGTTCTCCCACAAAACAGTCTATGTCAAAACCACTTATCAAAACAACATTGGCTCACCAAAAAACAGACAACACAATGCAACATCGTATGCTGAATAAGAAATTCATTCGACAGAATAATATTGACAGTAAAATTATCAACACGATTCAATCTGACCAAGATATCGATTTGGATGAACAAGATGTTAATGTGTCATATGAGAAATATCTCCATAGTGGACCTGTTGAAGAGTTTGAAGAAGAATATAATGAAGAATACAATGAAGAATATAATGAAGAATATAATGAAGATGATGATGAAGATTATATAGAAAGTGATAATACTTATTTAGAGCTGGATGAAGAAGATATTGAAGAACCAGAATTAAATCTTGATGAATTTAATGAGAAAAGTGTATTTAATCAACAGTATATTGAATCACCTCGTTCACCTATTTTCGATCAAATTCAACAACAACAAGATCAAGTACCTCAAAAACCAAAGTCAAAACCAGTTCCTCGCTCAAGAGTGTTAGTAGCTGGTGGTACTATTCTTATTTCATTTCTCGTTACTGTGTTAGCTTATTATATTTATAATTTCACCCCAATATCAATACCTGATTTAAATCTTCAAAAAATCAATTCCAAATTTCAATATTTTGATGAAAAGTTTAACCAATTAGAAATTGAAACTAAAAAATCAAATCAATTGCTTAATCTAGGAATACTTAAACTTCTGGAACAACTTGGACAAATTCAACAAAATATTGAAAATCCTCCAATTTCATATAAAAATAATCAAATTCAAATCACACCTGAATTACATCAATTTTTGTTTAAATTTATTGAAAATTATCTGCTGCATCAAACACCAGATGAACTTACAAGCTACATTGATGAAAAATTAAAATCAATTAGTATTAAAGAAATTGAACTGATGATTCAAGATATCAAGAAATTCCAATCAGGACACTATGAAAACATTGTATCTGAAATCATGGCAAAATTACCACCCACATCTACTCAGACAGCAACTTCACAAGACCTAAAACTTTATATTGATAAACAAATCATTCATGCTTTAGATCAATTAAATCAAGAAATTCATCTTCGATTATCCAATATCCTTGATAATTTAATTATAGTAAACAATACAATCCAACCACAAACACATTCTTCAAACGAAATCTGGCTTAATTCCATGCTTGATTTATTTTCTCGAGGATCTATCAAAGTAAATTATGCTGATTATTCTCTTGGAGCAAGAATATTGGGATTTTTAACCTCAACCATAAAAAATAACAAACATTCAATCTGGTACAAAATGATTTATGGCTGGAAGATATATCTGGAAAATATGCATGATCCACATAATGCCAATCATGTACTTGTTGATGATGATGCTAGTTGGTTATGTGAACAATCTTGTCAATTGGGTATTCGATTATATCTGCTGATTATCCCAACTGATTTACTTTTAGAAATTGAAGGAATTGAAAATGAAGTGGTGGAAATTGGATTTAAACCTAATAGTAAATCAGGGCATGATAAATTGGGACAATTTGACAATATGGCAAATAGTCCATATTTAAAGAAATTTAAATTGATAAAGAAGATTAAATTGAATTCTGGGTTGATTCATGTAAAGTTACCTATACGATTTGTTAATCTACAGATTCCTGGAAGAGATTTCTATTTAAATTTTACCACTAGTAAAAATATACGAGTCAAGAGAATTAAAGTATATGGAATAAATGAAATTGATGCTGTAAAATATGGTGATCAATTTAAATTAATGATTGATAAATTTACACAAGCTGAAGAGGAAAGTAAAGAAGTAAAACAACAACCTCAGGTTGACCATTATGATTTGGATAAAGATATTTATTTGTAATTTTATAATTTAATATGATAGTACTACATTGTATCTTATACTAAGGGAAGATCCCTTATACAAGGAAAAGTTAAATTTTAAAATCTTGTGACAGATTTCTTGAAACGATTTAAAAATATTCTTAAAACTTGTACGGTTACGTATTTAACAAGTCTCAATGTAACATTGAAGGACCCTCTCTTTATACACCTTAAGTCCTAGACAGACCTAGAAAATATCTTGAAATTCCCGCAAATGAAATATTCTTAATTGGGATACCACCTACCTTCATTTGGTAAAACACAAACACAGCTTTATTGTTTTGTACAAAATTCGCAAAAAAATATTTGAGTCACAATAACCGGAAAATACCCACATATTCGTTTCTTGCATTACCGGGGTGGTCAGACTTCCAAACGGCAAACTGGTGCTATTTTTAGCAGCACCATTAAAAAAAAAAATCAACCCAGAAATTATTGTCTGATAAATCTCTTTGCCTATCAGATACTTTGGAATTTCCAAGTTGACAGAATACCGAGATGAAACACATTTCTTGGACATCAATGTAAGGTGAAATTTCTTCCATTGAATAAAATGTTCATGCATGTCATTTAACCTAATTAGTTGAACTAATTAAATTTCATAAGCCCATGTTTTGATTTTGTAAAACTTCTTCCAAAATCTTCTCTCAGATTGTCTTGGCTTGGTTTGTGTTTTTTATTGTCCATTCAACTAACAATAACTATGTCAAACTGTACTTTCTCTCTACAAATATAAATTTATTCAAATATATTTATTTGCATCATCAGTAGCATTGACGATACTATATACATAATAGAACAAAATATTAAAAGTTTATGAAAAAAGTAAAAAATTGTAATTTAAGAAATTTACACTAGTTTTAAAACTAGTCAACGAAAAACACCAAAAAATAAAACCGTATTATGAACTTTCCTTTTTGTTTATTTAGGTTAAAGCACTTATAATAAAGCACCAATGGCCATTAAACCAGCAGCAACAACTGGAGCACCGACAGCAGCGGCACCGGCAACAGCGGTGGTGACAGCTGGTGGCTTAGAAGCAGTGGAGGCAGCGGTAGAAGCTGGGACAGTCTTGGCGGTGGTTGGAGCTGGAGCAGCAGTAGTTGGAGCAGCCTTGGTGGATTCAGTAGATAATGGACAGTAAGTGGTGTAAGTAGTGTCAATCTTGGTGACAGTGGTAACACCGGTGGTGACTGGAACTGGGGTACAAGAGTGGTCCTTACATGAGATGATAGTGATAACAGTGGTGGAGATGGCAGTGGCGGTGGCAGTGGTGTTGTAACCAGCAGAAGAAGAGTCAGCGGCGACAGCGGCACCAGCAGCAGCAGATAATAAAACAGCAGATGAGAACTTCATTGTATAGTAAGCGAGTGTAAATAAGATTTAAAGCTGGGAAAAGGAAAAGGAAAAGAAGAAAAAGTAGGAGTTGGATTTACAAGATTGGAAGAATCTATCAGACTTTTATATTGTGGGAAAATTGAAACATTCCCTGTGTCATATTCACATATCTTGTGTAATGTTGAAAAAAAACTTCACTTCGAGGCAAAATAGAGCAATTATTTTTTAATTCATTGTTTGTTGTTTTTTTGTTTTTTTTTTTTTTTTTTGTTTTTTGCAATTTATGCATACCCATTGTTAAAATTCCCTTCTTTGCCCTGGGCACACTGAAATTATAAGAGGAAAATAAAATAAAATTATTAATTTTATGGGTAAACAACGAAACCAATTTCGAAATTATTATTCTCCTAAAAACTCGCTGAGTTAATAATTTTTTTACGTAATATATTGTTTATAAATTGGTTTATTAAAGTAATTCTAAACAAACGGACTATTTCTATTAATAGATGGGGTAAGTATATAGAGTAGGCGTCTGTTGAGTCAAGTGCCAAGATCTTTAAGACTTAGATCAAAACGGATACCCCCTTTTGTAACCAAGAAAAAAATGCGTTTGACCCTGTGCCAAAACACCTGTCACTGGGCATACGTTTGCAGCACTTGCAGAAAAGTTTAAACCTTAAAACAGAAAAAAAAAGACCCGTAAACAATTAAGTGAAATTTGAGTGAGACTACCAAACTTAATAAAAAATATTATTATTTGTATTTTTTTTTTAAAAAATGTGTATATTATTGATTAATTAGGAAAGTAGGTCCTGCATTTACCGTGCCCGTGTGTAAAATTGAGAAACTTAATTTCCCCATTCTGTTGGTATTCTCCCTTAATGAGTAACTCCTCAAAAAAAATAATGCAAGGTTATTTTCGACCAGCGAATCTGCATATGCTGAAAAAGCAATTAAATTATTTATTAGTTACCATTGTCAAGGAGGGACTTGTTTGGTAAACAAGTGATTCTGGAAATAGGAGAAGAGGAGCAGAGAGCGAAAAAAGTGACACGTAGTAACCTACATACACATTGACTGGCCACATTCTAGCTTTTAAGGTTTAAGTTTAAGGTTTACAAATAGTGACACATTCAAACTGCAAGATACGTATTGCCGCATTGACTTGTGGCTGAATCCGAATTCTTGTTTATCTTGCAAAGGTACAGAAAAAAGAAAAAAAAAACATTCTATAATTAAACCTTTTTTTTGTCCCAACACAATGAATTTTGTTTGTCCCCAATAAATTTTACTCATTGTTGGTAAACAAACTTGCAAGTACCTCCATGTGGAATTTGCTTGCGATTAGAATTGCAAGCAAGTTAGAGTCCGTGGTTGTCTGGTCTACTAACTTCACATGATAAGATATGTTCTATTTATAGATAATTGGCAAATGTAAATGCTACATATACGGATCTAGATAACTTTGGTGGCTTTTTGATTTTCGTAATCTAGATGTAAAGCCCCTATTTACATTAATGTTACATTTTTCATCAACTGTTGTTTTGGCCCCACTTTCAAAGTTTTGTTATTCAATTCAACGTTTGCGCTTTTGTCGCGCAATTACTCTAGAAAATTCTCTAGCACCATGTTAGATCTAGACCAAATTATTATTGGCAAAGAATTAAAAATCATACACTTAAATAATAAAAGGAACCCTTCTCGTAAGTACAAGCATTAACTAACAATCTAAATCACTAGAGAAGTTATTTTTAGTTGTGTTTACGCGTAAACAACATCAAAACAAACAAGAGTGTTTGGGGAAGGTCCCCCTGTCTTGATCTGAAAGATTTATTATTTTAATAAATTTTTTTTTAAATTATCGCGATTTTATTTTTACTTCAAAAAATAATACACGTTGATATTGATTATACAATGAAAGAGAGTTGAGAGATTGTTTGTAGTTTTGGGGGACACTGCTTGGTGATGAAGTAAGAGCAGTTTTAACTTTGACTGATATCTTTCATACCCAACTTGTATTAGGACACATTCTGGAATCAATTTAGCAAGCCCTAGTTTCTTAATCTCTACTCCCTCTATGAAGTTGGGATAAACAATTTGATGTAGTTTTCCATACAAGTTTTCTTTGACAAAAATAATTTACTACAATTTTCGTTAAATTGCTGCGAAAAAACAAAACGAAACAATTCTTTTTTATAGAAAAAACAACTAAACTTAAAAACATAACTCATAAACTATAAAAACACCTACTTCAAATAAATCTTATAAGTGGCAATTTCAAATGATCTTAAAGAGATATCAACACATCCATCAACAACTTTCAATTCTTCACGATGAATCTCTAATCCACAAGTTTTAAACACTTTATCAACATTTAAATGATTAAACAGTAATTTACCTCTACCACTACCGCCAAGAGATTCATACACACGTAACACCAATGATTTCTCCTTAGTTTCAGTCTTGTATGCTTCAAATTGATTCACATCATAATCATTTTCCCCACGTTTAATATGAGATAAAATTAACGATTTATCACCAGTTAATTTCACGGAATTAAACAAATCACTATTCCCAATTGGTTTGTTTATTAATTTATAATTGAAATTGTATCCCGCACGAACCGTACTTTCACTTAAATTACCCGCATGGGGGAAAATAGCATATTCAAATTCATGATAATCTCCCATATCTGCTCGATCGTCAGGAGCTTTAGCACTTCTTAACAATGACAATCTCATTAAATTTCCATGAATAGCTCCTCCATATTTACAATTGTTTAAAATGGAAACACCATAATTGAATTCACTTAAATCCATAAATTTATGATGTGCCACTTCAAATTTTGCTACATCCCAAGTAGTATTCCAATGAGTTGGTCTTGTTGTTATACCAAATTGTGTTTCATAATTTGCTGTAAGTGGAGTGAAAATCGTGGTGGGGAATTGTACTTTAAGAAACAAATTATTTTCATGCCAAGATACTTTGCTGGAAAATTTCAAGTAATTGTTATCAAGATTGGTACTAGTTTTAATCCCGGACAATGAAATTATTGTGTTTATAGAAGATTGGTTTGATATTCTATGAGTAACCAAAATTGAAGATTCTAATTCATTATTCGTTAAAATTGAAGTTTCTCCATTGTTGACAAGGGTAAATTTTTCTAATGAATGTAATTCTGTATCCCATGCAGGCCAATTCAATGGTTCATCATCAAACAAAACAAATTGATTCCCACCAATATATTCACTCTTGGTTTGATTTGTTGGTGTTGAATCTATAATTTCTCGATGGTTAATTTCATCATATAATGAAGTGACTATACCTGTAGGGGAGACTTTTGCAGTAAGTAATTTATTCGATAAAATATATGATCCATCGCTTGCTTGGTTAATACTGGCAGGAAATTCAATATCTTTGTTTATGGAAGTCTTTCCATCAATTGAATTGACGGAAATGGTACGTGTAGAACCACTGGAAATTCCAATCTCTTGAGTATCTAATAAATTATATAATTCAGGAGATTCATGTTTATCAACATGAACAATCTCAGTTCTATCCCAAGGAAGAGTATTTACAAGGGATAACTCATTCACAGTTTTGGCCTTCCCACAATGACTCAAGGCATCTTGAATAAGTTGATTTCCTTTCTTTAACAATGCTTCCAACATAGGATGCACTTCATCATAATAAACTTCTCCAATACAACTTCCAGGCAACACATCATGGAATTGACATAATAATAAATCTTCCCATAAATCAGAAATCTCCTTTGCAGGATATTTATACTTATGATTAATACTAACCAACCCAGCAATTAATTCTAAATCATGTAAAAGTATTTCACCTTCACGCATATACTTCTTAACTAATGCTTGAGTAGTATATGTTCCTCTATGAAATTCAAGATAAATTTCTCCTGTCCAAGTAGGTAATTTTTCACCATGGTTTGAATTTTCCAATACATGTTCATAAAAATCATCTACAGTTACACCCAATTGTACCGTTGGCATTAATCCCGAAGTGTTTGATAATCCACGAATTCTTCTTAATTTCTCAAGCATTTCCTCAGTAGGTCCCCCACCACCATCTCCATGTCCATAAAGTAATAATCCTGCTGGTACATCACGTAAATTCTTGTGTTGATGCAGAGATCGCCAGACATCACCAAAATGTGCACTGGCAGTATATGTGTTTGCTGGAGGCATATGTACCAATACTTGAGATCCATCGATGGCTTTCCAATTGAATGTCGTCAAGGGAAAGGTGTTGATATTGTTCCAGGAAAGTTTTTGTGTCAAGAATCGAGTTACTCCTACAGTTTGACAAATTTGGGGGATTTGTGAACTATATCCAAATGTATCAGGTAACCAGAAAATATTTGAATAAAATCCAAATTCATTCATTTGAAATCGTTGACCAAGGAGAAATTGACGAATTAAAGATTCTCCATTTGGAACATTGGTATCATTTTCAACCCATGATCCTCCAATTGGTAAGAATTGATTTGTGGTGAATTTTTCTTTAATTTTGGACATGATTTCTGGATGATATTGTTTCAACCATTTAAATTGTTGCATTTGCAGCGCAACAAAGACATATTCAGGATATTCATCAGCAATTTTCAATTGTGTAGTCCAAGAACGAACGATTTTACGCTTAGTTTCAGCAAATGGCCATTCCCAAGCAGTATCAATATGACAATTCCCTACAGCAAACACATCAATTCGTTTATCTTGATGGGGGAATGTATCATAAACTTCTTCGGAATCAACTTTATTGCCCAATAATTTCCGAGCTAATTCACGACATGCATGAATGGATTCAGAATCTTGGGCATCAAATACATTCATAATTTGAATACATAAATCAGCTGCTTGATATTTTTGCCAACTTCCAGGAAATTCTCTTGCGGCATCACCCAAAATCCAAAAATCATAAAATAATCGTCTTGCTTCCATATTAAGTACAACTAAATGTGCTCGATTTAAATGATAATATCGATTAGGATCAGGAAACCCATCTGATCCATTCCCAAACATTCCATTACACGCAACTTCTACATAAAATAATTGTTTACCAAGTTTTCTGTATTCTTTAGGAATACGATATGATTGACGTTCATTGGAAAATGCTTGCAAGGGTAATCCATCACCAGTATAAAGTAACCCTTCCGACCCTGTTTCCCATTGTATTTCCAAACCTTCACTTTGAAGGAACTCTTCAGGAATATCCAATTCAAATTTAACCCAAAAGGATTTCCAAGAAGGACCAAATCTATACCCAATACCAATATCTTGCCATTGAATCAGATCAAAATCAATATCCGTCCATAATGGACGTTTTGTCTTACCATGCTCATCATCAGGGACTTTCCACAGTTTTAAATTGCCAATTTCTTGTCGATATATGTCATAGAACTTGGGTAAATTTAAATCAACATATCTTCCACCATCAGTGAATTGACGAAGTCTGGATTCGTAAAGATGATCAATTGGTTTAAATCGAGGTTGTCTATTGAAATTGTCGTAACTCATGTTGAAGAAGAAATAGACTTAGCAAAAAAAGAGATCAAAGGAAAATGAAGCTATTTTTATAGTACAATTTCTAAAAATAATTGTCATGACAAAAACCAAAAATAAAAAAAGAGAATTCAAACGTGGGGAAAGAAAGGAAAAGTGATAAGGAGAGAGGAAGGTCAAAGTGCATTGCAAAAAAAAATACACCGTGTCAGTTAACAAGGCTTAACTATTACAATTGTATTACTCCTTGAATGACGTAACATTCCACAGAAAACAGCAACAAATGTATGTCATGGTAAATAACTTACAGTGAAACAATAAAGAATACAAGAAAAAAGAATTCAACCCCTAGAATTCCACTGGGAACTTGGCTTAACAATAGGAAAATTCATTCATCTCCTATTTTCCAATTTCACCTTTAAAAAAATAGGATAAGAGATCACTACAGATCAACTCTTAAAACAAATCACATACATTACTTATATATATAAAAGAACAAAAGTATTATCCCTTCTTTTAAACAATATGAACTTCTTTATCTTCTTCAATATTCAAAATACGTTCATCTTTAGTTAATGAACTAATTTCTAAACTTGGTAATTTAGCTGAAAACCCTTTAATCAAGGAGAATTCGTTAGTAATCTCACCACCTAATCCATTAATCACAGATTTAATTGAATTAAGATCAAGTTCAGAAATATCATCTTTTAAAGTGATAATATATGATTTTAAGTCCATTGTAGTTGCAGTATCAGTAGGAGTAGTAGTTGTTGGAGTAGCAGAAGAAATGTAAGGTATTTGTAAGTTGTTGGTATAGATTAAGCTAAGGAAAACAACTAGTGTGACAATTAAAAAACCAAACAATTTGTTATTCGATGGCATAAGGGATAGTTTAAATAGTAACAGAAAAAAACCAAGTGAGATTTTGTGTGTCCTTTTTTCTGTTATCTAAATACAAGTTTTGCCACCTTATCACGTGGAGATGAATTTGGAAGGCAATGCTGTTTATTTGAATCAATTGCTAGTAGAATAATGTACATATTCACATACAAGTATAACACTCCATTAGATCGATTTATAAATAAATTCAAACGTAAAGGATTCTTGTTGTATTCTGGACTTATATTGTTGTCTGTGGGGTATATAATGTTTGAATTATCTCATTTACCACTGATACCACCAGAGAAGAAGAAGAAACAGAAAGAGATTAAAGAGCCGTTGACTTATCAAGAAAATGACATCAACACCTGGAGTAAACAACAATTGTTTAAATATTTACATAATCACAAGATATATCCTGATATAGATGAAGATATATCAATTATACGGAAAATGGTATCTGATATATTATCAATCAAATAATTAATGTGGTATGTGTGTGATAACTACTAAGGTTGTTCTAAGTTATATATATAAATGAGAAAATTTTCAATTTGCTCACAAGTACATTTACAACTTTCTCTTTCTTTACTCTTTTGCATTGTAATATGCATTGATCCCGTGTCATAGTCCATACTACGGCGGTTTTGTACTGCACATGACTTATTCCAATCCATTGTTTTAGAATTACATCATTTGCTCAATAAATCACTTGCTTGCGAATAACCAATTTACTATTAGCAATTGACTTTGTAAATTATGATCCACCTATGCTGAATCACATATCAATTACATACTTCAACACTAACTACCAATATAATAGTAATTAACTTTAAATCAATTGAATTAGATATGAAATAAAATTACTGTGGCATCGGAGTTAACTACAATTATTGTTACGGGACACTACCCGAAAATATCCTAATTTGTACAAAAAACAGCACGTTCGAGACCAACACAAGGCAAAAAAAATTGCGTTCTAAAAAAAATGACTAAGCAAAGATTTGTTTTTGCTGCCAATTAGACGTAGTTCTCCCCCCTCACAAAAAAATTCTCTCCTCCTTAATTTATAAGCAAGGAGAGAAAAAAAAACCACCCTTCCATTTAATTCAAGTTTTCTTCTTTATCCTATACTTTACAAGTTCAATCAAAATATATTTTCAAAATGGTTAAAGCTGGTATGTAATTGTTCAATTGAGGTGAATTGAAGTATTTGAGTTTATCTGCAGTGACAATTGACGTTTATTTTTAGAGGTGGACGTTGTTTATTTCCTATTGGAGTAGGGGATATTTGCTCAACTATAAATATCCACTTTTTTAAGCGAAATACACAATCAATCAAGCAGAGACAACTCAATTGATGTAGCAGATCCCGTACTAACACATTCTTTTAGTTGCTGTTTTAAGAGGTGATTCCAATGTTTCAGGTATTGTTCGTTTTGAACAAGAAACCGAATCTGATCCAACCACCATCACTTATGAAATCTCAGGTAATGATCCAAATGCTTTACGTGGATTCCATGTTCATCAATTTGGTGACAATACTAATGGATGTACTTCTGCTGGTCCACATTTCAACCCATTTGGTAAAACTCATGGTGCTCCTGAAGATGATGACAGACATGTTGGTGATTTAGGTAATATTACCACTGATGCTCATGGTGTTGCTAAGGGTACTAAGCAAGATTTATTAATTAAATTAATTGGTAAGGATTCTATTTTAGGTAGAACTGTTGTTGTTCATGCTGGTACTGATGATTATGGTAAAGGTGGATTTGAAGATTCTAAAACTACTGGTCATGCTGGTGCTAGACCTGCTTGTGGTGTTATTGGTTTAACTAATTAAGTAGTGTAGCTAATAAAAATCTGTAAATTGACTATCGCTATGGCTCAGTCAATTGGTTTAAAACAGTGTAGATTGACTAAGTGATAGCGAGGTCAATTGAGGAGGTGTGTATCCTCCAAGTTAACATATTGTCCTCTTCACAGAGAAGTAGTAATAAAGAATAAAGTAAGGAAATCACTCACAAGACATACTGCCTCACTAGCCACTAGTCCAGTGTTACAAACCAGTATGATAGGCAACATACTCAAAAAAAAAAAAAACAGGGCAGTACCCTACACAAATTAAAAACTCTCCCAGATTTTAATGCGAGATCTGAAACGGGTGCCTTACGTTTGTTAACAACAAAAGTCTTGGCCCCAATTCCAAATGAGTGGTTACCCAAGAAAAAGCTTGTGTCATTTTCTTAATCTGCTTGGAAAAATGGCATATGTCACTCAATTTAGTTGTGAAGACTTGTCTGAAGTAGCTAACCTCGTACGATACCTTACACCAAGACAAGCCTTTAATCAAGGCTTTTGTAAAGTCTTGGTTGTTGTTGTAGTAGTTTCATTGTTTAAAATCAATAATTTAGCACTGCCACGATGTAAAAATAATTTTTTTGCCTACCGCCATCTCTTGGAGTTAAACTCCCCCCACCACCGACAACGAACACCACCTAAAAAAAGATTTCAAAATTTATTCGCCGATTAGAAAAATTATGTTACACTAAAGTTTTTAAGGAATCAATAGTCATAGAACTATACAAATATTACATTATATGAGCCTCTTCTTTGCATTGACAAATTGTCACACATATTACTAGCATAACATAAATACCAGCATAACTAATGGAGTCTCATCCGAATCAAACAACTTCTCAGGAAGATCACCTGAAGTTGCACCCAAGGAATCAACAATCACCACATTCACAACTTACTGGAATACCCGTTGCCCCACCACCACGTTCTTCACCCTCACCCCCACCACCCTCACAACAGCAGCAGCAGCAACAACAACAAGACAACAACTTAAAGGCTCCTGTAACTACCAGACGAAAACGAGGACTTTCTTTACGTTCGCAATTGTTTAACAAAGCATTTCAACAACAACCTTCACCACAACAACAACCTCAACAAGAGGAAATGCCTGAACAACCTCCTTCAATTGAATTACAAACGATACGTCCACAATCACCACCACACATCAGTATACAAGAAGAACCAGAAGTATCCAACTCTTACAAACATTCTCATGGTTCATACCCTGCCATTAACGTGGACATGGCCAAATCAACAACCCATTTAACTACAACAACAACTAGAGAGACACAACTTAGTTCCCGATCATTTATATCTAAACGAATGAGGAAATATAAATCTCATAGTAAATTTGTACAAAATATTCTCAATTTTAAAAATAAATTATTGGGGATTAAAGTATTACCCCCCACAGAAGCAGGAAGAATAATTCCATTAAGTATAAATCATAACACTGTCAACAGTTTTTATCAAGATGAATATTATGATCCTAAACATAAGTGTTTTATTGATGAGCGAAGTAATAAACCTTATGTTGATAATCAAATAACATCTTCTAAATACACAGTATATTCATTTTTGCCAAAACAATTACGAGCACAATTTTCCAAGATTGCCAATTGTTATTTCATGGTTGTAGCAATTATGCAGATGATACCTGGTTGGTCAACTACAGGACAATATACTACAATTATCCCTTTGTGTATATTTATGTCGATTTCTATTGCCCGTGAAGGGTTTGATGATTGGAAGAGACATGGTCATGATAAGGAAGAAAATAACAAGAAAACAATTGTTGTTAAGGAAGATGAAGAATTGAGTCAATTTGATACCCAATCTATAACTACAATTATGACGGAGACTGTACCTATTGACCAATCACCCAGACTTAACCCTATACCAAGTAATTCCTTATCTGATATTGAAGATTTATCATTTACAAATAAAGAAGCCATGAAGAAGTATAATTTAAAACAATATCCTACATTATGGAAGAACGTGAAAGTTGGTGATATCCTCAAGATTAACGAAAATGATTGGTTTCCTGCAGATGTAATTATACTATCCACCAGTGAAGGAGAAACTGCCCCGGCATATGTAGAAACAATGGCATTGGATGGAGAGACTAATCTTAAACCAAAATTCCCTCATCCAGAATTATCTAAACGAACAAATACTGTTACAGGATTAAAAGGTTTACAAACATTAATCACCACAGAAGATCCTAATAGTGATTTATATAATTTCGAAGGATCATTCAATTTAAATGATGAAACATATGCTCTTGGTCCAGAGAATATCGTCTATCGTGGGAGCATTTTACGAAACACTCGAAGTGTTCTTGGATTAGTAGTATTCACAGGTGAGGAAACAAAAATTCGAATGAATAATATTAAAAACCCTCGAACTAAAGCTCCCAAATTACAAAAGAATATCAATTATATTGTCATATTCATGGTGTGTGTCGTGATTATGTTATCTGCCTTCTCTACAATGGCTCAGAGATTATTATACGATAGCAACCGAGACAAAGCCTGGTATTTGTTTGAACAAGATGCTGGAGTGGCAGCTACTTTAATGGGATTTATAATCATGTATAATACATTAATCCCCTTGTCCCTTTATGTCACTATGGAAATCATTAAAGTCATGCAATTGGTATTCTTACAATTTGATATAGATATGTATCATGTGGAATCAAATACTCCCGCTGATGGGAAGACAGCTACGATCTTGGAAGAATTAGGACAAGTTTCTTATATATTTAGTGATAAAACTGGAACATTAACTGATAATCAAATGGTTTTCCGGAAATTCAGCGTATGTGGAGTAAGTTGGTTACATGATTTTGATTTAATGATTAATGAAAGAAGTGAACCAAATAGTGTGGTAACTGTTCCCTTAGTTCCCAGGTTAAGTATGCATGCTCCAAGACTGCCAAGAAATAGTACTACATCAATGGTGAGGGCTAGTATTGATTCGGTAATTACCACGAATTCAAATTGGACAAGTTCAGCTCAACCGAATAAAGTACAGGATACAGCAACTAATTCATTACAATTGTTACGACATATTCAATCACACCCCCAAACTTTATTTGCCAAAAGAGCCAAGTTTTTCTTGTTAAGTTTAGCATTGTGTAATACATGTTTACCTAAGAAGGAAAGTAAACGAGTATCAACTGATTCAATGTATACTTTAGACTCTGAGGAGATTGATGATGGTGATATCACTTATCAAGCAGCGTCTCCTGATGAACTTGCTCTTGTGGAAGCAGCTCGTGATTTAGGATATGTGGTATTTGATCGAATAAATCAAAAATTAACAATTAAGACATACCCCGATGGATTTGATCATGATCCTAAACTTGAAGAGTATCAAATATTAGATGTTATTGAATTCACGTCTTCAAGAAAGAGAATGTCTATTGTCGTGAAGTTTCCTGATGGTCGTATCTGTTTAATCTGTAAAGGGGCCGATTCAATCATATTAGAAAAACTTAAAAACAACACCATGGCTCAAGAGAAGGCGAGGGAAATCTCATTAAACTCTTCTGAACGTAAAACTCAAGAAGCTGATGTTATATTACAAGGAAAATTCTCCCAAGATGTATCACCATCACGTAAATCTGGAATTTCCCTACGTCAAAGTTTAAATATAGGTTCCCCCAAAATGAATAGTATAAATAATGCCTTGATGGGTAATGAAGATGAGGAAATTGCTGATATTGCCAATAAATCTCGGAAATCATTACACATTCAACAAACTAAGAAGTATAGTTTAGATTTATATGAAGAAGTACCTACTACTGCAACAACTACTACCATCATGGAAAGTCAATTCATTCCTAATGATAAATTGTTAGTAAATGATGAGTTTATAGTTGAAAAGATTTTAGAACATGTTGAAGAGTTTTCCACTGAAGGATTACGTACGTTATTATATTCATTTAAATGGTTGGATAAGACTGAATATGAATCCTGGAGTAAACAATATAGTGATGCCAAGACGGCATTGACTGATCGAGCGAAACTTGTAGAACGAATTGGGGGAGAGATTGAAAATAATTTAGAATTGATTGGGGCCACGGCTATTGAAGATAAATTACAAGAAGGGGTAAGTGAAGCCATTGTAAAGTTACGTCGTGCTGGGATTAAATTATGGATGTTGACAGGTGATAAACGTGAGACTGCAATAAACATTGGGTATTCGTGTAGATTAATTAAGGATTATTCTACTGTCGTGATTCTCACTATGGATGAAGGTAAGGATGCATTAGTTGATCGAATAACATCTTCTTTACAGCAAATTAAAACAGGAACTGTCGCGCATAGTGTTTTGGTAATTGATGGTGGAACACTTTCGGTAATTGAAGGTGATTCAACAATACTTACACTATTCCTTGAATTATGTATTGAAGTAGATTCGACAATCTGTTGTCGATGTTCACCATCACAAAAGGCAAACATGGTGAGTGCTGTACGTGAATTAAACAGGAAAGCCGTGACATTAGCTATTGGTGATGGTGCTAATGATATTGCCATGATTCAAAGTGCTGATATTGGAATTGGAATCACGGGTAAAGAAGGATTACAAGCAGCAAGATCAGCCGATTATGCCATTGCTCAATTTAGGTTCCTACTTAAGCTACTCCTCGTCAATGGAAGGTATAACTATGTAAGAACTTCCAAGTTTGTCCTATGCACTTTTTACAAGGAATTATTGTTTTATCTCACGCAATGTATATACCAACGAAATACCTTATTCTCGGGGTCTTCCTTATATGAAAGTTGGTCATTATCCATGTTTAACACATTATTTACATCATTACCTGTCATTTGTATTGGGATGTTTGATAAAGATTTAAAACCAGCAACATTATTAGCCATACCGGAACTCTACGCAAAAGGGCGACTCTATCAAGCTTTCAATTTAAAGATATTTGTTTCCTGGATGGTATTAGCAACATTTCAAAGTGTGGGTATTTCCTTCCTTGCCTATTATTCTTGGGGATTCACAGCTTTACGAGATAACACCACATTTGCCATGGGGTCAATGATGTTTGCTAGTTTAGTGATTGTCATAAATACAAAGTGTACTATTATAGAAATGCAAAATCGACAATGGTTAGCTTGGGCATCGTTTATAATATCTGTTGGAGGGTTTGGTTTATGGAATTGTTTGATTATGTTACTTTATCGTACCAAGGATTCACCAATTTACTTTGTAGCATATGGATTGTATACTTGGGGAAGAGATCAAAGTTGGTGGGCTGGATTATTAATGATATCCACAATCCCGTTATTATTTGATATACTTTTAAAAGTTGGGAAATTTATGTTTGCTCCAAATGATGATGAATTATTTAAAGTATACGAACGAGATTTGGAATTACGGAGATTTTTCGAACTGGTGGCATATACCGAATTGTATCAAAGTTGGACATTCCCCAAGGAAACTTCCACCACTGGTAAAGCCATTGTTAGTGCTTTGAGAAAAATTGGGAGTTTGTTTGGTTTGTCACAAAAGAAACTTCGGGATGAGATTCAAGAGAGTCAAGATGATGATACCAGCATCATGCAATCGGCCGTACATCGGAAACGTGCAGGAACCAACCCCATGCCTAATGAGCTCCCACCCAGTGGCGAAGGTACGGCAGTCACATCTGCTAGTCATGTCCACCCTACATTTGATGAACACGGATATGAGATATTACCTAGTGGGAAAAGAGTCAAGATTAAGATCAAAGATGAAGGATGGGCTTCTAGTTTGTCACAAGCTTTCAAATGGGATAAATCGGAAGATGTGGATAAGATTATTGATGAAAGATTAAAGAATTTAGAAGAACGAAGGAGTTGATATATATATATATTTAAGTTACTCGTTTATTATTTATAGAATTTAATTCTTTTTCAAGATTGATGATTATTCGTTTGAGATTTTTCGATTTAGAATTGGAAATCAACCAAGTTTCAAACAATTCTCGATGATGTTTAAGTTGTTCAGTTTTGGCCAACTTTGGTTCACTCTCAGTATATGGATTCAATAAAAAGTCAAACAATGAAGTCCATAATTCACTTTGCCAATATCGTTTAAACCCTGCTTCCAATACAAGTCGTCTTCCACTAGTTCGAATTTTTATATAATGACCAAACAATAATGTATGAATAATACTAGCAATTCCATAGTAATCAATATCAAAACACCAATTCTCTTGATTATGCAATGCAGGACAATCTTGTTGATCTACACGTAGACCATGAGCTACAAACATGGCTTCCTTGGGGAATAAGTTTAGATCGACAGCACGACCAAAATCAATCAATGTGATACTTTTCTTATCCCATCCAACATTGCCATACTTTTCATCCCATTCTTCAGTGGGTTGGAAATTAACCATACAATTATCAGCTTTTAAATCACCATGTAGAATGTTTATTGAATGTAGTGTTTCGACAGATTTAAGTAATTCCATACTAAAATAAATAACGAGAGCTTCCTCCATGGGTAAATTACAACTCTTGTAATAATTTAAAACGTCAAGTAATGTACTCTGACTATAATAATCCAAAAATAAAAAACTCTCATCTTTGAAATAATACAAGGAATCTGCTTGAATGAATTGACAACGAACTTTACTAGGATATCCAAGTAATCTCCGATGGATCTGATGTAAAATGTAAAACTCCCATCTTGAAGCGGGCGTTTCAATCTTTAATGCCTTGAGATTACCCGTGGATGCTGTTTCAATAAGATATACAAGACCATACCCACCTTGTCCTAATTCATGGATGAGACAATATATTTCATCCCCACAATAATCAATGATTGATTGTTGAGAAGATTTTGATATTTTCTTATTTTGTTGAGTGATGGTTTTAAATTTATGCATTTTATTCAGAGTTATGCTTGATTTATCATGAAACCCCGAGAACACTGAAATGGGGATAGATAAATTGTCAAGATACTCATCCCGTGTTTCCTTATCAAATGGATTGATAATTATTGTTTGGGGTTCTTCAACAAAGGGTGAACTCGGTGTGAAATCAGTAGGTGGGGTGTTTTTCGGAAGAATGGGTAAATTAATTGTTTCTGTGACAAATCCATCATAATTGGTAACTTCTTGTGGTTCATCTTCTTCAAAATGTTTATTGTTAAACATTTGCATTACTTCATTATTGGCCATTTTCGAATACAAAGTAATGGTAGGTTCTTGTATTAGCATAGGTTCAATTAAAGTTTTCGTGAATTCTGGTTCTTGTCTACGTGATATTGCTAGGAGTTCACTCAACGAGTATTCTTCTTGTTGATAAATTAAGTTCATATTTATAAACACCCGTTCCGGTTTCTTTCCTGGTGTTTCAATAAGGGAAATTGCAAGATCATTTTCAAACACAACTGACATTTTTGATTCTGTATCTTTGAACACTTGAAATTTAGCTGGTGTTGGCGCTACGCTCGTCTTCTGAGGTAACACCTCCCCACTCCATTGTTTAGCAGTAATTGTATTTTCCTTGACTCTTGATTTAACTGTTCCAATTTGTAAATTATGATCATCTGTTCCTATACCAAATATCGATTGTAATACACTGACATCAGTATCATCTTTAAACACTTCAAGTTTGCTCTTTTTCTTTGGTGGTTCTTCATTTGTGTGAGATACACCTGTACCTTGCTTTATGGCAAGCACATCTCGTACTATATTGGTAGTATTAGCTTGATTAGAATTGACTCTACTTCGAAATTTTTCATATGATCGTTGAAGTCGATTCAAGGGGAATGCATTATATTGTATTCCCAATTCAAATATCTGTCCGGCATCATCTACTTTCCCCACTGATTCCAAATACTTGGCAAACTGTTCATAATATAAACTTAGCCTATTTCCAATTTCCTTTTTGGCAAGATATACAAATACATCTCTGGGAGAATCCGAGTATTGTGTATATTCTAACCATATTTTCAAATATCTTGGATCATTCTTGTATAAAAATACATCTCGGAATATACTAATACATCGTTCTAATAAAATTAATAATCCTGACTCCGTGTTTGCTCCCTGGGGGTAATTTGTATGGGTCCAATTAATATAATCAAGGTATATTTGTAAAGGATCATCTAAATTTTCTGATTCCTTTAATGCTTGTTCAAAAGTTTCTCGTTGTAATTGTAATTGATCTTTGGAAGTAGTTAATGAATGCGCGAGTTTCAGAGCAGGTCGTCCTTGTGTCAACGGTTGGATGTTTTCTTTATGAGATTCAAGTATACTGGCATCAACCATGTTCCTTGACTTGTGTTGGTTGTAATATGTTTATTCAAAATAAACAAAATGTAAACAAAAAGAAAAAGCGCGTTGTGAAAAAAAAAACTATGCGACACTGCGACATTTTTCGTACACTCCACGACATTGGAAAAATCAGGACAACAAAGAAATTATCAACACTATACTTACTACTTCACTAAGTAATGGTTTTAGTTTCAACATTGGTGATTGCTACATTATTGCAATTCACTCTATGCAGTCAATTCTATAGTGAACACCTAAACCTCAAGCCATATCCTCGTAATAAACTATTAACAGGATTCACATTCAACATTCAATCCCAACCATTTCCAATAACCTACCACAATGAATCAACCAGCCAACTCGACAAGGTCAATCATTATACATATTTCCCCAGTAGCCTTGGTCCTATAATTGAAACAACAAACACTAGGGAATTACATTTACGATTCACTCAAGGATGGTGGGATGCCCGAACTTGGGGAGAATTACCTCATAATGGAAGTTTTAGTGGTGGTACCGGTGTTGAAATTAGTGCTGTTATTGAAGCAGGGGATATTAATATTGCCCAAAAACAATGGTTGAAATTGACAAAGATTTTGAGTGGATTTTTCTGTGCGTCGTTGAATTTCATTGATGCTGATATAACAACTTATCCTAGATATAAACATGGATCAGGGTATGCTCCTGAATCAGGGAATAAATTGTTCTTGTTTCGTGCCGCCTTGCCTAGTGAACCAGTATGTACTGAAAATTTAACTCCATTTTTAAGATTACTTCCTACAAGAGGAAAATCCGGAGTATCTACATTATTAGATGGTCATAAAGTGTTTGATTCTTTGTGGCATGGAATGTCAATTGATATAGTGACTGAATGTGACAGTGGAGTTTGTTCATTGAAACTTCATCAAACTATTAATCAAATGGTTGATATAATTCGATCAATTCGTAAACAAACTGAAGGAATTCCTAAGCCAACTCCAGGAAACAAATTACGTTGTGATTTAAACAAAACATATACTGTTTGGCAATGTTTCCCCTTGGGTGATCCTATTGATGTTGAATGGAGTTTAGAAACAATATATGGAAGAAAGATTCAAGGGATTGCATTTGATGAAGGGAATGATGTTTCTGGGTTTAGTATTGAGTGTGATAAAACTTGGGATGTTACGTTAATAAAGGAATCTGAATCAGTTGTACATGAAACATTACCTGGAATTGTTAGTCAATCTTTGAATGAAAATGTAAATTACGATTTGAGATTTAGTACCAAGAACAGTTCACATGTTTTACCTATTATGGCTCCTCCTTTATATGCTTCGAGATCGTTAACAGGATATTCCCTTGATAAAGGAGGGTTAAGAGTTTTATTTGCCAATCCTGGTGATTCTCCCGTGACATTTATCTTCTTTGAATCTACTCCTTGGTTTATGAGGTTATACTTTCACGACTTAAAACTTTTATTAAAGAATGAACAAGGAGAAATTGACGTGACTGAAGTACAAGATGAGTATATTACAGATCGATATTATAAACCAGCAATCGATAGGCAAAGGCCTTCACATATGGAATTGAAAATGACTATCCCGGCAAATCTGTCCCTTGCCATGACTTATTCCTTTGATAAATCTTTGTTGTTGTATCATGAATATCCTCCAGATGCAAATCATGGATTTGATATTGAACCTGCAGTAATTACAATATTACAAGACGATCAAGAAGTATATGAATTTAGAACTACAAGTTTATTATTGACGTTACCTACACCTGATTTCTCTATGCCTTTCAATGTTATTATATTAACTTGTACTGTATTTGCCTTAGCATTTGGTGTTTTGTTCAATTTAGTCTCTAAACAAGTTGTCACAGAAGAAGAATTTGAAAAAGTTATGGCCACTACAAAACAAGCAAAATTAAAACGACAAATCAAGTATAGAATCTATCAAATTAAACAAATATTTGGTGTATAAGATTAAAATGGATCTTCATAGGGATCCTCTTCATCATAATCATCGTCTTTTTCAAATTCGTATACAATTGCTCCTCCCGCTGATCCCAACAGTTGTTGTGCTTCCATATACGGTAACTCCACTTGTTCTTTGGCAAGTTTCTGTTTGTTGCTGGTGGTTAAATTGAATGTAGTTAAATCCTTTAATAAACTTTCTTCGTCTTCAACAGGCTCTTCTTGTTCTTGTTTAAATACTTGATAATCATGTGTTTCACAATCAATTATATACTTGTAGATTAATGATCTTCCTGATTTCCTTCTATTTGTCAATACAAGTTTAAATTTGGTGGAATTAACTCCACTAGGAAAGTTTAATTTGGATATTTGATGATATATTTCTTCTTCATTTAAAGTAATATGTTCCACTTCAAATATAGTAGTGGCAATATATGTCAATAATGTAGATACATTAGGATAGTTTGTAGTTGGTTGAGGTATAGGACAATTACTATGATACACTCCTAACAACGTAACTAAAGGATTAGCCAACCTAGTAATAAATGAAGTAATATTTTCACTAGCGATATAATTAAGGGAATCAATAATCACAAGGGTTTTACTAGTGACATTTGATTGCACGAATTGAACGATCTTGTCAGGTGTGGTGGTTGTACAATCCAAGAATTGAGTATTTGGTGGTGGATTCAATGTTTCATAGGACAAGTAAATTATATTGGTGTCACTTTTGTGAAGGATTTCTTGGATTAAATAGTGCGATGATTGAGCTAGACTATCCAAGATTAAATAGAATGATGAAGATTCCTTTAATGAAAGAAGTCGATTGAGCAACACAAGTGAGTTTTGCGACATTGTACGAGTAACTTATAGTTGGCTTGTTTGTAAGTCGAGAAGATTCGCGATGAGGATTTAAATCTGCAACAAAAATAAACCTCATAGAAAACAACCAACTGTTTACTGATGACATTGCACAACATGAAGAAACTGATTGGGAACTATTCAATCCCAGCAGAATTAAACCAACAATTACATCAAGAATTGACTCAAGATATATCAACTACTCAACTTCAACAAAACTTGACTAAAAATGAATATCAACGTAAACGATATAATCGAACCATTGAATTCACTCAGAAATCATACAAAGAATTAATGAATGAACGAAATCTTGAACAAGAGGAACATAGAGTAGATCAGTTGATTAAAGAAAAGGGGGAGACTGTACTGGAAATACGCCCTCGTAAGAAACGGTGGGATGTTACTCCCGAAGAATATCTCAAGCAACAACAGCAAGAACAGGAGTCACGACAAACAACTGAATTAGTGGAAAAGTTAAAACTGGCTAAAATACCAGTTGTCCAAGGTATTCCCTTAACTGATGAAATATTAGACAAGATATTACCAAAAGGATATGTCAAGGTGTTACCACCTATTGGATTTAACCAAGTTGATAATTCCCCAGTTGAATATTCTATCCCCACCAATGAAGATATGTCAAGTCAAATCATCACTTCTGAATCAACAGAAATCCCGGGAGTCAAGGGACTTGAATTTTTTAAAACTGAAGATGCCAAATATTTTGGTAAATTAATCAATGAACCTCAGCAAGACACTAAAGAAATCAATGCTTTAAAACTTATACTTAAAGTTAAAAATGGTTCACAAATAACAAGAAAACGTTCAATGAGAACATTAACTGACACAGCTACGAAATATGGTCCTCAAATCCTTCTTAATCAAATCTTACCTATCCTTCTTGAACCTAATTTAGATTCTCAAGAACGTCACATATTAGTGAAACTCCTATCACGACTTCTCTTCCAATTCGACGAACAAATACGGCCATTCACTCATCAAATACTACAAGTTATCTCCCCTCTTCTTATTGATGAAGATTCAACAATACGATTAGAGGCACGAGAAATCATTTCCAGTTTAACCAAAGCTGCAGGGTTAGCTAATATATTATCTACATTACGACCAGACCTCGATAATGTCGATGAATATATACGAAACTTAACATCTCGAGTGTTTGCCATAGTTACAAACACTCTTGGATTTAAAACAATGTTACCATTTTTAAAAGCAGTTATTAAATCCAAGAAAAATTGGACTGCAAGACATACTGGAATTAAAATCATTCAACAATTGTGTATATTGTTAGGAAATGGCAATGGTAGTTCAATCTTACCTCATCTATCACAATTACTTGAAATTTTAAAACCAACAATAACAGATGAATCCTTACAAGTGAGGACAATTTCTGCATTAACTATAGGTCAATTGGCTGAGAATGTTAGTCCATATGGTATTGAATCGTTTGAGGTAATTCTTGAACCAGTTTGGTTTGCCATTAGGAAACATCGTGGCAGAGCCTTAGCAAGTTTTTTGAAATGTATTGGGAATATCATTCCTTTAATGTATCATAATTCCAATTATGAAGAATTTTCAAATTATTACACGAGGGAGCTTGTACATATCATGGCCAGAGAATTTACTTCACCCGATGAAGATATGAGAAGAACGATTTTACGTATACTTGTTAAGTTACCCCTTTCAAGAAAGTTAAATCTGAATTACAACAAGGAAATAGTTAAACCTTTCTTTAATGCATTTTGGAATCGTCGTACTGCCAGTGATAATCAACAAACTACAAGACTTGTGGTGGAGGCAACAACTCATCTTGCTTCCAAGTTTGATTTCCTACCTTTGTTACAACAAATAGTTATATATACTAAAGATGATAATGAGCAACTTAGGAAATTATCTATTGAAACAATAAATAAAATGATATCAGTCAATCCTTCCGAATTAATTGGATTAGATCCTCAATTGGAATTACAACTTGTTGATGGAGTAGTTTACGCCTTTCAACAACAAACTATCCATCATAGAATATACCTCCAAGCATTTGATTCATTAGGAAAATCACTCAATGTCAGATTGAAACCTCATTTGAATTCAATTATAAGTTCAGTATTGTATCGTATGAAGAATAATCTTCCTGAGATACGACAACAATCTTCCGATTTGTTAAGCATATTAGCACCAATCATCAAACAATGCTTTCCTGACGATGAACTCCTCTGTAAATTGGTATTAATCTTGTATGAATCTTTAGGAGAAGTGTTTCCTGAAGTATTAGCTTCCATAATCACTGCATTATACACTTGTCTTAACTGTGTGGACAAAACAACATTATCAATAATGACTAATCCTTCAATAAATCAACTTCTCCCCACACTAACACCCATTCTTAAAAATCGACAAGAGAAAGTTCAAGAATCATGTATAAAACTAATTGGGCTAATTGCCACCAAGAATGCCGAATCAATCAATGCTAAGGAATGGATGAGGATTTGTTTTGAGTTATTAGAATTATTAAAATCAACCAAAAAGAGAATTAGAATTGCCGCAAATGATACGTTTGGATATATTGCCAAAACCATTGGCCCTCAAGATGTGATTGTTATGTTATTGAATAATTTACGTGTACAAGAACGTCAATTACGTGTATGTACTGCTGTTGCTATGGGGATCGTGGCCGAGACATGTTCGCCGTTCACGGTATTACCTGCTATAATGAATGAATATCGTATCCCGGAAAAGAATGTTCAAAATGGGGTGTTAAAAGCTGTTAGTTTTTTGTTTGAATATCTTGATGGGAATACCACCCGGGATTATTTGTTTGCCATAACACCCTTACTTGAAGATGCATTGATTGATCGGGATTTAGTTCATCGACAAACTGCGGCAACTGTGGTTAAACATATTGCTTTGAATTGTGTTGGGATGACCAATGTGGAATATGATGATATATTCATACATCTCTTAAACTTGATAATTCCTAATATTTATGAGTCCTCACCCCATGTAATTATAAGAATATTAGAAAGTTTAGATGGGTTGAGAAATGTTCTTGGTGTTTCCATGTTTATGAATTATATATGGGCGGGTTTATTCCATCCGGCAAGAAAAGTCCGTGCTCCATATTGGAAATTATTCAATTCGGCATATATTCAAAACAGTGATGCTTTAGTGCCTACTTATCCAAAAGTAGAAGAACTCGATATAATTGAAGAAATGGATTTGTTTATATAAATATGTAAGACTAACCAGCTATATATAAATACATTAAATAGATTTAATAATTAGGATGAATCAATACTTGATACCCATCATCATACTCCTTATACTCTTCACACATGGCCACAGGTTCAGGATCAAATCGATATTGTCTCGTAGTTAACCTTGTTAATTTCTCAGCTTGGAATTGTAACCTATCTTCAAAATCATCAATATCAATATCACAAACTTCTTCATCATCATCGTCAATATCATCATCAACATCCCCTTCACAATCGTACCAACAATATTCATCTGTTTCAATATTATCTAACCAACGATTAATCTTGTCTCGAAAATTCATATTTGGTGCTTTTCTAGGATTAAAATTATCAAACCCACCAGAATATTCTTCAACTAAGAACCGAGACATACCACCAACAGCACTTCCACTTCCTCCCATACCAATAGCAGCACCAGCGGTAGATAATTCATTAACCTGTGGATGTAAATAAGCCCCCATAGATAATTGTCGTTTATGTAATTCTGAACTAGGTTGATTCTGAACAACACTGATTGAACGAAATGGATGATATCGTGGAGGTATTTGAGGCTTGTGTTTGTCATAAAGGTAATTGGTATCTAAACCACCAATACGGGGGAATTCTGAACTTGTTTCCATTGGTGGTGGTGTTTGTGGTTGGAAAAAGAATATGAAGTTTAAAAGTTGCAAAAACTTAAGCGCCAAGTTGGAACCAAAAAAAGGAGAAAGTACGAAGTTTGTGCTACCATGTATTATTTGGTAGCGTCACCAAACATAGATATTATTTATTAAAGTAGGATGTTCATGATACGTACATACTTGTGATTAATAATATATATAAGGTACATATCGATTGTATTGGTGTGTATATTTCAAATGGTTGTTGTTTCATACTTAAAAAACGCGTACATTTTTTCACTTTTCAGATCAACTATGTTTAATACATATTATTCACCAACATGTCCAAGAGAAGAAGAGAGGAAGATTCAGATGAATCATCTTATGAGGAGGATTCAGAACATAGTATACGGACACCACAAGCTGCCACAGAGACACCTGAACCTACTTCCAATCCCCAAGTTCAACATATAGTCAACCAAGTAATTCGATTGATTCTCTCTCGAGAAACGAAAGGTCAATTAATTCGACGGGAACATATCAATCAATTAATCACCAACCGGAAAATCGGTTATGATTTAATTGTCAATCTGGTGAGACTGACATTGGAAGATGTTTATGGATTGACCATTGTTGAAACTCCTGTGATTAAGAAACGAAATGAAGGGAAAACCAAAGGGAAAGCTAAACAACCTTTAGTTGTTGTTAATTGTTTATCAAACAGTTCCAGAAACTTATTGGGGGATATTTGGAACAAAAGTCTTGGTTCATTTATAAAGAATGAAGATTTAAGTAAACCAAAGTATTATTTACCCCAATATAGCAAGACAAAATTACCTAGCTCAAATTATGAATTGATAAAGAATGGTATATTATTAGTTGTTCTTACATCAATCATCTTATCAGAAAATCGAATTTCTGAATCGACATTATTAAGAAACTTGCGTAAATTTGGAATATCAAGTAATTTAAATGTTAAAAACAGTAATTTAAATATGAATATTCAAGAAATATTGTCCGACTTTATTAAACGAGAATATCTCAATCGAGATGTTACCAAGGGTAGAGTTGAATCAGAGAATATCATAGAATATACCTTAGGTAGGCGATCACTTATTGAATTCCCACCTCATTCATGTTTTGAATTTATGAAACAAATATTAGGTGGTAATTTTGATACAGGGATGGCTGAACGGGCTTTGGTGACGATTGAACGGGCATATGGTGTTGCCTTAGTTGAAAGTGAAACAGCGACGGATATTTCAAGAGCGGATACTCCAATACAGGAGGTAATACACGAATAATGTGAATTTCATTGAGAATGTGTTGCATGTGAATATCACTAGTTTAATACATAGTACTGATATGTAGAAAAGTATTATATACAGGATAAATCGCATGATCTGACTAAAGACGATATATTGGCAATTGTGAAATATACAAGTAGCCAAATGTGTGTGACTGAAGTCAACTTCATTACTTTATCTAATCCATCGCAAAAGAAATTCAAGGTTATGTCTGTTTACTATATGTTGTGATCATGTAAAAAAGTTGAAGGGAAAATCTTTTGATGGTCCGATTCACGGATTACCCAAAAGGGGAAATCTCAATTTTTCTTCACCCAACATCAAAATCAATTCACATGAAGACAAAAGTGACAGGTCCTTCCCCCCACTTTGATCTCCTAACATTCATTGTTGTGGAACAGCTTATTGTATGCATTGTATACTATTGCTGCATGTTACCTCCGAAGCTCACACGAAAACCCTGCCCCACTTTGGTAGTATAAAATCTCAATAACTCCGGCTCGTATAAAAAGTCATATTTTCCAATTCAGTTTTTTTTTTCTTTTTTTGGACAAGACCATTTTTTTTCCTTTTCTTCTTCCCTTTATAAACAACAACCGTTGAAAAGAAAGAACAAAAAAAATTTTAGACAACTCACGTTATACTTCTTTCTTTCACTTAACAAAACATGGCTGTTGATTCATTGGATTTGATTGTGGTTACTTTGATAGCTGTTGCAATTGGCGGGTACTACTTGAAAAACCACTACTTTGCTTCTCCTGAATCAACTGGATTTTTAACTACCCCAGTATCACAAGGTGGAGCAAACTCTCGTGATATTGTGGAAAGTTTAAAACATCATGATAAAAATGTTTTATTGGTTTATGGATCCCAAACTGGTACTGCTGAAGATTATTCACACAAGTTGGCACGTGAATTGACTTCAAGATTTGCTTTAAAATGTATGGTTGTTGATTTTGCTGATTATGATTGGGAAAATTTAAAAGATATTTCAAATGATGTACTTGTTTTCTTTATTATGGCCACTTATGGTGAAGGTGAACCTACTGATAATGCCATTGAATTCTTTGATTACTTGGAAAATGAAGATAATTTATCTAGTTTATCATTTTGTGTGTTTGGTTTAGGTAATTCAACTTATGAATTTTTCAATGCTATTGGTAGAAAGACACGTGATTTATTGATTGATAAAGGTGCCGTTCAATTTGCTAGTTATGGAGAAGGTGATGATGGTTTGGGAAGTTTAGATGAAGATTTCTTATCTTGGAAAGATGGTGTTTTTGAATCATTACGTACTGAACTTAATATTGAAGAACAAGAATTGAAATTCCAACCAAGTATTAAAGTTGAAGAAGTTGATTTAACTATTTATGATGAATCTGTTGCTGTTGGTGAACCAAACAAGAGATATTTAAACCCCGAAGAAGATTTAACTAAAGGTCCATTTGATCATGCACATCCTTATTTAGCTCCAATTGTAAAAATTGAAGAAATGTTTACTACCAAGGATAGACATTGTGTTCATGCTGAATTTGATATTTCTGGTTCTAATTTGAAATATACTACTGGTGATCATTTAGCTATTTGGCCTTCAAATAGTAATGAAAATATTGAAAAATTTGTTCAAGCATTTGGTTTACAAGATAAACTTGAAACGGTATTTGATTTGAAGAAATTAGATTCTACATATGTTATTCCATTTCCTACTCCAATTACCTATGGTGCAGTTTTAAGAAATCATTTAGAAATTTCTGGACCAATTTCAAGACAATTGTTGATTTCCATTGCTGAATTTGCCAGCACCGATGAAATTAAGAAATTAATGACTAGTTTAGCTAATGATAAGGAAAAATTTGCTAATGAAATTACTGCCAAGAAATATAACTTTGCTGAAGTATTATTGAAAGTCTCCGAAGGTAAACCTTGGACCAAGGTTCCCTTTGAATTTATTATTGAAAACATCCAACATTTAACTCCAAGATATTATTCCATTTCTTCATCTTCATTAACTGAAAAGAATACCATTTCTGTTACTGCTGTAGTTGAAACTGAAAAACTTGAAGATAGAGTCATAACTGGGGTTGTAACCAATTTGTTAAAAGATATTGATATTGTGAAAAACAAACTTCCCGACACTCCAGTTGTCAATTACGATTTATCAGGTCCAAGAGGTAAATTCTCTAATTTCAAATTACCAGTCCATGTTCGAAGATCCACCTTTAAATTACCTACTAGCAGCACTACCCCCATCATTATGATTGGTCCCGGAACTGGTGTTGCTCCATTACGTGGGTTTACTCGTGAACGTGTTCAACAATTTCAAAATGGTATGAATATTGGACAATCTGTATTGTTTTATGGATGTAGAAATCGTGACCAAGATTATTTGTATCGTGATGAATGGAAGAAATATGGAGAAATTCTTGGAGATAAATTTGAATTAATCACTGCATTTTCAAGAGAAGATCCAAATAATAAAGTCTACGTTCAACATAAATTGTTGGAACAGCTGAAGAGAATTAATCAATTGTTATTGGATGGTGCTATGGTTTATATCTGTGGTGATGCTGCCCACATGGCAAGAGATGTTCAAGCAGCATTTGCCAAGATCATTAGTGATGAACGTGATATCACTGTGGAAAAAGCTGGTGTTTTAATTAGATCGTTGAAGGTACAAAATAGATATCAAGAAGATGTATGGTAAGTTTTTTAATATATATAAGGTTTTTATCTCTTACAATATTTCCAATGTTTATTGTATGAATTGTAGAAGGGTTTTAGTGTTTGTTCAGTTTTCACCCAGTGGGAGAACTTTTTGTTTGATTTTAAATCTAAATCATAGATTTTACATGTGGTGATGGCGTGTTCAAATTTGAGAAACACACCAATATCTCGTAAGGTCATTATGAAAGATAATTGTTGCAGTACCTCTTCTGCGCAAGTTAGCATGTCAATGTTGTCTTGTTTACATTTAATTTCTTGTAATTTCAATAACTGCTGAAATATATTATCCTTGTTTAAATAGTCTTTGAGCATGGCTCTCACAGGAACCACATTCTCAATACATTGTAAAGTCTCTACATCCACTCGACTGAACAAATCTCGAACCAATGAATCGGGATCATATACTAAATCAAGGGGACAAAAATGTCGTATCTGTCCACGCAATTGACTCAACAGACATGTTCGACAATAATTCGTGTCACATTCATAAAGCCACTTAGGTTTAATTTCTAAAACCGCTTGATTTGCACTATAATGTATCTGACACCATTTAGATAAATCCAAGGTAGTAAATTCACCCGCAATCATATTAGGTAAAAGTAACCCACAAGGTTCAGCAATATCAACTGGAGATTCCAACTGGTTGACAAATTCACTAGATAGGTTAACTAATTCACAGTCAATTAGTAGATCTCCAAAAATATGTTTACATTTAGTTTCAAGAAATTGGAATAAAGTAACAGTGGGGATGAACTCAGGTTTAGCAATACGAAGTCGTAATAGTTTAGAAGTTAGTTCTGTGTTTGTTCCTGTATACTTGAATAATACATTGGCTCCTCCTTTAGCAAAGTATTTCCATTCATTTGGTGTTGAAATTGTGTTGATGTTCATCAGTAGAAGAGTTTAGCTGTTGATTGTGCGAAATTATTGTCGTAAGCCGCACAAATAATTACATCAGTTAATTTGAATGCTTCCTTAGAATCTGCATTTTCATTCAGCACTAAGATACATTCCAAATAATAGTTTTTCGGTTCTATTGCTATATTTGGAAGACCATCCAATTACGAGATTGCCTTTAAGGAGTTGTTATCTTACATGACATCACCAACAGATGAGCTCCATGGAGAATTACTAAGCAATGGTTTGTCAGCACAACTACTTCCAATCCAAGAGGCTTTAATCAACCACATCAGTTTATCATAATTGCAAACTTGTGTTAACTCCAGAGAGGTTATTTCCGGAGGTATAAAAAAGAATACTTTTATTACAAATCTTTTGATTCCGCCGTGATTGCCCAATTAGGAAATCGCCGAAGAATTTATTATTTGCAACTATGCCAAAAAGTGCACGTTTGATATTGCCACCATTTGTCATGAGCTGCGAATGAAACAACTATAAATAGGGACTGAAAAGTCAAAACCCGACTGCAATTGTTCATTATCAACAACACAATTCAAATACAATGACTACAGTTTTCGTTTCTGGTGCTAACGGTTTTATTGCTCAACACATTGTCAAACAATTACTTGAACACAACTATAAGGTTATCGGTTCAGTTAGATCAGGAACTAAAGGAGAAGAATTAAAATCATTAATCAATAATGATAAATTTTCTTATGAAGTTGTCCCTTCGCTTACAGAAAAGGGTGCATTCGACAATGCTCTTAAGAAACATCCTGAAGTCACTGTTTTCTTACATACTGCTTCCCCATTTTCATTCTCTGTTGATGATGTTGAAACAGATTTAATGAAACCTGCTATTCAAGGAACACTTAATGTTCTCAATGCGATTAAAACATATGCTGCTCAAATCACCAAACTTGTGATTACTTCTTCAGCAGCTACTAATTTCGGGTTTGGACTTGATTTCGATGGAAAGAAAGTTTACACTGAAGATACCTGGAATCCAATAACATATGAAGCAAGTTTGGAGAATTCCTTCTTGGGATACTTTGGGTCTAAGAAATTTGCCGAATTAGCAGTTCATGATTTCATTGCTAAACATGATGTAAATTTTGAGGTTGTTTTCATTAATCCTTCATACGTATTTGGTCCCCAAGCATACACTGTCAAAGACAAGTCCAATTTAAATATTTCCAATGAAGTAATCAATCGTATACTTAAATTGGATTATCATGAAGAGATTGCTGAAGAAGGCACAGTTTTCGTTGATGTAAGAGATGTTGCCAAAGCACATTTAATTGCTATTGAAAATGATAATGCTGTTGGACAAAGATTGTTGACTATTTCAGGAAAGTACACCCTTGATATGATTGCTAATATTATTATGCATTATTTTCCAAGTTATTCAGGACCAAAAGGTGATGAATCTAGAAATGAGAAGATTTTTAAAACTGTACACAATTATGATAATTCTAAAACAAACAAGATTCTTGGATTTGAATATAGAAATCTAGAAACGACAGTGTTTGATACAGTGGAACAGATATACCAAGCTTATAAATTTATGTAATTGAGATTTAATAGTATATAATTCTGAATAGGTTAAGCCCAAACTTGAAGTTGTTCGTAAAACTCAACTCTCTTCTTTTTAGGATTATCGATGTTCTTACAAGAGTAATAACGAACCTCATCAACCATAACTGGATGTCCACAAGTAACAAATGAAATTGAACCTGGAGATTCTTTAATTTCAGTTTCAATAAGTTCTTCAATGTTTGGTCTACCTTCTTCAAACTTAATATGAGACAATTCTTCTTTTATCTTTTCAGCAGAATCGTCACTTTCAAAAGATTTCGATTCTGAAACTTCACTAGATTTAACAGTATCTTCTTTAGAATCCACCTCAGCTACATCAATCTTGACGTTAGGTCTAGTGACATAAACCGTAGTTTCAATATTGGTATCCTTTAATTTCATAAGCTCTTCATGGAACCATTGAATAGAATTGTAATTTTGAATCACCCAAACTAATTTCAACACGGATTTTCTTTCAGGAGTGGATCTTACAGCAATATCGTATACTTCAGAATAAATACCGGGAATACCATTACCACCAGCGATAAACACAGCTTTGTCGGAATATTTAGCAGGTGTTGCTTCACCATATGGACCTTCAATACCAACTCTAATACTGGCTGTCTTATTTGGAGATTTATTCAACAACTGGTATAAACTATGGGTGACACCACCTTTAACTTTCAAGTACATGACAATGTTGTCTTCACCATCTTTCACAGCATTAGTGAATGTGAAGGGATGGGATTGCCAAAAGTAAGTTGGTTTCATGAAATGAATAAAGGCGTGACCACCAGGAATAACTTTCCAATGCCTTGGTTTAGGAATTACCAATTTAATAGTTTCATCACCAACTAAAGTAACATTGACTTTAGGAAATCCAAAGTACAACAATCTACCAATTCTAACTGCTCTATCAAAAGCCCAAACGGCAAAAACTGGATAAAGATAAGTTCCATACCCGAAATCAACAACATGAATCCATGTACCAACAACAAATAATACCGCCATGACAATATGAACAAGCAAAAATACTTCATACCAATTTCTTCTAAGATAAAGTACACTTTGAATTAACAGAATACCACCAACTATAGTGGCAACAACACCCCAATAAAGCCATGGTTCCTTCATTTGACCGTCAAAAGTCCCCTTCCATACAAGAAGAAGGGTATAGTTGACGGAATGAATAACAACCAACATAAACATAACTCGAGAAATGTGACGATGGTAACAAAGGAATGTTTGGTAGTTGATCCCACAAATCCATTGCAAAAAGTTGTTACGACCTGCAAATAAAAAGACCAAAGGTAACATGACAGTGGCCACAATACCAGTTCTATCACCAACATATCTGATTTCAGCCTTGTATGCCCCCTTATAAACGGGATCATCCGGGAGTGCTTTGATATTAACTGAATGAATAATGATAATGAAGATATAAAATAAGGCAATGACAATCATTTCAAATCTACTAGGAATCAAACTATCAAAGGCAAACCAACCAAATATGGATTCTGAACGTTTCTTTCCAATCAATGCGGGATTAGAAATATGTTTCCTATAGAAATTAGAAAATGGACCAACTAATTTCTTGGTTTTACTAGGGAAGAACACTTTACTCCAATGACTAATCAGGCTGAAAATCAAAATTACCGCCCAGAATCCAACAACAGATACACCATACCAAATTGAATTATCAAAATTTAATAAGAACCTACTAGCAACATCGATATAATACTCCATCTCTTCAGGCTCAAATCTCACTGGGACTCTAAGTGGTTCACCGGGAGTAATCTTTAAATCTGAAATATTAACAGCATTTTTGTTGAAATGGTCAATTGCTTTATCGAACCAATTTGGAGGAATTTTAGTCCTCATTTTTTCAGCACAAAATTCAACAGTATGTTCAATTACGTAAGGTGTGACTCTATTCTTATACGTGAAACAACCAGCTAATGTAGCTAACGCATTTTCATTGGTACAAACACACGTTCTATCAGTAGGTGGACAAAATTTGAATTTAGCATAGGTTATTTCATAATTACAAGCATAGATTGCAAGACCTTTCCCATACCATTCAAACTCCCCTGGATGGGCAAAAACACTAGTTACTAAGAAAACTAGGAAGTAAAGTGAATACATAAGGTTCATGTTAGTAGTTTAGTTTTTCGAAATTCTGTATAACCAAGAGAGTGTATTTTTTGCAGTAATTTATAGTTTTTCGCAATTGCTTGCCGAGGATTTTTCGTAAATCAATTTTCATGATTATTTTATCTTTTTCATCAGTAAAAAATATTTGAAAAAAACTATGAACTTTTTCTTGGACCACCATTTGAAGTGCCAAGCTTCCATTATTTCTTTAAATTACCAATGGCTTTCCCTGCTTCTGTAGCCAATCATGTATTTACTGATGGAGAAACGGTAGCATTTCTTGGCGGGCAAGTTTCCACTATCTTATAATTTTCACCTAAATGAAATGAAATCAGATGTTATTTATCCAGGGATATGATTTTTCCAAACAAATCAAACCGGATATTCTGACAATTCCCGATAAAACAATAACAGTGTATTAATCTAGTTACTGCCAAGACTTGTCATTGCCCAGGCTTGGTCTTTGGACAATGAATTTTGGCTCGATGTCATAGCCTTTCTGGTAGTCCTCTATTGGCTAAAATATGAGTATTACCTAGCATCGTTTCTGATTGTCAAACGGAGAGGTAATCCTAAGTGGCCAAAACTTTTTCTGATTGGATTAAATTGGGAACTGGACACAAAAGAAATTCAGTATTTGACTCAGGTCGGTATATGTCCCGTTAGAGAGTAAAATAAATCCAATTTTTTTTATTTCAACTTCGCATTTCTTTTTTGGAAAACACAATATATATTTCTCTTATATCATCTCGTCAAACCAACAGCAGAACAAATAGTAGTATGCTTGAAGGTCAGACATACGAATTCTATTAAAGTTTTTTAGGTTCTTTCGAAATATCTTTCCGATCTGTGATTGTTCGGTCCGGTATGAATGCCAAGAAATCATATTTGATCAACAAAAAAAATTTCAGTTTAAATAACTCGCCACAAATGCCTTATATCCTATGGAATTATTCTATATATGGAGAGTGTTGTAAGTGGTTTTCTTAGGAAAACCTCTTTCTAGAAATGTTGTGTGATTTCACCATCCCCCGAGTACACTGGATCGAAGTATCCCTATGGGGTTGGCTCTTCAAAAGCTAATGGGTAGAGTTTACTGATACCTGAACCCGCCTAAGCTTGGCGTTGGTGAAAAATAATTGCCAAGCAAGGCGGTTCCTTTCATATGCAATTTAAGTTGACATTGTTGAATTATCTCTATTCCAAGTAGAAAGCAAACGTGGGGGAATTCTTAGTTTGGGATTCTCTTGGTTTCTCAATATTCAGAATCTGTTTCAGAGGTAGGTATATCTAATTTTTATCCAGTATTTGAGTGGCCAAAGAAAGTGAGAAATTTACATGTTCTTAATTAATCAAGTTCAATTCAAATATAGAATATTTACGAATAGGAATGTTCTCTCGTGCAAACTTCGTGAATCATGCCCATACTTGAAGTTGTTCGTAGAAATCAACTCTCTTTTTATATGGATTATCGATATTCTTGCAACTGTAGTAACGGATCTCATCAACCATAATGGGATGTCCACAAGTAACAAAAGCAATTGATCCAGGTGATTCTATAATTTCATTTTGAACCATCTGTTCGATATTTGGTCTGCCTTCTTCAAAATGAATATGAGATAAATTCTCCTTAACTTTCTCAACAAAATCTTCACTCTCGTATGATTTTGACTCTGAGAGTTCAGTAGATTTCATTGAATCAGAAGGTTCAAAATCAGTTACATTGATCTTAACATTTGGTCTAGTGACATAAACTGTAGTTTCGATATTAGTGTTTTTTAATTTCATAAGTTCATCATAAAACCATTGGATAGAAGCATAATCACGAATTATCCAAACCAATTTCAATACAGCTTTTCTTGATGTTGATCTCATTCCAATATCGTATATTTCAGAATAAATTCCAGGAATACCATTACCACCAGCTACAAAAACAGCTTTATCTGCATACTTAGCAGGAGTAGATTCTCCATAGGGACCTTCAATACCAACTCTCATTGTTGTTGTTTTCCCTGGGGATTTATTCAATAGCTTATATAAACTATGGGTGACACCACCTTTAACTTTCAAGTACATGACAATGTTGTCTTCACCATCTTTCACAGCATTAGTGAATGTGAAGGGATGGGATTGCCAAAAGTAAGTTGGTTTCATGAAATGAATAAAGGCGTGACCACCAGGAATAACTTTCCAATGCCTTGGTTTAGGAATTACCAATTTAATAGTTTCATCACCAACTAAAGTAACATTGACTTTAGGAAATCCAAAATATACCAACCTGAAAATTCTAACAAAACGGTCAAAAGCCCAAACAGCTATAGTAGGATAAAGGAAAGTTCCATACCCGAAATCAACAATATGGATCCAAGTTCCTGCAACGAAAAATACAGCCATAACTATATGAACAAGAAGAAATATTTCATACCAATTTCTTCTAAGATAAAGCACACTTTGAATTAGCATGATCCCGCCAACGATAGTAGCAACAACACCCCAATAAAGCCATGGTTCTTTTAATTCTTCAGCAAATCCTTTACGATAAACAAGGAGAATTGTATAGTTGACTGAGTGAATAACAACCAACATAAACATAACTCTGGCTATGTGCCTGTGGTAGCAAAGGAATGTGGAATAATTAATTCCACAGATCCATTGCAAGAAGTTATTGCGACCAGCAAATAAAAATAACAACGGCAACATAAAAGTTGCAACAATACCTGTTCTATCAGCAACATATCTCAATTCAGCCATATAACTAGAACCGAAAAGTGGATCATTGGGAACAGCTTGTATGTGGATAGTATGGATAATGATGATAAAGATGTAAAACAAAGCAATAACTAACATCTCAAATCTAGTAGGGATTAAACTATCAAATACAAACCACCCATTAATCTCTTGGGATTTTCTTTTCCCTATTAATGCCGGGTTAGAAACATGCTTTCTGTAAATGTTTACAATAGGACCAACCCATTTCTTTGTTGTTCCGGGAAATATCAGCATTACCCAATGACTAGCCATAGAAACTAACAAAACAACCAACCAAAACCCAAATACAGACACACCATACCAAATTGAATTATCATAATTCAATAAAAATACATCAGCAACTCTAATATAATACTCCATATCTTCAATCAGAAATCTTATTGGAAAGTTAAGTTTTTTCTGAGTTGGATCAATATCTGATTGATTAACAGCATTTTCATTGAAATGGACAAGTGCAGTTTCAAACCAGTCAGGTGGTAATTCAGTATGGAAATATTCTCTACAGTTTTCAATCAAATATTCAGTAGTATCACTTGAGTTTCTATTCTTGTAAACCATACAACCAGCCAACGTTGCTAATGCATTTTTATTAGTACATAAACAAGTTTTTTCAGCAGGGGCACAGAATGTAACATTTTTTAAATAATTTATTTCATATCGACAAGCAAATAAACCAATTGTTTTACCATACTTTTCTAATTTGCCTGCTACTGCACCAGTAGTTAAGATAAATAATAAACAAAGTGAATAGATTAAATTCATCTGTGGTTTTTAACACCAAACCTATCTGAGAGGAAGAATTTGCAACAATTTATACTACTTGCACTTGTTTCCGGGAGATTTTCCAGTGGTGCATATAACCTATTAGATCAAATAGATATGTTTTCTTTTATCAATTCCATCAGTAACAATACCCGATCTTTACCCTTTTCACAAGAGAATGATTCTTTGTAACCCTTTTGTAGAACCTCTTTATTTTTTCACATTCTATTATATTACAACAATTGCAAACGGCATTTACTGTTTGAAGCCAATCATCTGTGTTCAGTAAACAAAACGCAATTAAATTTCTTGGCAAATAGAACAATGGAAGATTCAAGCTTTTGAGGCATGCAACAGGGGCAGAAACCGAGGAAATCTACCTGGAGTCACTAATTTCAAATATTTTTAGCAATTCAACCAATTAAAGAGGACATTTTCTTAATGAACAACCATTGTTTTGAGTTAACGAAATTCGGAGATGAAGTTAATTACCATCATTCATTGGTCAAAAGGATCAAGCATACCAGAATAAAACAATGATGAATATCATCCCCCTTTCTGAAGTAATATGATAAATGCTGGTTCTAGACCAGAGTTTTATCCCAAATGGATTTAATTGCTCATGTCTTCTCTGGTGCCAAGAAATGGTTTGACCTTTTAATGATCTCAGGCAATTGGTTGTTTCCATAATTTGCCCAGGGATGTAGCAAAGTCAAAAGCGATGCCTAGAATTAGATTCAGGAACACATTAATCTACAACAAACTGTCAATATCGATTTTTCTTGGTTTTTCTTGGTAAGCACTTTCAATGGATTTATCAATTGAAGTACCAATTACGGCTTGAGAAATCAAAGAGCAAAACCTTAGTACATCATCTTAACTAGGTTTTTATTCTTTTGTTTCCCAATTACCCGAGAGGCTTTAGGGTATTCTCGAGAATTACTTTGTTCTCATTATTAGGTAATTCCATTGTGGAAAAGCGCAATATTTTTTTGATTTAGTATTTTCACAGATGGTGAAAATATATGTCCTTTCTAGACAGACGATAATTTCCGGTTTTGTACTGAACAAATATAATTCAAAATAACTTCCTCCTTGTTCAAGGAATACGAATAGCGAGTCACATTTTTTGTGTTGTTACACAAAAATACTAATCGCCACTAGATTTAGCTACACTTCCAGATTGATTTTTCTATACCCGAAACTGTCATGATAGGTAAGTGGTAGTACCATATTTCTAATTGAATACACTAATAAATCATATAAACAAATATATACACTATTTACATTTGTACCAACTAGATAGATCGATAACACCTAACATTCAAGTCCACACTTGAAGTTGTTCATAGAAATCAACTCTCTTCTTATATTTGTTGTCAATATTCTGACATGTATGATAACGGAGCTCATCAACCATAACTGGATGTCCACAAGTAACAAAAGCAATTGATCCAGAAGCTTCCTTGATTTCTTCTTCAACCATTCTCTCAATATTTGGTCTGCCTTCTTCAAAATGAATATGAGACAATTCCTCCTTAACTTTCTCAATACGATCTTCACTTTCATGAGAATTCGATTCAGAGAGCTCATTCGATTTGATAGATCCTGAAGTTTCAAATTTAGATACGTTAATTTTAACATTTGGTCTAGTGACATAAACTGTAGTTTCGATATTAGTGTTTCTTAATTTCATAAGTTCTTCATAAAACCATTCGATAGAAGAGTAATCTCTAATAACCCAAATCAACTTTAAAGTGGACTTTCTTTCAGAAGATGAACGTGAAACTATATCAACCGCCTCGGCATATATACCAGGAATACCATTACCACCAGCTACAAAAACTGCTTTATCTGCATACTTAGCAGGAGTGGATTCCCCATAAGGACCTTCAACAGCGACCCTCATAGAAACCATCCTCCCTGGAGACTTGTTCAATAACTTGTATAAACTATGAGTGACACCTCCCTTTAACTTAATGTACATGACAATGTTACCTTCTTTCATGACTGAACTTGTAAATGTGAAAGGATGTGATTGCCAAAAGTAAGTTGGCTTGAGGAAATGAATGAAGGCATGACCACCAGGAATTTCCTTCCAGTTCTTTGGTTTTGGAATAGTCAATTTGATAGTTTCATTAGCTACCAACATAATATCCACCTTGGGGAAACCAAAATAAAACAATCTACCGATTCTAATTACCCTGTCAAAAGCCCATACAGCTATGGTTGGATAAAGGAAGATTTCATACCCAAACTCAACAATATGAATCCAGGTTCCAACAACAAATAGAACAGCCATAACTATGTGGACTAAGAGAAATATTTCATACCAATTTCTTCTAAGATAAAGGATACTTTGAATTAATATTACTCCTCCCATAATGGTACCAATAATACCCCAATAGAACCATGGTTCTTTTAATGTTTCTGCAGTATATCTTCCTCTATGAATATAGAGAATGGTATAATTGACTGAATGTATCACAACCAACATGACCAAAACCCTAGCAATGTGACGATGATAGCAAAGAAAGGTTTGATAATTCAAACCACAGACCCATTGTAAGAAGTTGTTCCTACCAGCAAATAAAAACAATAACGGCATCATAATCGTGGCTACAATACCGGTTCTATCTGCAACGTATCTTAACTCAGCGAGATATTTTGATTTAAAAAAAGGATCATTTGGAACAGCTTGAATATCAATAATATGAATGATTATAACAAACAAATAGAATAAACCAATTATAATTGATTCAAATCTGGTAGGAACCAACCCATCAAACAAAATCCATCCTCGCATTTCCTGGGTCTTTCTTTTACCATACAATGCTGGAGAGGAAATATGTTTCCTATAAAAGTTGGAAATTGGTCCAATCCATTTCTTACTTGCGGTTGGAAACAACACCATAGTCCAATGACTAATCATTGAAATCAACAAAACAAGAAACCAGAACCCAAACACTGATGCACCATACCAAAGAGAATTATCGTAATTCCCCAAGAATTTGTAGGCAATCTTATAGAAATAATCCATATCCTTTGGCAGAAATCTGACTGGAAAATTAATAGGTTCTTCACTTGGTTCGATTTCTGATTCATCCTTCCCCTCTTGGTAGAACTTTTCAAGGGAAGTTTCAAACCAATCTGGACTTAACTCTATCTTAGAGCGTTCTTTGCAAAACTCAACTTGTGCCTGGATCAATTTGGTCGTATTTGCATTCTTGTAAATTAAACAACCAGCCAAGGTAGCCAATGCATTTTCATTGGCACATAAGCATGTTCTATCTGTGGATGGACATAACACGATCTTTTCCATATATTGTATTTGATATCTGCAACCATATAACCTAATACCTTCACCGATAATCTCCAACTTGTGTGCCTTAACACTAGTTGTTAAGACAAAAACTAAACAAAGCGAATAAACTAAGTTCATATTAGAATAGTACTATACGTGTTATTGAATAATAAATCGACTAATAAATGTGAAAAATTTGCAACATTTTATATTATTTGCAATTCAATTATTTTTTCCCAACTAGCCAGTTAGATGAAATAGATAAAAAATAAATTTCTTTTTGCAGAACAATAGCCGGGCTGCATAACGATTCTCGGGTCGAAAAATTTTCTTGGTTATCCTTGGTCATTTGCTCTCATTCTGTTTTGATATTTGATAGTAAAGGCGTTTATTGGCTTGTGTTCAATAATTCACATGATGAAACTCATAAATACTTTACTGAAACAATTATAGTTGGAAATTTTGAACTAAAAATGCATAAATACCCGAGGGAAAACAAGTAAATCAACTGATATTCAACAACTTAACCAATTAACGGATTATCATTTTCAACTATTTTTGGGAAAATCCTATCTCGGACAATCATGTTCTAGGTGAATATTGATTGGCCAATAACACAAGAAAGTGACCCACCTTGTAGATTCAACTTATGCACGTCTGGTAAAAACAAATCTAGAATTTTTCACGATCTAGGCTCAAAGGAGATTTCCTCTCTACAAGAGTCATATTATGTCTGTCTGGCTTGATGAATTGGACTTGGTTCTGTTGTAGTGGTTCACTCGTTGCCCATTTTACACATCTTTATTTTTCCGTAGTAAAATATCATTACATAGAGGTCAGAAAATGCTGATAAATCTAGTCCAAAATTTCCGTTCTATTCTTTTTACGTGTTATGAAAATTTCACACTTGCTAAGCAGCCCTGCATCTTGCAGGGGGACGCATATTACGGATTAACTTTAATTCTATGACCAAAGACTTAATTTATCAGATAAGGATATTATCCGTTTCTTGGCATGTCTTTGTGAATCTTTTATAATTTCACAATTTCACAAGTACAAACCTAATCTAGTTTGTAACTACATAGCCAATCACAGATTTGATGTTATATTAAATAGTATTCGGTCGGGTAAGTCCTTTAGTTCTATTGGCCAGAATTAAATCTGACTAATCGTTTTCGATCCTTTTTTCTATCTTGAGATTGATTTCTCCTCGAGAAGTTGGTTGCAATGTCAATGTATAATTTATGCAACTGTCAATCCATTCGTTATTTCTCGTAAATTTTTCTAATTAATTGAAACATCCATATTATGAGAAATTATTCTTGGGCGCACTATGCTACGTGAAATTCACATATTCTTTTATTTAGCTGAACTATATAGCAAGATTTAAAGATTTAAAGAAGAAATATTAATCTTTGTAAAGCGTGAAATGCTTGTTTAGAGTATTGAAACTGTTTGAGAATTATTATTTCCTTTTCTTGTAGGTAAGTCATGTGGCATATCAAGCCCATACTTGAAGTTGTTCATAAAAATCAACTCTCTTTTCACATGTATTATCAATATTCTGACACGTGTGATAACGGAGCTCATCAACCATCATTGGATGACCACAAGTGACAAATGAAATTGAACCTGGACTCTCTCTAATTTCATCTTGAACTATTTGTTCAATATTTGGTCTTCCTTCTTCAAATTTAATATGAGCTAATGCCTTTTTCAATTGTGTAGAACTATATTCAATTTCATATGTTTTTGATTCACTTTTACATGACTTCAAATAACTTTCTTTGGAGCTGACAGAGTGTTTAAAATTTACATGACACAACTTTATATTTGGTCTAGTGACATAAATTGTTGTCTCGATATTGGTGTGTCTCAATTTCCTAAGCTCTTCATAAAACCATTGAATAGATGAATAATCTCTAATAACCCAAATCAATTTCAACACCGATCTTCTTTCGGGAGATGACCGTAACGCAATATCCACCACCTCGGAATACATTCCAGGTATGCCATTCCCCCCAGCAATAAACACAGCCTTGTCTGAGTATTTTGCTGGTGTTGCTTCTCCATAAGGACCTTCAATACCAACTCTCATTGTGGTCATTTTCCCAGGGGATTTATTTAATAGCTTATATAAACTATGGGTAACACCACCTTTTACTTTCAAGTACATGACAATGTTATTTTCACCCTCTTGTACTGTGTTGGTAAATGTAAATGGATGGGATTGCCAGAAATAAGTTGGTTTCAAAAAGTACAAAAATGCATGACCACCAGGAACAACTTTCCAATACTTAGGTTTAGGAATTACCAATTTAATTGTTTCATCGGCTATCAACATGACATTTACTTTAGGAAATCCAAAATAAAACAATCTGCATAGCCTAAATATTCTATCGAAAACCCAAACGGCAAAAACTGGATAAAGGAAAGTTTCATATCCAAATTCACTGATATGAACCCAGGTACCAATAAGAAACATTACTGCCAAAGCAATATGGAAAAGGACAAACAATTCATACCAATTTCGTCTAAGATAAAGCATGCTTTGGAATAACATTACACCTCCCACACTGGTGGCAATCACCCCATAAACAAGACAAGCCTTGGTTATTGCTTCGGCGTATCCCACCCCCTTGACAATGATTATTGTATAGTTTATTGAATGAACAATGATTAATATCACCATAAGTCGAGCTAGATGACGATGATAACATAAAAATGTCAGGTAGTTTATTCCGCATATCCATTGTAGGATATTATTCCTCCCAGCAAATAAAAACAATAGTGGCATCATTACTGTAGCAATAATCCCTGTTCTATCAGCAACATATCTCAATTCAGCCATAAACTTTGAACCAAAAAGTGGGTCATTGGGAACTGCTTGTATTTGAATAGTATGAATCATGATTATAAAAATATAAAACAGTCCAATTACAATGAATTCAAACCTGGTGGGTATCAATCCACCAAACAAAAACCAACTTGACATTTCCTGAGTTTTCCTTTTCCCAAATAACGCAGGATTAGAAATATGTTTTCTATAAAAATTGGTTACTGGTCCAAACAATGCTTTTGTTTGTTCTGGTAATAACACCTTGATCCAATGACTTACCATATAGATCAACAACACTAATATCCAGAACTCAAATACAAATACACCATACCAAACAGAATCATCACAATTACCCAAATAATTATAGGCACTTTCAATGTAATCATCCATATCCTTTGGCAGGAACTTGATTGGAAAATTAATGGGCTTCCTACTGGGCTTGACTGTTGATTGATCCTTAGCATCTCTATTATACCTTTCAAGGACAATATCAAACCACTCGGGTTTTAATTTTATTTTATGATGTTTCTTACAATGTTTTGCATGACTTTCAATCAATTTGGTGGTGTTTCGGTTCTTGTAAGTTAAACATCCTGCTAATGTGGCTAACATGTTGAAATTTGCACAGTATGAACAATTTTTATCATTAGATTCACAAAACTTGATGGTTTTTAAATTCTCTATTTGATATCTACAAGCAACTAACTTTGCTTCATCTCCTTTGAATTCAAATTTACCTGCCAAAGCATTGGTGGTTAAGATAAATAGCAAATAAAGCAAATAGACCAAGTTCATAGTGCTATATGTGTGGTTTTACAAGTAGCATAACATTGAAAAAAAATTTGCAACATTATATACGGGATTAGCAATCGGGCCATTTATATTTTTTTTCATTGTTCTTGCCAATTTTAGTACCTAGACGAATATGCTGGTTTTTTTAAAAAAATTTATATTAGACGGTGTTGCAATTTTATCATTAACTAGTGCTTTTTTTGGTTGCCTAGTAATTTGAAATTTCAAGTCAACCGTGTTTAGTGTTTGGTGTAAAGACAACTTAAGTGTTGAACCAGTTCTTGGTTTAGAGACGTCAATTCTGAATGCTCTATAATTATGACTGAATCAATTTTTGCACTATTGATGAACATCATACCATTTACAATTTATGTATGTCTGTTAAAAATTCCCTGTTTCTATGTAGTAAATTACTGTAGTGTTTATGGCCCAAGATGGCGCCATACCTTACCCCGGTTGACACAACTCTATGTTTACTTGTAACGTTTGGGAAGATTCGAAACCAGCTGATAATGGAAATTCTTGTTTACTCGCATTCAACTCTAGTGATTGTCTCACTGTGAAAGTCCCCAATTGTTCTTTTTGGTTATTCGTGTAAGATACGGCGCGGTGTTTGCAGCAATTCAGCCTCTCGGCAAATACAATATCTTTTATTTTTCTCGTTTACTAGTAAATAAGGTTTCATCTTGATAGCCCCTTAAATTGCCAAGAGATTGTCTCTATTTTTAGAAGAATTGCCCCTTATGGAAGATAATATACATATTTGGCAAAATAGTAAACAGTTTATGTTTTTCTTGGCCTGGTTTATGTGAATCGGTAGTAATTTATAACCTAGCTTGAATAATTCCAGAAACGATAACCTAGAGGCATTGTTTTTTGTGATGACAACTGTTGATCAAGAAACTTTACTTTAAGGATTATCATGAAGGAACATCGCTGAAATCCCTTGAAAATCTTCTTTAACGATTGCTGTATCAAATGTAAAGTTTAAGTGTCTATGCATATTTCGATTACTTGTTAGTAGGACAGGTATTACGAGGTTTTGTTGAACCAAACTGGAGCAGAGTTCAACAAGGGTGAAGTAGAATGGACGCCTCAATGTCGGACTTATGAACAACAAACTGAACTAAAAATAGAAGAAATTACTATAAATATCAAGCAATATGGGGGGGGGGGGGGGGAATTAACTGCCATTTAATCCAATGATTCGGAGGTAGATGTTTCTCTCAGAAGACACAATTTTCCAATGTATTATTTTTCCTTAAGTAGTAAAACAACATATACATCAGGATCAAGTATAAGGGAATCAATCCCTGATAGAATCAATTAGAGCGTTTTCTCTAAGTAGGTTATTTTCGGAATTCTTCTGGTTTAAACCCAGAGGAGAGGAAATAAGGGCCCAAGTTGCGGGGAAAAAATATTGTCATGTATTTGGTAGCGATAACTAACTATATAGAATAATACAAATTTATTGATTATAAATTCTTTGAATCTCTGTTCTTGTAAATATCTTACTATTTGAAACCAAATGATTGTTATTAATTAATAATTTCCCCGGTCCTTTAACTTTAACATAAATTGGTTTTCTTTTAACTACAGTTGAAAGATAGAGATATAACCAATCAATAGCTTTTTTCACAATAGTTCTGATTGGTTGGGTATAAACATTGGCATCATAAAATGTTTTATTTGCTTTTAACTGGTTGATAGTATCTGTTTTATATTTCTTGAATTTGTCAAGAATGTTATTCACGGGATTTACTATTGTACCAATTATTCCATATTTTGGTAAACTCCAAGATTTATTAACTTTTGAAGTTGATTTGTCTAATATTTTATACTCTAATTCTGAAGTAGTAGCTATTAAAGCATTTGGATTAATCATAATCTCTTCATTTTCATTCAATTCAATATTAAATAAATTCTCATTCAACACTAAAGTACCTTGACCTTTAGTTTTTACGCTGTTAAACTTTTTCAATATTGAAATTGGGTTTATATCAAAGTTATATCCTGTATAAGCTATCAAGTTTTGATCATTCAATATTGTCCAATCATCCTTTGTTTCAATAATTGAATAACTATCACCATTAATAACTATAGAAACAGGATTTTCTGCTTTTAATTGTTGATACTGATCTAGACGTATAGACAGAATATCATTTAAATCTCCATTTATTGCAAGTAAAGAACCATTTCTAATATTCAATTGAGAATGTTTTGGTAAGGTTATATTTAATAATGATTCACCAACTGGTATAAATTTTGGTAATTCTATAAATGGACCACTTCCTGTAACCAAAGGTTTAGTGTTTATTGGGATAACTTTACTTTTAAATATTTGTTTAATAAATTTCATGTGGGTTACCCTTGAGAATAACTGCAAAGTTTTGAATTTTCGTTTCACGATTTTAATTCGAGAAAAACAAAGAAGAAAAAAAAGTCAACAGGATTTTTTTTTTTTTTTCTTACAACAAAATCCAACACATTTTTTTGGCAACACACCAACAACAACAACAATAACAATAACAAGTTCAACAACAACAAGCTCAATAACAACATCTAGCTAATCATGCCTATTAAAACACTTGAATCTTACTTGTTTGAACGTAAACTAGCTCAAACAAGTTCAATTGAGATTTTAAAAAACTCAATAATTGGAATTGATGTTGAACATTACTTGAGTCGTATTTATACTTATAAGAAAGAACAATTCTTGTTAGGTATTAGTGGAATACCAAGTTCTTTAAAAGATTATATACTTAGTGATTTGAAGGTATTTAAAGAGTTTAATATTAAACCAATATTCATAATTTCTGGTCTTAGTATTCAATTACAATTAAATAACAATATTCCTGAATTAACTTCTCAAGAACAACATATTGAAATAACTTGGTCTAAAATTGATAATAAATCTCAATATAGTTTTAATAATATTGAATCTTTTAGAGTATTTACTGATCCCTTACCTTTAAAACCTATGATTAACGATTTAATTAAATATTTCATAGAATTGGATATTGATTATATGATTTGTCCTTATGATGCTAGTTTCCAATTAAGTTATTTATATCAAAATGAATTAATTGACTCAATTTATGGATCTACTGACTTGTTATTGACAAAAATTGATAAATTTATTCTTGGAATGGAATTTCAGTCAAAAGATTTTAGATTTATTGATAAACAAAAAGTTTTACAAGAATTAGCAATAAATGAAAGACAATTAATTGATATTAGTTTAATTGTGGGGTGTACTTTACAACCCAATACTTTTCCAAATTTACCTAATCTTCCCAAGTCAATTCCTCAAATTAATTTATTTAAATTAACTCTTGATATAGTGTATCAATTTGGTGGTGGTGATGGATTATTAGGATATGTTATTAGTTTACAAGATCCTCGACTTTTAGAATTATATTTTAAAGGTCATTCTGCTATAAAATTTATTCCTGTTTTGAATAAACAAGGTTATGTTGAATTATATAATGTTGAAATGAATAAATTAGGTATAGAAGCTAATATTGATTATTTAGATGATGAAGAAACTGTGGTTAAAATCCCTAATGATATTCATGATATTGTTAGTCAAAGATTACCTCCGGAATTTTATTATTATATGAGTATTGGAATCTTACCAATAAATTTATTACAAGCAATAACTACAGGAGAATATAATGTTAGACCTCCATTAGAAATTAAATTAAGTGAAAGTTACAAAAAATTAATTAATCTGAAATTTTTTATTGAAAAGCTTAATTTTCAATTTAATTTATTAACTCAATTGTTAGCCAGATATTATCAAGTTAAAAAGATTAATCTTAAATTTTGGTATAATGATGAATTAATTGATTTGAATAATAGATTAAATCCTCTGGTTCTGAATCGAGTCAATAAATTATTTATTCAAAATGATTCTTCTGACAAGTTTTCCTTGGTTAAATTCTTTGATAAATTAAATGGTCAATATAAAACTACGAATATAATTAAATCAAATGAAGATATTGTGTCTACAGTTATGTTGCGAACATTATATTTATTTGAAATTATTGATAATAAAACTTTGGAACTTAAATCATTGGGTAAAATCTTGCAAAAATTTACCCAATTACATGGTAGTGAAATAAATGATAATGAATTAGAACAACTTATATTAATATTGTTTCTTATTCAAGCCAAATGTCTTAGACTTTCTGAAGTTAATAAAGAGTTTTCCAATGTTTCAAAATTGTTTAAAGACTTTAGTCAACAAGATTCTTCTGTACCAAGTCCTGAACTCAATGAAATTGAACAAAGTCAAATTTGTTTAATTTCTCGAATTTTCTCATTAAAGAAACTTAATATATCACCAATTAATTATCAAGGACCAATTTCAAGAAATTTATTAAATTTCAAAAGTCATGTTAAATTTATAAATCAACAATTGAATCAAACTATTCAATGTTTACTTGTTGATTTTATTGTTCATCAACAACAAAATAATATAAAATCAACTTATGGTATTAAAGATGATTGGTATAAATTAATTAATAATTTACCCTTTTATAATAATTTATGTTCAACATTATTAGCCATAGTTGCTGAGATTTATTTTGAATATTCCTTTAGACAATCAAAAACTGGTAATACTAATAAAGAAGATATTATAAAGAATAGTCAAGATCATTTATTGAATCATGTATATCAAATTAATGCTCCTTCATTTAATATCAATGTCAATGGAGTTAATTCGATAACTTCTCAACAATTGTTGGGAGATTTTGCTGATGGAGTTAAATTTTGGAATCAATTTATTAATTTGGTTAAAGTGGTTAATGAAATGGATAAGAATTTGATTGGAGATGATTATTTTAAGGAAATTATTGAAACCGATGAATTCCTAAAGAGATTTGTATAAGGGTGTAATTCCTGAATATCCTGAATTTGAATCATTCTTGTGAATCAAGCAACTTAAATGTTGTGTCTTCTGGAAAGTTACATAGAGAGAGGAAAATTGATATATCTCGTTGATATAAAAACTATTAACAAATTCTAAAACACTATTTAACGAAGTAAAAAATTTAATTCTCATCAAATAAATTCCCCAATGCACCATTTTCAATAAATGGATCATTCATTAAATCTCCTCCCATCAGTTTCTTCTTTTTAGCTGAAGCAATTTCCAATTCCTTAGTACGATTATTAATTTCATCAAACATATTACCAATTCCACTAGGATTTCCTTGTTCTTTTGATAATTTAATTAATTCCAACAATGCCAGTCTTTGATGTTTTAACGATTTTGAATTAACCAACAAAGTTTCAAAATTACTTATATGTTGAGTAGAAATATTGGGTAATAATTGAATCAATACTCTTGCAGGATAATCATTTTTCGATCGTAATCCACAATATAATGTAGTAAAGGCAATTGCTGCTTCATTATGAGTTTCAATAAAATAATCATCAGTCAACACTTGGATCAACAGTTTCATTAAATAATCACATAAATATTTATCAACTTCATCATTCTTGAGTAATATTTCCAGAAGAATATTTCGTACTACTAATATAGTATTAAATGAACATTTGGTATCTTTAATCAGAATAATATGACAACAAAGTTTTAAAAATGGTCCAAGAACTTGTTTATTTTCAATAACTAATTTCCGACAAGCAAATTGTTGATCAGTTAATGTTTTGGAATTATATTGTCCTACAATATCCATAATTAATCGAACCACAGTAGCTGTTAATTGTCGTAACATATGTTCTTCCATCATTTCTTCCGATAATGTTTCATCCGTTTCTTCAAGTAATTGTAATCCATTACTATATATTTTCTTCCATTTAGTTACAATTAAATCATTTAAATCTTCAAGTGCAATCGGTAATAATTCACTCATAAAAACATCAATATATTTGATAGGACAATTCTTAATGACAATTCTTAAACAACTGTTAATCATATGTTTCCAACTATGTAAAGTTATTCCTGCAGTATCTCCTGCAACTGATTTCCAAATCATCATGGCAATATTAGGGATTTCATATAAAGTATCTTCTAATTGTGATAATGAACCCATAGTTAAAAAAGCATATTCTCGAGTATATCTAATTAAATGGCCAACAGAATCAGCAAAATCTCGTAATGTTAATGCTGCCTTAACATTTTCTTCAATAAAATTCTCCTTGGTTTGAATACTAACTCCTTGTTGCCAAAATCTTTCCATACAACTATATTTAACAAATGATTGTACTTCTTGAGGTAAATCTACCCAATTCTTAGGATTATGATATGCTTGAATTTGGGTGATTAATTGTAAAATATGAGGAATAATTGGTTGTACTCGTGGTTTCCATAATTTTAATAAATTTAAATATTCACTTGAATCATGATTTAACTTTTCAATACTATATTGAATGAATATTCTTGTAGCTCTAATAGGGAAAATTGAAGACCAATGATCTTTTAATTTATTTTTCAATAATCTTCCTTCTTCATCCATTTTAACTTGAAGTAAATCACTTGTTGGAGTTATACCTCGACTTTGAAAATATGATGCAATTTCAACAATGCCAATTCGTTCCATAAACCAATGTAAATCTAATAATCCCTTTTCTGTTTCTGGTGCTGACCATGCAATTAATTCTGGATCAACTATTTTAGCAAAGATTTCATCTTTATCATTGATGGAACTTCTAGAAGCAATAACAAGCAAAAACGATTTAAATGCTACATTTTCATGATCACTTATTTTCTTGGAAGATAAGATATTTGCAATGACATTTTCTAAATCAGTAAATATTCTCTTGAGAGATTCTGGCATGATATATGCTAATCTATTCAATTCAGTTCCACAACTAGTTCTTAAATCTCGAATTAATTCCTTTTCTTCATCAGAGATTCCTTCAGGGTATTCAAATGTTGCTGTAGTTAAAATCTTTTCTAATATTTGAAACATTAATGGTGATACATCTTTTAATAAGGGAGCAAATTGTACCAATGTTTGTACTTGTTTTCTAATTAACAAAGGTGATGCTAAATTCATGGCTAATAATTTTGCTCCCAAGCTTTCAACCAATTTATTTAATCGATCATTTATAACTTCAAAATCTTCATCATTATACCAAATTCTCCAACGAGATATCCCTCGAATACAATTTTCAATAATATTAAATTGAGAATTCCCATAATTTAATTCCAACGATTTTTCCGTCAACTTATAATCATTAATACATTTAATCCCCAATTCAGTATTAAAAAATGTTTCCAATCGATTATTTAACCACATTAATCCTTCTTCAGGAATTTTACATACAGTTATTCTTACAATATCTTCATTAAATTTCCGATAATTTTGTAGAAAAGAATTTGCATCTGGAATTGAATCGAAATCAACATTTAAAAACTTTTTGGAAATATGTTCTTCATCAAGGGTGAAATTTATTGTTCGATCAGCCGAAATTTCCAATAAATCAAGTAATAATTTCATAATTGGTTGTTTTGAACTTAATTCATCAAATCGTAATATTGTCACCCACATTTGCAAAGATAATCCACTTATAATTAAACTTGGATGACTAGTAGTTGATAACACCAACTGTAAATAATTATCAATATCAGCTTCTCCTTCCCAAGATATTTTATTCTTGGAAGTTATATTAAGATATTCACTTAATGAAACAATCATTTCCACAGTTTTCTTTAATAAAGAATATACTTGTTCATCAATATCATCAGGATCCAAAGTTAAACTTTGATAAAATTGTCGTAATTTATTTATCCCTTCACTAGTAAATATAGAACCAATAAAGAAATCAAAATCTTCAATATCTTGATAATTTCTGGTAAACAATATATGTAAACAATCAATAGCCAATGTTTTCAATTTAACATCAGGTATAGTCAATATATTAATTAATGTTTGCATGATATTTTCTTTATGTAAAACTGAAGGTTGAACCCAATGTAAACAAGTTTTAAATGTAGATAAGATTTTAGGAACAAATGTTTGACAAGTTTGACTTGAAAAATCATTTGTAGACAATATTTCCATCAAGAATTGACTCCAAACTATAAACCAACCATTAGGGATATTTTTACAAATTGATATATTAGGATTAGATTCATATATTGTTGTCAAGACATCAGTTGGTGTTACAATAAATATTGACAATTGGTTTAATATGACACTTCTTTTTGAAGCGATTGGATCATCTAATAAATATATATCTTCAAATAAAGTTCGAAGAATTATTAATGACAATTCTCGACAAGTTATATTATGGTTCCATAATTTCCACAAATCACTATCCATAGATGCCCAACCATCAATAGCATCTTGCGGAGTAACTTCACTAGTTTCTGAACTCTCTTTTGTTGTTGTAGTATCTGTTGGTATATGATTTTCTTTGTTACTATATGATTTAATTAAATAATTCCCCCAAACTCGTTTAGCAATTGATACCCAAAGAAACGCCAATTTCTCCTTAATATAATGAGGATCATCAGGTTCAATTTTCCAAGCTAATTCAATCACCCAATTTCTTATTGTTGACGATTTTATAGAATCAAATTTAGTATAATTCAAACTAATAGAAGTTTGTAATAAGGAAAGTCCAAAATATCGAACAATATAATTCTTGCCATTATTTGTAGGTAAAGCCAATTGATAGCCCCAAAAAGGAGATTCTTCATTATGTTTTATTGTTTCTAAAAATTGTTGTGCTTCTTGTCGTTGAACATTAGTAGATTTTGGGTCATAAATCACACCTAAAGCTGAGATAATCTGTTGAACTCCACTGGTATCCATTGTCATAGGGAGAAGACGAAACGAACAGTGTAGATACTTTGGGGGGAGTGGTGAATTGAAGGGTTTGTTGGAAAAGGTATGTATGTGTTATATATGTATTATATGTGTGTTATGTCTGTGTTTTGTCTGTGTTTTGTCTGTGTTGTTGTTGGAAAAACTTTGTTTGTGGTAAAAAGGGTTTTGTTTTCCAATCGATGGAAGAAAAAATCGAAGTATGTATGGCGCCAGATTTGCGTGATTTTTTTTTTTTTCTGCTGGTGGTGGGTGAGGCCCTCTTGGACTTGAACTGAATGATGGTTTATCTATTCAAGTTCGTTCGTTGTTGTCTCACGTTTTTTTTTTTTTTCGGAGGTAATTTTTTGGGGGGCGGTGGGGGGGGTGGTGCTGATAATTTATTGCGCACTACCAGTTATCTCGTTTACTTATACTACAGAATGTTGTGATGTGTTTCTTGTACTTGGCTCGTATTAAGTGTTACACCTCGGCTATGTGGTTACTGGTAGTTACTGGTGGTTACTGATGGTTCCTAGTGGTTCCTGGTAAAACCCATGTGTATATTTTGATTGCGCATTATTCAGACTTTTGTTTTTGTTATTTTTTTTTTTTGGGGCCCGCCTCGCTTTTTTTTTCACCTATTAATAATTTATGGCTTATTGAAAATGCCGATGCAGATAATTACCCCGGCTTACGAGATACTCTTAAACAATAATGGAATGAAAAAAAAAAAACAAATAGATTAAAACTAAAAAAAAGGACTTGAGTGATTTATTGTTTACCTATTTAAGAAAACTATCACGTTCAAACTGGAGCTACCACGTTCATAAATTTTTGCGGTATTTTTTTTTTAATAATCATTCATTGAATAATTTGTAGAGGAGAGAGAGACAGGGAGGGGGGTGTAACCGAACCAACGAAAAAAAAAAAAAAAAAAAAAAAAAAAACAGGTACAGTACATTGTCTTAAATGCAGGAATGTTTATCTCTATACTATTATTATACACACACAGTACTCTACAAATAAAACTTCTTTTTATCTCTTTCCATATCAGGTCTATGTTCCCAAATAACATCACCTCTAACACCCTTTTGTAATCTTCTTAATTTTAAAGTAAATTGTGGTCCTAATTCTTGTAATCCCACTTTCTCCTCATTTCTAAAAATATATCGATGTCTTCTAACAAATATATAATCACGTTGATTATGTAAAGTTATAACTTGTCTCCCTTGAATTTCTGGTTGATGAGGAAATATCGATTGAAATAATCTTCCAACAGTTTTACCTAATCTTGAATTAAAATTATTTAATACTAATTCAGGAATATGGTCAGTTGCTCGACCATGACCTTTAATTCTTTTCCCATCAACTATTGAACTTATTGAAAAATAAAATGTTGGACCTTCAGGTAAATGAATAAATGTTAAACCTGTAACTTTCTTTTTATCTTCATTAATCACTAATAAATCAGTATATTCTCGATTACTAGCAAATTTGGCAATTTCAGTCATTTTATATTCCTTTTTCCGTTTAATAAATGTTGTGTTTGGTAAAAAATCCATCAACATATCAGCAAATTCATATGCTGGTTTCTTTGCATTTTCACTAGTAGTTAATAAAATCTTGGGTTCAACATTTAAATTGGTGAAATATTGTTGAAATTCATCTTGATCCTCACCTTCAACTTCAACACCAATAGTTTCATCAAATACACGTTTATTATCAATAGTGTCAGGGATATTCTGAGCAATTCTTTCTTCTCTTAATTCAGGATTAGCTCGTTCTTCCTTGGCTCGTTCTGAACGTAATTTATGACGAGCTTTATTCTTTTCATGTTTGATTTCACTGAATACTTTTTGTCTTCTTTGCTTGTTCTTGATATTTTTTAATGCTTCACTAGTGTTGGTACTCATGTTGGCTAGTGTATCAAGTGGTTAAGATGAGCTTCTCGTAAAAAAAAGATTTTTTTTTTTTTCTTTTTCACAAGCAAAATTTAGTAAAGGATTTTCCTTGGAAATTGCACAGAAAAACACTTCAACTTCAGTGCAATTTATCTCTCTAGTTTGTTTATATCAGTTGGGTTGTACTGAAGTAGGTACAATCAAGTGGTATAATTTCAAATATTTGAATGAAAAGTTAAAAATCACTTGCAGTCTCAGTGGATATTCAATGTATAGTGCTGACATATATATACCAACACTACCTCTTTGTAATCATATCTCACAAGTATATCATTCTGTCTAGCTTCTCTTACAAAATATCAGCAAACCTACTTGTATGTGCTACCAATTACACGGGTCGTGTCAAACTCAAGATATACTCAAAAAAAATAAGCCTATCTAACACACACTTCTTACATCTACATAGCTATCACATACACAATGACATTAATTACAAAAGAATGTGTATATAAATGGGCCAATTGGGTAAAGGCAAACCCAACAATACTAAAAGATACCATTTCAATTGGTCCTACTATTCATTTACTCAATCTTCTTAATTCAATTGTCAACAAATCAACCACACCAACTCAACCAGTGTTGATCCCCTATAGATATTTCCACCAGGGGTTTCATTTCCTTTTCAATAATCAACTCAATTTAAAACTTGATTCTGATGGATATGACACATATCAAGCACCAAGTAATGACCAAGGTGAACAACTTTATTTACGGAGATTATGGGCGCGAGGAGAAATTCAATTTCCCAAGGAGTATCCCAAGATAAACACAAGTATAACTTGTCAAGAATCGATCAAATCAGTTAGAATGATTGATCAATCTACATTAGTGACTATATTGCGAGAATTTCATGAAAATGAGCATTCATTATTGACAGAAACAAGAACATTATCATATACTAATGAATTGTATACTCCTCAAGATCCAATAAAAGTTATCACCAATCGCTATGACCTGGATAAAGATTTACAAATTAGCTCCGTGGATTTATTAAAGTATAGTATGTTGACTTATAATCTTCATAAAATCCATATATACCCCAAATATTGTCGATCAATTGAAGATTTACCCACTACTATAGTACATGGACCTTTCCAAGTAACATTATTATTATATTGGTTTGCCATCAATCATCCAAAGTTAATCCCGGTAAATTTCAAGTATAGAACTTATGAACCTTGTTTTGTAAATGATGAAATTTCAATCCAAATTAATGAAACTGTGAAGGATCAGTTTACATTGAGTTTATATGAAAAGAATTCAGGTAAAGTGTATATAGATGGAACTGTAACTACCAAAGTATAGATAATAGAACTGTAACTATCGAAGTATAGATAAGAGAACTGTAACTACCAAAGTATAATAGAAGTTTATTTTGTAATTGCGCTTTTTTTTTTGAAATTTCCTAATTAGGAAGTTGTAACCGGTGTAACTGGTAGCGTTGTCGACTCTATAAAACAACCTAACTCTGATTCTATAAATTTTATTGTTTTAATCATGGTGTTTTCATAAACTAAAAATCTAATGTTGCCCTAATTTTACCAAGACAATAATCCTTATATTCTTGAACAAAATCTTTATTATTCAATTCAACAATTCCTTGTAAATCACTAACAATATCTTCGTTCCCCCCAACAACAACCATACCATACCCCATTTTTGATAAATCTAAAAACGGTTCAACTAATTTATTGTCAAAGATTAAACTGGTTAAATTATTAGCAACTTGTCGACCCATATACATTGCCCAACCAGCTGATTTTATAATAGGTAATTCAACTAAATCTCCAAGAACAAAGAAATTTTCAAATGTGTCTTTGTTACTATTAGTTAATTGTAAATATTCATTAACAAAGATATTATTGTTTTCAGAAACAAATTTTTCTTTTAAATCTTGCGATAATATCGCCGTATTATTTCGCTTGGAAGTACACCAAAAGTTTAATTGTGAATGAATAGTTTTATTATCGGTGGTGATTAAGTTTCCTTCAGGAGTTTCACTAGAGATTCTTGTATCTAAATAAACATTAATCCCGGTTTTTTCAATTGAATGTTGAATCACTTGTTTGAATTCTTGTGTCAAGGGTTCGGCTGGAAATGAAGAATGAGGATGAATCAAATTAACTGTCTTGTCAGGGAATTCCAGTTTAATATCTCCGGCAATTTCAATCCCAACAGCACCTGCTCCAATAACACTAATTATTTGATTTGCGGCAATTTTTTCTCGAGATTTCGTCATTTCCAAAACAAATTCTTGTTTGGTTTTCGCTTCAGGAGTTGTTGGCCATTTCCTATCTCTACCGCTGGCCATAATCACATAATCAAATGTAATTATCCCAAGCTCATCATTGTTGTTTAACTTGTATTGAACTTTCCCACTGTCTAAATAAGTGACAACACCATGAATAAAATTCAATTGGAAGTTATCGTCATCTTTAAAAAAGTCAGAAGGAAACTCATCTTGATTACTTGAGAAAATATTAGTAAATTTACAATCTTTCAATTCACTAAAGGGAACAAATTGAGTTTTAGCAAAATCCACATTAACAATTGATTTGGGAATTCCTAAAATATTTAACAATCCATTCCTGGGTTCAACCACAGTAATTGAAACTTTCTTCTTGTCACTAACACTAGCCAATCTTGTGGTAATATGAGTTCTTAATGCTCTCAATGCGGCTAATCCAGAATAAGCCCCACCAACAATAAGAATATTGGTCGTGAATGACATTGGGTTCGTCATACGTTGAGGCAATTTAGTAATTGGTGAAAGAGCACCATAACTCTTGATATATAAAGCTTTAGACATATTGTCTGACATTTTTAAGATGATCTGTTTTTCCTACACGTTCTTCTTAAGGTTATTTATATGCTGTTTTTTTTTCCTTTTTTTTGTCCAAAAGAAAAAAATTTTATCTTTTCCATCTAACATTTAACTAATGTATTTTTTTTATCTATTTCATCAGAAAGTTTTAAGGGGCTTCTAACAAGCTTTCTTTGTTTTGATTTTTCCTTATGAAATAACCTACAGAGAAATACATGATTGGCTGGTTTTATATATATTCATATACTTTCCAAGGTTTACTTCTCCCTTGGTATAGTTACGTAAATCCGATTTCGGCTAATATGCACAGATCTTAATAAAAATCGGACTCGGATGCCCCTGCATATAGGAATCACTCCCGGTTCACATCACCTTACATTGTTAAAACATTTTAAAAAAAACATTCTTAAAACAAAAAAATACTATTAACCTTTAATTACATTATACAATCATTATTCCAAAGCCTTAAAAATAAATGTGGTAAAAGTAGCAATGAATAAAAATCCACAAATCATATTTGGACCAAACATATCTCCATATTGCACAGCTTTCTTTTCTCTAATCATCAATACTCTCCAGATATATTTGTAAGTAGCATAACTCAAAGTAACCAAAGCAGTAACAAAGAAACCAATTGATGCAGTTAATGCTGATTTATTACCATAATTTAACAAGGCCATAGCAGTAAATCCTAAAATCATTCCAATGGATAACCAACTCAAGAAAGTTCTTTCATTGGCAAAATAAACTTTGGGTTCAATTCTAACTGGAACACTAATAGTTTTACCTTTAGGTAATTTATCTTTAAATGTAGCATTTAAATCCCAATTAGTACCTTCTTTAACTGTGAAAGAACGATCATCATTAAAATAATGTAAAAATTGTCCATATGCTTGATAAAAGAATTTTCTAATTGGAGAAGTAGATTGTCGATTAGAATAAGTGTTTGGTAATAATAATGGAGTAGATTCATCTAAATCTTCTTCCAATGGGTTAATATCATTAGAAAAATGAACTCCAGTATATGAAGAACCCGTTAATTCTTCTTCATCTAATTCATTACCTGAACTGGAAGATCTGGTAATTCTATTATGAGGATTACGATGAATACCATATTCTTGTTGAACTTTTGGTTTTCTAATATCAACATCCATTTGAGCATACCAGAATGGTAATAAATTAACATGATCAGTTAATAAAGTAGCACCACCATGAATAAATTTAGAAAACTTTGGAACAGCTTCAACTAAATGAGAAGCAACTAAATCTCTAACCCAAACTGGAGGTTCTTGACCTAATTGAGTTTGTAATTTAACTTCTAAAACAGCATAGGGGAAACGACAAATATCCTTTTCTGGTAATTGAGGGAAGGGATAATCAACTCCAATATCCATTCTTCTCCAATTACCTTGGGTACGATCATATCCATCGAAATCATCTTCTCTAACCATACTTAATTCAGTATCTAAAGAAATTCTAACTCTAGCATCACCAGGTAATTGGAATGCAGTTCTATTATAAAATGATCTCATAACTGGACGATATTTTTCTTTTAAAACTCTATATTGAATTTCTTTAGCTAATCTTTCCAAGTTATCAATTTCTTGAGGAGATTTCTTACCTTCTCTTCTTGCCTTTTCAAATGCTTGTTGAGCAGTAAAATCACCTCTTAAGAAATCATTAACTTTCTTTTCCTTCAAGGCAAATCTTGCCTTGACAGATTTTTCCCCTGTCCAATCTTCTCTATGAGTTTTTCTTTCCACAAAGATTTGTTCTGATTTCATACCTCCATACCATCTTAATCTAATGGCTTCAGCACCTTCATCTTTTCTTAATCTACCATAATAAAGATCCATATCTTCATTATCAAAATAAATCGAAGTGATGGCACTATCTTCGGGTTCAAATTCCTTATCAGCATTGAAAACCAACACAGGTAAATGTTTTAAAATGATTAATTTTAATTCTGTGATGTTATCAGGGTGGACCCAATATTTCGTGGTTTGTCTAACGAAATTTTGTTGAGCTCCACCAGCAGAAGAGTCACCTTTAACTGGATTACCTCTGGTTCTAACCAAATCATATAATTTAGATAATTTAACAATTAAATTATCATAATTGTCTTTGTAAAATGGTTTGGCATTTAATCTAACTTGGAAAACTGGTTTTAAATGGAAATTAGTACTCTTGTCATGTTTTTTGATAATTTTTTGAAATCCAGTATAATTTAATCTGGTAAATTTAGCTAAATCATGAACATCAGCAATAATATCAGATAATTCTTCTTCTAAATCTTCAAAATCTTGTTCTTGAGGTGGGGCAGTAACTTGAGGATCATTGTTTTGATATCTTTGTAAAGTATCAACAACTTCATAAACATAAGCTTCTGATTCTTTAATTCTACGATTAACTTCGGTGTTTTTAACTTTAGTAAATGAATATACTTTGTCAAGCTCAGTTTCTAATGCATTAAGGAATTCTTCTTCTAATTGATTATTCCAAACATAATCATTATCTTTTAATCCTTTTTTCAATTGATGTTTTAAATCATCGTAGGCAATGTAATAGAATGAATAAGTCTTGATTAAAGCCTTTCTTAAATGTTCACCAAATTTCATGTTTGTGAGTTAACTTTCAATGCTGGCTGTTAAAAAAAAAATGGAGTGCTTTTTTTTGTCTTTATTTGTTTTTTTATATACTTTTTCGTTGACTCTGTTGACGCTGGTTACGAGTAAACTTTGGATTGATTCACTTTTACTTGGTTACAATTGAAATACCAATCACGTCAATTGAAAGATGTGATGAAACGAAAGAAAAGGAAAAACCTTAAAAACTTGGGAAAAGGAAAAAGAAAAAAGTCAAGAAAAGAAAAAAAAGTTATAGAAAACTTCTTTGAAATTTAACTAGAGAATTACAGTGATGAGGTTGGAAACGTTTTCGACTGTATACATTTTTATCAAAATGAGATGGCATGTTTGTGTGTCGCATTTCGTATTTGGAAGGGATATTATTTACAATGAAATGTAAAAACAGTGAAATTTCCTGTATGAAATAACTCCCCACGTGGTGGTATTAATTAAGATAGTTTATTTTTCTATGCATGTTCATTGTTCAATCGAAGCGGCTTAATAAAAAATGTCTAGAAAAAATAAAAGACTAAAAAATAATTATTGCGAACGATTTTTACAAACCATGTGCCAAGCTTGAGATGGCGGAAGGTTTTACATTTGGGAGGGTGGGACCTACAAAGTTTATACAGTCATATAACATTTGTGATGAGTATCTACACAATCTAATAACATACATATAAATATCAGTGAATCTGGAAAAAAATCCCTTGCCGTTTATTCTTGCCAAAATCTCACACAAAATTAGTTTAAACTCACACGAGGTTTAAATCTAATAAATAAGGGGATACTAATCTCGTTTTGTCCCATTTTCGTAATAATATTCAGTTACGCCTCCCCCTTCACTCAAGCATCTCAATTTCCTTCTTTATTGCCTTGTTCATATCTTCAAATGATAATTCTGTACTCTTTATAAAGCCCATCCAATTAAACAACCCAGTCAATAATCCTCTAAATTCCTCTTTGTGAATCAATCTTGTTCTTGTACCATGATCTAAAGATTCATATTTTAAAGTATGTAATCCATAAAACAATATTTGAGAAAAGAATACCCCCTTCCAAACAAATTGTTCAAGATTGTTGACAATAACAATGGGGTAAATTGTTGTTGTTCTTGTAGTGCCATGTAACTGAATGTCAATCTTCAATTGATCTCCAGTGACAAGTTCATCTATATCTTTATTTGTATATTTTTCAAATTTAACCAAAACGGGATTCCATTTAGAATAGTTGGAATATTCGGATATGAATTTTCTAACTTGGTATACTGGAGCATTTATTTCAATTGAGGTTTCAATCGTAGGCATTATTGATTATAAAGAACAGTGCGGTAGCTACCTTTTAAAATGGATGAATCGTTTTTAAGGGTATCGTTTTTAAGGGTGAAGAATATGTTGGTTAAAGCAAGGTCTTTTTCCTTGGCAAAATCGTCATGATCCTTTTTTTTTTGCAATCAAGTAGTTTGTGTCGTTCTGTTTTCTTCTTATTGTGTGTCTGTATTGTGTGTCTGTATTGTTAAACAATTCCGGTAATTTGTCACACGATGATCAACTGTAAACAGAAGTATTGCCCACATGTACCTGCTTAGTAAGAGACAACAACAAACTCAAAGAATCGTTTCACAAGACTATTCTTATTTACAACTAACTTACTGAAATTTATTAAATTATTTAACAATAATATACATTCACTCTAACAGCTCTACTTGATCTTTTAAAGCCTTATTTAAATCATTAAATGACAACTCTGTATCTTGAAGAATACCCATCCAAGAAACTAACCAAAGCAATAACCCACCAAACACTTCTGCTTGTACTAATTTCGTTCTTGAACCATCATCAATTGATTCAAATTTAAATGAATGATTACCCCAAAATAAAAAATTACCACCTTTCCATTTAAATTCACCAGGTTCATTCACAGATATTGTAGGATACATGGTAAATTGATTGGTTTTACCATGAGGTTGTAATACAATCTTTAATTGATCTCCCACTTGAAGTTCATCTACATTTTGATTGGTATATTTTTCAAATACTTTAAAAAATGGATTCCAATTTGCTTGATTTTTATAGTTTAAAAAGAAAGCACGAACCTTTTCAGGTGGTGCATTAATCTCAATTGATGTGTTAATCGACAGTCCCATTTTTGTAGTTTGGATTAAATTCAATGATGGAAGTGGATTCTACCTTTGTTTATATATTCCGAGATTTATTTAGGAACATGATTATAATTACAATTACAGAAGTACTGCATATTATACTCATCGGATTTATTTTTGTCTGTCGGAATTAAACGGCTTTAACGATCTTGATATAGATTATAACCTAATCAATTGATTTTCAATCCGAATACTTAAATCCGTGCAATATGTTGTAACATGGAGATATTTTATCAATCAGGTTGTCATTTGAGTTTACCTACTCCTAAAAATTTGTGAGAAGTTGGTTTGATATAGTTCTAGAGTTATACTGATATGTACGTTGATTCCAAAGTGTAAAGATCTTCAAAACCAACCTCTGTTCAAGCAGTGATTAACTTGAACAGATGTCACTGCTCTTCTATCTAGCATCATCATTTCACCCATGTATCCCCCTCCAATGTTCAATTGTTTCGTCAAACAATGGGAAAATACCTCATCCGAATCAACAAAAAAGAAAAAAAAAAGAGAAATAGAGAATCGGCCGATACAGCAGATTTTCCTTACACCCTTAATCATGTATTACGCCAGTATTTTTGATTTCCCCAACATTGATAGAACAAAAGTAAGACCACAACACTTTGCTGAAGTTGTTCCCTCTGTGGGAACCCCTATCAAGGCAGCAGGGGCAATTTATCATGATGATGCCAAAACTAAATTTGCTGGTAGTTGGTTTCAATTAGATCTTAACTCTAAACAAGAAGTAATTGAATTTTTAAAAAAAGATATTTACTTTCGTGAAGGTGTTTGGGATATTAATAGTGTTATTATTTATCCAATTGGAGTTGCTGTTCGTCTTCCTCAAAAATTACCAGGAACAGATGATAGTCTCTATATTATATAAAAATGTCTATAATTTAAAAGTTCTATTTAATAATTCTGATAATCTTTCATAAACCATTAATCCTGAACCATATGACAATTCATACCCCATACCTCCAGCACCATAATTGTTTATAACATGGTTTGCTTCATGATTTTCAATACTAATGTTTAATCCAGATACTCTTGCTGGTCTTAATCCAACATTAACTCGTAAAATTTCAAAGAATTTCTTATTCTCTTTAGTTTTCATTAATTCAGGGAAATACTTTTCACCTCGTTTCAATAATGCATCGGTATCTTCTTGTCTAATACCAAGAAATGAATCACCAACTTGTTTAGTACCTCCTAATATAATCCCACCATTCAGAGGACGAGGAATCACAAATGTCCAACTTCCATCGGCATGTTGATATGTGATTGTTTGGTTTAAATATGGACACCCCTTTGGTGGATTAATTAACAAGGTTTGACCTCTAATTGGATAACATTTGGGATCAAATCCTCCTTCATATTGTAATCCCATACCTGAACAATTAATAATAATAGGATTATGAGGAACATAATCATTTACTTGACGTAATGAAGTAAGTCTGGCATTGATAAATTTAACATGATGTTCAGAAACAAGTTTCCGATAAAGAAACTGTAAATACAAGGGACTATTAACTACCCAAGTATCATATTTAAATCCAAGAAACCCAGGATTATCATTACAACTAGTGAAATTGTCAATGTTTTCACTATACCCTTTCCCAACTTGTTTATAAAATTCATCTGGTGCTTCCAAATACTCAATTCCTTCAACAAATTTAATACAGCTTTCAGGATATTCAACAGATAATTGTTTAAATTTCTTTAATGTTAATCTTGTCAATTTCAGCTCGGAATATTCTTGAGGATTCTTACTGGGAAATGGTCGGAAATGTGCTCCTGCCCAAGGTGAAGTATATTTTGGAAAATTAGTCATTGTTGCATTGATTGATTGGTTATGAGGACCATATTCTGCAATAATCGTTAAATCATGACTGATTTTTAAATGTTCACTAATAGCTAATGCAGTTGATAAACCAAGGATACCAGCTCCTACAATAACTATATGTGGTTGTGTTGACATTGTGGGTAGCTTATGTGGGTGAAAAAAAAAAGAATCGAATCAGAAAAAAACACATTTATTAAGTGATATATTTACCGGGAAGAATACGAATTGGGAGGGAGCGCAGATGCGAAAATTTCTCTTTTGACTCATTGTTCTAAACTGCGGGGTATTCACCAGATGAGTCTGTCGTATTAGTCATTAGCTCTTGGGCACCACTTTAGTTAAGATGTAATTACCACATGTAGTCAAAGCTCTTCCCCTCCCCATCTCAAACCAAGAAAATTAACCATGTCTTATTTTGCCTCGTTTGAGAAAAAAAAAAAGAAAAAGAAATTTTATACTTTTGACATTGTCGAACAATTCTAATTTTTAATTATGAGAATCAAAAGACTCTTTATGTTTTAGTTATTTCATATCTTTGAAGTATAAAAGATTTTATAATGTGAAAAAAAATCTCCCGGGGGTGAGTCGAACACCCGATCTCAAGATTACTTTGAGGTACTCATTACAGTCTCGCGCTTTAAACCAACTAAGCTACCAGGAGTAATTGTTGACACTGGAAATTTGTCTGGTTTTCCATATGATTTGAAATTTGAATCGAAGTTTTACTCTTGATTTCATGTAATTTTCAGTTTTATTAACTGAGACAATGGTATATATTGATATTTGTGGGTTTTTGATAATTTATATTAGTTTAATTTCCATTTTGTGTAAGCTCTGCCTGTTAACTTGGTATTAATAATTTCGCAACTTTTTTGCAAGAACTACCACAAATATTTCTCAGAAGTAGCACACAACATGATTTGTCTAATAACTTTCCCTTATTAATATTTTCAATAGCAATTATCAGCAAACAATGAAACGACTATAACTACATTAACAATCATACATTAAAACCAGGCTAAAACAAATAAGCTAAACACTATAAATTTGTTGAACAGTATCAACTACAGATGTTTCAAGAGGAATTGGATCAAATCCAAGAATCTTCTTTGATTTCGTATTATCATACTTTTGAATAGAATCAATAAGTTCTGTATTCTTGGAGACATCCCCCTTTGGTACACTTGAATCAGGAAAATGCTCATTAATAATATGAGCAATTGAATCAAGACTAAACTTTTCGGAAACCACCAAGATTCTCTTCAGGGTAGCTTCTTCATTCTCAAATGCAATAATATGTGCCCGAGCAACATCTCTAACATCAACAAAAAGACTACCCCAAGTAGCAATCTTATCATTCTTGCCCAATTTAACCACACCATTGACAACTTCAGCAGAAAGATTCAATTGTGATTTATCCTTGATTCCATAAGCTTGAGGACCAAAAACATAAACAGGATTAACAAATGTAACTGAATAATGTGGTTTTTCTTTTTTAATAAATTCAAGAGCAGCTAATTCAGCAAATTTCTTGGAACCATAATACCCAGAAGCAGGATCAGCTAAACTTTCATCCCAAGTGATTGGATTCCAATCATCTTCATTGTATATTTTCTTGGGATCTAAATGTTGATCCCATCCAAAAGTAGCCACAGCTGAAGAAGTAATCACAACTTTCTTGATTTGTGGTGCTTGGTCCTTAATTGCTTGAAGAGCATTGATTGTACCATCAATTGCTGGTTGTATCAAATCCTTTTCAATCTCCTTTACAGTAAAACTAACAGGAGAAGCAGTGTGAAGGAAAATAGTAACTTCAGGATGTTTCTTAAGGGCATTGTCAAATGCCCCTTTGTCACCAAGTGAAGGAACAATTTCATAAGAAAACTTGTCACTATTGACTAAACTTTTCAATTCTTCTCCTTTGGATGAAGATCTTACTGAACCAACTACACTATACCCCTTGGCAATTAGTTGTTTAACAATATGTTGGGCAATGAAGCCATTGGCACCAGAAACAAAAACTGTAGTTCCCGTCATTTTTTTTGCAATTATTTGTAGTCTAAGAAATATATACAAGTCAGAATTGGGGATCCTGTCTTATTTTTATATTGATAAAATTTAGCAAAAGAGAACCTGGCAAGGGAGGAGAAATCGTGGCTGCAAATACATTATCAGAAAATCAATTGGTCATTCCCCAAATAAGGTTAATGCCCATGGCAAGTTTTGAAATATTTTTAAGGAGTTTGTTTTGTTGTTCAATTGGTGGACTAACGGTGTCCACAGTATCGTAAATGTTCCAAATTAGTAATATTCTAAGCCACGGCTTACTAAGGCTAGTATCCTTGAAATAGATAGGGGTGTCTATTGATGCAAGATAATGAGAATTTATGTTACGTCAAAAAAGCAACTTACAATTGATGAATTCTGTGTATCCTCAATATTTGCAAGATGGAAGTGCAATGGATGTGATTATAACAAGTAATTGTTATAGATAAATAGTTTTAAAAAGAAATACATTTTAGAAAAGTGTACAGGGAAATGTCATCAACGTAAATCGCCGGAGATAATAAAAAAAATAGCAATTCTCCAGAACTAGGGCGTTTCTAAGCCACCGTTCGTAGTTGGCTTTTTTTTATTTTCATTTTGACAGTTAATTCTAGATCCCCTGTACTTCTATGAGATTGAAGGGAATAGGGGGAAATTCTGTATTTTGTAACTAGAATGAAAAGTACAAGATTTGAAGATTTGATAAGATTATGAATTTCTACAATTGCCTTTAAATTTTATAGTCTGTGAAGAATACAAGTAGATAAAGACCTTTATTCATATAAAGACATCAAAAGTTCATTGTAAAAGATACAGTAAGGAAATTGGCAAGTTTACAACATCTCATAACTTCAAATCCAGATATTTTCAGATATCTTCTTTCAATTTTGCTTGTTTCGTCTGGAAAGCGTAAATTAAAAGCCAAAACATCAGCTGGGAGTTTTCCAGTAGAGTTGACGTCTCCAACCACCCAATGGAAAGTATTCTAAGTTGAACCAGACATAACTATTCAAAATTTACTTCTCGATTTTGCTCCACATCAAGTCCATTTTGATATTTCGGTTAGAATATCACCAACCATTCATCATAAAATCGTCAATTCCTATTTCTGTCGATTTCCATAAACTCCCAGGTAAAGCCACTTGGTCTTTATGTACAAACCCCAATTCTCACTTTTGTGTAAACTCTTATCTTGCCAATACTTTTTTTTCTACCGAATCCAAAAAAAATGCCTTACAAAGAAATTCTTGGTCAAAAAAGTTTAAAAACTGTATAAATTTTCTTCACTTTCAGATCAATCAAAACAAATCATTGAATACAATATGATGGCTTATAGAGATATCGTACCTATTGGTACTGCTTTAATCATTGGAGCTAGTTGTTTCGGTCTTGGTGCAGTATATTCATCTTGGCCCTATGATGTCAATACTCTTTGGAGATATCAAGAAGGTGCTCTTGAAACTTCAATTGCTCATTATCAACAATGGGCCAATTCTCCCATGTACATTCATTATACACTACATGTTGTTGCTGGGTTAGGACTCCTTGGATGTTTTATTAAGTTATATAAACCAAATGAAGATGCTAAATATTTTGAATACGGTACTTTAGGGTTATTAATGGCTGGGATAATTATCTATTTAACTAATTTAAGAACGGGAATGTATTCTTGTCTTAGTGGTGAATGGGGTGATGTTGATGCTGCAACTGGGATTAATGTTGTTGCTGCTTCTCAAGTAATGATTGTTTTTGTTCTTGTTGGAGCTTTGGTATTACAAGGAGGATTATATTACGCTGAATGGTATGAAAATAAATTAAAGGAAGAGTTTTATAAGAAAGAAGCTGATGAAGCAGCTGCAGCTGCTGAAAAGCAAGCTAAAGAAGAAGAAGAAGCTCAAGCTGAAGGAGAAGAAGGAGAAACTAGCGGCGCAGCTCGCAAAACCAAACAAACTGCTAGAAAGAGAAAGTCATAATTGATTTATCCATGATTGCATTTGATCTTTATTGTTTTCATATTAATTCTTTAAATGTATAGCTTTTGTTTAATGCACAATTTCTTGACGTTTTTGCACGACCTTTTTTTTTCACCAATTAGGATACCAGAAGATCCAATTATCCAAAGAAAAAAAAAACCTGTTGGAATATAAGTTTGACAAGGCATAATCTTCTAGCAATAAATTATATACAATGGCTGCTGGTGCAAAAGTTTACGGAGATTATCCAGTATATTATAAGAATCCAATAAGAGTATGTGTGAATGTGTTTTTGTCTGTGTTTCAATTGAGATGTTGGGTGGATTGAACTAAGGGATTTAACTGGTACTACCAACACCTCCTGAAAAGCCAAATACTTCTAGAAACCTTTACTAACACCTTTCAAAGTGGGCTCGTTATCATGCTCATACTAAACCACATTTCTTCTTTGCTGTTTTCTTTGCAGTTAGTGCTCCAGCATTATTATTATTGACTCCACTTAGAAAGAAATTATTATATGATGACCATACACCACTTCCATATGTTTATCCAATTCCAAATAGACCAAGAGATAAAAACTTGACTGGATATGATGATTAGGGAGCAATACAGTAGAAAGAAAATTGTTATGAAAATGTTTGGTTATGTGCATTAGAATTGGGAGAAACTTAGGAGTGAATGCCTAGTGTTTTTCCCATTTACATTACATTGAAGATGGTTTAGTTATTTTATATAAAGTAATTCGTATTTCATGTTATTTATATTATTGCTTGTAGGATTAGGTCGTGTACAGTTTCCAAATATCGAATCTCTTTTTTTTTTTCTTTGACTATGAAAAATTTTCGTGAACTGGCTTAACTTGAAGTTGTAGACTAAACATCAATGAACAGGCTAGCATTTTATATCAGGCCTCTTGCGAGACCACAACTAGTAGCCTGGACTTCTGTGAGAACACTTTCACAAACCACTCCTGTATCATCATTGTTTGGTAATGTCACACAACCAAAAGCTGAAGTTGTTAAACAAGAACTGACCAGTGAATTTCTTAATGCTGATGGTGAGGTTGATCCGGAAAAGATTACTGTCAAGAATGATTCTGAATTGGCAAAGTATCATGCTGAAAGACATGCTAAGGATAGAATTAGTATTGAAAAATATATAACACCTTTAAAACTCGAGCTTTTTAATAAAGTTGTTGAAGAACATGGATTTTTCAAAAATGATCAAGTTGTGAAACATGAAGGTAAAACTTATAAATTAACCTTGACTGAAAAAGAAATCGAACTTTTAGAACCTTCCGTATATCTCGAATCCACAAGAATTAAATCCTCCATGAAAAAGGCTACTCAAGTTAATAGATTTGTTAGAGGATTCAATGTTAAAACTGCTATTAATCAATTACATTTCAATCCCAAGAAAATGTCCACTGAATTAGAAAAGTTATTAAAAGAAGGGTTAGAACAAAGTAAAAAATTGGGGTTGAATGAAGATGGAATGTATATTCATAGTTTATGGACTGGTAGTGATGGTGATTGGCCATGGAGAGTTGATATAAAGGGTAGAGGGAGAATGGGGATAATTCTTCATAGATATATTCATTTAAAGTGTATTTTAAAAACAGAACAAACTAAGAAGAGAATAGAATGGGAAAAGCAACAAAAGAAACTTGCTCAAAAACCAAAGATGTTTTTAGTTAATGAACCATTGAATTTCAGTGTAAGACCATGGTACAAATGGTGAGCGTATATAAAGAAGCTTGTACATATAAATATACAGTAAATTAAGTAATCTCTGGATGTAGAAGTCTGACGACAAATCGGTGTCTGGGCAATCTTAACCAGGTGGAATTACGTAACCTGGAACCAAGAAAAGAATGAGTAGGTGCTAAAAAATAAAAAACATGTACTTGGTCTTTTTGAAAAGTGGCGTAAAAGTTGGGATTTAATTTGGACTGGTCAGTTTAGAACAAACCCAGAATTAGCAGATAATGTTAGAAGTATTACAAGAAGCTGGTCAAGCAAATAAACACTTTTCTACTCTTTCTATAATACATATATAGAGGAATGCAACTCACGGAAAGTTTTCATCTTGTGGGGATACATGAAATTATTGATCAAAACTGAGGCTGAAACGCGGAACTATAACTTGAAATCAAAATGTCTATCATAATTTTAGTCAAAAACCTGGAGAAATGACCGAGTTTGGATATTTCCGCATGTACATGTCCTTATTATTCGGACAAAAACATTACGATTATTACATTTAAATCCTACATAGCTTGTTCCTCACAAATTTTAACTCGTAACTGACTTTGCATATACCTTTCTATCCTTGGTTTCGTCGTCAATATTTTTTTTCTTGATTTATATTGGTTGCATATAAAAAATATTTTTATATCCTCATTGTTATACGAACAAATAAAAAAAAACAGCATTAAAAAACGCTTTATTTTTATGCAGTACACAAATTATTTCCTTACACTATTTTATTATCCCTGTTTTCTTATCTTTGGGTAATGACATTGTTCAAGAATAACACATTCACAGGTGATACTTGCGACATAAATTAACAAAATAATAACCAAAATTTGTTAAAAGTTAAAGTAAATCCCGGAACAAAATATAAAAAAAACGAGGGCAACTTTCAGTGACATGCAGCCCCCAAACCCAAAAATCTCTCATAGTCTTTAAATAGAAAAAAAGTAAAAGAAAGAAAAATAAAAAATGCTATCATGTATAAATAACCAAACTTTCGCTGGAGGGGGGATGATGGATTTTCTTAATTCTTGTTTAGTTTGCTTTGAGTCTTTTTTTACTATAATTCTTTTTCTTATATTTAACTACCAACCTGTTTTTTGATTATATTAGTTTACAACTACAACTTGAAACTTACTTTCAACTACTTATACCCTCCAAAGTAGTTGCTTTACAGAAAAAAATAATTTAAATAAGTAAAAAAAAAAATATTAAGTACATTTTTGTGAAATCACGCACTTTTAGAAACCAACCCCCCTTCAAATTACTACCTTTTTACTACTTTCGAGATCTACCAACTTATATATATGCTACCACAATGGGTTTAAGATGTACAAACTACTTTGAAAACTCAAAGTATGAGAGTCCCAATATACAAATAATCACATGTAAAGGATGTTCGTCACACTTGTGTCTTTCCGACTTAATCTTATCAGACAATTTTAATGGAGCCAGTGGACCTGCATATTTGGTGGATAATTTGATTAATATTGAGTTTAATTTGAAAAGTGAAGATACTCCTATGAAAACGGGGGTTTATTTAATTAACAAAATTAAATGTCACCAATGTAAATGTCCACTCGGTTGGTATTATAAGAAATCATATTCTTGTGCAGAAACGTACAAGGAAGGGAAATTTGTCATTGAAAAGAAGTATATAGAATTTGTTGAAAATCACACAACTATGAGGGTATTGATGAAACGAGCAATGGAAAACAGATATAGAAGACGACTTTCTAGTGTATCTACATTATCTGTGGATGAACTAGATTCAATAGGAGACGAAAAGCACCATACTACTACCCTTCATTTTAATCAAGCACCTTTAATAAAAGGGTTGGATTCAGAGCCTACCAATAAGAATAGCTTTAATTTCTTTTCCTATCAAATTAAAAAGAGAAGATCTTCATCAGGAGATTATCGACAAGGAGGAATATTTTTAAATAGACTAAGATTACCCCAAGCGAAAGAGGAAGAAGAAACCAATAGTACCAACAGTACAGTTAGCACTCCAAGTATGAGTCCTCCCAATGCTTCTATGATTACTCAAGCTACTACTATTGTCCCAACTACAACTACAGCTACAGTTACTCCATCAAGAGGCAGGAGAAGCGTGGGGTCAATTGTGGATGATGACGACGACGAAATACTCGTAGATGTATAATCTACTTTAGTTTTTTTTTATGTTTAAGTTTGTTATTTTGTTTGGTATTTTAGCGCTTTTTTGCTAATGGTTAGTGCTTCCTTTTATTTGTTTGTTTGGTTTTTTTTGGTTTTTATAGGGTGGGTTTGATACCCTTTTTTTTTGTTGCTGGTATATCAGTTGTCAATTTGACTGATTCCCCCCACCTTAATTGTTTTATTTTTGGTTGGTTTGAGTTTTTTCTTGGTCATATTTATCTGTTTCAATCTTGTTGTTTACACTGTTTTTAGTTGTGGTTCCTTTTTTTCTTGTATTCCTTTTTCTTGCTCTACCCTTTTCTATATTAGCATTTGTAGTTTTGTTTAGTCAAATGTTTACTATTATTTATGAAATAAAGAATACAGAAATAAAGAATACAGAAATAAAGAATACAGAAATATATAATACAGAAATATATAATATTTGTAAGCAGTGGCGGGTAATTGGCTTGGGGGTTTCAAGTGGGGTGCAAAATTGCAACAATACAAAATTATCAAGCCAAAAAAAAAAGGTTAGCAAAAAAATAAAAATAAAAATAAAAATAAAAATAAAAATAAAAATAAAAAGTGTCACGAAATTATGGAATCAGGTAGCGCCCGGTTATAGCTACTTGAAACCACGCACAGAGTTACAAATTACATTTACAGATTAAAGGGGGAGGTTTTCACTAATTTTTTCTTTTAAGGAAATTTCCAAATGATCGTCAAACTTGAAATTTACAAAAGTTTGTGTGTGAAATTTGGGATACATTTAGAAACATTTCAACGTTTCTTTTGGTAGCCAGAGATTTGTACCCCTATTCCATTTGACAACCTACACAAAAGTTTATGCAATTACGTTTAATTAATGCTATTTATTCTACACTCTTCTCTTCTTTCCAGGTCCACTTTCATTCACCTCTTCAAATGATCTCTTCCTACTCTTGGGTGTTAATTTCGTATAAACCAACACATAAGCTGAAGGGTCAGATAATGCCACTCTTTCTTCAATTCTATTGATATATTCATCATCATAAGTACACCAGGTTACACCATCGGGTTGAAGACAATGAGCGACATAATGTCCTGACAGAATTGATCTTCCTTCATGAACAATAACTGACACCAATCTATATTTAGCAGTAATATCTCCTTCAGTATATGGTTCAAGATCAAGATATTTACTATATCTAATTGATTGTTTCACCTTTGATGACAGATTCCCATTAAATTTAAATCTTTTTAAATGAACTGTTAAAGTTTCGGGCGCTCGATTAATCACAGAAATCTTATTGGCTTGAGTATGACAGCGACATGATTCACAGAAATATCCTGAATCCTTTAAATTAGAATCAACTTTAATTAATTCATTACTAAAGAAATCTCGAATTGATTTTTCAATCAGATATTTCATTGATGGATCACCTTTGGTTTTACGTTTATTTAATCCAAGTGATAAATCATAAAATTCTTGTTTGGTTTCAGAAACATTACCACATTTGGCACATGTAATTCTTTGATGTAAAAGACCTCCAAATATATCATAAATTATTGATTCTTGTAATTTCTTCCCCTTAGGAGTACTATCTTCTTGTAATCTTGCCATAAGGGACATGAAATATTCATGAGAATCTTCTTGTTGCCATTCACTCATCATACAATTAATATCATCTAATCGAGAAATTATCTTCTTGGGATTGATATACTTTACCGGTCTGGTATCATATCCCCACATTCTCCGAGATAATTCAGCCAAGGTATGACTTACACTTCTAGGTTTTAACACATTATTATACTTCCCTTGAGATATATCATTGAGGTAATGTTGCATGGCAGGAATATGAACAAGTGATTGAATTGCTGAATTCATATAACATGTGACACCTTGATTTAATAACCCTACTGGTGGTTTTCTTGTAGTTAATTCTCGCCAGTTCTTGTAAATACGAGTAGAATTATTTGAACCACGATCTTGTTGATCTTCATTTATATCGTTATATTGAATTTGTGGTTTTATCTTTTCATCATCTCCTTCGTCTTCTGGGGAAGTTGGTGGGGTACTAATTGATTTGATAGTAGGTGCAGATTCTTCCTCATCATCTTCCTCGTCTTCCTCCTCATCGTCATCGTCATCACCTTCGTCACCAGTATTGATTAATTGATCTACTTTCAAATCATGTTTTAAACGTTCCAAATCTTCATCTTCATCAATTGCTTCTTCAGATACAGGGGAAGATGGATCCGTGGGAGAACTTTCTTCTGAAGTAGTTTGTTTGAAATCCCCATCTTCTTCTTCATCATCGTCATCTTCTTCACTAACTCGGGGACTTGATTTCTCATCCTCTTCTTCCTCTCCTTGACTTTTAGATTCAGCTTCACTGAATCCCATGAATGGTGATTCAGAAGGTTCTATAGAAGCCCCTAAATCTTCACCTAAATCTTCACCTAAATCTTCATCGGATTCCTCAGCAGTTGAAGTTGGAGCAGGTGAAGGAGAAGAAGTGGGAGTTCCTCCAAATGGAATACTTTTGTATAGTGACAAGATATTATTAAATATACTAGAAGTAGTACTTGTTCTTGGTTTCTTTACTGGTTGTTCCTGTTTCCCTTCATCCTCCTCCTCTTCTTCTTCTTGCTTTAATTGTTGAACTTGCAATCTTCTCTTTCTTTTCTTTTCTTGTTTAGTAAGAAATTTTTTTCCTGTATATGCCGCAACTGCCTCTGCCATTGATTTTGGTTTAACATGGGATAATGAGGAAATTGTGCTAGATTTAGGAGAAGCTATAACTGTGGAAGGTGGAGATGTCATTGATTGTTTCTCGTTGGATAACACTATGTAAGATGAAGGAATGGATGGGGATGTGGAAGAAGAGTTGAGTTCGAAATGTTTGGCAGGAACAAAATGTAATGGAGTTGAAAGATATCTATCAAGGATTGGATTAAGTGTTTTGTCAGGTTTACTATTGTTGTTGGGGGAAGAAGTGAATGTAGATGAATGAATCATTTATATGTGTATGTATTAGTGTAAGTTGTTTTGTATGGACGTTTGTTTTTGTATTCGTCGTAACTTTATCTATTATTTGTACTTATTTGCCCTCCTTGCTTTTTTTTCCCTCTTTTTCTTTTTTTTTTGCAATGAGACAATCAGGAAAAACAAGGGGAAATCTTTAAAGGGTAAGAACAAATGCAAGAGCAAAGTAATAAATGTAACTTTAAAGTACTTTTTTTGTACTTAAAGGGGGTAAGACGCTGTAGTAGTGTTATAGTAAAGGTGTGATGTATGTATTTCACAACTATATTGGTAGTTCCAAAGTGAAACTTGGATTTTCCTTGATTACAAAAACTTTTTCTTAGAAGGAAAAAATTTAATCAACACCGAATTTTTTACGCATCGACTGAAGGAAAAGAATTCCAGGCCAGGAAAGAAAGAAAAGAAAGAACAGTAAAAAAAAAAAAAAGAAACGAAAAATTTTCTCTATTCGGTACTGTATATTGACTCATGTTCAATTTTTGAGGAAGTTATTGTCCTGCACGCGTATTTATACACAGTTTTTACTTCTACAATTATAATTTCAAATTCATACCATGTTATATTAGTTAAAAATTTTACCCAGTTGCAATATATTATAGCTAAAAGGAAATGACGTAACAAAATTTGTTGTAAATACCAAAACAAAAAATAAAGAAGACGCGTATTAGTTACCACTTTTGTTGCAAAAAAAAAAACTATCAAACTCTCTCAAAAATACTTTTTGTTTCACAAGAATAACCTTTCTTGTACTTCCATAGTAATCAAGTCATACACTTCTCCTTGACCAATACCAGCAGCCAATTGAGCTAGTTCTTGCAATTTCTGAGTACGAACTCTACTTTCTTCTCCAGTTACTCGAGATGTTGGTGTAGCCATTCCTGGGTAAGGATTAGGCATATATTGACTTAATCCTTCTGCCCCACCCAAACGGCCTCGAGAACCACGCATCTTTCGTATATTTCTTGAATCTTCCGCCAAGAATCTAGAATTACCACCAGAACTAACTCCACTGTCCAGAGGGGAGATGTAGAAAGCAGGAGTACCAGGAACACTAGGAGCACTACCACCACGATTGAAATTGGGTCTGTTAGCACCAGTCTCACTACCAATTCCAATCTTGGATAATTTCGATTCACGACTTAACCCCTTAGCTGAATTAAATTTCTGCATTCTTGGTCTTCGAGTAGGAACTGAAGATCCTCCAAATACCATAGGGTCATCATCACCTCCTCCTATAAATCTTCGGGAAAGCTTGTGAAACACAGATGTTGCCTCTTCAACCTCACGATCAGTCTCATCTTCCAGTTCTTCCTCTTCTTCGTCTTCGTCTTCATCCTCCTCCATTTCATCTTGTATTTGTTCGATTCCCGCAGTCTCCTCCCCAGGATTGACACTACCACTTCCCATTGATGTAACATCTTCTCCATCTGAAATACCTCTACTATCATTTTCCAAATCACTTTCATCCATAATCTCATCATCTTCACTCACATCAAGCATACGACTTCTTCTAGAACGTGTAGATTTCTCTTCGCCAGGTTTCTTACTTCTTTGAGTTAATAATTTCGTATAAATCACATCCTCAAAGCTTGATTCAAATCTCTTGGGTACGGAAAAATCCGAAGCAACTTTATGATTCTTTAATTCTTCAATTAAAGTAAATAAATATGATTTATTTGAACTTGAATCATCTCCATTTGAAACTAATTCGTAATTACCAATCAAATCCATTGATTTTATATATTTACTCTTTTTGACCACCTTGACAATATTATCCTCTTCTTGTTCTTTTAAAAGATTTTTCAACCAAGTTATAGAATCTTCAAACTTCAACGCTTGAATAATACTATCATCAACACCACTACTGAAAATTTCAATATTCAAAGGATAATACTTGTCAAAATGACTTCCAAAATCCTTTCTTTTTGATTTGGGAATATTCACAGCTGGTTTAGACAGAGATTGAGTAGATTCATGCGCAGCAACATAATTCTCGGGGAAAGTTCTAAACGCACCAATTTCAACTTTACCCTGTTTAATAGTTTTAACAGGATCCACAACAATAGCAAGATAAGGATCTTGAAACCCTTGATTTAAACTTTGAGTACTCACGTCAATCCCAGAAAGCCAACATCCATAACCAGGATGTGAATGATACCAACCAACAATATTTTCATTTCTTCCACTAACTTTCTTATTCAATTCCAAATATTCAACCATATATTCATACCCTTCAGCTTGAGCGTTGACACGTGTCTCTGTTCCTTCAACAGGTAATGCATACACGTCCATAATAATTATAGCTCCTGGAACAACTTTCCCAATTAACATTCCCATAACTTCAATACTCCCTCCTGATTGGGCATGAATTGACATTTTCAAAAGAGCAAGTGAAGAAATATGACATGTAGTGAAATAATGAGGATCTGTTTTCCAAGGGCGGGTCTCAGCAAGTTTACTGCTCATTGGTGGAAGTTGATAGAATTTATCTGAAATTGATGTAGTTGAAGGTTTATTCTTGGTCTCTGACAAGTCATATATATCAACTATTTTAGTTACCTTGGCATTGTTTTTGAATTCTAATGCAGTTGCTAGTTCATGAAAACAGGGCATGATTGTTAATGTGTTAATTAGTATTGATATATCAATTGGGAAGATTTTTGGTTGGAACTTCCATACAGATAAACACACCCCCTTTTTTTGTTACTCTATTAAATTTTTTATATTAACCTTATATACAGTATACACCATTTTTATAGTAAAAATTATTAGCAAAATATAAAAAAAACCCTAGCAAAAACAGCATATCAAACTTTACGTTTTCTTTTCGTTGGACGCAATTTCAGATTCACTAGGATAATATAAATAGTTGGGAATAGCAAACGATGCATGAGCTCCACTAGTAGGTGGATATTCCATAGGATCAAACGAAGGATAATATTGTTGATAAATATTATAATATGGGGCAGGACCTGAAGGATTAGTAGGGCTGGCCATGGCACCAACACTTTGAACAGTATGGTGTCCAAGTGGAACCCCATTTCCAGAACTGCCAGCAGCGGCGGCGGCGGCAGCAGCAGCAGCACCAGGAGCAAAATAATCATTGTTGGGGAAATAATAGAAAAGAGGATAGTTTGAATTATTAACATTGGAGCCACTTCCTCGACTGGAGTTATCCTTAAGATCAAACTTATTTCCACCAGCACTGGCATTTGTTCTTTTGAACTTGCTGTTATCAGATTTATCTCGACTAGGAAAACCCTTAAATGGTGATTCATTTTGAAGATCTAATTGACTTGGATTATATGCCAGCCAAGTATAATAATCACTCTTTTTCTTTTCAACAGTTTTGTTCTTATACCAACCATCATTACCTGATTTATTAAATGAACTAAAGTATTTCTGTTTCCCTCCAGTTCTGGTGAAATTCTTGTTAAATGTATTGGAGGGATAATTATTAAATTTAGGCTTTGTAATTTCATATGAAGTTTTATTTGTATGAAATCTGGAACCTTCTTTATTAATCCCCAGTAATCTTTTGGTTAAATTAATTGGTGGTGGAGCTAAAGCAACTCCATTAAAGGGAATGGGTTTGGTACCAGGTAAATGAACTTCACGATATTGAACATGCATAGTTTTACCACAAAACATTGAATGATTTTCCCTTTCAACAGCACTTGCTGCACTACTTTCATCTTTATATTTAATAAAGGCAAATGTATTATTGGGTTTTTTAACCAAATTTAATTCACTTATAGTACCATGAATTTCAAATCGATCTAAAAGATCTTCTTCTTCAACATCACCACTTAAATGACCAACAAAAATTGAATACTTGTCAAATTTCAACTTAACTTCAACGCTATCTTCAGTGTTATCATGATTAAAAGAAACATGATTCTTGGTATTATCTTTATCAATATTTTGAGCCCAATCAACGTGATAAAGATTTTCTTCAGTTAAATTAGCAAATGCTCTAATTGCATCATCACGATAAACAAATTTACAAAACCAATTTCTATATCCTCTATTACCAATACCAGAAGCAAAAATCTCTCCCTTGGAATTACTAGGAACCAATTCTTCAATTTCACCAAATTCAGATAATCTATCTTCAATAAGATCTTCAGAAAGAAATGATCTAGAACTAATAAATAAGGTACGATTAACTTTAGCAGCTTCACACCTAATATTTCTACCATCCAATATAGAATTATGACCTTTTTCAATTGCCAATTTTGAATCTTCATCTTTAGTATATTGAACAAATGCGTATGGTCTATTACTAGTATCTCTTAAAACCTTAACTGTAGCAAGTTTACCCCATTGCTGAAAATGATCAGTAACAGAAATACACAATTCATCATCACTCATACTTGAACATAAACTAGCAACAAAGACACAAGCAGAAGGACGACCTCTAACAAAGTTTTGATCAACAATTTGATTGATTGATTTCATTTTCTTGGTGGTAAGTAAATGGGAAATATTCAATTCACTTAATTCACTACTACTTTCGTTGTCACCACCAAGACTACTGGAAAGTGAACTAGTATCAATTGGATCAGCAGTGGAATATAATGAATTAATATTGGCTCTTGGAGATGTATTGGATTCCAAAACTTCTAAAGATTCAATATTAGCACTAGAAAAGCTGTCAACTGAGCTTGATACTCTTTCTGATTCTAATTGTATATACTTTTTAGAATGCATAAGCTGGGGATAAAGTAGTTAGTATGAGGGAGGTGTAATATGAAGCAGTTAATTAATTGATTGACTAGTGTATGTACTAATTCTAGACGTGTGGAATGTAAAGTTGTTTTTGTTTACAACGTCAGCGTTTATTTTTGGTTGCAAATAAATTGTTGGGGGGAAAAAAAACAAAAAAAAAGAGCAAACGAGTGAAATAGAAGAACAAAGAATAAAAATTATATTCTGTCTATTAAGAAAATTCGGTACTAAATAAAACCCTTGGTACTGTCTGCATCTGAACTTGATTCATCTGAGCTTGATTCATCTGGGATGTCATTTGGAGTGGATAAATTGTTTTGTTCTATATCGTCTTCTTCTTCCTCTTCTCCACTTTCCAATTCTTCCCCTTCAGAATCGTCCTCTTCTTCAGAATCTTCCTCTTCCAGATCTTCCACAACTTCCTCACTTGAACTCTCGTCACTTCCAAAAAATTCATCTAAACTTTGTAATTGATATGGTGTTTTAGGTGCAACTTCTGGTACTTGAGACCTGACAAATTGCTCAGATGAGATACCAGTAGGAGAAACTGGACTTGGTGATCCTCTTTTACTATCACTTGATGAGGAAAAGAATGCTTGATTTTGTACCATTTTCACAGCAACTTCATTTCTAATACTTGCTGGGACAGGATTCGATGTCCATTCAGTCACTGTGAAGTATTCATGAACGTTTGCCGATATTACATCAACATCACTACTCATAGCATTTATAAATGGAACCAGTTTGGGTACTTGTAAGAATAAACTAGCTAGTTGTGCTTGGTTGGTTCCTGTATTCAATAATACATTAAACATTCTTGCCCGATCCCGAATATCATACGATGAATCATATTTGGCTAGTTGTAAAGCATGTTGAAACATTTTGTATTCAATACTAGTTGATAATTTTTCATTAACATAATCTTGATTATTATCTCCGGATTCATTTTTAAGCTTAAGTAATTCAAACAGGAAAATTTTACATGCAAGAACAAGAATTTGATATCTGACAGGCTCAGATTCATTTGCAAATGTTTTGAGTAAGACTCGTAAGGTGTCTAGTGCAAATGATCCGTTTGGTAAATCGGAATATTCTCCAATTGTCCAAATTATACTGGCCTTGGCATCATCTTCAAGATCAATAGATGTATCTTGTAAAATCAAAGTCATTCTATAGGAAGTTTTCAAAACTGCTTCCTTGTCTTCGCTACTTTTACTCTGGTTTTTCTGTTGAATCAAATATCGAATCACTTTTAATAATTCATTCAAGGTTTCCCCATTGGCATCTTTAATTCTTGCCAAGCACCATTTCAATATTGTGGTACTCCAACTGGGAGATATTTGTGAACATCTTCCAATTGCTCTAATAGATTCTTTTCTAACATCAGCACTAGTATAATGTAATGCATAATATTTCAATTCTTCCAATATATATTTACAAGTTTCTTCTGTGGCAAGTGAAGATAAGATAATTAATTTGCAAGCAGCTACTTTGGTCAGATCTGAAGGCATGACATAAAACTTTTTAAAAAATGAGCTAAATATTTTATTCTTTTCACTAATTAAAGCAATGGTTTGTAAGGCAAAAAGGGATACTTGAGATTCATCATATGCTGTAGCTACTCTCACTAATATTCTATTCAAGTGAAATTCCGTGAAAGTGGTGGGAGGGGCAAGTAAATAAACTGATTTCGTTAAACTTAATATGACATTTTCCGAACATGAATATGTTAAAACCTTTAAGGAATTTAAAAATAATTGTAAATCTTCATCAAATGATACATCATAATCTTGGATTTGACTTGTTTCATCAGGAAGATCAACTATTGTTCCATCCTTGAAATATAACTTAGGTCTAGGGAAAAACTTTCTACTGTATTCTGTAAGCAAATCAATAATAATTGATTGAGACCATTCATCAAATTGAGGAAGCAATTTACAGAACCTCCTGAAATTACCATGAATTGGAGCCCAGAATTTCGTCTCATTAGTAAAATCACTTCTAATTCTAGAATATGTTTTGATAGCAGTTGAAACCACTGATGCATCGGAATCCGCAAGAAAATCCGTCAAATGTTCCACCAATTGTTTCCTTGAATGTCCCGAAATTCCATAAGCTTTCCCAATTGAGATTGCCGTTGCTGATCGAACCAAAGGTGAAGGATCTTTTGATGTTCTCTTTATACATAACATAAGGATAGGAATAATTGAATTAATTCGAATACCTGCCAAGGATCTAATTGAATTAGCTCGACTAACGGAATTCTTATCATTCAATGATCGTTGAATAGAATTAACAGCAAGAAGGGCAGTATCTGGTTCAGCTTCAGCATATTTCGTCAAATAAATAAGTACCAATTGTTTTACTTTGACGTTACTATTGGTGACATTTTTCACCACATCAGCGAAATAAGGTAATCCATCTTCACCACGGGATATCAAGGATATTACGCACTTCATACCATTTAGTATTTCTCTATCAGTTCGGGAATTCAATAATTTAGAAATTTCTTGTGGTCTCAAGGCACTGGGAGTATCTGTTAATCGAGCTGAGGCTGACACCGCTGCTTCAATCGTTAGTTCCTTAGCCGATTCTATCATCGACGATATCTTTGAAAAGGAATCAGACATGTTTGTATGTCTATGATGAACAGGTGAACGTTGAGAGTGTTGATAATTCTTGATGTAGCCAGTTTACAGTGTGAAAAAAGAAAAAAAAAAACGTTGTATGTGAGACTTTTTCAAGTACAAATATATATACACAAAATGTACAGTTTCTTACTCCTTCTTCCTCTTTTTATTCAACTTATTAGCAGCTTGTTTCATTCTTTTTCCTAAATTCACATCTTTTCTCGATTGAACATATTCTTGAGCAAAAAATTCACCTATAGTTGATTGTGTTCCATCAGCTTTTTTTCTATTCATATCTCGAATCAATGGAATCATCACTTCGTCTACCATTTCTTGACTCCAATTAACATTATACATTAAAAATGATCTAATTTGATCGAGATTAGGGACACCCCATTTAAATTCACTTTTATCTGAATCAACTTCAGGGAAGAAATATGCTCGGGAAACAGCATCTTCTGGGAAACTATCAGGCAAATAAAGTTTCCCATTCTTGATTCTTGTAAGCAACGACTTTCTTAGAGAATTTTCAGAACTACCAGCTTTAACTGTTTTAGTATTTTCATCAAACCACTGCTTGAAATTATACAACGAGCCAAATTCTGCGAGAATTTCCATTGCCAATACAGGACCAACCCCTTTTATCCCTTCGGTATAATCACTTCCTAGTAACAATGCCAATTCAATCAATTTCTCTTGTGATAATCCAAGTTTTGCATCGATATCATCTTGAATATAACATTCAACATATTGTTTTTGATTAAACATATTCTTATAAACACGATCACCTCCAAATAATAAACAATCACTATCATCAGTAATAATCCCATCAACTAACCCGATCTTTAAAAGTTCCGCACATTGAGCTTCAGCTTCCATGGGAGCAGTTATATATGGGATCCCAAACCTTCGAAGAAGTTCCTGAACGTCATTAATCATAGCTTCCGTTACTTCATCACTATCTCTCTTTGCCTTTTGTAATTTTTCTTGTAATAATTGTTCTTCAGTGATTCTCGTTTCCAAAGAAGACATGGGAATAGTATGTGTTGCTTTGATTTGACTTTTCAAGAGTTCATGATCCATTTCTTCAATCTGTAATTGTTGAACCAAGTTATCTTCATCTTCCTTTTCAAAATCATAATCTATTATAGCTGCTTTTCTAGTTTCGGTGTGTTCTGGCTCAGGTTGTTTCTCAATCGGGAATGAAGAACTAATTTCTTGAATTTCATCATCATCATTTTTAGCTTCTTGTTCTTCCTCCTCCAAATACACTTTGGCCTCATTCCAAGGTATTAATCCTGCTTCCTCATCCTCTTTGTTTTTGTAATTGTGATTTATTTGTGCATCATCTGAAACAAACTTTACATTGTGTGGATTTAGTGTTCTTTGGACTTCTTCTCTAAACCAAGACGGTACTTCTTGTGGAGGTTTCTCCTTTAGTTTTGTAGGCTCAGAATCTTCCTCCTCACTTTCTATCAAATTGACAACCTGGACTTCTGGTGTAGTATCAGAATCTACATTGATATCTTCACTGACTTCAGTTTCTACCTTCTTGTGTTTATAATTGTCTTTTTTTAACTCGATTTTCCCCGTTTCATGATCGTTTGCCAGAAACAAAAATGATCTTCCTAAACTACTCTTTCCATTACTACTTTCTGAACCTATTTTACTCTTTTCCTTTTTGTTTGATGAAAATAATATTGAACTACCAAAATCCAAGTCAAAATCATCTTCATTCTTCTTCGTTGAGTTCTCTTCAAAGGCCCTCAAATTAAGATACTCTTCTTCTTTCTCCTTTGTTAAAAAATAATCCTTCTTGGATTCTTCAATTGCTTTATCTAATTCTTCCTGATTGAAACCATCAATTATAGGGGCATAAACCAGTTTTTCATTCTCAAATTTGTCATATATTGATTTGACAAGAGCCATTTGAAAGTCTTCTTCTTCTTGGCCATTGCTAACTAATGGAACATCTTCAAAATCTAAATCACTATCAGAATCTATTTTCACAGTCTCATGCTTCACTGGGGACTTATCATAAGTTTTAATATCTCTAATATCAACATCTTCGTGCTCATCTATTGCTATAGGATTCTCTAAACTAGACTCTTCTCCCAGTAAAGCCAATGTCCAACCATCTTCATTCTTGACAAGAGCATATCTTCGGTCTTTATCCCCGGCAATACGCTTAGTAGCATTCCCATCTTCTCCCATACCTGCAACATTCATTAATTTCTGAGTATAAAAATTCCGTCTTTGAACTTGTTGTATTTGAAATTTAGAAAAATCCATACTATTGGGGAACAATTCTTGTAATTGTTCCTTTTGATATCCCATTCTCAATCTTGATTTTAATCGTAAATGAGATAAAATCATATATTGAGTTGCCTTGGGAAGCATTTCAAATTCTTTTGATTTTGGGTCGACTTCATTGATGTCAATGCCATCAACATGATCAAAATCTTCATATGACTCCATGAATTCCTCCTCGGGCATTATCCTAGCATCATCTTGGGCAACTTTAAATTCAGTAATACCTGGCAAGTCATATTCGTCTTGTTTTCTGAATCTGATTGAAGTAGATCTTTCTGGTGGGGCCACTTTATCCTTTTGAAAACTTATTGGTAAATCTTCAAGAAATACAAGATCCTCTTGAGACTCATAAGTTATTTTCCTTTTCAGTTGTAACACTGCATTCTCGGCTTGTCTCTGTATTTGTATGGCTAATAACTTTTGAGCGGTTTCTCTTGTAGTTTCTGCCTTTTTCAATCTTCGATTCCTTCTCGCGCTTATAGTCTCTCTTTTTAAAACTGGTACTCCTCCATCAAACACAAATATTGGTAGTATTCCAAAATATAACAATTTACAAATTCTTCTAAAGAATCCAATTATATGTGACAGTGGTAACGCGTTTCCTTCTTGATCACGTACTGCTTTGAGAAATTGATAGATCCAAATCGAAGCATCAACTGCTAGCTTTTTTCTAGAAAGTGCTTCTAATCGTACTGGTCTTGCAGTAGGCCCTACTATATCCCATAATGAATGTACACCCATTGTTGTGTAATGCGGGGCATTGCATAGTAAGAGAATAGATTTGGAGATGGGTTTTTTCAAGTAAAATCTGCGCGGCTCCTTCAAGAGTGAGAAACTAGTAGGCAAAGAATAGTTCAAATGAAGTCAAATCTAAGTAAATGTTTTCGTTATTGTGTTCTAATATTTATTGTGTCATCTACAAAAACTCAGAGTCTATCTTACTAACAACAACTGTACGGCCCGTTTTTCATTGTTCTAAATAATCATCATATAAAGTTTGTGCGGACCGAGATAAACTTTAATACCCCCCGCACCCATTGTTGAGACATTCTCTAACATTACAAACCAAGAAAAAAAATCAAACCCTCCAATTTTGTCTATTTAAACAACTCAATTCCTCCTTTAATGGGTTCAGGTTCTATTTGTAAACCATTTGCAAGAATGTCGAAAGAATTTATGAAATTTCCCTCGAGAAGATCAACTGTATACTCTCACAAGGGTATTGTTACTTCAACTCAACCATTGGCTAATTCCATTGGATTGAAAATTTTGGAAAAAGGGGGCAATTGTGTTGATGCAGCAGTTGCTATATCTGCTGCATTGGTGGTTACTGAACCTGGTTCAACTGGTATTGGGGGTGATTGTTTTGCCTTGTATTACAAATTAGACGACAAGAATGATCCTACAAGTGGAAAAGTATTGGGATTGAATGGTTGTGGTCGGGCTGCTCAAAATGTCACTCCTCAAGATGTATGGAATGAACATAATGATGGGAAACCAATGTCAAGAATTCCTTATACTTCGGTTTTTTCAGTAACAGTACCTGGAGCAATTGCTGGTTGGTATGATGCATATGAAAAATGGGGGTCAGGTAATGTTAGTTTTGAAGAATTGCTTGAACCAGCAGCAGAGTTGGCTGATAAGGGATTTCCTGTATCTGAATTGGCAAGTAGAGCTTGGAGAAAATCAGTTCCAAAGTTAAAGGCTCAAAATCCAAATGCCAAAGTTAACCCTTTTATTGAAGGACCTCTTGAAGGTGAGTTTGTTAAGAATGCTCCAGTTGCAAAATGTTTACGTTTAATTGGGAAGCAAGGTAAAAAGGTATTCTATGAAGGACCCATTGCTGAAGCTATAGTCAAAGAAACCAGTGCAAGAAATCATAAATTAACTGTAGAAGATTTCAAAAATCACACCTCAACTTTTGTTGATCCTATTAAGCTCAAATTTCAAGATCATAATGTTTGGGAAATCCCTCCAAATGGACATGGATTGGTGGCATTATTAGCATTGGGTATTATCCAAGAATTACACAACTTGGGAAAGATTGATTTAAAGAAAATAGAGCATAATTCTGCAGAATATTTACACATCTTAATTGAAGCTTGTAAACTTGGTTTCTACGATTCAGATGAGTATGTGACTGATCCGGCTTTTAAAGATATTCCCATTAATGGATTATTGAGTCCTTCTTACTTGCAAACTAGAGCCAAACTTATAAACCTTGACAAGATTATTGATGGAAACACCATGAAACATGGTGTTCCTGATCCGAAATATAAATCCGATACAGTATACTTTACTGTGAGTGATTCCAATGGAGAAGCTTGTTCATTTATTAATTCCGTTTACGAAGGATTTGGTTCTGGTATTTTGGTAGAAGGGTTTGGATTTTGTTTACAAAGTAGAGGTTCCAATTTCAATTTAACTCCTGGGTTAAGTAATTGTTTGGAAGGTGGTAAGCGTCCATACCATACAATTATTCCAGGAATGATTACCAATCTTGATAATTCCTTGTATGCATCTTTTGGAAATATGGGAGGATTTGCTCAACCTGTGTGTCATGTTCAACATGTTTTGAATTTGACATTGTTTGGGATGACGCCGCAACAACTGATTGATTCTCCAAGATTTGTCTTGAATTCCAACAATGACGATAAAGCAGATAGAGGAAGAGGTGCCGAAGGTCCAGTACACACTCCAATAACTATTGTTCAATTAGAAGAGGGAATTGACGAGACAGTTATTCTGAAATTACAAGATTTAGGACATGAAGTTCAAGTGTTGAAAGACTATTCTCGAGAAACATTGGGGAGAGCTCAAATTATTAAGAATGTTTCTCAAAATGGTAATTTAATTTATTCTGCCGGTTCTGATTTCAGAGGTGATGGTGCTGCTGTGCCATTTATATAAAATAGATCTCGATATTTATTAGAGTAGTAAAAGAATCGCAGTCAATTCAAATGTTACCGAATCTTCCATGCTTCCGTTCGCCCCGTAATTATTTCCCGATTGTGTCAAATAAAAGCGCTTTGCATTAACTCCGGATAAATGTAACTCGGACTTAAAATACAGGAGTTTAGTAAACCTCGGTAATTCTAACATTTAACTCCCTAGTATAACAACCACCACCATCACTCACATTGATATTCTATTATCTTCGTAAAACGGTCAATACAATAAGTTTATTGTTTTCCTGTAAACATTTATTTGTAAGCCCATTTGTTAAGCAATTGTTGTGGGCAAGTACAATAGAAGAAAAATATTTTTGAATGTTACATGAGTCAAAATTAATTATATAAATCTACACGTATTTTCTTGCTTTTTCTTTTCGAGATATCCTCCCTCCCCCCTCCCCCCACATACACACACCTGACAAATCATGTCTGTTGATCCCAGTGAATTGAATCCCCCAGAATATTCTATCGATCGAGAATTACCCACTTACAGACAAGTGTTTGGTAATCCTGGTTGGAACTTTGTCATACGAAACTCCGTTACCGGTACCGGCTTTTATATTTTCCTTTCCAAAAATGCATATTTTCATTTTTTACAAATCAACAAATATAATGAACCAGAAGATGCTCGAGATATGCAAATACAAGGTATTGGGATTCCTATGTTTAGAGTGACAGGGTCATTATCAACTATAAATATCAAACCTTTAATTTTTAAAAAATATGTTGCAAATAAATATCGACCTTTTAATGCTCATAAAGATTATTATCAGTTTTGTGTTGTGAAGAAAAAGTTTCATGTTTTCTATACAAGTTATGTGTTTAAATTTACCCCAGACCCTGAAGATCATTCCAATAACTTTCAAGTAGTGATGTTTAGTCATTCTTCACTACCCATAAGTGATTATGTATATAATGGTGAAAAACACCGATGGATTCATGAAGATACCAACCAAAAATACCAATATAGACATACTATTTTGGAAACGGATCAAGAATCACTAACTGATGGATGGGATGGAGAATCGGAGAAATTGAAACGAACTTGGAAAAATCCAAGATTTCTTCAGAATTCATTCAGTACATTCCCTAGGAAACACAATGTTCCTACAGGGGAATATTATGGTTCTAGTTGTTCTAGTATTTTAAATATGACTTCAGTCAATACAATCTCGGGATATGCAGAACTCAAGTCGAGGGATGGCGAAGAAGAACAATTACGTGATTATGAGGAAATTGCTGAAGTCCCACTTGATCATTTAGTTGAGATTTGTATTGCTACGATATTAAAAACTGAAAAAGTATAAGTATCAATCTGTTGAATACAATTGATTTTAAAAGCATATTTTGTAGAGAGTAGTTGAATCCTAACCCCTTAAGATCATACGACTTTATTGATAACTTTAACGAGCCCTGTATTTTCTTTCGTCACGGAACTCAAATGTTCGTGGCCCCGTTTCAGGGCCCCCGCATTTTTTTCTAGAAGGTTTCACTAGGTGATGATCATGAATGTGCAAGAAACATGACCCTGAAGTCACAGCTTCAATTTTGAATGTGTGTCGTGGTCACCAAATTGAACAGGGAGGGATATATCCAACTTCATCTCAAATTAAATGTAATGTATAACATTCAATTTGTGTTTGAAAGCATCTCAGAAAAAAAAACACCACATTTAACTAAACCTTTTTGTTTCACATATGCCCCACATTTGTTTCATACACAACCAGTACTACACTTATGTAATTACTTATAATTATCTCTGAGGAATCTTGTAAATAAACGTTTAAGTTAAAGAATTACATTTATACTTTTTCATGACTTCTTGGCAAAACCCTATCATGTGCGGATAAAGTTGCAAAATCTTGTGATTGACGTTTGTGCGGCAGATTCGGAAAAGTAATAAATATAAAAGTAAAAAAAAAAGATAACTTTTCCCAATCAAGTAAAACAAACCAAACATATATTTATATAGTTAAACCTAAGCGATTGACTTTTTTTATTATTTGGTTTTGTCATTTTTCCACAAATTTGGGCTTATATGGATTGTTCCATTGAAGATGCAGGTAGACTTACCACCCCCTTATTATTATCCTCCTGGAGATGAGTACGAGGAATTACCAACATATACAGAAGTTTTCTCGTTTAAAGGTTGGAAATTTATAATTAGGAATTGTGTTGATGAAGAACTGTCTTCCAATATATTTATCTCTAAAGAATCATTGAATCAATATCAGGAATATTGTGGTGAATCAAGCAGTACTTCAGAGTTGCAAAATCAAGGATACGGAGTTCCCATGTTCACTGTCTCGGGAACATTTTCAACCACAAGACCATTAGTTTTTAGAAAATACAACACTAACAATGATCATCCCTTTGATATTGACACAGATTATTATACCTTTTGTACTGTATTCCGATATAGCTTTTTAAAATATTATAGCTATCAATTCAGATTTACCCCTGATCCTAGGAAACCAGAAGATTCTTTTGAAATAGTCATGTTTAGTCATACAACTTTACCCATTAGTGATTATATATATAAAGGTGAAAGGTTTAGGTGGATTAACGAAGATGCAAAGACAGGGTTTCTTAGGTGTCAATTTAGACATTTTAAATTGGATGAAAATCAAGTTTCCCTTACAGATAATTGGGATGGTAAGGGAGTTAAATTAAAACACACCACAAAAAAGAATCCCTATTTGAAAAACTTCCTGGTTCTAGTGGGAATTTTGATGTATACTGGTTATCCAAGAAAGGAATATTATAGTTTGGATTATGGTGGGAAATTAGATTTGACGAAAACACTTCAACCAAACGGATTTGCTGAATTGAAAGTTCAAGATACCCATGATGAATCAGTCAATTATGAAGACATATCACAGGTTCATATTGATGAATTGGTCAAACTCTGTATTGCTACTGTTTTGAAAAGGGAAAGAATTGACTAATAGAATCTTGCTACAAAAACAAAACTAATCCTAACTTTATACATCTATATAGTGCATTTTACCACAACTTAAGCAAATCATCCCAATCTTGGTTCTTTCTTCTGTTCCAATAACTCTTTTCTCCCAGAATATATTCCCATTCACCATCGTCAACTTCACCATGACCGACAAATCTAAAGAATTTAGGAACATGATCTTCCTGTCTATCTTCGAGTTCTTTTCTTCTTACTCTTTGGTCTTGTTCAAGTTTAAGTTTCAATTCCTCAGCCTCATCGATATTTCCCTTTTCAAATTGTTGCAAATCGGGTCTTAATCTGGAATCAGTAGGAGCAACTTGATCCTTTTCCATATCAGTAATCTTGTTTAAAGTTCCCGCAAATGCAGTGAACCCAAATTTCTTTTCTGCTTTAGGTAATAATTCACCAACTTCCCAAATACACTTTTCTGCGGTATTTGTCTTTAATGTGAATGATTCAGTCCATTTACCAGTAACAGTATATGGTAATTCCTTCTTGCCTTCATCAAATGCTTTAACAACAACACCTTCAGATCTACCACTAAACATACCACCTTTACTGAATTCAGCAATTGCCTTATACCCAGTAGTAGATACAACTGTAACGGTTCCACTTGGTTCAGCATATGTTTCACCAGCAATAATATTCTTGACCAACATTGTTGGATGAGTCCATGTGTACACTTCCCCTGTGGCCTTATCAGTTAGAATAACTTTCCCCTTGGTTGTAAGTTCGGAATGTTTACCCCAAAACTTTTGGGTAGGGGATAATGCAAATCTAAGTGTCCAGTGTTCCGATTCAACATAATGAGCAAAAACTGGAGGTCTATGAAGAACTTTTTCAGAAATCATTCTAAATCCAAGATCTTCACGTGCTAATTCATAAGTTTCTCCCAATAATGGTGTGAATGGTTTACGTTTATTTCTTTCCTTGGATCTAACGGCTGATAAATAACTCAAGGCGAATGTAGCAATTCTTAAAATCTTTTCTCCTGGATGATCTCCAAAATGAGTTAATGCATTATTAAGTAATTCAGGATATTCTAAAACTTCAGCATATTTTTGTAATGCAGTAGTTGGTTCATTATAAGTTACAGGCATGGCAAGAGTTGATAAATCTTTTCCGACATTTTTACGAACAAAACTTAAAATTGAAGGTGGAGTATGAGTACAAATTGGAATATCGGAAATTCTCATAACAGGATCATGAGGCAATGGATATAAATCGGTAGCTTCTTCTGCTTGGGTAATGGTTTTTGCCAACTCAAGGGCATGTTTCGATGGTTCTAATAAATCTGGTTCTTCTTCTTCATCAGAACTTGAAAGTAATACATTATACATAAATTCATCTTCTTCATTTTCAACCTTTTCTTCATGTTCTAATATAACTACTCCTAAATCTTCAAATGTTTCTTGTGCATCAAAGAAATCAGAAGATAAAATCGAGGTTTCTTCATAATCGACTGAGGCAGCGGTTTGAAGATCACGAGCACTGTTGCGTCCAATAATTGAAGAAAGATCTTGAGTGATTTCATCAATTAAACTTGATGGTTGCAGAGAAGCTTTTAAAAGTTCCATTTTATCTTGTAACTTTTTTAATTCCGCTACAAGTGATTTTGAAAATCCCATTTCTGCTTTGGTTTCTTCATCACGTTGAAAAATTTCTTGTTTTATACCATTAAAAGCATCTACCCAAGCTTTAAAATCAGCATTATTAATTGCTCGTAAATGCCAAACTTCCATTCCTGAATCAATAATGAATTCTCGAGTACTTGGGTTTGCCGAAATAATCGATTCCTTAATTGGCATTTGACCACGAAGTTTATTATCATTAACTCGGAAATAAGACAAGGTTCCATTACTATAATTCAAAATGAAATATCTCTTGGTGAACCCTTGCAATTTTTTTCTTCTCTTTTTCAACATAATACTTTGTAATACTTCACCAGTTGGCCTTAATGTTGTGGTTGTTTCAAAAATATTGTCAACATCCTTGGGAGGAATAATATCAACCATAGACACAGTTTTTCTCACAACAGAAGCTTGTTTCACATTGGCCTTGGAACTAAAGGTAATTTTCTTTGCTGTTGTTTTTGAAAAAGAATTATCAAATACAAAGGCATACATTCCTGGTTTAGCAACTTCGAAGTTTCCACGAACAAATTCATCCGCAATAAGACGATGATAGTCTTTAACCAAAGTTAAATCAGATTGATTTATAATGGACATAGTTGAAGATCTTCTTGATTTGCTTCTATAAATATGGTCGGACTTTGAAAACTGATTAACCGACGCAGTGGAACTAGCTCTTGTTCTAATATGAGGAGTAGCAGCTCCACTAGGAGGAGCAGACGCTTCACTCAATGACGACATAGATTTAGTGTCGTTACTGTTCAGGTAAGGAGCAGAAATTGTTGAAGGTGGCGGGGTTGGTGGTAAGGAATCATCTTCAGTGTTTTTTTTGTAAATGGCAAAGTTTATTGATTTTTTCAAGGGTTTTACTTGCCATTCAATAGTGGAATTCTCGGGAGCATGAATCCATTTGATCAAGAAGTCTTTGGAGTGAACTTCTAGTGTTTCCATTGTGAAACGTGGGCTGGCGTGTAGAAAGTAGAAAGGAAATCAAACCAGTTTGCAGATTCTTTTTTTTTCTTTTTGCGACAAATGAATGTGTATATATGTAAATTTCTAATAAATCAAGATGATTTCCCTTTGCAGTAATTCCTGGTTTTAAAGTCTAAATTAATTGACACAAGAATCAGCAGTTTTTCCTGTTACGGTTCAATGTAGATTCAGTATGGTGTTGAATTAACGCGCACAGGGGAAAAAAAGAAAAAAGAAAAAAGAAAAAAAGAAAAAAAGAAAAACCGGTTTGAGGGGACAACTAAGAACAATGGAATACAAAGACAAGTAGCCTCGGTATAATATTTAGCGAAACTACAGATGTGTAAGTTATGTTGTCTAGTTTCAATTATGAATTTCCATGTTCTACCCAACAATTTTTTTATTCTTTGCATGTTTAAGAAATGTATTGTTTCTTAAAATTGAAAAATTACAAAAAATTACAAAAAATTAAAAATAATTACAAAAAATTACAAACAAAAACTCTTGTATATAAAATATGTAAACTGCCCCCCCCCCATGTGATAAATCACAATTTCAAGTTTATTCGTTCATCCGAATTACTTCTAGAGACAACTTCATACATCTCTGAATTTACTACATCTTCTTGTGCACCAGTATTAAATCCAAACGGGGATCCTGACATACCTACCCCTCCGGCTATTGCACTTCCTCGACCTCTTGCAAAAAGTAGATACTGCAATTGTTTTCGTAAACTATTTATCATCATTCTTTGAATATTCATATCTTCTCTCATCATAAACGTGTCATTAATTAACCCAGTCATAACATTTTCTTGTTCCTTGGCCCGGGATTTGTTCATAAACGGTAATATCTTTTCATTAATTTCGTATTTTAAACGATCTAATTCAAAATTAAGATAAATTAACTTATCTTGGTCTTCAATTGATTTAAATTTTCCAATTTCTTCAATCGATTCACTATATCCAAGATTGGTAATTTTTCCTTGAATTATCGAATCAAGAATTTTGTTGATTTGTTGTTGCAAAAATTCATTTTCCGAAGTGAGGGAAGATAATTTCTCCTCAATCGAATTGTATGTAGGAAGGAGTAAGTATAATTGACAATTTCCATTTGCTAAATGAATTTCCAATGCTGTTTCATTTGAACCAACCCATTTACATCCAATTTCATGAGCAGGACACTTTAAATGTCCAATTTTGATACAGTTTTCTTGATGTTTGACCAAGTGCTTCTTGGGAATCATATCATTACCACATAATTCACATGTTGCATAGTTGAATAAACATTCTGTTTCAAGATGTGAATTAAGTGTGATTTTCGTTATTTGTTCATTACAATTTACACATTCAAATTTCTTATGAATGCATTCATTGTCGATCATTTCTTTAAGGTTGTCCTTAAGCTTGTCCTTATCACAAGGCACATCTATATCCTCGTCAAAATATTTCCTCTCAGCAATCAATTCACACCTACTTCCATCCTGTCTGATTCCATTGCACTTAACTCCGGTCTCGGGACAATCTACAACAACATGACGCTCTAACGCCCATCGACTTCCTGTCCAATCACACCCTCGTTCATGATTCAAACAATACACTTTTAAATCATCAATTAAATTACTAATTATCAAAGGAGCAGGGAATAAATCATTTATATTAGCCAGGTCTAATGGAGTTCTATCAAGAGGACAAAACCCACATAACTCATTTTCTGTATTTCTGGGTCTTTTAGATTTCTTAAAACATTCATAAATACATTCTTTACAAAATGTATGTCCACAAATTGTTGTCAAAGGTTCTATAAATGGTTGTTGACAAATTGGACAATTCAAATGTTCAGTGGCTGTCTTGTACTTAACATTTCTTAAATCAGGTTTATTATCCGAGTCAAGTAAGTTGAAACATGTCCCCTGTTCTTCTATCTTTATTGTATCATCATATTCTATTGAATTTGTTGAATCTATCAGTTGTGATGACGATAAGGAACCTTCTGAGAACGACATTGTGTAGTTTACTCTATATTTTAGTTTAAACAAATGTATGAAGGTAAGGGATGATTTTATATGATAAAATTATCTAACTTAAGGCAATGTAACATGAAACTATCTTTGTGGTTGCAATAATTAAAAATAATATACAGTTTAATCTGGTGATGTAACGGTTTAACGTTAGATTAGATTTTTAGAATGAATTCTGGGAAAGCAAGAAAAAAAAAGATGAAACTCCCACACAATTTCCAAATCAGGAAAAAAATTCTAAGAGGTCGTACCCGGATTCGAACCGGGGTTGTTCGGATCAAAACCGAAAGTGATAACCACTACACTATACAACCAACTTTTTCTCTTAAAAATCGTCTGGTTCATGGCGATGAACATAGCTTGATTTATATCCAATTAATTACATTATTTTTTATATATTTCATTTTATTAAGTACCAAGGTATAGTTACTCTACATTGATTTCTATTTTAAAACTTTTTCATTAAATATACATAAGTATGGGTATATAAATTTTATTTTTTCTATTATACTTTAAAAAAACCACAATATTCTACGTTTTTCACCTTCATCTTTTCCAATCTTTTCTCTGTTACCTTTGGGAACTCTCACTAACCAATAGAAAAACACTGTGAAAACCATATTAAACACAATGAACCCAATAAATACACCAATATCTCTTCCAAGATAGTTAATGGAAACATATATACTGTCAAGAAATTGATTGGTATTATTCATGGGACAAAACTTGCATTGGTCAGTAGATTCAGGATTTTGCAAATATCCCCCAACTAAATAAATATAAGCTCCCATATAATCCTTGCATTTTTGACCCAGCTTTTCTGGACTAAATGTAACAAATTCTTCAGCTCGACAAAACACAGGAGAATTAGAAAGACCAAGTGACATTATCCCCGATACCATATAGGTTAATGGATTGAATCGATAAAGAAATAACCAAAATTTAGGCATGAAATCTTTGCTGGCCACTAACCCACAAAATGTCATGCAGATGGTCAAGAAAAAGGAAATAAAATTGGCAGCATTATCAGCAAGTTGATTGAACGAAATACACAACTGGGCCAAGGTGGAACTGAAAATAAACATCAAAGTGATCATAAACCACATAAATGCTCCTCGTTCAATAATCAAGTGATTTTGAGCAGCATTTCTCTGTAATCCAAGAGGATAATACCAACAGAAAAATGACAATGTTGCAGCAACTATTTGATAAGGGATTTCAGCAGTTATCTGAGCAGCAATAAAGGCAACCCAAGAAAATGTCCTTGATGGTTGTTCTCTAGCTTCATATAAATCTCTTTGACTAACAAATAGTGGAACATATTGTTGAGCCAATGTCGTCATAACCACAAACAACATAAACAATGAAAGCAGTTGATTTCTCAACCCTTGAATGGAATTATCCGACATGTAAAAGGTAAATCCATTGAATAAACTACAAAGAACAGCCATGGCAAATTTGGAATAAATATAAGAAGGAGTTCTCCAATATTGTTCAAAAAGTCTGATAAGAACAAGTTGATATTGTTTGAAAATTGATGATGCATATGTTCTAGGACGTGCTGGTTTACCTGATCTTATAGGTTCCACCCAGTTTTCCAACGTATCTAATTCATGCTGAACTTTTTGGTATTCATATGAGCTCCTCCAAACTTGGAAATAATCCTTGCTGGCATGGGATCCAGGTGCAGCACCAATTACTTCCAACATCCATTCAGCAGGATTAGCATTGGAGGGACATTTTGGAGCACCATTTCTTTCAAAATATCCAATCAATGTTTTACATTCAGGTCCAAGGTCTCCAAAATATACCGTTTGTCCACCAGCTTGCAAGAATAAAAGACGATCGAAATTTTCTAAAAGAATTGCTGAAGGTTGATGGATAGTACATAAAATAGCTTGTCCATGATCAGCCAATTTTCTAATCAATTTACAAATCGACCATGCAGTTTGTGAATCCAATCCTGAAGTAGGTTCATCAAGAAATACCAAGATTTTAGGTCTGGCAACCAATTCAACAGCAATTGATAATCTCTTTCTTTGTTCAACATTCAAACCTTCACCAGGAACACCAATAACTGCATCAGCATATTCATGCATTTCCATCAATTCAATAATCTTTTCAACATATTCCTCCTTTTCAAATCTGGTATACTTGTTTGTTTGTCGAAGAAATGCTGAAAACCGTAAAGCTTCTCTAACTGTTGAGGTTTCCAAATGTAAATCTTGTTGTTGGACATATCCAATTGATCTTTGGAAAGAGTTATCCAAATCACGTCCATTTACTTTTCTTTCCCCAGATGTAACCACACCAACAGTTAATCGTTCACTTAATGCATTCAACAATGTAGTTTTACCTGCACCAGAAGCACCCATTAATGCGGTAACTTGTCCTGGTTTTACCCAACCATCAACATCATTCAAGATAGTTTTATTTTCTGACTTCACCTTCAAAGTATAAGTCAAATGCCTCCAATGGAAAACATTTCCTGATCCCAACATCTTTTCATCAAACAGATCAGAGTATAAGTATGAACTACTGGCATCATAAATTTCAGAATATCTTTCAATAGATCCAGTCTCATAATCATCCTCATTAACTTTTCGATGAAACTTAAGATCTTTCTTTTTGAACACCAAAATTTCTCCTTGTTGTACTGCATCTCGATTATATTCCATACAAATTATCGTGGTGAAAAATAAAAGTACAACAAACACAACCAAAATTCCAAAATTCATCCAAACATGGTCAAACAGGTATCCAAAGGCCTTGGCAATGTAAGCATCACCTGAAACAAATGGTGACCCCGGCTCTGAACCGAGGGTAGCACAAACAACTGAAGTTCCTGATTTTGGATAACCAAGCCCACTAGGGACAAATGTACTACAATTAAATTCTCTCCCGTGGAACTCATTAGAAATTAATGCCTCAAATGCATATGACATGGGGTTAACATAAGTAATCCATTTACACCAACTATGCATATAAGGTTTTGGAATTGCAAACCCTGTGAAAGTTGCCATAGCAAATAATAACAATGAAGAAGGAGTCATTGCTTCCGATAAAGATTTAGTGAATGCTCCTATAGTTCTAAACAAATGGGACATGAATAGCGTAGCACAAAAGTTTATCAACAAGTAGAAAAAGAAAGCGCCAGGCTCTCTTTTGAAATTAACCATGAAATATAAAGTAATATTGAAACAAACACTGGATATGACTTTAAGAGGGAAATCACAAATTATTGAGCCAATTGCTTCTGCAGTTGGAGGATAAAGAGCATAATCTCGATGTTTTTGAACAACAGGTCTAGCTTGGTAAATGGAGTAAATTTCTAAAACTGATGAATAGGAATTGAAAACAAGGGAAAAGTACATAACTGCTGTTCTATAATAAAAGGAAGATGTTGTTGGTTGTAAATTGAAAAACACCGATGATAATATCAAACTCATAGCTATATTACCAAATATGGTTAATACCGGAACAATCCAATCTCCCTTTAATCTTTCCAAATCTCTATGTATGATGTATTTAATTTGTTTACCCAAGGATACAGTGTATGGTGTTTTTCTGAGGGTGTGCTTAGACTGTTTGGCTCTCATGGAATCATATACTTCCTGTTTCTTATTGTAATTTGCATAATTATCCAAATATTCGTCAATATCTATTAACAACTTTCTCCGTTCAGGAGATTTTCTCCAATATCTATAAAACTCTTTTGGAGTTCTTGGAACCAATCTTTCATACCCTGGTTTAACCAACCTTTCTGCCGGGTTGGTAATTGAAGTCAAGAAATCAGGAACAGTTTGTCTTTCATGGCATGCAAATCCCATTTTTTTGAAATAATTTGCTGCATTCTTACTAGAGCCAAAGAAAATTTGATAACCTTCATAAAGTAAAATCACTTTGTCAAATAAATCATAAGCAGGTTGTGAACATTGATATATGGCAACCAAGGGAGTACCATTTAACACTGTAGCAGATGTTCTAAGTGAAGATATAAATTCAAGGGCCGTGGCTGAATCCAATCCTCTGGTTGAATTATCCCAACATTGAAGTGGTGCTCGTACTAAGGACACCTCGGCAATAGAAGCACGTTTTCTTTCCCCTCCAGAAACTCCTCTAATAAATTCATTCCCAAGCTTGGTATCTTTAGTATCAGTTAAACCATAAGTTGCCATCACCACATCTACAATATGATTAGCATAGGCCTCTCTGGAAACTCCTGTTGGTCGGTTTCTTGGTGTTTTCATCAAAGCTGTGAATTCCAAAGTTTCTCGAACAGTAAGATTAGGAAAATGAACTTCGGTTTCTCCACAATAAACAACTTCCCCACGCAAATATTTCTTGATTTCTTTTGGTGTTATTCCATCATATGATATAGTAGACCCATCAGCTACATTAAATCCATCCGTATGACAAGAAAGGGTTTTAAGTAAGGTTGAACAACCAGCACCGGGTCTTCCAAGGACCACAGTGAGTTCACCAGGAAGAATCAACCCTTCCATTGGCTTCAATATATCCCAACTAGCTTGAGCATCTCTATACCCAAATCTATGAAGAATTTTTGATACCAATTTTAATACCCCATTAGAAACAGTTGTTTGATAAGCGCTATAAGCAGCATCTCCATAACATCGTAAGTTCTTGTAAGCGACTCCCAAAGTTTGTGGCTTGTAATAATCTGAATCACTTTGGTATAATTTCCAAATATTTTGAACCCATTTTTGTGAGTTAAATAAAGGTGATTGGGGATCAAGTTCAGGAGCAATCTTGTCAGTAATTGGATTGATGAAACCTACATCATTAGTTATGTGTCTGAAAGTTTCGTTTACCTCTGTTGCTTTCGCCAAAGTTTGAATTCGTCGCGAAGCAGAAGAAAACCCACTATAGTAGCCATGATAAGGCTGCCCTTGAGATTGACTCATTATGAGATGATTTACTATTTGGTACTGAGATAAGAAGAGACAAAAAAATAATAAAGAAAAAATTAGTTTGTGGCTTTTGGAATTTGAAGTGTTTAAAACAAATATGTAGTCAAACGATGTCAGATTCCCTATAAAGATTCTTTCCTTATTTGAGAAAGCTGAGAATTACTGTAAATGGATGCGAAATGGAAAAAAAAAAAAAAAATATGCACAAAAATAAAATAAAAATAAAAAAACATAAACTCCAACCTAAAAAATAAATAGACCCTAAAGGTTAAATCAATTCATTTTGATCCGTAGACCATACAGATCTTGGTAGGCTGCATGAAGTTTTACGATTGTTCGATGGAATACTAAATTATGCAGTATTTAATATTTTTGATTCTCTTTTAGGAATTAGTTACTGATTTTGAATAATAGAGAAAGATGTCATACGACAGTAATTCGCGTTACTTATGAAACAATTGAAATGATATAATTAGACTTGTAGAATTTAACCGAGAAAACTAAAGTTTGTAAGTTGTGTAATAACAAAAAGCATACCCTAAAACTACTCTCTCTATCCCTGGGGTTTCCCATTCGGTAAAACTTCTCATCCACGCATTTTGCCAAGTGTTTTTGAATTCAAAAACCCGGTTATAATAAGCAATATCATTAAATTTCTTACCCTGTGTTACTTGGTTATGAACCTCTGATCTGTAGTGAAATTTTATTTTTTTAACAAAATAAAACATTTCCTATTTAGGAAGTAGCAATTAAGTTGCTCTGCATGACAGTTGCCCACATCCAATGAAATATTTTACGATGTACATATGAAAGGTATGGATAACAAACAAACGTGGAAGGGGGGTAAATCATTGCTGTTTCAAAGTTAGTTGGGAATTGTTCTAAATTTGGACACTAGTTCATGTTTATTCTTCAAATAACGGTAGCGCAAATGACATTTATTTTGGCCCTGTTGCATTTGCCCCACAATTTTAAGGCAAGACGTTTTCTACATTCAAATGCCTCAAAAATTAATAATTTCACATCCATAATTCAGTCTTGAAAAAAATATAGGTCGAAAACACCGAAAAAATGCGCAAACCCGGAATCGAACCGGGGGCCCAACGATGGCAACGTTGGATTTTACCACTAAACCATTTGCGCAGTGAAGAAATGCTCCGAGACGGGGAATTGAACCCCGGTCTACCATGCGACAAACGGTAATTCTAGCCACTAAACTATCTCGGACTTTTCTTTCAATTTTGAAAACATGCTTTTTTCCACCGAGGTTAGATCACTTGGTGATTCAGTATTTAGAATAGCTTGATATTTTTCCATTTAAGTAGAGAATATATGTTATTTGTATTGTTTCTTGGATGTATTATTTACCATTGTGGGTTTCTTTTAATGATCAAACGTTTAACAATGAAATTAACTAGAAAAGGAATTTTGTTAGATTTTGAACAAAAAGTAAAGAAAACTCTTTATATTTTTATTCTTGCTTTAATATTTATTTGATTTATTTATAATTTAAAATAACGATAAACAGCGGTATTTGACATTTATCTAGATCAAAGTTCCTTGACAAACTCCTAAAATTGAGATTTGCATTTGTAATTTTTTTTAGCCGCAAAAAAGCCGCCACAGAAAAGAAAACACCTTGAACACATAGATCATGCTGACAATAACTTCCGCAGAAGAATATGACTACAGTGCCTTAACCAAAACTTATATGAGTATTTTTAATTCCCAAAGATTTGCTCAGTTTCTCAACACTACACAAACAGGATCAGCACATAGTTCTTCTGGAATAGATTTTGGATTATTCCTGAAAACAATATTCACTTCATTATGTTTCTGTACTATTCAACTCACCTTATTTTGCTTATTTCGATCTATATTTAACTTCCTTTACCAACCACGATGTTATTGTGTCCCCGTGAATGAAAGAATGGAATGTCTTCCGCGAGGGTTTTTGAATTGGATAATTCCTACACTAAAATGCAGTATCAACAATTATTTATCCCTTGGATTAGATGCTTACTTTTTCGTCAGGTTTATCAGTGTATTACTGTTGTTTTTTACATTTTCTGGGACTTTGAATATGATTGTTTTAATTCCAATCAATTTCACAGGAAGTAATTCTGAGTTTTCCGCAGCAGGATTAGACCAATTGAGTGTTTCTAATATTGCAAACACCAAAGTTAGGAGGCTAAATGCTCATTTTATAATGGGTCTTTTGACGATAGGATTTTTCCATTGGTTAATTATTTATGAATTACAAAGTTTTGTAACAATTAGACAATCATATTTATTATCATCTACACATAAGAAATCAGTAATGGCTAGAACATTATTGATATCCAATGTACCTCCATATTTGCAAGATCATGATGTACTTGCAAGTGTATTAAAGACAATTCCTGGTGGTATTAATAATATCTGGGATGTATATGACTTTGAAAGGATTGATCATGAAGTGAAACGAGCTCAAGATGCTTTACATGTTTTGGAAGAAGCCCAGATCACAGGGTTAGTCAAATATTATAGTACCAAGAATAATTATTTCTGTTGTGGTGGAGGAACCACTCCAGATGAAAATATCAACAAGTTAGAATTCTTCCACGATCCAAAGAATCAAGTATATTTTTATCCTCCAATATATGCTGGACTTGTGAAAATCCCCAAATTTGATAGAAGTTTTCGAATAAAACTCCCTGGTTGGTTAAGAATAGTCAAGTTAGAAAAACGAGTTTCCAAGACTCAATGGGCTATTGAAACACTTCTGGAATGTCACCGATATATCGATGAAGAAAAATTGAAATTAGCCAATGGACAATTAACCAAACATAACAAGTTGTTTATTGAATTTAAAACTCAAGAAGGTGCTTATATAGCTCATCAATGTTTACTTTCCCAGATTCAAGGTTGCCTTGATAAAACTCTCATTGAAATAAACCCATCAGATATAATTTGGAGAAATGTCTCAAGGAATGATGGAATTGCTTGTAAATTTGAGAAATACTTGGTGACGATTATATTCATTTGTATTATCATCCTATATGTTGTTCCTGTGTCGTTAATTGGATTAGTATCACATATCCCACTTTTAACTCAATTATTGCCATTCCTCAAATGGATCTACCATTTCCCCGAAGAAGCACGAGCAACAATTTCTGGGTTTCTTCCATCAATACTCCTTACAATTTTGACAGAAATATGTATGGTAACTTTCCGATTCTTGACATACTTCAAGGGAAGAACCACAGGTAGTGAAGTTGAACTTGATTTACAAAAATGGTATTTTGCATTCTTATTTGTTCAACAATTTCTCGTGGTTACTATTCTGTCGAGCGTAACAGTAATTTTCAAACAAATAATTGATCAACCAACATCTATCCCAGTGTTATTAGCGACAAACTTACCAAAATCGGCCACATTCTTTTTCCTTTACATGTGTCTTCGGGCATTTGCATTTTGTGGAAGTAATTTTCTTCGAATTAATCAGTTGATATTGACTAACACGGTTTACAAGATAATCGATAAAACTCCAAGACAACAGTTTACTCGACTCACCGATTTGCCAAAGATTAAATGGGGGACAACATTTTCTGTATATTCAATTTATGCATGTATTGGGATATCCTATTCAATAATATCACCATTAATTTCAATATTCATTATATTCTTCCTAAGTCTTTCCATATTATATTATAAGTATGCCTTGAAATATGTCTATAGCCACCTTAATGAATCTGAAACAATGGGAAGATTGTATCCAATTGCGTTACTTCATTTATACACAGGTATATACTGTCTCGAATGTTGTCTCATTGGTGTTTTCTTTCTCCTGAAGGATCAAAATGGAAATTATCCTATGCGAGTTCATGGATGGATTATGACGGGAGTATTATTTTTCACCATTTTTGCAAATACCTTGATTTACAATAGGTATATTCCTCATTTTTCAAATTTACCTATTTTATCAGATAAGATTTATCGAGAATCCCGTGAAAAGGTTATTTCGACGGGGGTAGATTCCGAATATGATACTGATGAGAATAACTATGTCAATCACAAGTTGTTGTACCTACATCCAGCATTCAAATATGAACCACCCAAAATTTGGCTTCCCCAGGATCCTTGTGGATTTGCCGAATTTCAAATACAAGAAATAGAGTCAAAATTGGAAACTTTATCTGGTGGAGCAACTGATGGAGCTCGAGTAAAGTTTACCAAACCATTCAACAGTATAAAGTTGACTATATCTGAAGCACCACCTGATTATAAGTGAAAAAAAAGAAAGTTGACGTATATGTGTATAATTAACTAATTCTAATCATGAAGTATACTATTAATTTTACAAAATTCTGGAATCAAAGACCATTGATTATTTCGTTCAGCTGGAACATCATGACCGTAAATCATCAACTCTTTAAACGAAGCCCCAGACGTGTAATTAGAAACAGTTTCAATTTCACTATCCTCCCCTTCCGATCTTTCCAAATGTTCCGTTTTATTGATTATGTAACCTTTAAGATGGGAGTTAGCTAAATCTATTGGATTTCCTACCAATTTACAACCTCTGAAATAAGCAACATGGTTATTTGTTTCACTATTTGGTAGTATTTTCGAAGGAGCAAAATAATCTTGAGTATTTGCTGTTCCAGTATATTGAATGTGCATAGGAATTAACGAAGCAACAACATCTATTGTGTGAGCATCGTCTATGTTTATAGTGGACATTAGGTAAGCCTTTGGGGTAATACGGAACGGTTTAAATGGCTTTTGAAAAATTTCTACTTTTTACGCGGTTGACTTTTAATCTGAGCCATGGTAGCACCAAAAACCGGAAACTCCGATTGATTAGTCTTCACAAAAGCGAATCTGGAATCAACTTAGTCTTTACGGAAGTATGCAAAGACTGGTAAAAAGATGTGGTAAATGCAAATTGTATCATTCACTATTTGACGACATTGTATACCCCACATAAGCAGAAAACATGCGAAATTAAACTCTATTTATTGACGATAAGAAGCCACAAAACTTTTTTTTTTTGGTTTTCTTTTTCCTTTTCTAGGATTATCTTTCATTTCAATCATGACCAACAGTGTACATGAAGGTAGTGACGACTCAGAGGAGTTTCAATCTCATATTCACTTGTACCCAAATATAATTCAAGACAGTTCAGCTGGTCTGGCAGGGGTTGTTGCTGGTGAATTGGCTGCTGAAGATGAAGGATTGTTAAATAACGAACTTTTCCGAACTCACAGTTATGGTGCAATTCCAGAAGACGAGGAAACAGCAGGACAATCAGATCATACGAAATATGATATAGATGATCCTCATGGTGGGTATGCTTTACCCAAATCCAAGTTAATCCCTGTTGTTGGTAGTATTTTTACAGCTGCATATTTATCTGCCCTTGATGCAACTGTGGTTACTACCTTGCTTACATTAATTGCATCAGATTTAGATGCTGTATCTAATATATCATGGATTGCAACAGCTTATTTACTATCGTGTTCTGCTTTCCAACCTATTTTTGGTAAACTTTCTGATATATTTGGTAGAAAAGTGTTGTTGGTAACTTGTACATTACTTTTTGGAATTGGGTGTATGATTTGTGTTACTGATTCTCTTACTATGTTGGTTATTGGGAGATTTGTTACTGGGTGGGGAGGTTCAGGGTTGACGTCATTAGGAACTATTACCATGTCTGATATCATTCCATTAAGAGATCGTGGGTTTTATCAAGGTTTGGCCAATGTGTTTTTTGGGTTAGGTTCAGCATCAGGAGGTATAATAGGTGGATTAGTTGCTGATTATTTGGGTTGGAAATATGTGTTTATTTTACAAGTCCCACTTGCATTCATTGTAGGATTGAGTATACATTTAAATTTAAATCTTCCAGAAGGATCTCCAGGGTTAGGTAGTCAAGGCCAAGATATTAAACAAAAGTTAAAAAGAGTTGACTTTTTAGGTTCATTTGTATTGGTAAGTGCATTAATGATGATTCTTACTGCAGCATCTCTCGGGGGAAGAGAAATTGCCTATTCATCGATCACATTTATTGGATTAACTATATCGTCATTATTTTTGCTTGCTACGTTTGTATATATTGAAATGAATGTCTCACCTGAACCAATTATCCCAGTTCACTTGCTTGCCAATAGAACTATCCTTGCTAGTTCTTTAACCAATTGGTTCTATACAATGGGAGTGTTTACGGTGTTGTTTTATATTCCTGTGTACTATACTTCAGTTTTAGATTTTACTGCTACTCAAAATGGTATTCGTTTAATCCCTAACTTTATCGGGGTATCTTTTGGTTCAGTTGGTGCTGGGTTATATATGAAGAAAACCGGGAAGTACTATAAATTGACTGTGATTGCTGGGATTGTATCTTTATTCGGAATGATCAAAATTGCATTGATAACTCCCGAGATTCCAACTTGGCAACAATTTGTACTTTTATTACCTTCAGGATTGGGTTATTCATGTATGTTAACTGTGACTTTACTTGCATTGATTGCTGCAGTTCCTATGAAATATCAAGCATGTACCACTTCAATTCAATATACTTTTAGATCAACTGGTTCTACATTGGGTGTATCTATTGCTTCGGCAATTTTCCAAAATGTTTTATTATGGAGATTAACTGAGAATATTACAAGTCTTGTACCGGACAAGAATGAAGCCAAGGATATAATCAAACATGCATTGAAAAACACAAATTATATAGACCATGCCCCTGAGTATGTAAGAAAGGCAATTCGTGGGTCTTATGCTGCTGGTTGTAAAGGTGCATTCGTATTTGCCTTGAGTACAGTTGCCTTGGGATATGCCTGTTCATTATTTATGAGGGAACACAAGTTGCACACAAGTATGAACCGAGAGTAGAATTAGTACATCTATTACAGTAGACTCTTTAAACATTTTATTTTATACAAGTTTTATATGTTGCCACTTCTTTCAGGACGTAACCAAGGCGATCCCTTGGTGGAACTTGTCGACTCATAATCTCTCTTTACATGATACAAATGATTGGTACCTTTAACAACAATCAACTTGTTGTCAGTCTCTTCTATTTCTTGAGTGTTTCCCTCATCTAAATTATACGATGAAATCAGTCTCAACATTCTAGGTGGTAATAATTTTGGAGAAAATGCATGAACTCCCACATGAAACGATTGGTCATTAATAAATGGTGAATGTTGATGAAGTGCCGAGCCAAGTAAAGGTGAAAGAACAGGTGACATTACTTCATCTCGTTTTATCGAATCCTCAATTGCTTCTTCAATAACTTCCTCAATTAATTCATTTTCCGAGGTGATGTTTATATTAACGAGTATAACTGCCAACAAAATACAAACAATTCCAAAAATATAAACGACACTTGTATGTTGTTTTTTACCAGTATGAGTCACATACATTATAATATAATCTATAAATATTGTAATTGGAATTCCTGAAGTTAACGTCAATGAAACAACCAAAGGTGAAGTTAATAACATTGCTAACATGGCCGTGTAATCAGAAATTGCCGAAAATGCTCCATTAATTAATATACTGATTAAAATGGTATTATTTGGGGGAGGGAATTCAAACTTTTCAATTTCAAGTGAATCAACAAATTTCAAAATTGGAATACCCAAACATAAAGTTACAAGACCAGCATATCCAAACAACCTCCGTTCATTAGTGGTTTTATTTCCAGTACCACATTTAACTTTCATACTAATTAAATACAATGCATAAGCCAAAGCTCCTGCCAAAGCCAAGAGATTACCCAATCGTGGATTTTTGGGTTCAAATTTGTTCTTATTGTTGCCTGAACTTCCACCATCACTGAAATTAACCATAAACACACCAACAAAACTACAAACAACACATAATGCCTTTTTCCAACTGAATCGTTCAATCTTGAGTACAACCCCAATTAATAGTGTGAAAACTGATGATGAAGATCCAAGTACGGTTTGATTGGAAGCAGATGTAAATTGAAGTGCCTCCATTACACATAAATTGTATACAAGGTAAATAACAGCTAGAAGTATTGCAAGGGTGAATACTTCATACCGGGAAAGTTCTTGAGGGTGGGAAAGTGAATCTTCAGATATAATCTTTTCTAATGCTCTCTGGGTTGAATCAGTACTGGAACTTTCAATCAAGGGACTACTTTCATCAACAACTTCAGTTTCACGCTTTCTCTTGAATATAAAGCTTATTAAATCAGGAATTAAATTCAAGCTGTAGAAACTTCCTGATATAACAGCAAACAAAAACGGTTTATTATAGTCGTCACCCTTTAGTACCACATTTACCAACTCTAAACCTATGATCCACGTACTAACAGAAACTACAAGAAGAATCACACCCCATTTGTAATTCTGTAATTCTTGATTGTTGATTATTTCCACCACTTCATTAGGATTGGACACAATAGTTGCATCCGTGTGCTGTTCGTGGCTCTCATATTGTAGTTGCATGGTTTTGTCTATTGTACAATACTTGCCATGCAAACAGTTGATGTGTTCAGTTTAAGAAAAAAAAAAGTTAAGATGTAACAAAAAGATAAATAGATTAGATAACAGAATTTAGATGATCTCTTTGTTACCTCTGCAACCATTTTTGTTTGTGCGGCGCGTTTTACATTTCCGTGATAAACTTTCCAAATTGCGTAATAGCCGACACCAAAATTCCACACTTGCGCTCAATCAGGAAAATCGTCTTTCGCGTCGAATTTCATGTATTAAACTTCTATACTACTTCTAAAACTACCACCCATATGTTGCAGCCAATCTTCGTTGAAGATGTTCCTTGGCAGTAATTTTCACTTCTTCCTTATTGGCCCCCCTTCCTTGTCTATCTCTAATTATAGCACTTGGAACAGGCTCTAATAATGCATCATCGTTGGGATGACTGAAAAATACAATGGAATATCTATCCTGGCCAGTTTCTTGTACTTCTTTAGGGAACTTGACCCGATGAATTGTGGATTTCAATACACCTGCAGTCCAATAACTTAGTAAATCGCCTATGTTTACTACAATCGGAGGAGCCACACCGGCTGCCTTCGATGACACAAACGGAACTGATTCCCATTGTTTGGAAATTGGTGAGTATATTTCCAACCCTGCTTGTTTCTCGCGTTGAAATAACAATGTAACTGCACCATAATCAGTATGGGCCCCTGCACGAATAACACTTTCGGGATTTAAAGATTTTTGTCCAGGATAATGAAGAAATCGGAAGGTTGATCCGGATTCTTTATCGGGAAGATACTTTGCACTAAACCAATCCATTCCCTTGATATTGTCAGCATCTTCAATTTCTAAACCTTGAGCAAGAATCTCAAGGATTTTAATGGACAATTTGTACAATCTGGCAATGATACCAGTTAAGAATTGCTTCCTTTCGGCATCATTATTAATCCAATCAGGAATTGGCTTTGAAGATTCTCCTGTGTTAAAGTTTAAACCATTGATATTAAGTGCTTCTTTGGGATCTCCTTTCTTTTGATGTTGAGGGTCCAAGTTTTCTCCCCCAAAATTTGAATATCCATGATTAGTAGAATCAATGGCATATTTCAATTTATATTCACTAGGCAACTTAAAAAATTGTTGTGATAATTCAAATAAAGAATCAACTTCTTTTTGAGTAAAATCGTGCCCTTCAATAAAAAGAAAACCTTGAGAAGTGGCAGCATCTAGAAGTTGTTTTTGCACTAGGGTTTGATCATCTTGAGATATGTTGACCACCTTTAGAGGGTTGGACATGGTTGGTGGATACTGTCAGACTAGAAATCAAAGAGATGTAGATAAGGGGATTGAGAAAAATTTTTTTGACTCGGAAGAATTAACCGACGCTACCACTAGAGATTGCGAATTTGAGAATTCACCTACAAACTTTGAACCTTATCTATTACTATAAACATTACACCTTTGATTTTTCTTCTGGTAAATCCCCATATGTTTTAGCATATTTGTAGTATTCCATCAGCAAATGATCAAGCATATAGAAAATAACTTTGCAAATCCGATTAACCAAAACCAAGTCGTCATTGTTAAACACAGTTATGGATCTAAATTGTTCAACCAATGTATGAACAAAGGCAGTAGATTCATCATGAAGGAAATTACCAAAGATATCCAAATTTATCTTAAAAATCTTACGACAAGCACTAGCAAGAATATCATTTGAAAGAAAGAGGGATTCATTTTCCTTTAACATCGTATTTACTGATTCCTCAAGTTGACAGTTTTTTGTAGTTAATGTTGAATTCTTGTCAGTTAATTTGAGGATTACATTTTGTAATTCCAGATTTTCATTTTGACTGGAATTCAATTGTTTTATTTCTTCAGTTTTATTTTTAAGATTCTTTTCTAATCTTTTTCTAACAATATCAAGCTTATCTTTGTCTTTTGTGAGTGAAGTAAGATCATTATTCAATCGACCAATTTCTTTATCTTTTCCTTTAAGTGATAATTGAACATCTTCAAGTTTTTTGGATAACTTTTTGATTTCATTGCTGTGGCTGTCGTTTAATTTAGTTTTCTCCTTTTCCAATTTAGAAATGGTTTGATCTTTGGTTTGTATTAGATCGATATACTCTTTTGAGTTTTCTTTTAAACTGATTAATTCATTTTCCTTATTTTCCAAACCCTCTTCAAGCTTCTTATTCTTAACAACCATCTCTTCAAGATTTTCTTTCAATTCCAGCAACTTCTTTTGATAGTTAAAAGTTTCTTTTTCCAATTCATGATTTCTTTTTCTTTCTAAAGCCACTGAACTGTTATCATGTTCACAAACACTATCTAAATCCTTGGAAAGGGTTTCAAACTGGTTGACTAGTTCCTTGTTCCTAAAACTGAACTCAACTAATTCATTTTCCTTCATAGTCAACACTTCATCTCTCATATCCAATTCTCCTTTAAGTTTGACATTTTCATTCTTCAATATTTCATTCTCATCATCTTTTTGTTTCTGATTCAGTAACAAAGTGGAAATTTTACCAACAACTTCTTTAAAGATAAATTCATCAACTTTCATACCTTCAGGATCAAATTGAATATCAAGTAAAGAACAAATCAAGCCAATACTGGAACTAACAATATTACCTTGCTTCAGCTTTTCAGAATTATATGATTGAAAACTGATTTCATTGATATGTTCATCAAACTTAACCACTTTACTTGATTCATTATTAAGGGAGCTTTTTCTTAAACCACTGTTTTTATTCTCTGGTAATGATTCATTTTGAATTGAAATTTGGATGGATCCCAAATCACTAAATGCACTTTTAGGGTTATTAGCATAATCTTCATTTGGAAGTAACTTACTATTAGATATGTTTGAAATTTGTCTTTTCAAAGGATATCTAGGTTCCAAACTATTAGTAAATGATGGTTCTAGGATTGATTTATTACTCTGTCTCTTTGTCATGGTTGATGTTTTGTATTTGGTTGCAAGAAAAATGCACAATGAATTACGCGCTAGAGATAAAAACAAAAGGGTTGGCACGCTACCATTATACTAAGGAAGCAAGAGAAATGATGATACATAAAAGTAATATATAAGTAGACTATGTCTAGTAAGTACTTACAATGAACGTAGGATGGATACATTCAAATTGAAATAACTAACATGATGTATTAACATTTAATCTAGATTTTAGGATAAACATTTGAAAACAATTAACCAATTTTTAAAAGATTATGCTTGAACATACACCACTTAGCATAGCATCGAGACTAAAACCAGGAGGATACCAGCTCTGACAACTACTGTCCAGCAAAAGTTCTTACTCTTAGATCCAAAATTTCCTTCTTAATAACAAATTCTGTATCTTTGTGAATCAACAAATTTATTTTCTTTATTGATTTTAAAACCTTTGTCTTTACTCGTTTTCTAAATCCCGAAGATGACCCCTCAGGTATGATTTTCTTTGGAGTTATTTCTTCAACAGGCATTAAAGAAGAAAATTGATTCGTGTTGCAAAAATGAGACAAACAAAAACAAAACAAATAATCAACGCGTAGGAGAGATTATTTAGAGCAAACCATTAGTACTGTTATAGATAAACTTTCTACATTATACTCAATTCTAGACAATTTGTATTTAATTTTGCTATGTAACAGTTAAATATATAAAAGCAATCCATCAACTTTTAACCAACCATTTTATTCCATTATAATATACCAGCAACAGCAATACCAACACCAATAGCAAAGAAACCCAAGAAAAACAGACATGACAATATTAATTTCAACACAAGCAATCTATTTCTCCAAAGCTTCAGATTTTAATTTCATCATATCTCTTGTAACAGTGAAATCTTTATCTCTATTAAACACTTTTCTAATGGCTCTTGCTGCTTTTGTTTTGACTCGTCTTCTAATTGAAACTTTACCTTCGTTTGGAGATTGATTGATTTGATCTGGATTAGTTTCTTCTGACATTGATGAATTTATAAAGAAAAAGATGTGTTGCAAAAAAAATAATCGCACACACAAAAAACGAGTATAAATAGGGAGAATCACGCTACCAAAGGAGTCACATTATAAAGTGATTTCTTTCTAATCATACAACTATTTACAGGAAATCTTACACAGTTTTAAAAGCTAGTTCTTCTGGTAATTCAAATGAAACACAAAACATAGGTTTGGTAGGGGCCACCATTCTTACAAGATGAAATTCCATTCTATTAAAATCAAAGTCATATCCCATCAATTTAACAATTTTATCATAAACTCGATGATGTAATTCTTCCATAGGTGGTTCTTCATCCACACCAAACTTTTCAAAACAATGAACATGAATCATGGGTAATTTAAATTCGGGGTCTTGCTTTAAATCTTGGGCAATTTCAGGATATCTTCCATATAATCCCACAAACTCATCCAAAAACGTCAAAGCTGAATCAGGCAAGTTCATAACATAATGTTTATAAAATTTAGGAATTTTAGTTTCAGTGATTTGTTCTTCTTTTACTGATTTTGATGTTTCTCCAGCAGGTACTTTTCTTCGTATTATTGTCTTTTTCTGTATCACTGGGGTGACATTATATAAATCAAACAATAATTTTGGACTTTGACGAATAAACTCTCTTCCATCTAAATTAAACGCTCTAGTAAACAACCCCACATTGTTCAAGGCAATATTTTCTTGTAAATATTTAAAACTTTCAGGATTCAAGTCATTTGCCAATACAATAACTTCATTTTTCCCAGCAGGCACAGCAAATGGACCTACTCCAGCAAACACATCACCCACTACATCATCTTTGGAAAATTTGCTAATCAATCTATCATGTTCAGTACTTAAACGAGAATTCCAATATACTTTACTAAAATCAAATCGGAACCGACATCCACTTTCACATTGTTCAACCAAGAAATTATCTTCTCCAGCAAGCAAATTCATTTTGAATGTTCTGAATTTAGTATCTATAGTATCTGCTTTATCTACTACAGTACGTACCAGTGGATTTTTATCCAAGATAACTTCACCAATTAATTTCCCATATGGTTTGTATTCATTCTTGAGATTTATATGTGCAAGATGTCCCGCTTGAGTGAAACTAGTAGGTATTTCATCAAGTAGATCTTCTGGAAGTATAGCCTTTAATATTTCATCACTTTTCCAAAAGGAATAATCTAATTGCATAGTATATGGTCTAAGTTCAACGCCAAACTCTTTAACTTTCTCTTGCGCCACAGGTGAAAGCTTCGAAACATCAGTGATACGATCTTGAAGTAATACAGCTTTGGAATTGTCCATTTGAATTATATGTTTCACACTAGGTATATAAAGAATCTCAGATTTACAACGTTTAACAAATTCACCAATATATTTAGCATTGGGAAAGAATGCTGCTAATAAAGGAACTTCTCTATGGAAAAACGACCTGTCAAGTTCCACCATGGAACGATTCACTGGAGGGGTATATCTGTTCAGTTGTGATGACATAAGCAATCTTCGTAGTGTTTGTCTTGAATGAATAAATCGAAGAAAGTTCATTCGATGGGAAAGCAAGACCTTTGATAATTTTAGTAGTCAAAATTTTTTTTCTGCAAAAAAAACACAAGCTCATCCCAACATTGTTAGCTTACACCACACAATGGATATAACTGAAGTGATTAGTATTACCAAACCACAATCATCATCTCAATTCAACAATATAGACGAATCTGACAATGATTCTGATGTAGAAATGGCAGAAACTAATGCTAATGCCACTGGTATAGTTACACCAGGTGAACTCATAACTGAAGATCCTATATGGATGAAAGGTCATGGTACTTATTTCCTTAACGATTCAACATATTCCTCAGTTGCTGGTAGTGTCTCGCGGGTTAATAGATTATTAAGTGTGATCCCGTTGCGTGGAAGATATTCTCCTGAAACTGGGGACCATATTGTGGGTAGAATCACAGAAGTGGCTAATAAAAGATGGAAAGTAGATATTGGGACTAGACAAGATGCTGTGTTAATGCTTGGGTCGGTGAATTTACCTGGTGGTATTCTTAGACGAAAATCTGAATCGGATGAATTACAAATGAGAAATTTCTTAAAAGAAGGAGATTTATTAAATTGTGAAGTACAAACAATTTTCAGTAATGGGATTGCTTCATTACATACTAGATCGTTAAAATATGGGAAATTAAGAAATGGTATATTCTTGAAAGTGCCGAGTTCTTTAATTGTCAAGTCTAAGAATCACGCATATGACTTACCAGGAAGTGTATCTGTAATATTAGGTTCTAATGGATATATATGGCTTCACAAAACAACAACAACAACAGCAGCAACAACAACAACAAATGCTACATCTTCAACTACAGTTAATCAAAATGCAGCAAAGATTCAAGGAAGAGAGTATGCACCAGGCCAAGGTTCTATTTCTATAACAAGATTAGAAGAAGAAAGTTCTTGGGAGATATACAGTGACCAAAATGATCCAAATATCACAAGTTCTACTCGTAGTAATATTAGTCGATATTATAATGTAATCAAGGCTCTTGCATATGGAGAATTGGGTATTACTGAACAACGTGTGATTTTAGGGTATGAAGCTAGTTTGGCATATTCCAATATTGGAAGTTTGATTGATCGTGAATCAATGGAACAAATATGTCAAGAAGTTTTAAATAGTGAAAAGATGAGAGGTTAGTACATATCACAGCACAAACATGTATGATCTTGCATAGGAACTCAGGTTTTAATTTTCGATTCTACACGTTTTTCTGACACTATTAACAGGGTATTACTAATAATATTAATATTAAACAATGTATAGAGGTATGCAATGTTATCGTCTCTAGTATTTTCTTTCTTCCCTCTGTTTTGAAAGAGTGGGTCACTCTACCTATTTTTGTTGAATGCAGGTCTATAAAAGCTTTCTCTTCTTTAAGTAGCATTTGAAATAAATTACCTGACTCAATCCTGATAAACAAATGCATGAAAGAACAATTATGGTGATCATGGTATAACCACTATATATTTCTTCATTAATGTCTCGTAATTTGAATTCTTGAGTCATTAAATCTTTTAATATGGATTCCAGTGATTGTAATTTATCCACTATTGAGTTTAATTCTTGCTTAACTACTTCCATATTACTATCGAGATTTTCTTGAGTAAATTCCTCAACTTGTTCTCGCAGTTTCGAGAAATATTTCTTATAAAGTTCATAATTGGTAGTTTTCATATCTTTCTTGATATCAACAAATAATTCAACATCATAATTGCTAGGGTTAAAAGACCAGGACATGTCAGTATATACATTGTCAAAACATATATTGATGACTTTCTTATCACTAACTTCATCCCCTCGTTTTTCTGATTTCTTCACTTCTTGAAGTTTGTTATTAGCATGAGAAATAATTAATTCAATTTCTCGCAGTCCAATATCTTTTTGTTTACGTAATTGATTTGATTCATTATCAAAAATATTCAAATTTAGTACCTGAGACGGCAATTTATCTTCCAGTTTAATTCTCACGAATATTATATCATCGGCACTGGTTTCATAGGTTATGCAATGATGTAAATTGGAAATCGATGACATTTGTTTGGTTTGGCCATATTTGACTGGCTGGACAGTAATTCCCAACCCAGAAACATATGCTGAAATAAATAGAAATATAAGAATAAATATACTTGTCATGTTGGAATATGTTGTTGTGACAGGTTTTTGAAAAAGGGGGTAGTCAGGGGTAGTAGGCGTGGTTGGGGATTTATGTGTTATGTATTAAAAAAAAAAAAAAATAAAAGAAACAAAACACAAGGTTGATTTCTTTGAAGATCTGGGATGATCTAATTGTTCAGAACTGGGTAAAGCGTGTTGTGTTGCAAACACTAAATGTGTGGAAGTTATATTTGGTGTGATAGTACTTGTTCCTGGTATTGTTGATTTGTGTTGGATGAGCTGGCGATACTGGTGTAGTGTGTATACAAGACAGAGTATTTGTTTATGTTAGCGATCGTAGTTGTCGTTGTATATCAAGTGTAAATAAACCTTCTAGTAGCTTCTTTGCGACTATGTATGTATGTCGTTGCTGAGCGTGCCTTCTTGTTGATAGCTGTTGTATCGTTTGCAAGACGATTGCTACTTTACGTTGTGTGGTGGTGGTGGTGGTTGTAAAAGTCAAACAAAAAAAAATAGAATTTTGGTAGTGTGAAAAATCAAACAAGTTTTTTTTTTTTTTTTAATTCCAAAACACTTCAACTAAAAAAAAAAAACTAAAAAAGAAACAAAAAGAAAAGAAATTTTGATGAAGGAGGAAAAAAAAAAAAAAAAAAGAAAATGGAAACAACAATTCTATTTTGAGGAGACAAGCACGTGATTTGTTGTTGTATTTCCCAATTGGGAAAGAGACGAAATGTGACAAGTGATTAACTAAATACAACTGAGGAATTAAGGTTGAATAAGTTACCACTGTCTCAAATAAATATAACAATACAGCAGAAAGTATACAACCATGTACTTTTTTTGCTAGTGTATCATAACATAATACGCGTCACCCATGTATATAAAAAATACTATTTACAAAAAAAGAAATAAAAATACATACTCAGGTCGTTGCAAGGCGTTACTTTTTTGCAGCTTCTGTGGCAATCATATCTTGCATTCTTTCTTTAAATTCCCAATTTTCAACTTGAGAAATCAACTCTCCTAATCTACTTCCATCCATACACCCAGCAACATCATGTAAAGAATATCCACATCTATGATCAGTAATTCTATTTTGAGGATAATTATACGTTCTAATTTTATCCGATCGATCAGTAGTTGTCACTTGATCTGTTCTCATTGCTCGTTGTTTTTCTGCTTCTTGAACTCTTTCCAATTCAGCTAATCTCGATCTTAAAACCGCAAATGCCTTGGCTTTGTTTTGTGGTTGTGAACGTTCATCTTGTTGGGTGACAATTAAACCTGTAGGAATATGAACTAAACGAACAGCAGAATCAGTGGTATTAACATGTTGTCCCCCTTTACCACCAGCTCTCATGGTATCAATTCTCACTTCTCCAGGTTTAAATTGACGTTCATCTTCTTTGAGTGATGCTTCATTTCCTTCCGATAATTTGGGTAAGACAACAACAGCAGCAGTCAGGGTATGTACTCGTCCTTTACTTTCTGTTTGAGGTATTCTTTGTACTCGATGTACCCCACTTTCATGTCGAAGTATATCATAAGTTCCAGGAGTATCAATTGATAAAACTCCTTCATTTAAAATACCATTGGATGTAGTTTGTTTACTTTCAATTTTATATTTCCAACCATTAACTGCAGCAAAATTCATATACATGTTTAATAAATCCGCTGTAAATAATCCAGCTTCACTTCCTCCTACACCAGGTCTAAGTTCGAGAATACATCCACGATCAGCATGTTTTATAGGTGGAAGTAATTTATTGGTAAGATTATCTACCAAATCTTCCGCTTCAGGTACAAGTTTATCCAATTCTATTTTGGCTTCATTGGAAAGTTCGACATCCGAAGGGTCATTTGCAATTTGGTCAAGTTCGTTTATTTCTGATTGTAAGGTATGTAATCTATTGTACCTATCTAATATATCTGACAATTTATCAAATTTGATTTGAAGATCAACATCATATGTATCTAGTTTTGATTCAAGGTCTTTTCGTTCCTGTGCAAGAGTTTGGGCTCGCAGGATAAGTAAAGGATGGAGTTGTGGTACTAGGGAATAACATCTCTTTAAATGTGTCCCAAGTTGTCTTCGTATCATTGCTTGATATTCAATAGAACAAAAAAAAATTTTTTTTCAACCCTTTTGTATAGTGTGCCAGTTTTTATTGAGATCTAGAACCAGGTGATACAAGTACGTACCATGTGGAAACTGACTTACAATCAGGACTGAGAACTAAAACATTAGCAATTAAACATACATTACTATGGTTATGTTTGAATTTACAAAAAAGACTTAGAAAATTGTTCTAGAATGTGTTGTTCTGAATAACAGGGAGTGTGGTTTTGATACCAAGAAAATGGTTAGGTTGGGGTGCCGTTTGAAAACTAGTTTCTTAAACTATAAAATGAAAGGGATATTCAAACAGTCCAGGGGAATATCCCCAAAATTTCCTAAACTTTTTATTGTTGAGCAGTTATAATAAGAATACTGTTTACTTCAAAAACAATAGATCCATTGTTCTCCACTAAAAATTAAATGTTGCAAATTTGAAGTACACATTTTTTGAATAACCTTCTCCCTTTTTTAAAAGTTCAACGAAATTTATAATGCTGTTTGCTTTTGCTTATAGTCAAACGATGACTCTTTCAATTGATAGTTACTCCTTTGATGAACTTCAAGAAATGTACAATGATGCTGTTTATGAACTTCGTATTTCATATCATCAACTTCTAGAATTGGACCTCAAACAATTATCTACACTATGCAAGATTATATTTACCAGTTTGAAAATGCACAAGATCCATTTTGAACATAAATGGTTGCGTACTCAACTGCAAGTCACAAAGAAACATGATGAAGTTTGGGAATGGAGAAAGATAATTAATGTGATTATGTCAACAATGAAAGATCGAGGATTTATTAATCTGAAACAATTAAGAATGTTACACCTGGGATTAATATGTGAAATCAAGAATGTAGAAGAGACTTTTGCTAAGATAATTTGTACAGATGTATTTGAGAATGATCATGATGGTGTAGTTTTACTGTTGTTAGAAGAGTCACCTGACTTGGGGAAAGAAATTAAACAATTGGAGAAGACACTTGTTTGGAGATTTAATATGATGAAGAGAGAAGGTCAAAATCGGACTGTTTAGGGATGGGTATTTTTTTGTTAGGCAACTATTTTTTTATATAGGTAGGATCTCGGTTATACAATGTTTATTAAGAATTTAGTGTAGAGTATCTCCCATGAGGTTGTAAAGAATAACTCCTGTATATCTATCAAGTACAGTTTCAAATGTAACAAGATTGTGTTTTGAGTGTGTTTTGAGTATATTTTGGTAGCGCACACAGACCAATGGCAAATATAAAAAAAGAAAGCAAACTCAAAACTTGGCAACAATATGTATAATCACCACCAAACTAACAATGGATACAACAGCTCCCTTAACAATACAAGAGTTTAAACTTCGAATCTCCAAAGTTTCCGAAGTTGAATTACAAGATCAAAAACAAGAACAAAAATCTTTGCTTCTACATCTTGTTGAAACCAATAATGAATTGAATCAGGAAATACATCAACTTGAAAGTAAAGAAATTAAAACTAAACAAGATCTGGATGACGTCAAATTTTATAGTGATACCATTCTTGAAAATAAGGGTGTTATACTAGACAAAATTGCTCGAGTTTCTGCTATTAATGATGAATTGATAACTAGAGGTATTTTAGACGAAACTATGAAAACTGATGAAGAGGAAAAATTAATTAATGATGTTATTCAAAAAGATGATACAAATCAAGAAGATAAAAAGGATGATGTAATTGATGTGCTTGAAAAACCAGGAGAAGATTTAGAAGAAGGGGTATACTTGTAAGTCTAATACATGTTTTTTTTTCTATTTACAAGATTGTTTATATACGTATTACTTTTCCATTTTATAAACATCAACTCCCCATAATTTATTCCAAAATGGCTTTTCTTCAACCTCAATTGGATCTTCTGAACGTTTAAGAACATACATCCAAGTTGTTCCAAAATGGGCTCTTTTTTCAACAGTAATATCCAATCCAGCTTCATCAACTAATTCTCCAATATCTAAATTCCATCTACATGCCCATTTTTCCATTCTACTCTCACTTTTGTTGTCCATATATCTGTTGATAAAATCATATTTACTTCTACCATGTTCCAATAATACAATTCTCCCTCTTGGTTTTAATAATTTCGCCATATTCTTTAACGCTTTGACAGGATCTTCATGAGCACATAATCCAAAGGATTCAACAATAGTATCATATTTAAGTTGTTCATTACCTGCAGTTAAATCTACCAAATCTTCCGCCTTACCTACAGTGAAGGCAACTTTATGGAATTTGGGGAAAGTGGACATAAATTTTTCTCGAGTTATTTCCACCATATTTCTTGCAGAATCAAGATAAGTAATTGATTTAATTTGGTCAGGTCTAAGATAAGGAATATTTCTTCCTGTACCACAAGAAACTTCAAGAACATCACCTTTAAGCTTTTTCATAATCCAACTTCTTTTCAGACCCATGAAGATACCCCGTTCTTCCCATTTTACAGCATCATCATATTCACTAGCTTTCTTTTCATAAAATTCAGTCGTATCTTGAGGTGGAACAATATGTACATGTTTTTTACTATTTGGTACATCAATGTCTTCTTCTTGTGTTAATTCCGGTGGGGCCACATCTTTACTAATTCTTGCTTGTTTGGAATACCATTCATCTAATTCTTCTGGGGTAGGATTAAATACATAGTCTTTGTTGGCAATATTCTTTCTTCTATATTCTTTACGCATTAATGTATAATATTTAAATTTCTTCAATTCTAAAGGTCGCAATTTATCTTGAGTGGAGTTTTTAAGCATAAGATATTCATATTCAGTTAGACTATTACGATCTACTTCATATTTCTTTTTGATATCAACGAGTTGAACATGTTCATAAAAACGATCTCGCATATAAAAATAAAGTAAAATCCCTGTTCCTAAAAACATTGCCAAATACAATCTAAACATACGTCTCTTGTATGTTTCTGATTCAGTGTAAAGCACCCAATGTAACCATTTAGGTAATCCTACTTTCTTTTTCTCAATAGCTTCTTCCTTTGGAGTACGATGGTGAACTTTACTTTTAACTGGGAATGGATCTTTTGAGGAGTAGGAACGAACAAGAATTGAAGTTGCGGGGATATAACTAACTCTAGAGCGAGCAAGAACTCCTCCTAGAACAGTTGGAAGTCTCCTTGTTAGCATAGTTAATCTGTGGGGTTTGAACAGTAAATCAAAAGACTGAGAAATTTTTCATATTTAACAACAAAAAAAAAAAACGCTACCAAAAAGGTCGTGTCTGACTCAAGATACTACCAACGAAAAACTTGATGGCAAATAAATGAAGACACATTACATCCAACAACAACAACAACAATAAAACTTATAACATGTCAGAACAATTGTTGAAAGAAGCCAAGGAGGCCGTCACATCTAAGCAATATGATATTGCTGAATCAAAATATTCTCAACTTATTCAAGATAGTGCCACCACGGGAATTCCTCCAGCCAAAGTATTACAACAACAAGAAACTGCTATATTAGAATTAGGTAAAATCTATGAGACTTTACAAGATGGAAATAAACTTGCAGAATTAATTACTCATTCACGACGTGTTCTTGGTAATTTTGCTAAATCAAAAACTGCCAAAATTGTCAAGACTTTAATTGAAAATTTCGACAAGATTGAAGATTCTTTAGATTTACAAATTAGAGAAACTAGAGATAGTATTGAATGGGCTGTTACTAGTAAATTATCCTTCTTGAGACAATCTTTACAATTGAAATTATCCGATTTGTTGTATCAAAAACATAATTATCAAGAAGCATTGAAGAATATCACGGAATTATTAAGAGAATATAAGAAATTAGATGATAAATCGTCCTTAGTTGAAGTTCAATTGTTAGAATCTAAGATTTATCATGCTTTAAGAAATATCCCCAAATCAAGAGCAGCGTTGACAAGTGCCAGAACTTCTGCCAATTCAATTTATTGTCCTACTATTTTACAAGCAGAATTAGATTGTCAAAGTGGGATTTTAAATGCTGAAGATAAAGATTACAAGACAGCATTTTCTTATTTTTATGAAAGTTTCGAAGGATTTAATTCTCAAGAAGATCCTAGATCAATTATTGTGTTGAAATATATGTTATTAACAAAAATTATGTTGAATTTAGTTGATGATGTTAATAATATTTTGAACAATAAGAATGTAATTAAATATAAATCTCGTGATATTGATGCTATGAAGGCCATTGCACTTGCTTATTCTAATAGATCTTTAAAAGAATTTGAAACTTCATTATTGACTTATTCTCAAGAATTAAAACTGGATCCAATTATTAAGAATCATTTCAATGCATTATATGACAATTTATTAGAACAAAATTTGTTGAAAATCATCGAATCTTATAGTTGTGTTGAATTATCGCATATTTCCAAGACTATTGGATTGAATTTACAACAAGTTGAAGGAAAATTATCGCAAATGATTTTAGATAAAGTGTTTTATGGTGTTTTAGATCAAGGAAATGGATGGTTGATTGTATATGATGAACCAAGAAAAGATGCTAGTTATGAAGCTTCTTTGGATTTAATCAAGAATTTATCTAGTGTAGTTGATTTATTATACGAAAAGGCATCGTCATTAAATTAGAAGTTTTAATACATTTATCTATATAAAGATCCCTGTAGTTCCTCGTTCAGAAGCAGTAACTGCCAAATGTCCTGCTTGAATTAAAAACTCATCTAGACGTCCACAATTAGTGAAACATTGCAAGTAATCATACTCTTCATTGGCAACATCATTAATCAATTCAAATGCCATTGTAATATATTTCCAATCTTTGGCACGAGCAAGGGAATATACTTGTAATAATTCCATAATAAGATATGGAATATAAATTGCTCTAATATTTTGATAAACATCTTCTGGTAAACCTTTAAACCAATTAGTCATTAATTTACGCAATGTTTTTGTTACTTTCTCTAAACAATTAGTAACCATGGGACTTGACCAACTTACATCTCCAGAAGTAAATTCTTTCCATTCATCAATAAAATTTAATCCTTGTAATAATTGGGCATATGATTTCAATTCTTCTTTAGTTTCTTCCAGGATTTGAACATTATCCTCAGATTCTCGTAAATTTTGTAAATCATAATCAGCAAGTAATTGATTAAAATCTTTACCTTGAGCAAAGTTTTTCAATGCCGTTAATTTACCACAAACTAAGAATCTACGAATGACAATAATAGTAGCTGATATGGCATCACCATACATTTTGTTATCAAAAAACCACTCAACAGCACGATATAATTTAAAATCAACATCATCAACAATAGCATTGATATCATCTTGAACAATAATTGGAGATTGAGGAATATAGTTATTGGTAGTTTCATTCATTACCCTTTCAACTGTCCTTCGTAACACATTTACCAATTTAGTACCTTGAGAATCATCTATAATCACCATTTCATCCTCGGTTATAACTGGTTGGGTGATTTTCTTGGACATTTCCAATTGTTTCATTCTTTCTTCACGATCAGTAAGTGAGGCAAGATAAAGAGAATATGTTTCACGAGCATCCTTTTCATCAGGCATGAATGATAAATAAATAGGTATCAATTCAGGGGCTTTACATTCAGTTAATTTTGCAACGTACAAGGTAATTATTGTTGTAAGATCTTGAGGATTGATCAGGGGAGTGGTGACAAATAAGAAAATCAGTAAATGAGTGATTATTCTAAGTAAATGTTGATCTGAAAATGTATTAGTGTCCTGGGAGATTAACTTATGTAAAAGCGAAGGTACTTGATCAATCATAACTGCTCCACTGATAACTCTTATTTGATCATGACTTTGTTGAGACACTTGACTATTTGTATTCAGAAGAATATTAAGTATTTGATCGATAGAATCAACTTGAGGTTTAGGTACATCAATAGATAATGTTTCTTGAGGATTCAACCCAGATATAAAAGTTTCCAACTTGTACAACAACAATTGTGTGGCATATAAAAGTAAACTCTCTTCCCAACTATCTTGAGTTAATTTTAAATTTTCAGTAATATCACCTCCACTTAAATAATTATAAATTAATCGTTCATATTGATTTAGGTTTGGTTGTTGAGATAATTTATATACTGTTCTTTTCCATGCCAATTTATGTTTTATTCCTCCTGATTGTACATTTTCTTGAGCAATTCCATCCAATATAGGATCAATATAATCTTGAGAAGCTCCAAGTAAAATCAAAGCTAATGCGAAATTCCCGGTATTATTAGCATAATCTATAGCTTCTTGGATCTTACCCCCAAGAAGTAATTTATAAATTATGGAGAAATTCACAGAATCAATTTGTTCATCTTGAGGATCAATTAATTTGTTTGATCTTAAAGGAGCATCAACATCCAAGTCAACAACTAAATCAGACATGTTATCCTTTCTTGCAAGAGCATTAAAATGAGAACTGTTTATTGCTAATCTCGTATTATTCCATTTAATTTGATATTTAACTTCATCTTCCTTGTCAAACACAAATGTCTTGGTGTTAGTTTGAATCCAATTAATAATAATCATCAATTCTCTAACTTTAGGATTCTTTCTAAGATAATTTTCTTGTTTAACCGCCAATGTAGAAAAGTCATATTCGGGAATTAATTCTGGTTCTTCATCTAAACTCAACCTAAGACCATACAATTCTTCAACCAAGTTCCATAGTTTAGTTTCTAAATCCCAACATTCAAAATCATGTAAAAGCAACTTGTCATGTTCATTTTCATTCAACTCACGACCTAATTGAAGTGCTTGTTTAGCAGCGATGGTCTTGAATTTATTCAAAAATTCAAATGCCGTGTATTCTTCACTTTTATGAAGTTGGAATTCTTGTAGAGCATTAGCAAATTGGATTTCAATACTCGTTTCCTGATCGTATGGAACCACGATTGAATTGAGTCTGTGTTCTCTCATAAAGCTTCAACACCTTTTAAATGTCAAGTTTTGGTTGTCAAAGTTTCTTGTGTTTACAAAAAAAAAAAATGATGAAGGAGAAAAAAAAGAAAAACGACACAAGAGAGACATTTCTGAGCCGCATTTTATGCGGCCATAATGTCGCGTTATCTTTTTGCTCCACATTTCCTTTTCTCGCCGCCCCCTTGGTAAAAATTCTGCCGTTAATACTTAGTTCTCCACTAATTGCAAATATATTCGAAATAACAACTTTTGTTCTTAACAATCTCGTTAAACTATGGAACCTGTAAATGATTCAGAACAATTGGATCAAACAAACAAGTCAAAACTGCTCCAGGCTGACCCACCAGCACCAACACCAACACAACATTCCTTTGAAGATGATGAAGACAACAACCCATTTGTTCATCAAGGTTTAGGAAGTTTAATCAATCAACCTGGAAACAGACAGAATGGAGGAGAAGAAGAACTTCATGATTCAGATGACGACGACTCTATACTTCTTTACAATTCAAATTTGGCAACAGCAACTTCAGAAACTACATCCAAGAAACCCCAAGAAACATTCAATACAGTTCAAATGAACTTTGAAAGTCGAGTCACTAAGTTATTAAAACCAAATATCAAAGTCAAAGCCCAAATAACCGAGGCGGGTAATTCAAATGAAGGAATGGCAAATGCTCTGAAGAAATATGTAGTATATACTATTAAACTTACAAATATGGAAGCTGCAAATGATGAAATATTAACCAGAAGGAGATATAGTGATTTTGAAAGTTTACGAGATGTATTGACAAAGATTTTCCCTCTTATTGTTATTCCTCCTATACCTCCCAAAAATTATTTCAATTTTTCAGGATGGAATGGATTAGTGGGCACAAGCACCAATGGGATTAGTTCAACAAATGGTACCACAACAAATGATTCTCCAGCAAGTGCAACTTCTTCAGGAAACACTCCTACAGTAACCTCAGGTAGTACTTCAGGTAAGGCATTACCAACATATTCATATATCAACTCAACCCATTTAACCAAGAACAAATTAATTGAACATCGTAAACGATTATTAACCAACTTCCTAAATAATTGTCTTGAAATACGTCAAATCCGTCATTTAGAATTCTTTGCCAAATTCTTGGATCCCAATGCAAATTGGAGTGATGAAATTGCATTGATTACTAGTCAATTACCTAAATCTATTTACTTACTGAACCCAGAGAATGGGTTAAAGACAGATCCAGTGTATTCACACTTGCCTAATCCTTCTAATAAAAATACCATGCTGTTTTTTAAAGATAATCGAAAGAGGTTGACTAAAAAGACAAGTAAATTGTTAAGTAATGAGGAGCTGGTAGAACAACAACCAAGTCCTGAAGGAGATGATAAAGAACTACAACAATCAAGTTCTCCTTCCCAATACATTGTCAAAACATCTACACTTGATGATATAAACAAACGAATAATGCAAAATTTCATTGGATTATCAACCGATTATACAGAACTCGGTACGATATTCAACTCATTTTCGGTTATTCTTGGTGATTTTCCTTCAAAATCTAAACAAGACGATGTTAAATTGAATATTATCTTTGATAAAATAGGTCAACTGTTTGATCGAAGTTATACCACCATCAATTCGTTAATTGGGGAATTAGAAACGAAATTTTCAGAACCTTTAGGTGAAGCAGTCCAATATACAAGTATCTTGCAAGATATTTCCAAATATAAGTCGAGAAAATTCCGACAAAAACAATTATTGGATACAGAAGTGACTGAGAAGAGGCGAGATTTGGCCGAATTGTTACGTATGGAAGAAGAATCTTCTCGAATTGAGAGTGCAATAAACTCTCAAGGGATATCAAGAAATACCAAATTTAATTTAGAATCAGCAACTGCGAAAAAGAATACCCCTAAACCTACCGAAACCACTAGTAAATTTCGTTTTCCAAGTTTCAAGAAAATCACACAATATGTAAGTGAAATAATTGATCAAAATCCACAGCAAACTCGTAAACAAAAAATCTTACAACTTCAAGATAAAATTAAAGTATTAGAAAGATGTCAAGATATAATGTTGGCTGATTTATCATTTATCACCGACGAAGTCAATAAAAACATTCAAGCTTTCCATACACGACAACTCAAAATGATTTACGAGATTTTGTTATGTTATAATCGATTCCTTATAGGTTGGGCGAAAAAGAATATAGAAATATGGGAAGAAGTTAAAGAAGAAATTATTAAACTATAAAACTTAATACATAATTTATGTTGACAAATATTCAATAACTGCTGGACCCCATTCGTCAGCACGTTTATATTGGGAGATATCTTCTGGCAATCCTTGAATGGCTCCAATTAACCGATCACAAACTTCTCTTCCTTCTTGCTTGACTTCAGCCAAGGGAAGGAGATATGTTCTGATTGTAAATACCATAGCTTCTGTTTTAGGTAACTTTGTCAAACATTGACGTTCACTTCTATAATGAACTTGTTTTTCAAAATCTAAATCCTTAATATTTAATGGTTCTTGAATATGTCCTTGTGGTAAGTTATGCCCCTTGTTTGAATCATCCACATAAAACTTGGCATGGGTTTGCATAGAGAAATTCAGTCTAGTGACAAATTGTCCTGGTTTAAGTCGATTAAAGAATCTATTCATTGACATTTTCAATTTTTCAGGATATCCTGGAACAGGATGATGTACGAACGAAAGGGGTTTATTGAATCTATCATTAGGGTCAAACCCAGCAGCAAAAGCAAACACTCCACCTTTAAAGAAATATTCACTTCCATCAAGTTCATCTTTTCTAGTGTCGTCTTTTAAAAGTATTATAAAGTCTTCTTCAATATTCTCGACTAAATACTCTTCAAGAGTATATGGATCAACAGTAGTAATATCTACAGGATAATATTTGTCAGTAATTCCATTGTGGTATTGATTTCCTTGTACTTCAAAGTACATGGGATATTTATCACACATATATTGCATAACAATATTATAGAATTCACGAATAGCAGGAATTGCTTCTTCAGTCACGAATAAAGTCGAAGTTCTGGTATCTTTATCCTTGGGGTAAGCTTCATGACAATTGTGAACAATCTTTGTTTTATTCTCTATACGATTTAAATAAGTAGGTTCAATCAATAACCAATCTTGAATATCAAGAGTTTTGATTCCCATGGTTAATTTGTAGATACCAGCTTTGAAAGGGTATGATTTCAACGCAGGATTCTCATCCCACTGGAAAGTCGGATCTACTGGATTTGGTTTAAACAGTTGAGAAGCTTGACCATAAAGTTTAGCTTTGGGTGGTGTTGGTTTAGTAGGTCTTGATAATGGTGAAAATTTCACAAATGCCACCACCACGACAAGTAAAGTTATACCCCAAGGCAAGACATTGGTAGGATTAGAGAGCACAAGTTGAATGTAACTTTCGGTGGAGTTCATAAAGAGGAGGTCGGGCTGAAATCAGAGGGATGAAATTAACTAGAGTTTGTATTTTTATTTATACTTTGACTTGCGCTATTGTTTGACAAATCGGGCAAGGTTTTTTTTTCACTTGACTCATTGTTTGTGGGGCTAGATTGGAAGATAAGATGGTCAGGGTAAATAATGGCGAGATTAATGAAAAAATAAATATCTAAACGGCGTTTTTCTTTTTAAGCAAGAAGAGGTGAGTTTGTCTTACAAGAATAATATAGATCTGAAGACAATAGTCAAGCTGTTATTTTAGATGTTTTTTAATTGGTGTATATTGTTTGGGTAGCTTGTGGAGATAGCGGAGTTCGCGTTCCGTCAAATTATTAGGAGATAATGAAAACTACATGTACGAGTTTAAGCAAAATATCAATTCAAGGAGAAAATAAAAGAGAAATTTACATAGTTAAGACCAAACTTGAAGTTGTTCATAAAAATCAACACGTTTCTTTTCAGAATTACCAACATTCTTACTGCAATAGTACCGAACGTCGTCTACCATTACTGGATGACCACATGTAACAAATGAAATTGAACCAGGAGATTCTTTAACTTCGTTTTGAATTAGTTGCTCAATATTTGGTCTACCTTCTATGAAACTAATATGGGATAATTCCTCTTTCTTTTTTTCAATATCTTCTTCATCAGTTTCATCTGACTGGGACTTGGACTTTTCAATCGATTGATCAATATTGGCGACATTACTTGGTCTCGTAACATAAACTGTCGTATCAATGTTGGTATCTTTCAATTTCAAAAGCTCATCATGGAACCAAACTAATGACTTGTGTTCTCTAATAACCCATACCAACTTCAACACTTGTTTTCTCTCAGGAGTTGATCTCTCAGCGATATCAAGCACCTCAGAATAAATCCCAGGAATACCATTTCCACCAGCAATGAAAACAGCTTTGTCTGAGTATTTTGCAGGTGTTGGTTCTCCATAGGGACCTTCGACTCCAACCCTTATTGTTGCTGTCTTTCCAGGGGACTGGTTTAACAATTTATATAAACTATGAGTAACACCACCTTTAATTTTAATATACATTACAATCGAATCATCTTCATGGATTGATGTAGTAAATGTAAAAGGATGAGATTGCCAGAAGTAAGTCGGTTTCATGAAATAAATAAAAGCATGCCCACCAGGAATTATAGACCAATTCTTGGGTTTGGAAATTGTCATTTTGACTGTTTCATCAGCAACTAGAGTAACAGTAACCTCAGGAAATCCAAAGTAAATCAACCTGATGATTCTAACCAATCGATCAAAGCACCAAACAGCAACGCTAGGATAAAGAATACAACCATATCCAAAGTCAATAATGTGGATCCATGTGCCTGCAATATACATTACAGCCATAACTATATGAACAAGGAGAAATATTTCATACCAATTTCTTCGAAGATAAAGCATACTCTGAATTAACATTAATCCTCCAAAAAGTGTTGCAATAATACCCCAATAGAACCATGGCTCTCCTAATATCTTCTTATACGTTTCTCCTTCAAGAATGGTATAGTTTACTGAATGAATAGCAATTAGCATAAACATGACTCTAGCAATGTGACGATGATAGCAAAGGAATGTACATGAATTGATACCACAGATCCACTCCAAAAAGTTATTACGACCAGCAAATAGAATAACTAAAGGCATCATGATGGTACCAACAATACCAGTTCTGTCAGCTACATACCTCAATTCAGCCATATACTTGGAACCAAGAACCGGATCATTCTTTACTCCAGTAATATTAATTAAATGGATAATAATCACGAATATGTAAAACAAGAAAATCACAATCATTTCAAATCTGGTTGGTATCAAACTATCAAATACTATAAAACCAGGCATTGATTGTGCTTTGCGTTTCCCAATTAATGCTGGCATGGAAATGTACTTTTGATAAATGTTGCAACCAGGACCAATCATTTTCTTAACAACCCCTGGGAATAGTATTTTAGTCCAATGGGAAATTGCAGATACTATTAATACAAGAAGCCAGAAACCAAACACTGAAACACCATACCAAATTGAATCATCATAATTCCCCAAGAAACCTCTAGCAACTTTATGATAGAGATCCATCTCCTGAGATGTGAATCTAACAGGTACATCAATAATCTTATTTGCGGTGGGTATAATATCTGTCAAGTACCTGGCTTTTTTGTTAAACCTATCAAGGGATTTCTTGTACCAATCATCATCCAAATCGGCCATAAACTCTTCATGGCAATAATGAACTGCAAAATCACCTATATACTTGGTATATCTATCCTTATAAGACAAACACCCAGCTAGGGTAGCCAATGAATTCTCATTTGAACAGACACATTTTTTATCAGTAGGTGGACAGAATGGTAAACCAGAATATAAGATTTCATAAACACAAGCATACAAAGGCATAGCCGGCTTAAACCATTCAAATTTATCTTCTGAATGAGCCCAACCAGTTTTAGCAAAGATGATTAACAAGAAAAGTGAAAATCGTAAATTCATCTTAAAAAGTTGTTTGATGTAGTTAGTAAGAATTATAAATTAAAAGAATTTCGCAGCAATTTATATTATTGGTAGTGTTTGCCAAGTGTTTCATGTTGAATTTTTGCTATCTTTTTAATCAGTGAAAATAACCGAACCATTTAATTTCTTGGTTTTACCCCTGACAATGAGGTTATTTCTACATCTCGTTTATTTCCTTTCATGGTATTTCAGATATAACCAATCGTGCATTGAATTCCGAACGGACAACCGTTATAACCAATCACCCATTTGTTGAAAAAAATCCTCTGATTTCTTGGCAAAGAAGATTCATCCCTTCAGACCCTAGAATAATTTCAATATTGTTCTAGAATCTGGAAATAGCATGGGTTATCTTGACCTTCGAAGATACTACTACAACTATGGAAACATCAGTGATGAAGTTTATACCATGTGAAACGTGTTTAACATCTACTGGTTTCACCCCACGAAATTTCCAAGATCAAGGAGTATGTAATCACAGAGTAATGCAAAGAGGCCAAATGCTTCTGGTGACTTATTGCAATGCCTCTTATTGGATGAATTTTCCCAATGACCAGATTTTTCACAGTAGGTTACATCGGGCACAAAACCATATTGGTTTTTAAACGTGGTGCGTCAATAGTTGTTCATGTAAAACTAAATAATCTCTCGTAAATGCACAATCTTGCTGGATTGTTCGTTACTGTATCGATATCACGCGTTATTGTACATTTTTCTTCTTTTTCCAAAACTTTTTGGTTAAGCTCTACGGTTTACATGTTGCCATTTGAGCAGTTTTGAGAACACATTTTATTTTGAAAAATGTGCAAGCTAAAACATCTGCATTTGTCAACTGTCATAAAGTTTATGCACAAAGTGTTAAATTAATTTGATAAAGAACTACAAATACATCCTACAAGATTTAACAAAAACATAAATTCAAATATAAAAACACTAAGCCCAAACTTGAAGTTGTTCAAAGTAATCGACTCTCCTTTTCTCGGGATTATCAACATTCTTACAACAATAGTATCTAATTTCATCTACCATAGTCGGATGACCACATGCAACGAACGTAATTGAACCAGGAGATTCTTTAATTTCGTTTTGAATTAATTGTTCAATGTTTGGTCTACCTTCCTCAAACTTAATGTGAGACAACTCCTCTTTCATTTGATCAATTACATCGTCATCACTTTCATACGACTTGGTCTTGGTCAATTCTTCTGATTTACCAATTGAATCCGGGCGTCTGTTATTAAACTCTTCTGCTTTAACCAACTTACTATTGGGGCGGGTCACATAGATTGTAGTGTCAATATTGGTTTGTTTCAATTTCGAAAGTTCATCATAAAACCAGAGTATAGAATGATATTCTCTAATAACCCAGATTAACTTCAACACTTGATTTCTTTCTGGAATTGATCTCTCGGAAATATCATGTACTTCAGAATAAATCCCAGGAATACCATTTCCACCGGCAATAAACACAGCTTTATCGGAATACTTGGCAGGTGATGGCTCAGCATATGGTCCTTCAACAGCAACTCTCAAAGTAGTCACCTTTCCGGGAGAATTGTTCAACAACTGATACAAACAATTAGTAACTCCACCTTTGATCTTCATGTACATGACAATGTTACTCTCCTCCACTGAATTTGTAAAGGTAAAAGGATGAGATTGCCAGAAATACCTTGGTTTCATGAAATAGATAAAGGCATGTCCACCAGGAATTATACTCCAATGCTTGGTCTTGGGAATTGTCATTCTGATCGTCTCATCCGCAACTAAGGTAATTGTTACTTCCGGGAATCCAAAGTAAACTATCCGGACTATTCTAACCAACCTATCAAAACACCAAACAGCAACACTTGGGTAAAGAATGCAACCATAACCTAAACCAACAATATGCACCCAGGTACCTGCAACGTATAACGCCGCCATAACTATATGAACGATTAGGAATACTTCATAATATGATCTTCTAAGATAAAGTATACTTTGACCCAACATCAACCCGCCAGCTATGGTAGCAATAATACCCCAATAAATCCAAGGAGCTTTAACTTCCTTAGCATAATCACCAGCGTAAATAACAGTGTAGTTGACTGAGTGAATGACAACTAACATAACCATAACTCGAGCAAGATGTCGATGATAGCAGAGAAACGTAGCTGAATTGATTCCACAAACCCATTGCAAAAAGTTATTCCGACCCGAGAAAAGAATTACCAATGGCATCATCATGGTCCCAACAATACCAGTTCTATCTGCCAGATATCTTAACTCAGCCAAGTACTTGGATCCAAGAACAGGATCATTTTCAAGTGCTTGTGATTTCACAGAATGAATGATTATAATAAATATATAAAATAGTACAATTACAATCATTTCGAAACGTGTAGGAATCAAACAGTCAAATACTTTGAAACCAGGAACAGCTTGGGATTTTCTTTTTCCAATTAATGCTGGCATGGAAATATACCTGCGATAGAAGTTGGTTGTTGGACCAGTCAACGTTTTTGTAAACCCAGGAAATAATACTTTGGACCAATGACTAACAGCATAGACTATCAACACAATTAACCAGAACCCAAACACAGAGACACCATACCAAATTGAGTCGTCATAATTGCCCAAGAAATTAACAGCAACTTGTTGGTAAAAATCCATTTCCTGAATTGTGAATCTAACAGGAACACTGCTGATGTTATCAGCTGGGAGTTCTATATCTTGTAGATATTTTGCCTTTTCAGTAAAGTTACCAAGAGCTTGATAGTACCAATCCTGTGGCAAGTCGGTCTTGTAGTATTTATGACAATAATTCACAGCAAATTCACCGATATGTTCAGTATATCTATCCTTATATGACAAACATCCTGCAACGGTGGCTAAAGAATTTTCACTTGAACAGATGCAGGTTTCAACATTGCGTGAACAGAATTTAGCACGTTTCATGTAGAATACACCATAAATGCAAGCATACATAGGTATATTCTTTCCGTAAAATTCAAAATTACTCTCCGAGCCAGCCCAAACAGTGGTTGTTAATGCTAATAGTAAATGAAGTGAAAATAACTTCATGCTGGTGTTAGAGGTATCTTCAAAATACAAAAACTTGAACCAATTTGCAGCAATTTATAATTGCCAAGGATTTCATTTGGAAGTGGGGGGTTATCTTTTTGATCAGCAAAATTACCCGAACTACTTTGATGTTCGTTAATACTTCCACTTCCACGCCCCTTGCATAGGTGACATTTCCCCACAGACCTGTTTAGTTCCGACCGGAATTACCGTTATGACCAATCAAGAATTTAACCTGGACAATGTTAAAAATAATTTGATTTCCTGGTATAATTTAGTCATTTAATCACTAAAGCAATTTATTTGAGTGGTTGTTTTTGAAATATGGAGGGAATTGCTTTAAACCAGGTTGTACTACCAAACAACACATCAGTACTGATGAGAAAAGTTGAATGTACAACTATAAGTACTGCTTTAGCATCTTTTTATAAACTTCTATAGGAAATTTGGTATGAATAAGAAGTGTTTTCACTCACTGAAACTGGGAAGTAAAGAAGGAAATTTTAGACTAAGATCTTCTCCACTCTTAATCCAATGCCTTCTATTGGGAGAATGACACTGACACAATTTCTCCATCTCATTCTGTCATTCAACCATACAATGGATATGGATTGCAATTGTTCGGTATAATTCCTCGGTTAAACTTGACCAGCTTAACTGAATAATTTTACAAGAATAGGAATTGAGCAAATATTAACTTTTGTAGATCAGATTATGCACCAACTGTTAAAATAAAAATACGAGAAACACCTACAAAGTACAACAACAAAACATGAATTTACAAGATACAAAAGAAGAACAACACCTAACTAAGCCCAAACTTGAAGTTGTTCATAGAAATCAACTCTCTTATTTTCAACGTTATCTATATTCTTACAACTGAAGTAGCGAATTTCATCCACCATTTTTGGATGACCACAAGCAACAAAGGAGATTGAACCAGGAGATTCTTTGATTTCATTTGAAATCAAACTTTCAATGTCTGGTCTTCCTTCTTCAAAATGAATATGAGATAATTCATCTTTTAAATGTTCGACGACATCATCACTTTCAAAAGTTTTGGACTTGGTTAATTCAATTGATCCTTCCTTTGAACTTTCCAGATTATCCAATTCTTCAAGTTTAGATAATTTGATGCTTGGACGAGTTACGTAAATTGTCGTGTCAATATTTGTATCTTTCAATTTCAAAAGTTCATCATGGAACCAAACTAATGATTTGTAATCTCTAATGACCCAAATCAACTTTAATACTGATTTTCTTTCGGGAGAGGAACGTAAGGCAATATCGTAAATTTCAGAATAAATACCAGGAATTCCATTACCACCAGCAATGAAAACCGCCTTGTCGGAATATTTGGCAGGAGTGGATTCTCCATATGGACCCTCAACACCAACTCTCATGTTTACCATATTCCCTGGAGACTTTACTAACAATTTATATAAACTATGAGTAACTCCACCTTTGAGTTTAATGTACATAACAATATTATTTTCTTCCAAGACAGAACTAGTAAATGTAAATGGATGTGATTGCCAAAAGTATGTTGGCTTCATAAAGTAAATAAATGCATGACCACCAGGGATAATTCTCCAATGTTTTGGTTTGGGGATAGTCAATTTAATAGTTTCATCACCAACGAGAGTCACAGTAACTTCTGGAAATCCAAAGTAAAACAATCTAACTAATCTAACAGCTCGGTCAAATCCCCATACCGCAATACTAGGAATGAAAATACATCCATATCCGAAATCAACAATATGCACCCAAGTACCCACAACCCAGAATGTTGCCAAGAGAATATGAACAATCAAGAATATTTCATAATTGACTCTTCTGAGATAAAGAATACTTTGAATTAACATTACCCCTCCAACAATTGTGGCAACCACCCCCCAGTATAGCCAAGGTTGTTTAATATCTTCAGCATAGTAATCTTCCTCTAGAATAGTAAAGTTGACGGAATGGATAATGATTAACATCACCATAACTCTGGCTAAGTGACGATGATAGCAGAGAAAAGTCAGGTAACTAAACCCACAAATCCATTGCAAGAAATTGTTCCTACCAGCAAATAAGAAAACCAAGGGCATCATGGCAGTTCCAACAATCCCAGTTCTATCAGCAACATATCTTAATTCCGCCATGTATGAGGAACCAAACACAGGATCATTTGGTACTGCCTTCATGTTAATTGTATGAATTACAATCATGAAAATGTAAAACAATGAAATGACAAGCATTTCAAATCTGGTTGGAATCAAACTATCAAATACTTTGAATCCAGGTAATGATTGAGCTTTTCTCTTACCATATAATGCCGGCATGGAAATATACTTTCTATACCAGTTTGACACGGGACCATTCAATTTCTTAGTGAATCCTGGGAACAACATTTTCGTCCAATGACTTAAGGTACCGATTAACAATACCAAGAACCAGAATCCATATACAGAAACACCATAGTACATAGAATCATCATAATTTCCCAAGAAAAGTAAAGCTACCTTCAGATAATAGTTCATATCCTTGGGATCAAACTTCAAGGGAACATCAACGATATTATCAGCAGGGAGTTCAATATCTTTTAAATACTTGGCCTTTTCAGTATAGTTCAAATAAGCTTCATCAAACCAAGTAGGTTCTAAATCAGTTTCAAAATACATAGAACAGTAATTGATAATATACTTAACTAATGAAGTTGTGTTTCTATTTTGGTATGATAAACAACCAGCCATGGTAGCTCTTGAGTTTTCATTGGAACATAAACAAGTAGTGTCATTGGTAGGACAGAAAGTGAAATTACCACTGTAATCAATTTCATATAAACAAGCATATAATCCTAGGGAAGATTTATACCAATCAATACCAGGGATTGCATTTACACTAATTACTGCAAAAAAGAATAAATAAAATGAGTAGATATTCATGGTGCTGTTGTTCACTTACATTACGGGAACGAAATTTTCATGGATTTCTTCCAATTTATAGTGCTTTTGCAATAACTGCAAAAACCGAGGAATATTGGTAGCCACAATTTCCAGAAAATATTATAAAAAAATTATCTAGAAGATCTTAGAAATAAATTCGTATAAAATAATTTCTTGGAAGATCCCCCACCCCCCTTGCATTTGCCAAGAAGGAACCGCCAATGACAGGGATGTCTTGGCAGTAAACCAGTTCATGTCAAGTTTCTAATATCCGACCGGAATTTACTAGTGTAGCCAATCACACATTAACTATGTATAACAATGGGAGTTTTATATTTTTTTGTTAATAAAAATAATGTTTAAAATTTCTTGGCCCGCCTTTACTTTAAGGAACACTAAAACGAGTCATCTTTGGAAAAAATTTTTGTCGAAAGCTGAAGCTATACGGCGTTAGTGAGATGTGGAGATGTCCTAACTAGGTCAAGGTAAGTATTGTTACAGTTGACCAAAATAATGCCTCGAAATAGACACAGTATCGGCTTAAAAGGAGACTTTTTAAGAATTGTTTGTTATGGTTAATGAAAACGGAAGTACAGCCGCTCATCCGGACCGACCGTGAAAGGAAGGGAAATTTTCAGTTCTTCCTAACAACAAGAATATTTTTGTGATTATACTTTTTTTGTTTTTGTGATTATTGTTTAAGAAATGAATTGTATACGGTTTTTATTATATACCATTGTTTTTAACAATGGGGAAAAAAATTTATCAAAAGGATCAATATGCAAAAAGTGTAAATATCCAGCCAATGGCAAACAATGTAGTTATGGAATATGAATTTCTCGACCATGTGAAACGTAGTTAAATTGTTACATTAACATTTTCGGTCATTGTTTAGAAGAGGAGGTATGAATTAGGGGGTGCTCATTTGCATAAACGGAATATACGGGATAGTTTCAACAGAGAATTTCATTATAGTGAGTTTGTTATTCAATGGTGTTACAATTGATGTATCGTATAGTAATTAGCCTACAACAGATCAAGGATTGGGGAAGTTGTTAATGAGAGGGAATTGAGATTGTAATAATCAAGTTCGGAGTTAGGATTTAGTAGTTAAGATATAGAAAAGTCTAGTATTTGTTTACATGGAATTATTATCATTAGTTAGTTCCCCTCCATCTCCAAGTAATAATGAACCCACTTTCCCTCTCTCTGTAGACAGTTTTCTTTAGATCACCAAGTACAACTTAATACACTTCTACCATCACAATCCTCAAAAAATATAAACAATGGAACTCCCCTTATCACCCCTCTGAGATGTACTTTCTTATCTAGAGCTATGTTTGATCATTCCCAACGATACAGATACACACCCATATCATTGAAACAAAATAATTTGAAATCTGGTGAGTCACCAGCAACAGTCACATTCCTTCTATTTCCAATTTCCCCATCACAAATTCTAGCCAATGTTAAAGTTGCAAAAAGAAAATTCCATTGTTGCGAAAAAAAAACAAAGAACAATGAAAAAAAAAAACAAAAAAAAATATTCTTATGGCGTTTTTTACTGAAAATCCCAGATCACTTATTTCGATTCTCAGGGGAAGGAATGTACTAATTTCCTTGTTTCACCCTCTAACTAAACAGGGCTTTTGTTTTTAAAGTTCTTTTCCCCTTTTTTTATGCAATTACCGTTTGTTGGTGAATTGGTTTTGATATGAAATTCCTTCGGATGTAGTTTGCTAGAAACACAAACAAGTTAATCTATGAATAAAGATTATATTATTTAAAGAAGAAGTTAGCCACTCACTCTGGTCTTACTATGCTTATACTTCTAGTATACTTGCAAATCACAGCTTATTTCCGTGTATTTTCGAAATTGGTGATTAATAGTCACGTGATTGAAAATTCGAGGTGATGCAAATTGAAAAAAATTCAGTTATATATGAGATGATGTAACAACTTTAAGGTAACCATGACATCCGCCACTTCATTAATGGCCAAACATTTAGGTGTGGTCAAACAGGGAGAATTAATAAGTGAGCTTTTGAATGATATTAATTCCGAGACTATTGATGTTATCATTGAATTATTATCTGATTTTAACTTAACAGAGCATAATGAGATATATTTACAGTTATATCTGTTTGTCCTTGATAATTTACTTAATTGTGATTATGTGTCTTTCAATTTAAAGTTGATTAAATGTGTTGAGAGATTACGCGGGGATATTCTTGCTCGGATATCTCATTTGCTTTCGATTTATATTGTAAAAAACCGTGGTTATTTCTCAGTAGATCCCGAGATTGTTATTGTAGAAGATTCAGAAATTGAACATGATGATGTTATTTTATTGTTAGATTTATTGGATAGTTTGTTCATGGATATTCCCTGTGGTGAATCACTTGATGAATTATTGATTAAATTACTTGGAATTAATGAAGATGTTATATCTTCAAAAGTTTCCAAATTACTTCGATGGAGAATCTCTGGTATTGTCTCGAATCATAGTACTGAATTCATCTGGAGCATTATTTTCAATTTAAATCAATCAAATTTGAAATATCATCAAAATCATGGGTTTATATTATGGTTAAGATATTTAACCACAACCTCCAACATTCAAGATATACTTGAACAAGACACATATTGGTCAATGTTACAATCGGGGTTAATTAGTGAAGTCAATGAACATAGAAAATATAGTCTTAGTATTTTACAACTTTCCCTTAAGGCAATAACTTGTTCATTCACCAATGAGTATATTTCTTGGGATATCAACAATTCCGAACAACATTTACTCGAATGGTCAAGATATCTTGCCCTTTTTGAAATTGTTGGTATTGATACTTCATTACATCAAGCTGAAGCAGCAAGACAAGATATAATCAATTTAATCTCGACGAATTCTCTTATTCATCCTTCTTGGGGTTGGTGTTTGATTCTGATTGGTTTCCGAGCCACGATGGATTCGGTAAGAAAGTTTATTATGAGATTAATCTTGGATATTCCTAAGGATAATTTATATTTAATTAAATATGGCTTGAAGTTTCTTACAGATGTAATGTTACCTAATTTAATGTTGGCATCTAATTTAATTGTTAAAAGTGTTGATGGAATAGATAAATGTGAATATATTGATTCATTAGTTAACTTTGTCAGCGGTTTAGTGGAAAATGGTGATTGTGAAATTGCTCTAGCTGTTTTGAAAACTTTGGAGAATTTAAAAGATGCATTCGATCCAGCAAGAATTGCTGTAGTGTATGGATTGTTACAAGGATTACAAGGTAAACAAGTGTTACAATTTGGTGTACATGATGAATGTTTAGTTAAATTGTTTGAAGTTAAAGCTGAAGGTGAGATTTTCCAAACTAGTTGTCAAGTAATTAATTTGAGATTATTATTAAATTTTAAACTTGAAATTACATCATTCTTGAATGTTTTGAATAAGTTTGTTAAATTTAATGGGTTTGATTTGGTACATGAAAATTTGAGTTTATTACAACAGTTTACTAAAGATATCGACTTTGTTGAATGTTTAAAGAATGAAACTGATATTGATCATCAAGTGTTACTTATTGGATTGTCTGGAAAACAAGTTGAAACGAGTGATTTACTTAAAGTTAAACTCTTACAAGCAGGATTTACTCAGGAATTACCGAACACAATTAATCTTTCAGATTTAGAAATTGTACGTTGTTTATCAACTAGGAACCATACACCACCATCCAAGGACAAGATTATTGAACTATGGAATCTACTTGAGATTGAAGTACAATCAAAAGATTACTATCAATTAACGTCAACATTATACAAGTTCAGATTGTTTAATATTTGGTTTAAAAACAGTGATTTGAAATTCCCTGTAGTTGATATGTTTAAGATCTTGCTAGTACATTCAGATTTACTTTCACAACAAGTTAAACATTTCTATAAATTAAAAGATGAAATAATGGGAGAATATTATTATTGTCTTGAAATTTCGTTATCCAAACAACAAGTTCCCCTTGAACAAGTATTATCAATTATGAATTCAAATTCAACTGATTTCAAATCAAATATATCCATGGTCAAGACAATCAAACAATACTTGGACAGTGAACATACTGACCACATTGATAATATTGTTGAATTACTTACATCAATGTGGTTTAATTTAGAAGCAGGGAGATTACAATTAAATCAAAAAAATTTACATGTATTGCTTATTCAAACTTTATATCATCCAATTGTCTTGGAAAATTCTAGTAATAGTTCATTGCTTGTCAAATTCAGTCATTCTGTTATTGTTAATGGAAGTACTAGAAGAAGTTTACTTCCTGAATTAACTAAATGTATCGTGAACTACAAGAACTTACAACAATTACCTTGGTTAGTTGATATATTGATTGATTCATTTTTAGTATATCAATTAAGAAACAATTCCTTTAGATTGGAATCAATAATTGCTAAACTATATGATGAACAAATAAGTTTAATTAAGAGTGATATCTACAGGGAAGTATATGGAGAGGAAGAAATTGCTACTAGAGTTAATCTTATGACTATTTTCAATAGTATAACCAATGAATCATATGCACAATTGATATATGATACTATTGTTAGTAATCATAGTGAATTGTTTAACATTGTTAATAATGTAGATTCTATTGAAACTTGGAATAGAATTCAATTGTGGACTATAGTTCTTTCCTTAGTTGACAAAATAAACATAGACTATCAATTGGTATTGGATATGATTGTTAAAGACAAGAGTCCTTTAGTTAGAGTATATCTCGAATGGATATTATCTTACAAGTTATTCACCAGTCAAGATGAAACAATTATCAATCAATTGTTTGAAGAATTATCAAGTGGTACACTTACACCAACAATTATTATCTCCTATGAAAAGATTCTTTATCTTATGATTAAACAAGCACCAAATGTTTCTCATATGACCAAGTTGTTAAATATTATAATCCCAGGATCTACTTCCAATAAAGCATTAACCAGACATTTTTCATTATCGTTAATAATGTCAATCCATGACAATACCAATATTATAAATGTACTCAATAGGGAAACACAAGAAATCCTTAATAACATCTACACCTCAACTATGAAATCTGATCTGATTAATGATCATAAAACAGGAGATGCTTTACTTTGGGATATAGTACAAGATTTCACGTTGTGTAACTTGTCAGGAGGTTTGATCTTGCGATTATATAATCGAGAAGATATCGATTATATCTTGCCTTCACAGTACACCAAGTACATTTCTCAACAACACACCTTGAATCACCCAATTGGTGAACTTTTCCAAGAGAAACAAGTTCTTAAGGGTAAGAAAGTAAGTAAAGCCATTACAGGTACTCCACTTCAAACCAAATCAGGTGCATGGACTACCGTAATGGATGTAGATGATCAAGGAAGACAAGAAATTGTAAGAAGTGATTTAATTGTTGTGTCTTCACTTGTTGATAAACCTCCTAATTTAGGTGGGATATGTCGATTATGTGATGTCTTGGGAGTTGGAACATTAACTCTAAATGATTTAACTGTGATTAATCATCCCCAATTTAAGAATGTTGCTGTTACTGCTGATCATTGGATGCCGATGATTGAAGTTAAATTGGAAGAAATCAAGCAATATTTACTTGAGAAGAAGAAACAAGGATATACTCTTATTGGATTAGAACAAACCACTGAATCAGTCGAATTGAATAACAAAGTGGAATTCCCCAAGAAATCCTTGATTTTATTGGGTAAAGAACGTGAAGGTATTCCAGGAGATTTATTAGCTGAGCTTGATTTATGTATTGAAATTAAACAAGTAGGAGTTATTCGATCCATGAATATTCAAACAGCAACTGCAATTATTGTTCATGCTTATTCTAGTCAACATTGTTAAATTATATAGATGTATATATATTACATGTAAAAAAAACTATTTAGAATAGACTTAGTAGGTGTATCGAGTATACTTCCAAAAACTAGTTCTAACATACAACTACATAACACTAAAAGATATTTTCATCCTCAATATCTTGTTCAATTAATGTATCCAACGCTTTCACTACCATCCCTCCATATTTATTACCTAATTCAATTGCTTTGATTAATATCATCAGATTAATCCCCTTGGCTTCATTTAAACTTATGGTGTTTATTGGAGTTATAACTTTACCTTGATAAAACCCAAACACTAGCGAATTATCAATAATTTGTTCTTCTTCAATTGAAGGATCAAATATTATATTATTCCCAATTATCCCAACTGTAAGTAAAATTGGAGGTTGAAATTCCGTCTCAAGTAATTCTTCAATCAAAGTAGCTTGAGCCCAATCGTCAGCAAATGTAGGTTGTTCAGCAATTTCCTCATCATGAGTTTCACTAATTAATTTGGGTAATCTGGTAGTTTTCAAAGCAAGATAAGTAGCAAGGGAAATTAATGTTAAGGGATATGAAGAATGACTTGTTACAATAACATCAATAAATAATTTATAACCATATTTTGTGGTTAATTTTAATACATTTGTTGGGAAATTATTTAAAGAATTTAAAATATGAAATTTTAAATTAGTTACGAAATTAGAATCATCACGAAATGAATCAACATCAATATCAACTTCAATTAAATTGGTCACCAGGGATAAGTCAACCACTTTGGCCTTGACACTAACTATACATTCACTTCCATCAATTAATCTTATTCTGGCTGATCCATTCGACGAAGATAAAAATGAAGTCTTGGCTTCAATAGGTCGAAATTGATGAGGAGATCGAGAATCTGGACGGATTACAGGGGTGGAATTAAGAGAATCACGTAAATAAGAACGTTCTGCTGGTGATAAAAGTGTCATTGTGGTGGTGTTAGTTGTAGTTTTATATTGGAGTAAATTTTTCTTGTTCACAAGTGCGATGTGATGTGATATGATGTGGAGGATGAGTATTTTTTTGGGGTGAAGAAGAATTTTGCTGCAAATTTTATACCACTGGATATTAACTGTTGAGTGAGGTGAACTAATAGGAAGGATGTTGATTTCAAGGATATTGGGTAATTGTTGTTGAAAGAGAAACACCAGACCATATTATTTGCTGATTTACTGTTCTTGTTAAGTAATTTACTACAAACTAACTTTAAAGCTTGATATTTATGGTAAAGGGACTTTTTGAAATATATTACCTCCCTTATATTTACCTCACTTCACTTCTCCCCACTTCTCTCCATTTCACTCCACTTCACCTCAATTCAAACTAGCTTTACATTCACTGCTTTAAATCTCAAATTAACTGTGTCCCACGCTACCAACTCACACTGTTGATTTTTTCTATTTTTTTTCTTAACAAATGTTTTTTTTTTAAGGTTTAAATTCAAAACAACATCCATCACGAAGTCAATACACAAACATGTCCCTCTTTGCTCAGACAACATCGTTGAATCCAACAATCAACCCTAGTCTCCAACAACAGCAACAGATACCACCACAACAACAACAACAACAATCTTCGTCTCAACAACAACAACCATCAACTAATGTCATTCCTAATTCTTCTTGGTATACCCAAAATCAAAAAAGACGAACTATTCCCAATCATTTAATCCCGAAGAAGAAACCAGGTTTTCAAATCACAGAATCTACAAATACTAAAAAGAAATCAAACAAACCAAGCACATCAAGTGGATTAATTCTTGGAGATTCTCATCAATTCAATATGGTTTCCTTTGGTAATCAACCTCAACGTACCAAAACTATAAGTCAAGGAATGTTTGATGAAGATGCTGACACAACCATTGATAATATTGAAGAAGGTGGTGGTGGTGGTGGGAATACTAGTTTATTGAATTATCAAGATGATTTACCTCCAAATAAATCATTATATGAATTGAATGAAAAGGTAAATAAACCAATTGATCAAATTGATTCATTTATAAATAAAGATCCGAGAAAATTTGGTAATTTATTCAATAAAGGTGAAACAATTGAAACTACTGTTGTTGAGGAAAAACCCACAAATCAATTATCTCATTCTGAATCAGCAATTTTAGTATTTGGATATCCTGAATCATTATCTAGTCAAGTTATACAATTATTTAAACAATTTGGTGATATTTTAGAAGATTTTCAAACTAATGAAACAAAGAATTTATTATATACTACTCAAACTAATAAACAAGTGGTTCCAATTTTTAGTGGTCCAAATTGGGTTAAAATCACCTTTGATAATCCCACAAGTGCATTAGAAGCTTTACAAGAAAATGGAACTGTTTTCAATGGAGTATTATTAGGAGTTATACCATATCATAAATCTGCATTGGAGAATTTACAAAAGAGAAGTTTAATTAAAAGTGAAGATATTGGAGAAATGAATTTAAATATTCAATTGGAGAATATTAAGGAAAAAGAGGTACCTGCTACGAGTACAACTGCTAGTGCTGCACCTGCGACTGCTGGTACCACTGTCGATCCCTACAATGTCAAACTTGACATTAAAGAAGGTAAACAATTCTTTGTTACTCCTGAAGGAATTGATAACTTAAAGAATAAACAAACAAATAAACAGAAATTAACTTGGTTAGGTACAATTACAAAATATATCTTTGGATTTCATGATTTATAATAATACTACATATATATATATAGAAATATTAATAATAACTTCGATCAAAAGATTTATCATAACTTTGTCTACGTTCAAAATCTCTGTCTCTATCATAACTTGATCTTCGTTCGTATACGTCTCTTTCATAACTTGTTCTTCCTCTATCCATATCATATCGTGAACTTCTAATTGGTGATACTGATCCTGATCGAATACCTAATCTTACAGGTGAGGGTGATGTAAAAGGTTGTCCTCTTGATTCATGGTCATATCCCAACATGGTCCGATTATTCATATTTAATCGTCGTGGTGATAATAATCGATTTGGAGTCAGTGTAATCAGAGGAGATTTAATCTTGGGAGATAATCGTGGTTGATATGGTGTTGAAGAATTATACCATGGTGGCTCTTCATAATTTAAATCTTCTTCTACTAACGGTAATGTAGAATGATCAATATAAGTAAACTTTGGAATATATTCTCCAAATTCAACAATTTCATTCCCCTTGGCATCATGAGTGACGAATTTTTTAGTTTTCGATAATAGATATGGTTTCTTATCAGTAAGTACTATTCCATAAGGTCCATTAGTGGCATCTATAGCGACATCTTTCTTTAGAATGTTTAATTTGGGATTGACGAATTTCTTATTATATTCTTTAAACATTTCTTGATATATGATTTGTTTATCAATTATTAATTGATTGAATTTTGATATAATTGTCCAAAATAGAATTGTGGAAATCATAATCATAGTTAACGATATCAGGAGGGAAGATATATGAATGATACATAAACTTAAAGGATTTAATGTAATAAATAAATGTAGTGTGAATTTATTAGGATCCCAAGTATTCATATAATAAGTATCATCTTCAATAACAGTAGTTTCATCAAGGGAATTCACGGTAACCTCTTCTGTTTCTTTAGAAAATTTACTTAATAAGACATCAATAAAACTTAACCAAGAACTCTGTTTATAAATTGATGTTGATTTATTCGTATCGGTCAAATACAACAATCCATATTTTCTTGAAGATTTCAACAAGATAATCAAATTAACAATACTAGTAATCACAACTACATTAGACAACAACGATAATAACCAAATGAATGAACTTATATGATATCCTGAATATTGGGGAGCAGTAGATAAATTTCGTTTTAAATATTGATAATCATAATAATTTGAATTGAAGAGTAAGTTGTTAGATTTGGTATTGATTGATTGATAATAATTTAAAATTGAGGTAATTAATAAATCAATCAAGGTTAATGATATACCAAGTACATTAGCAATATGAATTGATTGAATACTATTCCAATCTATTGATGTTATAATTTCATTAAGGGATAAATAAGTATCAAAGGGGAAGGATTGAAGTTTGGATACAAACAGTTGACGACGAATGAATTTCTTCTTAGACATGTTGATCAGATAAACAAAGTGTTGTAAAAAGTAAACAAAAAAAAAAACAGAAACGGAAACAGAAACAGAAACAGAACTGTTGTGAAAAAAAGTGTTGTAAAAAGGAAACACGTACAAATGGTGTGTAGATCAAATCGTGTAAAAAAAAAAAAGTAAACAAAAAGAAAACCATCAACAGTGAGTAAATTCTAAATGAAGAGTTAATTCAAAATGAGTAAAGATTCTCAAATAAATCAAACGAAAAATCAAAATAATTTACTTCGAAACAAATTAAAACTTGCAATTGATCGTGAAAGAAAGAATAAATCTCAAGATGAAAATGATGATACCTTAGATCACTTAATCAATCTTGATCTAACTTCAAAACAAGATCGCTGGTTTGAATTGAAGCAAACCATGAACAGAATCAATAGTCAAGAGTATAAATTACCTACATCATCTAGTCCTGAACCAGTACCTAGTACACGTTCTACTATTTCTACTGCTGCAACTAGTACTACCACCAAAGATCACAATTTACTTGATCAAATAAATCAATTAAATAAAACCATCAACAAATTAACTTCACAATTAAAACAACAACAAATTGAACGGAAAGATTTAATTGAAGAATTTCAAGTAAATGAAACTAAATTAATTTCAAATCATAATAAACAAATTAAAGAATTAAAACAAAAATATAATAATGATTTACAACATGTTAAACAACAATTAACTCAATCTAATGATATCATATCTAATTTAACTCTTGAAAATCAACAATTTAAACGAGTAATAAATAAATTGGAAAATAAATTATCTGATTCAAAAGTTAATTTTGATAAATTGAATATGAAATATGAAAGAACTAAACAAAAGTTGGAACAACAACAACAACAGCAACAACAACAGCAACAACAACAGGAACAACAACAGGAACAACAACATGAACCACGTAATAATACCCCGCCAAAATCTGAATTATTCACATTAAATCCAACAGGCCAAGTAATAGATGATACAGATTCAGAAGATGAGTTATTACAACCACCACCACCACCACCACCAGTAAAGCCACCACAACCCCAATCTAATAGCTATGATATTGTGAATACTCAATCCTTATTGAATAAATCTTCCAAAGTTTCAAATAAATTCCCACACTTTGATGAAGATACTAATTATTTATTAAGAAACTCATTAATATAAGGTGTTTGAGTTTAGTGGCTAAACTATTGCTAGAAATTAGCTAGAAATTAGCTAGAAATGAGTAATGTCTATATAGAATAAATTTCAAAGAGTAACAAAGTATTATTCCTATTTACCTACAGTTTCACATTCATATTGATTCAAAAAAAAAAGAAACCCTTGTTAATGCATGATTCTTTATGATCATACTAGTGATTCAAAACCCTGGCTTTTAACATGATGCGCATATTCTCTGGGATATTTTCCCCCTTCACTTGTACAAGGAATATATACCCGAAACCATCATAGTTCTTCTTATGTAAAGTCATCAAGTTGTATGATGCATGTCACATCTGATGTCATTGTAGTGTCACTAAGGTATATATTATATAATGATATCATCTAGTCACATCTGATCATCCCTCCTCCACACTCCCACAACACACACAAATAAAAAAAATAAAATAAAAAAGAAATTCAAATTCTCGCTTAAACCGGAAAAATACATTACGCACGAGGCTATGTTGCATATGGTTTCTAAAACCATATTTATTTGGTTGTATAGTTATTAACCGATGATACTTCTCAAAGAACAAAACTTTAATGCATTATCCCTGTACTTATAAAGCTAAACTTGTGGCTAGGGGGATGACCAAGATTGTTTCTAAAAATAGCAAAGGATGACATAGAACGTATATAACCCCAATGCATTTGATTTTGTGTTCTTGGAGGGGAAGCTAATCAGAACTTTCGGTTTTTTTTGCATGATGCTTCAGATGTTGCCTTGTCTTTTGATCTCAGCCCATTTCACCAAGGGAAGTAACCTTGTTTTGCAAAACCCTGTAAGTGTATGTCTGATCTAATTGAGGTAACATTGATGTAACGTAAGGTAAGAAAATGTCTAAAATAGATTTAAAATTCCAGATCTTTCATGACTTAGTGGTGTGGTGCAAAAAAAAATTTTTTTCGCTATACTTTTCTTTTGTCTTCTCTTACGTCATACTCCTTAAACAAAAATATGTCTCTTATTGTTCTTTTATTGATCCGGGGTGGGCTCACATGAGGCTTATTCCTTTAGAAGCAAATATATTTAAATGTTTAACTTTTCGCTCTCTTTTCTCTCTTCGTGGGGGAGGGAAGTTTAAAGTTTATCGTTTTTGCTATGCATCAAATGTCGCAACCAATTACTTCAACACTTGCTAGTGCAAGATTACCCATGCATATTTGTAATCGATCATTATCTCAAACATTAACTACATTTAATCATTTACCTAGTTCAATCAATGTACAATCACCGGGTGAATTAAACTTATCTGAATATGAAATAATCTTTGATATAAGATCTTTTAAACAGTTTACGAAAGCAAGATTGCAAAATTCTGTTAATTTATGTATACCAACAACATTGTTAAAACGGAAATCGCTTGATTTAATTGAAATATTAAATAATTTTATAAATATTCCTAAACATACTAAAGATTTAATTGTTCAAAGATTGAATCAAGAAACAAGTGTCAAAATCAAAGTATTGCTTTATGATTCTCGATCTAAATTCGATCAAGTTTCATTCTCACTTTATCAAACATGTCTTCGATTTGAAGGTTATTCTAACAAATTTGATGTGTTTATGTTAAATGGAGGAATTCAAGCTGTTAATCAAGATTTACTTGATCAACATGGACTTACTATTAATACTAATAATTGTTTAAATGGATTAATTTTACCTTCACCTATAAAATCAAGTTTTCACATGAAAAAGGATAATATATCTACAAGATATCACAAACTTGGTTTAACACTTGACAAGCCTAAACAATACCCTAACTGGTTAAAATTTGTTACTCATCAAAACTCATTGATTCAACATTTTATTGATTTATTTATTAAAATTGAAACATTGGAAACTACAAGATTAAATAAATTGTCTTATCGACAAAATTGGCAAGATCCCATATCTCCCTGTTGTTCTCCCTGTCGCAATATATCATTTAAACTTCCCTGTGGTATTCAATATACTTATAAGAATAGATATAATAATGTATGGCCCTATGAACATTCTCGAGTTAAACTTTATAATCATTCAGATGATTATTTCAATGGGAATTATATTGATGTCAATCTGATTGTACATAATCAATTCAAATATATTGCTACTCAGAACCCCTTAGATTCGACAATTGATGATTTTTGGACAACAATTTTCCAACAAGATGTTGAATTGATTATAAATCTTGAAAATAAACCTGTGAATTATTTCAAACATAGGAGTGTTACTTCTTGTGAAACTGTTGAAACTACTACTTCTTATACAATTACAAAAATCAACAACAAGATATTCCATTTACATTATTTAAATTGGCCTGATTCAGGTATTCCTGAATTCTCCTCTTTAATTGAATTAATTAATATTAAAAATAACTTGTATACCAAGTATAACCTTTCAAATAAGGTATTAGTTCATTGTTCAGCAGGGTGTGGAAGAACGGGAGTATTCATCACTATTGATTCATTAATTCAAGGTTATTTGAATAACAAGAAAGATATTCTTTTTGAAGAAAGTGATTTAATATTTCGATTAATTATGCATGAACGAAGACAAAGAATTAGTATGGTACAAAATTTAGATCAATTTATTGCTTGTTATCAATTGTTTTTATATTATTTATCTCGGGACATTTAAAAAGAAGTTTATTCTTTTGATTTTATAGATTAATACATGTTTTTTTTAAAGACTATTAAAATATTGTTTCACTTCTTCAACATCTTTAATTGGGATTCCAAATATTGGATGTACAGGAGAAGTATTTTGAACATCTCCATAGTCAGTAGACTCTATTCTATATGCTAAAACATCATTTCCTTCCTTTAATTGGTATAAATGTTCAGCAATACTTAACCCACATAGAGAATAATTTGTATGATAAAAATCAACCCCTTTGCCAGGTTTATCCATAAACCCACCATGATCAGATTGAGCACATCTCAAGATATAATGTTTAAGTCCCTCACGATTAAACAATTCTTGTTGTCCAGTAATCATTTCCAACATAGGAAATACAGCACCTATCCAAAAACTATAACAAGAATCAACTAGTTTGTTTGTTCTTCCATTTAATCCACCTTCAATTGACATTTGTCTATTGACACACCATCTTAATAATTTTTCAACACTAATCGACTTGCCAATTGATTTACAATCATTGTTTAATATAAAATAACTAGCTACTGCACAAAATGTATAACCTCCATGAGCTTCAGTATTGGGGATACCAGCGAATCCACCTTCATAAGTTTGACAAAGATTTAACCAATCTTCAACCCCTTCAGTTAATTCCGGTGTGAGAATATTTAATAAACTAGCAATCACCAATACACAATATGTTGATCTTGTATCTGCTTCACCAAATTCATGCATTATAAATGATCCATTTTCAAGTTTTAAACTTAATAACCAAGTATATATCTTGCCCTTTATACTTTCAAGTAACTTGTAGTTCTTGGTTAATATTAATCCAAGTATACCTGAATAAGTCAGAGCAGCATGACCTATTTGATTTGCCCCTCCAGCAATTGAACCATTTTCAATTAAACAATGTTCAATTTTCTCGTTAATCAATTCAACAGTATCGTTGTCTAACTCCTGTTGCATACTCAATTTAAACCCATTGGCAAGCCAATACATTAACCAAGTATGATTAGCATCAAGAACAATATACCCTGCAGGTAATTTACTATATAATGAATTCATAAAGTATTTTTCATGTAAATCACAATCAAAATGAACTTCACCGTTTGCTAACAATCGAGTTAATATAACATTTTCCGTATCATCTTGAGTCTTGGTAGTTTGAGAACTATAATAATCATTGACAATTTGAGGATCAATTGGTTGAAAATTGTTGGTAGGATATGTTTTAATAATATCAGATATAAGACTATGATTATCAGTAGACATGAATTCAATTACTTCAGCAGGAAGCTTCTTATCTCTTAATGCAATATTTGAATAAAATTTAAGTTTTTTTATATCTTTAGCATTCATGGTTTTAAAGTTAAGTACACTGGGCTGTTTGTTTCTGGTGGTTGAAAATCTGGAGTTCTTTTTTTTATGGTGTGATGTAGAAACAATAGCTACTGAATTTGGTAGTGACAATGAGAATGGTTAGTGAACCCAACAAAGAAAAAACTTTAATTGATCCTTGAACAGGTTAAACATTCAATTATCAAATACTATATTGTTTCTTTATTGAATTGGTAAAACAATCCTAACAAAAAAAAATATGCGATTTCTGTGGATCGAACACAGGACCTTCAGATTACTTAACTGTTATGACTGAATCTCTTCAGTCTGACGCTCTCCCAACTGAGCTAAAACCGCCAATTTGTGAAATTTTGAATTTTTCCGGTTCTCCGTATCACGTGATTAAATTTGCAGTTTTTATATGCTTGATATTTCTAGTAAAATCTATGTTAAAGAGTAATTTCAAGTTATACTTTAGTGTATTTAGTTCATTGACTATGGATACTGTTGTTACTTTGAATAAATAGTTTCTTTCTCAGTATGCATTTTAATTTTCAATAAAGTTTTGTCAAAAAGGTTGCAAAATTATTTAATATTTCAAAATCTATACAACAAACAATTATATATACAGGTTCACCTCTTTCCTACTTCCTTAATCCATTTTTGATATATCATATTACGGGAATATTCCGCAATATAAGCCCATTCTTCAAAAATTTTCCTCTCTGAATCGATGGTCTCACCCCTCACTCGCTTATAATATTCATATACTGAACGAAACGTCTTTCCAAATCGTTTTAATTTATGTCTTTTCCTACCAATATATCTATCACCTAATAAATATCGTATGAATTGTTCTCGATATTCTTCTTGCTTGTTCCCACTCATAAATTTCCATTCTTGTTCAATTTGCCAAAGTTTATCTGGTCGATTAATCTGTGCACTTCTCATTTTTACAAAGAAATCATATGTATTCCATGGACCATGTCCTAAAATATAAAATCGATTCAATTGTTCGTTTGTAAATGGATATGGTGATTGTGGTTGAGTTATTAGATTCTCGTAATTTACTCGATATGTTTCCTTTTCTTCGTTACTTAATTCAAGCCAACCTTCTCTTAATAATTTATTAATAAGTTTATTGAAGTCATTGACATTAGTTAATATAAATCGATTAACCAATGTCAATTCTGGTCTATTTAAACAACAATAATAATTCCAAGCATGCAGTAAAGTTACTTGACTTTGAAGTACACCCTTGTGATATTTCATGTTAGATATAGTTCTGGGAACAGGTCGTAATTTGAATTTACCAGTCCTTATAGCCATATCAAGTTCATTAGAAGTATGATAAATATTTCTCTTGTTAGTATGATAATAATTAAACCAAACTTTTGTCTGTTGTTGAAACATAGATAACCATTCATCAGAAATTAGTCGAAGTTTTTCAAGATATGTAAGATCATTTGTCAATTCACACAATCTAGTTAATAAATAATAATTCCAAAATATAAACTGTCTACTTTTATATCCATCATGAATCATATATCTCCCCACTCTAACTTTCAAATTTCGAAAAATAGAATACTTTCTTTTTGCTTCCATTAAACTTTGACCCGGTGCTGATGCATAATAACTCTTCAAAAACAGTTGAATTTTTTCCCTGGGTGTATCCCTGGTGAATCCCCTTTCATCAAACAATTCATGTATTTGATGTAATATTTGAGAATTGAATGCTGAAGAAGCAATCATAAACCAACCAAATTTCGTATAAATACCTCGTAAATAACTATTTCGTATACTCCAATGAAGTATATCAATTTTCCGATCTTGTATAGTTAATTGTCTATCAATATGAGCAAGCATGAATGGTATTGTCTTACGAGCATGTTTGGTATTATGTTTGACTAACCAACCTTCTAAATCATCGATTGTTTTGCCTTTTGTAGTTTTGAATCTGATTGCAATATTTAGTAGATTAAATAATCGATTGATCCTCAATTGGATTCGTGTATTTGGTAGTGAAATTAATCTCATATCAACATGTTTGGTAGTGAATTGATATTGTTGGTCAACATGTAAATACCTAACCTTTTCATGTTTAATATTTGGTAAATTGTGTCACACACGACCTTTATTAGCTTTACACCAATTCACCTTGTTTTCAAGTACAAGAAGGATATAATGTTGGGAGTGTATACCAGGAGTGTATACCAGGAGTTTAATTGTGGTCTACTAGAGTAATTTGATAGAGTTGGATTGTTTAGATGACAAATTGTAATTGTTCCGTCTCAATTAACCAAAATAGAACTACCTTTCAACGAAACAAGAAACAGTTACAATTCATTTAAACTAACAGGGATTATCTTCAAACATCAATTGAAACCGTTTTATTGACTATTTCTATTGTATTGTCTTTCTTTGCATCACTTACAAAATTTTGATGGCGAATTTTAAACTTACATAAACAGGAGAAAAACACCCTGAATTATATCATTTCCTTATCCACCACACAACTTCATACACAACATGTCAGGACATGATTCAGCTGGTAGAAACTGGCTACGTCGGATATTCGATATCCAACCTCAACCGGATTATGAAGCATTAGATACAAGCAGATCTACTACTCCTTCATCAAATTCTCACCCTACTACCACCACTTCCACCACCACCACGGTTATGCCTGGTACATTTCCTGAATCAGACACAACATCATTATTACCTCCTACACCAACAAGAATGAATAATTTTAATTACTGGTTAAACTTTCTCCTAATCCATCCCTTTATTCTTGTTATTCGAATTATATTCCGAATTGTTACCAAAATCTACAATTTATTATTCACTTATACAACACCTACAATTGATCCTATAGCCAAAGTAAACAAATTTATCCGTGATTTAGAAGATGACATGACACCAGGTGAAACAGAAACCCTTCCTCCTTTCTTTCAAGGAAGTTATACTCAAGCATTATATATGGCTACCCAAAGAGGTAAATTTCTTTTTGTATATTTAACTAATGGAAATAATGAAAGTTCAAGTCAAGTGTTTCGACAAATTACAATTAATCCTAAATTTGTGGAATTGTTTTCTGATGATGTGATTATATGGGGTGGTGATTTAACTAATCCTGAAGCATATCAATTAGCCAATAGTTTAAATGTCACTCGATTCCCGTTTTTAGGATTATTATGTTTAACAAGAAGCACCACGATGACACCTTCAGGTCCAACAAAGACTCCAGCAAAAATAAGTTTGGTGGCTCGTATACAAGGTGGATTACGTAATGATTGTAATGTCGATGAGTTGATACGAACTAAATTTAAAAATAGGTTGGAAAAATATAATAATGAGTTACAACAAATTAGAATGGAATTACAAGAGAAATTTTTGAATTTAGTATTGATGAAACAACAAGAATTAAATTATCAAATGTCGTTGGAAAAGGATAGATTAAAGAAACTTGAACGAGAACGTGAGAAATTAACCAAGTTATATCTTGCCTTCCATGCGTCTAAATATCATGAATTAAGTGTACCTCAGGAAGATTCTGCTAAAGTTGCAATTAAAATGATGGATGGAACCAGAAATGTTGTATATTTCCCCAAGGATATGAAAGTTGAAGATGTGTTTATGTATGTTGAACTATTGACTCGGGGATATTTACAAGATAAGAAATTGACTTCAACGTTAACAGAACAAGAAGCCAATGACAAGTTTAAATCATTTACTATGGAATACAAATTCAAATTATCTTCACCTTTACCTCCAAGAATTTCGTTGAATGATATGAGAAATGTTAAAATACAAGATGTAAATATAATATATCCCAGTGGATTATTAATTGTGGAAGAAATATAGTCCAATTACTCTATACATATGCATACATACACTACTTGCTTACTTTCCCCTTCTTTTTCTTTTTCTCTTTTTTCTTTAATCCAATAAATCCTGCTCTTAATATTGGAATATAATCATGCCAAAATTGTTCTAAAGAATCAGGTTCAACAACAGTTGACAATTTAAATTTATTCTTTTTATCATTTTTATCCTTACCATTCATGGAAATTCGAATAAGTACAGGATATGTATTGGTATTGTTAATTTCAGTATCAATGACATTTGAAGGCAAATCTTCTGCTGTTTCATTGATGTTGTCTGAATCTAAGGGTAATGCAGATGATAATCGTTTTTGAGTGAAATATACTGATTTCTTACCATTATTGGAAGCTAAAACTTTGGTTAATTCTTTAATGAATTCTGTATTATCTACCCTTGTCATTTGTTACGTGTCTATATGTGTATTGTGTTGTTATCCTTAAGTGGAGTTCAATATTGAACAAAAAAAAATGAATGAAAATTTGGGTTTGTTAGAGGTTGGTTATATGCAGGTCATTAATATAAGAAGGCTGCAACTTTACAAGATTGAACAGTTTGTTTGGCAGAGGTTAGTATTTAGAGAGAATTTCAGTAGCAACCCTTTAAGAAGTATAAACATTCAAAACTAAATTACGAAGTTTTTGTTTGATTTTGAGTACAGGGCTACATATTCTTGTTCACGAATAACCATTGCAGTTCCAACTACCTCAAGTTAACCAGGCGACGTTCAACAGTGGTTACATGAGGATATTATATCATTTCCGGTAAAAGAAAACCGCAGTCGTTGTTCCTTTAAGTTCAAGACATACAAACAGCACATCCAACATCAAACACTCCCTTCTCAATAGACACGGCATTTTCAATAAATATCCAACCCCTCATTTAAACTTCCCCTTTATATCTATCAGATCACTCAAATCCAAAACAATCACTCCATATTTCTTAAAAAAACTATAGAAAATGCACCATGTGTAGAATTGCCCAGCTTTACAAACCAACGATTATTTTTTTTCTTCAAATCATTCGCCTATAAAATAACAAAGATCACCCCAGAGTGAGGCTGAAAAAGGTTGCGAATGTTACAATTGAATCATAGATCTATTCACTAGTAATGTCACAAACATACCCCATAGATTCTATTCCTTTAGTTATTGGTGATAATCATCATCTAACCAGTCGTTTAATTGCCTTATTTATTTCAGTCTTAGTTGCTTTAGCCTCAGGGACACTTTACTTGTATGGAGTATACTCACCACAATTTGTTAAACATGTCGGTCTTACCACGTCCGATTCTGCCACAATAGCATTTTCTATGACTATAGGAGCAGGCATTGGGGGGTTACCTGCTGGTTTAATCATTGATAAATTTGGTCCTATGTTGTCTACACGAATGGGATCAATCTTTATCTTGATAAGTTATTATCTGGTTTACAGAATATTCCTAAGTAAATATGATAATTTACTTGTCATTTGTTTATGTATGGGGTTTGTTGGGTTTGGATCAATAACATGTTATATTTCAACATTGAAAGCATCACAAGCTAATTTCCCTAGCCATCGAGGTGCTGCAGGGGCATTACCAGTAAGTGCTTATGGATTTGCTGCTACAATTTTTTCAATTATTTCTGCATCATTATTTGGTGATGATACAGCAGGGCTAATTAGGTTCTTGGCTGTTTTCTGTGGAAGTGTTACATTTGTTGGGTCATTTTTCATCAAGATCTTTATCGAAGATGAAGAAAGTGAAGAACCATTGACATTACTTCAAGATCAACGTCATACTCCTAAACAAGAATTAATTGGTTCGTTTTCATTCTGGGGAATAGGTGAACGAACACCACATACTTCAGAAGCTTCAAGTTTAATGGAACAAGGAGAAAATACTAGTTATATGGAACAAACTGGGTCTAGCTCAAGGAATCCTCCACCTCCAGCAAAGCCTAAGATCATGAAAAAGAAAACAGCACCAGGTTTATTACAAGGTATAAGAGAACGAATTGTTGATAAATTATTCCTTGCTCATTATTTAATTGTAGCTATAACTACTGGAATTGGCCAGAATTATATTTACAGTATAGGATTCATTGTCACTGCCCAATACTTTTACCAAGGGAAACACGATAAGGAAGATCTGGAAACGGTTAAAATCCAAGCTTTAGAAGTTGCCATCATTTCCATTTCCAGTTTCTTAGGAAGATTAGTTGGTGGATTTGTAAGTGATGCCCTTCATAGACGCAAATTGCAACGACTTTGGATTGTAATAATCACTATAATCATTCAATTCCTTGGTCAATTGCTCCTTGTACTCAATGTATCCAATGAAATATTGATTAGTATTTCTCTGGCAATTATGGGATCATGTTATGGATTAATATTTGGAACTTATCCTGCCGTAATGGCCGATGAATTTGGTACAAAATCTTTTTCAACTAATTGGGGATTGATATGTACTGGTTATGTCATTACTTTGTTTATTCTAAACAAATATTTTGGATGGATTTATGATAGTAATTCTGATTCATTAAGTGGACATTGTTATAAAGGAAATGGATGTTACAAAGGTGCATTCCAATTAGGAATGGTATTATCTGCTATTGCCTTTGTTGTTACATGTATTATGATGTGGAAACATAGACATTAGATTTATTTCATATATTTAGTTATATAAAACAAAAAAAAGACCCAAATTCATAAAATACTATATACATTAATCCACTTCATGGATACTCTCCAAATCAATCTCATTCAATAATCCTTGCTGATATTCCACCTTCTTTAATAAATCATGGAAATATCCAAAACTTAATTCGGCATCACGTATACTACTCTCCAATTTTTGTTTCTCGCCAATTCTCTTGTCAATATTAGTTTGGAAATTATTCATAACTTGTCTACAGGGATAATTCAACACATTTCTACATTCATTGGAAATCCTCATGGCATTCAAATGAGCATAGTTGGCTTGTTTCACTTGTTGTTTAATCTTTCTGGCTTGCTTTCGAACAACAGCATGAGGTACATCAGTTATCAAGTAATAAATAGTCAATCCTGAAAGACCAACAACTACAGGTAATGCCACCTTTTTAAGCATTCCTGGGGTAACATATCTTGAAAATTGATATACTTTATGAATCAAAGCTCCTGTAGTTAATAACTTTCCTGATGAATATAAAGTATGTAAAGTAATTTGTGAAGGTATTTGATCACGTAATGCTATAGCATTAGTAGGCACAGCAGTTAAAATAGTCAATGGATTGAAATATGTGATTTGATGTTGAATACCACTGACAACTTTTTCAGGAATACCCAAGAACATAAGACACGATTCAAGGGAAGGGTCAACAAAATCCATAAGATCCAAGGTATAATCTATACGTTTAAGTAAACTGTCTTTCTTTCGGGTAAACATAAGCAGGGATTGAAATGTCTTATCATTGAGGAATTCTTCTCCAAGGGTATTTTGACCAAATTTGATAATTTCATCGACTTTGGCAACTGTAATTTGCTTAGTATTGTCTTCACATTTAGTAACTGATTCAAGAACAACATCAAACAATGCACTGTGGGTTTCCTTAGCATATTCAAATAAATATTGTAACCCTCCATAAACGACAACTTGTTTGTCACCAAGGTTTTCTACTACATCAGTTATATCTCGTGTAGTATCATTATAAAGTTCACTACAGGTATTTTCAATCAAAGTATTTATGGAATTTTGAATCTTGACTGATTTACTGACAATTTCATTATACCGGGGATTAACTTTGTTGTTTAATTCTCGTAATTTCTCAGTTTTTTCTTGTTGGTATATCTTTTCATTGATATTAGACAAGGTTTGCAAGTCTCTAAGTATATTAACGAGGAAACTCTTTGCTGGAAGTAATTTTGAAATTGATCTTTTTTCAAGAATAAACTTTCTTAGAGATGCTTCAAGTAAATCAAAATCAGGGTGACCTAAATTGTTATCGTCTGGTCCATCATCATCACCATCACCACCATCTGGCTGATCCAAGGGTATATCAGTTGCACTTACAAAATGTACAAATTCTCGTGCATTCTTGTATGTATCCGGACTTAAATTCTTAATCTGATCCAAAATCCTATTCTTACATTTTTCCTTATCTTTAATATTATCAAATCGATTCACAACAATAAACACATATCGTTTCTCACTAGCAGCAGCAGCAATGAATTCCTTGGCACTCAAGGTAAAATGATTCTCGGCACTAACTACAAATACAATCAAATCAATTTCTTCTTGTCGAGAAAACACTTGAGTAGTTTGATACAGGTCCATATTTAAACCAGGAGCATCTATCAATTTAATATCAATTATTCCATTATGTAAAAGACTTTCTTGGAATGAACGATGATCCAAAACATATACTTTTAAAAGACTAAACCGATCACATTCATATACAAGATCAACCAAATCTTTCAAGGCATATACTTGATATGTTGACTCATCACGGATATTATAATCTGGCCCTCCAATGGGGATTGCATGGACTTCTTCTAAACTATTGTTTTCCTTGGATGCATCAATAACTTCACAAAATACTGAAGTACATGGTTGTTGATCTTCAGGTAAAATCTTTCTTCTTAGCAAAGCATTACAAAATGTAGATTTTCCCGAATTTAAATCCCCCGTGACAAATACTTTTGAACTAGTATCATCAACCCTATCTTTCAAATTAAGTAAATATTTCACTTGTTGTTGAATTTTTTTCTCCAACAACGCAGCTATTGACTTTTTATCCAAATTAGAAACCACATCTAAATCTGAATGTCCCGCTTTAAGATTTAATCGTAATACTTTGAATTCAGGAAGTGGTTCATCATCTTCATCGGATTTAATCTTGGCCTTATCAAATTTACTACTATTCTGTCTAACCAAAGCTAAATGTGCTCGAGCAGAATTCAACAATACTAAATTGTCATCATCAATTTCAGTAGGATAAAACACTGGTCTTGCTTTATTTTCTTCACTTAAAGCATATAATAATTCTATAGTAGAATTAATACATCGATCTAAACTGATTTTATTTTCATTATAATGTAATTGTTGAACACTTGCATTAACATGTTTCTTTTGTTTAGCTGTAAGTCCATTACTCTTACTACTTCCCTCATGTCCTTCAACTAACGTTCGATTGTCTGATAGACTATTGGTTCCAGGAATATACATTAAATGGGAAGGTTCTGAGTGTCCATCAACCAAAGTTTCACCATCTTCATGATCCCTGTCAGAATCCCGAGTCTTCTGCTTGTGCAAATGGGGAAAATCACTCATAGCTAGACTACAACTTCCTCTGAGCTTTGTTGTATGGTTGTAAACTTCTGCAAATAAACGGTGGCACAACTTTTTTTTCTATATTTTTTTGCTTTTCACAAACAAAAAAATTCTGGGCCCACAGTCACGTGGTTCCGAGGGTCGAGAATAAAAATATCGGACCTGCATATGTCAAATAGATAAGATGAAGATAAGAAAGGAAAGTAATATGGCAGTCATGACAATTGATAGTAGTTCAATATTGCCAATTATAGCAAAACCATTAACTCCGGAAAATTTTAAAGAGTATGGAGGAGTAATCAGTCCTAAACATCAAGTGCATACTGTAGCATCAAATGCAAATTATGGAACAGCAATCAAAGTGACAAAAGTAGCACCTATAGTAAATAATTATAAATATAGTAACAGTGGAACAGCTATAGGTAATTGGAATATCTTTCGTTGCTCACGTCCAAAGCATTTACTAGTTCAGAATGGAGAGATTTGGAAATATACTTCCAAAGTTCTTGAACGACATCCATTTACTACACAAACTTTTCTTCCCTTAGGCCAGGGCAATGATATTTGTTATTTAGTTATTGTCGCCAAGACTAATTCTGTGGATCAACCTGATCTCTACAATATAGAAGCATTTACTTGTCGTGGTAATCAATCAGTTACATATGGAGTAGGTGTTTGGCATGCTCCTATGGTTGCGATTCTGCAAACTATTGATTTTGCAGTTTTGGTGCATGAAAGTGGAATTCCAGAAGAGGATACTCAAGAGTATCATTACAATCCTGGCTTTGAAATTAACTTTTAAGTAGGTTATATAAAATCTATAATGTCTTCAATAACTTTGTTTGCATAATCCTCTCTCTCTTCTGGAGGAAGATTACTTATTATATCTTTAGATAATGAAAGTTTATTGAATATTTCTTGTAAATCGACATTCTTGTCTTCATCTAATAATCCCACAGTCATTGATTCCAATTTATTCAATTTACTCTTTTCATATCGATCAGGTTTTTCAGGTAACAAATCCATATTAGACCATTCATGACATTCAATTAATTCTTTTATTCGGCTTTTTCCTTGTTTTTCTTTATATTCATTCACACCATCAGTTTGTAAATTTATAAATTCAAACCCAGATGTAACTACAATATCTTCGATTTGTTCTACTGTGTCATCCAGAACGAGTTCATCATTAGGGGTTGATCCAACTACACATATAAATGCATTATCTTCACCTAAAGATTGTTGAATTCTTTCAAGAACATCCATTGTCAGGTTGATATACTCTATTGAATCAGTAACCATATTGATGGTGAAGATTATTCCATCAATGGCCTCACGCAATTCCTGACATTCTTTAGATTTCCAATCTTCACACCATTTAGTTAACTCTGAGAGTTTATATACGTCATCTGTTATATGAGATTTGTCAGAATATTCATCCACCATAATTGTTAACCTCATCTGGTAATACTTTGTAAGTACTGTTGTCTTTATAATAATTCCACTGTGTGATTCCTGTTCTTCATTTTTCCAATCTTCCGCTATTGCTTTCGCAATTCGCAATTTACCACTATTTGGCGATCCCAATATCAACAAATGATTGGGAATCATTTTTCTTGACCCTTTACACAGTGTTGGTGGTTATTTACTCTCGCTCAGACAACAACAAAAAAAATCAACCAACCAAATTCTAACACAACACTTGTTCGCTTACAGGGTCTCCACAATGACAGCACCAGTCAATGGATCTACAAAAATGAGTAATGGTAACAACAAATCAACCACAACCAACATGTCTTCAATAGCTGTTGATAGTCTTCAACTTGAAAACTTACTTCTACGAGACGAAGACATTTTCCAAACTTCACTTAATTCAGAGGATTATCTTGAATCTTTGGCCCCTATTTTAAAAGACGCTATACGAGCCAATGGATTATCTAACTTAATAACTCGTCTTAATGAAATTGTCAAGGACAAGGATGAAGAATTGAATGAAGCTTCTATAGAACTGACTGATGAAATTAGTCAATGTATCAATCGAATCGATTCCATACATAAAGAATCAATGACTTTAAAAGATGTATTTACTGATGTTAATCAAAATTTGAATAAATCAACAATTGAATTAATTAATCGGAAAAACCGATTTGTCAAATATAAAACTGTATGTGGTCGTATAAATGAAACTTCAATTGTATTAACTGAATGTATTCAAGTGTTGGAATTAACCAATAAAATCTTAGATTCAATTGGAGCTTCAAAATATTTCAATGCTTTAAAATTACTTGATGAATTGTTAAATATTCATATCGCCAAAGTACAAGATTTTAGTTTTGCTAAAAAAATTGTTGATTCAATTCCTAATTTAACCACCATGATTAAAGAACGATGTTTTGAAAATATATCAAAATGGTTAAGTTTGAATTTAGAACAGAAATTACCCGCTGTAGGGCATGCTATATTTGTAAATGTGCAAAAATTACAAATGCAATGGAAAGAAACAAAGAAAAAGAATCCTACGTTCTTACCTTATAAATTAAATTCCCCAGTTGAACAATCTTTGCGTGAACCAAAATCAAATTTGAATATTTTCTCAAGTTTAAGTATTCCGTTAAGTAGCATATATGATGCAATCTTGGTTTATCAAACTTTACATGAATTGGATACTTTAATTGACACATACCATAGAGAATGGATGGTTAAATATAGTAGAGTCATTTATCCCTTAGCACCTGCTTCAGAAATTAGAGAAAAAAACAAGGATATTGATTTTACTAATTTACAACTTGAAGAATATTTACAAAAAATTAGTGCATTTTTCATTATGGATAAACAATTGAATTTAATTACAAAATTCCAATTACGTACCAATAGTCAAGCTGATGAATTGTGGTTATCCTATATCACAAAATTAAAACCGGTTCTTTTACATAATTTAAAACGGAATCGATTCAACAATATTCACGATTTAAGGGTTTACAAGGATTTGATTGGTAATTTTCTTCAAGTTATGGATGATTATTCTTATGATATAACTGAATTGTATGATGTACTAATGACTATATTTAAGGATTACTATGCCCCACTTGCTATTCAAGAGTTCCGTTCAAATTTCATCGAATCAATAACTTCCGATCATTATACCCCTTGTGAAGTACCTACGGAAGAAGAATATGAGGGGATTATGAGATATATATGGTACAAGGAAGATAGTCCATTTGCTCCTCAATATGTTACTAGTGTACCTGTAACACTCCCATTTAGCGAAGATTATATTCATTTTTGTTTTGAAATTAAAGATTTGATCGAGCAAGTGATTAACTTTATTCAAGATCATTATAATTATGAAATTGCCGAAATTAATAATATTATTGTCAATGATATTATTGAATTAGCATTGAGTAATAAGAAAGGATTTGGTATTGCTTATGATATTGAATCCTTTGTGAAAAGAAATGCCAATAGTAATGAAATTGTTTCCCAAACTTATACCAATTTGGAATATTATTCATATAGTTTAATTGAAGTGGGGAAATTACTTAACCAACAATTACGAACTCATACTGGTATTGGGATTCACAATATTGATGTTCATGATACATTTACTCTTCGTGCAGTTGATACTTTTAAAGAGTTAAGAGATTCTTCAGAAAAAGCCATTTTCAATATGGTTGATTCTAAAATTAAGGAATTATTGGATATGGTGGAATATTTTGATTATACCACAACAGAACAAAACAGTGAAGCAAATTATTCGGTCAAGGATTTTGCTGATTTCTTGAATAATATGTTTAATGCTATTTTCTTGAAACTTCCAACCAGTTTAAGAACTTTAGGTCTTTTCCGGGCTTATGATTCAGTTTCGGAACATTTCCTAAACATCCTTAAACAAACAAAAGTTTATAATCATACATTTATTAATAATTTTGATTTGGATATCAGACATTTAGAAGAATCCATGAACAAACTTCATTCTCCTGAACAAGGAAACACTCAAGCTTTAGAATCAACATTTGCTGAATTAAGACAGGCGATTGATTTATTGAAATCAGATAATTATGATGAATTTCTTAATAATCCTGGTTATAGAATGCGTAGTTTTGATCGAATTAAATTGGAATTTGGACAACAGTTGATTGCCAAGATGAAGAGTGATAGTACATTGGACGATGATGCTAGTTCGATAAAGAGTGTAGATACCACCACGACAAATACTACTTCGAAATTGGCACAATTTACAGGACGATTCAAAAGAAAGGAAAGGGAAGGTTAAACAGACTATATATAGATTTAGTAAAAACAAATGAGTTTTTTTTTCTAGTGCATTATTTATTTGCAACCAAAATTTAGCCGCCAACAAATTAACTATCAACTCTTTTTCTTTCCAAAATGATAACAATGAAATCTCCTTCGAATTTGGGTGGAGAAACCATAACAATGAAAGATCCTGAATCTTCCTTTAATTCTGTTAGACATAAACTGAATCCTGTATTTTCTCAAATAAAACAATTTTATAATGATGATCAATATGTGGAAATTCTTTATTTACTTCCAAATTTAAAAGAAGTTACTATCTTTCCATCTTTAATTCATATAATTATTGGTCAGACATTATTTAAAATGGGGATGATCACTGAAGGTATTAAAGAAATCAGTATTTCTATTGAAATTGAAGAGAATAGACAAAGGAGAGGTGAGTATTTACTGTCGGTGGTACGTTTGTTTGCTAGATTGCGAAGATTTGATGATGCCATGACATTTTTAGGGGATTATATTGATTGTGGTAGGAGTATAGATAGAGATGTTGGTGATTTAAAGAATGTGGTTAATGGTTTTCTCGATGAAGTAAACAAGGAGGATTGGTATGTATGGACAAGTACATTTTTCATTGACTGTTTACTAACTAATGTAGTATTGATACAATATTCCCTACATTGGAACAACAAATTGTTAAATTCAAAAATGCTGATAAAACATTTAAAATTGGCACATTTACCAATGATTGTTTTCAAATAGTTGATATTATTACTGATGTCAAAGATTTGTTGAAAAATTGGAAAACCAACAAGAAAAGAGTAGATCAATCATCAAGTAATGTTATTAGTTCCCTTCTGAAAGCAATTCTTATTCTTGGTCCTCAAGAAATTTATCAATCTATTCTTGATATAGAACCTTGGATTCTCGAACACATAGAAACTATTGGCCAACCGACACAATCAAGAACAATCTCGATATTCAAGAGGAAGTCAGAACATATCGAAGTTAAGATTTCACAAAGGAAACTTGTCCTTGGGTTTCTTGCCATGTTGAAAGGTGATTACACAAAGGCTATCCCAACATTTTCCAAGATTATTGAGATATTGGATCCCTTGGATGATCCCATGTGTGATAAAGTGAGATATTTATTAATGGAATGTAAATTGGAAGTTATCGGTGATCCCAACGATAAATTAACTGAAGTTTTGGAATTAATTGGACCTCAATCGTATTTTAAAACAAGTTTTAGTTTGGCAAGATCTCATGAAGAAATTGCAGCCAAGGAAGCAAATCCCATTGCCATATTAAAACCTAGGAATTTTCAATTAGGTAAACAATATCTGACTTTGAATCTTGAAGAAGCAATTGTCAATTATGTTAAAGGTGTTGTGCAAATGCCAGAAGATGATCCCCAAATACCGGAAATTTATGACAAGATTGTCTTGTGTCTTTTACTACATGGAGGTATTCAATATCATGTGTTTGTCTTGTTTGTCCTATTTAGAGATCATTTCTCTCGGGCTGCCCAATACAACTATCTTCATATTGAGAGTGATGATACAACATTTATAAACTACTTCGAAGTTATTGATCAATTTGTGAAAGATTCAGATGTTTTAACAGAGGATATTTGGCAACCAATCCCAAGAAACTTTACTCCACTGGTCTTTTTAACTGAAGAAAATGAATTGTTTGTCATGGAAGGTAACTATCGAAATTTCACCACCAGGCAATTTAAAACAAGCTCCTTGTTTTATGTAGTCCCTGAACAGAAAGAATCTTGTATGAATCCAACAATGGAAATCCTTGAAAGTAGAATTGTCACTAGTGAAAAAATAGCTACTATTTGTTATAATGGATATGCAGAACTACCTTTGCATATACAACAATATTATTTACAATATATAAATGTATAACCTGATCTATTAACTAATACGCATACTACCAAAATTTATACCAATGCCTTTTCTCCACCTGAATTAATTCTTCCTTTTTCGAATCAACAATCAGTTGAATCTTTTCTTCTAATAGTTTCGATTTATTAATTAAATCACTTTCTGTTTGATCATATTCTAAGTGTAACCATATTGTATGAAGTCCCATATATGCTATTCCTGCAAATAAAAATGTATGAGCCATCGCAGTAGTAAATTGTGAGAGTCGGGGTTTGTTCTGGGGGACCAGATCGGGTTGTGGGATTCGCACAGAATAGTTTCGTATAGGGAATTTTCCAAAGGCAAATGCACTTCTTGATAGTATTCTATTCATCATGGTAGATATAGCAGGGAGTAAACTACTGATTAATGTCCAACACCTGATTTGATCATTCGATGAAGGGAAATTTCAAAAATGCGGAAATTGAACTATCAGGGAGTATGAAAAAAAAAAACCATGCAACATTAAAGTTTTTTCAATTTCGATATTTACCCAAGCTTTACAAACAATGCTAATGATTGGATTGAAGGCATCCATAAGGAATGCTCGTGTTATTGCCCGACCTAATGTTGTTAGGAAACTCCTTCCTACAATTAAACCTGTGGTTATAGCCAATGTACGTTTATTACATTCAACAAAAGTCAACTTTCAATCACAACAACCCACTTCAGAACAATCCTTACAAGCTGAAAGAGATAGAATTAACAAATTACAAGCTGAAAGAGAAGCTCGTCAAAACTTTAAAAACCAAACTGCTTCATATTATGCTGCATCAGTTGCTGTAGTATTCCTTGCCCTTGCCTTTGCTGCTGTTCCATTATATCGTGCTATTTGTCAACGTACTGGGTTTGGAGGTGTTCCAATTACTGATTCTTCTAAATTCACCAATGATAAGTTAATTCCTGTTGATACTAATAAAAGAATTCGTGTTCAATTCACTTGTCAATCCTCCGGTGTTTTGCCTTGGAAATTTACTCCCTTGCAACGTGAAGTTTATGTTGTTCCCGGTGAAACAGCATTGGCATTTTATCGTGCAAAAAATGTTTCCAAAGAGGATATAATTGGTATGGCAGTTTATTCAATCACTCCTGATATTGCCGCACCTTATTTCAACAAAATTCAATGTTTTTGTTTTGAAGAACAAAGATTGAGTGCAGGTGAAGAAGTGGATATGCCGGTATTTTTCTTTATTGATCCTGATTTTGCCAAGGATCCTACCATGAGAAATGTAGATGATATTGTGTTACATTATTCCTTCTTTAAGGCTAATTATACTGATGATGAGTTGGCAGCAACTGCCATTCCTGTTGTAGGTGAAGTGAAGGCCGCAATGGGTTAAGAATTGTTCATGATTTTCTTGTAGATAGATTTTAAAAATATATGAGTACGTTTGTATAGTTGTAGAGTAGTGTGTAGGAGTTGATTAAGAAATTTGTATCAGAAAAGTGATATATCATATGAGAAACTATGACTAAACTTTTTTATCGATATGAATATACACTGTACTGAAAAGAAGAGCACCTACAATAAACCAGGTCATGTTTTTTAACACTAATACAGAACTAGGTTGCAAAAGTAGTTCTAGTTTGCGAATCTAGAGAGTTATGCCAAGATAACAAAGTACAACGCGACTCCCAAAAACTTTACCCCTAATCATTGTTCACGTCTACAAGATACGACTTTTTTGTGCGGGATAATAATCTTACACAAGACTGATTAGTTTGTGGTCCTTTTTTATAGCCGAGAAAACTGAAAGGGTTAAGTGTGGATGCATAGTCGTTGTGGTCAATTAGAAACGGTGCATTGGATCTAATAGTTAAGAAAAGTTTACAAATTAGGCTAGAAGAAATAGAGGTGGTTTCCATGCAAGTAGTAGCCTGGCTGTGCTTTTTCACAGGGATGGATAGGGAGTTTATTTATAGTATAATTAGACTATGTAGAGTCGGCAATAATGAAAATAAAATATTTTTTAAGAATATTATGGTCTTGACGCGTTAGTATGTGTGTGTGTAGAAAATAAACTCAATCGTTACTTCAAAAATAGGAGTCACTAGAAGGTGTTGATCTTGATAACTAGCAACTATACCTATCCAACTTGACTACAATCTGTCAACAATAATTAGAACCAATTTCATTGACCACGAATCTATAATACCCACCCAGTTTAGATTGGATATGTAGACAATATGTAGACAATATGTAGACAATATGTAGACAATATGCATACAATATAAATTTGAAAATATCGTGTAACAAATTATTTTTACTGGGATCAATAGAATGAAATGGAAAAAGGTACAAAATCCAAAATGGACCCAGATTTCAAAAGTCTAGATTGTGTTATCATACTGTCAAAAACGAAAGACCACAAAAAATTCCACTCTCGGCAGAGAAAGATTTGTCTTCAAGATATTTTTACACAATACGAAATAATTTATTTTTTGTTCAAGGTTTATTTCCATTTTTGTTAACACATATGGTGCAAAACCTAAATCACAACACAGACATGAATTCTTAAGTTGTGATAGTTTTACTGTAGATTAAACTATAGACAATGAATTTAATTTAATATAAATGAAATATATAAGTACTAACCTCCACCACTTGCAATCGCAACGGTCAGTGTTCTCTCGTATATTCCGGTGGCAACCCCCCCTAATAATGACATTCCATGTTCATACAATTATCTGTAGTGATACTGCATCCTATTGGTGTACAATCGGATATTTGCATTCACACATATGTATAGGCACATCTGCGCTATCCATGAACAGTAAATCAATATAGACAGGGTTAAGACATTGTTGGCATATTCAAGGGGTGGACCTTGACAAAATATTACCAGTTATTCTCTTCTTTATTTCAAATTTCCCATTTTAAAATGGTTTTATTTTGTTTACCTATTGATTATGATGGTGAAATTTTTGGAGAAATTTATGAATTTGTGTATGAATCTAATTTTAATTTCATTCAATATGTTGATGAATCAGATTTGAAATTTCAACTTTTATATCATGCAGATGTTTTTTTTATTATTTGTACTAGAAATGGATTAATAAGATATCAATATATCTTAAGAAATTTTAATGAACATTGTATTGTTGATATTACATATTTAAGTAAAAGGAAAATAAAAAATATAGATAAGAAGATTGATATTTTAAGGTCCATGATCGATAAACATATGAATAGTCATGATAATCACGAACATTGTTTAGTTTAACATATAATAATGAAGATCAGAAATTATTTTAATTTTTTCATTAACAATTTTGTATTCATTTTTACCTTGATTGATTTTATACATTTTATATTTTTTATTATATTTTTGAAATGCAACTATGTTATATGTATCATGAATATATAATAATTTATCTAACATATCCAATGATCCCATTTTTACATATATTGTTTGTTCATCAATTTTAATTAATTTATAATCACTTTTGTCCATCTTTTTGTCAATTTCAAACTCGATAAATTTACTTCTATCTGATATTATTTTTTTATCTACATATGGTATATTCTCTTCTTTTATTTTAATTTGTGTGTCATTGTATATATTTCTGTGATATATTTCGTTGCTTTCTAATAATAAAAAGTAAGGTTGATAATCACTCATATTATCAAATATATCATCAGAAATATCTTTTTCTTGTTTAATTATAACAACTTTCAAATTTTGATGTTCTTGTTTTAAGGTATTATTATAAGCATATAATTTAATTTTATTCATTTCTATCAGTTAATACTGTATAAAAGTGCTTAAAGAACAGAAAATAACTGGTAATAATATTTGGTCAAGGTTCACCCCTTAAATATTCCAACAATGTCTTAATCCTGTCTATATTGATTTACGTATAGTCACGTACATGGTTTGGTTTTGGTTTTGCGACATATATATTCACAATTTTAGCCAGGTTTGATTTGTTTTTGTTTTCGTTTTTGTGTCGGCTTTTTATTTATCCTAAAGAAGAAGTTTTCTACTTTAAAAAAATAAAAATAAATAAAAAAAAAAAAATAAAAAAAAAACTCTTGATCCGCCTTCATACCTTTGTTGGATGGTTTGGGATCTTCAATTGTAAAGGAAAATAAATAAAAAAAAACTCTTGACAACTTTTACCTGCTCTGCAAAGGTTTTACCTTGTGAAAGTTTTGAATCCAATAAACCCAAAAGCATTCCCCTCTGCATCTACTGTTACCACTCCAACAAGAATATAAATCCGTCTCGTCTATTCCCGCACGTGACGACGCTTTCAACCTTTGCATGAAACATTCAAAAATCACATTAACTATATTCATTCTTTCTTTAAGTTTTTGGAAATTCAATCTAAGTCATTCGCTTTAAACTTCCCTCATTCAATATTGTCTTTCATTTTAAACTTGAGTCACTAGTTGTCACATTGTATGCTCCTGTATTATTACTGTTTATTTGATTTTCACCAATAATGTACACTCCCACGCCTACTTTAGTTGTCAGATCTTCAAAAACATCTGACGAATCGTCAGCGACATCTTCCGATTTTTGCAAAACACACAAGAATTCCGATCTATGTCAAAAACCAGTAAATGACAATATCTTGACAATTTTATTGTCGATTTTATTACCTGTTTTCGCTATTGCTTGTGTTTTAGGCTATTTCCTTTATAGAAATTATAGAAAGGATAAGAAAGAAAGCATGGAACATGATCCTGATTTCGATGAAAATGGTGAAGCTACTGCATTACCTGATTTCCCTGAACTTAAAGCCTATCCTAATCAAAATCCTTTCAACGCAAGATACCCTATGGATCATCAATTTAGAAATCCTCAATATCAACAATACCCTCAACATCAGCAACAACAACAACAACAACAATTTGATATTCATTCTCAATATTCCGAAAAGCAACAATTCCAAGATCCTTACAGTTTTGTCTTGCCTTATCAACATCAAACAGGTTCAAAAATATCCTTGGACGATTATGCCAGAAGTTTAGGTGATTCTCAAGGATACAATACTTCAGTATCATCTTCCAACCCCTTGAATCAATTCGATGCATCTTCAAATATTCATGGAAATTATGTGCATAATACATCTACTCCACCACGTCGATCAAATCTTTATATTGAACATTCACGTACTCCTTCTGATCCAGTAAGTCCCACAAGAAACATACAAGAAAAGCAATATAACGAACATTCTAATCAAGACACACCTACAGTTGTACCAAATATTCAAGATGATTCATGTAGTATGTCATCATTGAAATTTGAAAAGGAACAACAAGTCAATCAAAGTGTTCCTCAAATTGTTATTCAAGATGAAGACGATTTGAAAAAGACGGAATCAAACAATCGCAGTTCATCCCCATTTGACACTGATTCCGAAAAGGAAGTTGTAGAGGAAGTTGAATCAAGAACTACTTCCCCGTTTGAACCAACACAAAAAACCTTCCCTAAACAAGATGATTCATTCGACTTTTCTCAATCTGATAGAATAATTGATGATACTACTCATGAAATAATTAAACCGCCACACATGATGGAAAGTGACAGTACTCTGGATCAAGAACAAGAAAATATTAAACGAATGAAATCAGTGTATAATGTATACTTTGATCCAGATGCCAGTGAACAAGAAATACCACCAGTACCTCAATTACAACATAGTGATGATAATAGATTCAGTACTGCATCCTCAGTATATGACAACCCTCCAGAATTAGGACATCCTCATCAATATCAAGCATATAGACAATACCCCAACAATCCCCAACCAAGATTACCCCCCTTGAAACCAATACCATATGCATCTGATATTAGAAAATCAACTCTTGAAACATATACCAATTATCAACCAAAAGTCACATCACCACCAATGAGACATTATATGTCTATTGAAAGTGAAGTGAATGACAGTGGATATTTTGCTCCAAGCTTACCCCCACAACAACCACCACCAGCAGGTCCAATACCTTCAGCTACTCAAGCAGCAAGAAATTCCGTAGTGATGATGGATCCATCTAGTGAAATAACTAAATCAAGAACATTCAAACCAGCAGGTTCTTCCATCCCACAAAGTCCAAGTTTAACATTTGGAGAAAGTCAATTTGAAACGGAAAATGATTTTATTCCTGGAAGTAGAAGAAGTGATGTTAGAAGAATATTAAATAATCATTAGCTTTGTATACTCTGTAATCAATATATATTTATTTCAAGTTGAGCAGGAGACGTAAATGTAAGCAATTAACTTGCTGTGAGTGCTTGCGCTACCGTGATATTGTTAACAAATTCACGTGACTGTTTTTTGTCCAACCAAATTGAATCTTAAAAAAATTGAGTGTGGACAATTATTGAAAAAAAAAATAGAATTGCAGTTTAACTTGGATTAATATTTAAATACACGTAATTATATTAAAAGTATGTCTAAATTGAATACATATGAAGAGATTTTACTTTCGGGAATGTCCACCGTATATCCCAGTAAAATCTATTAGACGTAAACTCATACTAACTACTTTAGAATGTCTGACCAACAACAACAACAAATTGTTACTCCATCACAAAACTTATTAAATGAAAAATGGGATGTTGTCTTGTCTAACGCTTTAATCAAGACTGGATTAGGTTTCGGTGGTGGTGTGTTGGCATCTATTTTATTATTCAAAAGAAGATCTTTCCCAGTATGGTTAGGAATTGGATTTGGATTAGGTAGAGGATATTCTGAAGGTGATGCCATCTTTAGATCTGCTCATGGATTGAGAACTGTTAAGGCTTAAATTTGAACTTATTAATATAAGGTTGTGTGGGGAAGGGGGAAAATAAAGAGGAGGAATCAAATTGAGATTTGATGTGAGTTTTAGTTCCTTGATGTATTTTTTGATAGAAGAAGTCACTCCAGTACATAAATTTAATTTATTAGACGTGTCTTTGTTATGATACCAGAGAGTTTTTGTATTTTGTAGGAGAATGCATATGCTTCAACTTATATTTGACATAGTCTTTTTATATTAAAAAGATTGGTTTCATTTCTATTTAACTTTTTTAACTTATAAATAAAATAACATTCGTATAAACTGAACTGTAGAAACTACATTAGTCTCTGTTGTATGTTATTTCTAGTTGAAGTTGTATGAATGGTTGGTTCTATTCCACTCGCACTTTTTTCTTGCAACCAAATTCAAATTTTTATACACATCACCAAGAAGAAGTGTACAAATGAAGGAAACTAAGCAAATACCTGACAATATTGATCTATATGAATACTTGGAGATTGATCAGACAGCAACTCCAACAGAAATAAGAAAAGCATATCGTCAACATGCATTAATATACCATCCAGATAAACAAGCTGGAGATGATTCTAAATTCACCCTTTTACTTAAATGTTATGAAATTCTTTCTGATGAGACATTAAGAAAGAAATATGATCAGTATAGACTGGCTAAATTACAACGAGAGATTGATCGAGAAAAAGTATCTGAGTTGTATCGACAATTTCAAGATGAATTATTGGCAAGTGAAGAAAAACATAGTATAAACAAGAAACGAAAATATAGTTTTAGTGTGGAACAATTGAAAGAAGATGGTTTGAAAAGGAGAAGAACGATGGAACAAAAGTTGTATACGAAGAAGATTACAGACACATCTGTTTCAATATATGATTTACCTTTAGACAATGTGATTCAATATAACCTTGGGTTCAATACAGTTCGATTGAAATATTCATATCGAGAAAACCTACGTGATTTAATAGATAAACATGTGATTGAAGAAATAATGAGTATATTTGGACCTATAGAGTCTGTAGCTATGCAAAATCACGATGATAGATATGGTTATGCTCTTGTGTGTTATCTATATACTCAAAGTGTCGAGGCTGCCTGTAATCACGATTATAAACAATCAGCAACAAAATGGGATGGAACAAATGTAAGAAAATTAGCAAGTTTACTTCGAGAGTGTACACTTGCTGAAGCTAAGGAAAGTGACTTTACTGATAATCCTCAAGTAAATGCAATTTTAAAAGAATATCTTGCACGACACATGTAAAATCCGTATCTGACAAGAATATGTAATACAACTAAACTTGCCTTTTTAAAAATTTTATTTAATATTCGATCAATAATGTGAATAGACGAGTTGATACTTACCAAACATCCAACACGCTAATCGAAAGGATCTACATTGAATGCAATAACATGTATATTTTTAATCATCTCTCCATTCAACAAATACTTCATCAGTTCTAAATCTTTGTGTGCATACAGTATGTTCCAAATCAGTCACTTGTCCCATACGATAACTCAACAATCCAGCATGTGCAATCATAATTCCATTATCAATACAAAATCTTTCATCAGTAGCATAAATCTGACCTTTTTTACGATCTTGAATCATTAACTTCATCATTTCTTGTAATCTTTTATTTGACCCTACTCCTCCGACAATTAAAACTTGATTACTATTAACATGAGCTAAAGCACGTTCAGTAATTTCCACTAACATACTAAATAAAATCTCTTGTAATGAAAAACACAAATCTTCAGCAGTTATAGGTTCACCTGTTTCTTCATCGAGCAATTGTTTCTTCTGTTTGCCAAACATATCCTTGGCTATTCCATCAATATATGCTAATATTCCTGACATTGATAAATCCATACCTTTGACAGTATATGGTAAATTAACAAGATGTTTCCCGTTCTTGGCCATTTGTTCAATATTATACCCTGGAGCAGGTTCATTGGGGATTTTTAAAGTACGTGCAAACCTATCTAAACAATTTCCAATTGCAATATCCAAAGTTTCTCCAAATATACGATATCGTTGTTTAGAATAGGCAATAACTTGGGTATTCCCCCCACTGACATATAAAACCACGGGATTATCAGCACCAGTAATCTCCCTCCCCATTTCAATATGCCCTACACAATGATTAACTCCCATTAGTGGGATTTTCCATAATTGAGCTAAAGTTCTGGCAGCAATCACCACACTTTGTAAAGGAGCTCCCATTCCTGGACCTTGAGTAAAACAAATGACATCGATATCTGATCCTTTAACTTGTGCAACAGCAAGGGCTCGTTTAATTACACGAACAACCCAATGTCTATGATGTCTTGCTGTATCTCGAGGAAGAAATCCTTCACCTGGTGGGGCAATATACGTATCTCTAATATTTGAAAGAACTTCAGCTCGATTTGACAAAGTGAGTTGACCTTTGTTGTGACGAATCACACCTACACCTAGTTTATTGGCAGATCCTTCAAGTCCAAGAGCTATGTAGTGGTCTTTGCCTGGTTTAAGGTATTTATCTAAATCAACTGTCATGTTGGTTGTTTAAGCTCACACGGTAATATGCGATGTGAGAGATTTCGATTTTACAAAAAAAAAGAGGAATCTAGAATCGTTGCGAAATAAATAAAATGTAAACAAACACATACTTACATACCCATACAATGTCTTTAAACCATTTATTAAATCGAATCAATGAACTGTCAGAGAATATTAAAGACTATAAATTTCCCAAAAATGATATGTTTACCAATGCTGTACTTGATCCTGATGCTATTATGACCCTTCTTAAAGATGGAACTAAAGACGAAGCATTACTCTATGTTGGGAAAGATTCACAAGATTTCCAATCCAGTGGTGCCAGACTGCTACAACGACGTGATGGTGGGAGATTATTCAAAGATCAGGATTATTTTGCTTTCTCACAAGATCCTGAAACACCATTAGTTAGAGTTGCCGAATCTCTTCCATCACTGGGACATTCTCAAGAACTTGTTGTTCCATTTGAGGGTGATCCTGGGGACTTGGAATACTTGATCCAGTGGAACAAACAAGTTCTTGAAACATATCCATTCATTTTGAGTTCCCATCAACATATTCAAGAAATGATAAATTATGAACAGAAATATATTGAGAAAACAAATAACATCAACCTGTTACAAGAAGAAATAACAGGGAATATAGAATTGATTAATCGAATGAGAAATTCAGGAAATGTACAATATGATAAGTTTGAAGAAGATCGTGCTCTTGATGCATTTATTCGAAAACAAGAAGAAGAAATACGAGAGTTGGAAAAATCACTTCGGTAGACTATTAGTTATTTGGATTACCCTTATTAAATTAATATATATAAATACACATAAAATGTAACATTTAACATCTAACTTAAACAAAAGTAAGGATATCAGAGTCACCAGCATCTAAGATAGATAAAGTACCAACTCTGAATAATTTACCACAAACGGTACCCAATTCATTGTTACCACCTTGGAAGTAGTATACAGTGGTCTTGGACAACATAGCGTAGTATTCCAATTCAGACTTTCTCAAGACTGGGGTGTTAGCAGCAATGATAACTAATTTAGCCTTACCGTTTCTCAAGGACTTGATAACGGACTTGTAACCTAAGGTATATTTACCTGACTTGATGGTTAAAGCTAACTTGGCGTTAATGTTTTCTTGGTTCTTATTAGATTTTGGGGCCTGAATAATGTGTTAGTATGACATGTTTAGTTTGTAAATCAATACTCTTTCCCACATACATTGCAAAGTTAAAACATGTTCAACAATGATGTCAGAGTAAAGTTTATTTGGAAATGATACTGACCATCTCTGCGTTTATGTATTAGTGTACACTCCGGTCTTGTGAATAAAGAAGAAGAAACAGGAATAGTTATATTTGGTCTTTGAAAATTTTATGTTTCTGTGAAGAGCGAGAATCACAGAGAAAAAATGTATTAACATGCAGGAATGTAAATTATCTTTGAGAAATAACAGTCACTTTTATCACGTGAAACATATTTTCCTTACAAAAATAATTCTGTTGGTGAGAAAGAAAAAAAAACAAATTACTGAGAAAGGCCACCGCAATAGAAACAGGTACATAGTGAATGATCCTGCACATTAAAGGAAAAAAGTTTTTGATTTTTCACCCTAACAAACTGGCTTACTCACAGTGAAGGAAAAAAAAAAACTTCAAATTTCTTTCAATTTCTGCCCTTTTGAAAGCTTCAGTGTCTAACCAATAATAGGTATGTGAACGATGATATATACCAAGAGGAGGAGACGTTACCACAGATTCAACATGTGTCAGCTGAAATATTCCAATAGATGAAATCAGGACGACTTGTAATTGAAAGAATACCTTGATCAATTATGAAACCACCATTTCCAACAGAACGTGTAATGTGGCACTAAATCCTTCCAACATAACAAACCTTATACTAACAACTTTCTCTAGTTAAAAATGAAGATTGAAATTGACTCCTTTTCAGGTTCCAAGATCTACCCAGGTAGAGGTACTTTATTCGTTAGAGGTGATTCCAAGATTTTCAGATTCCAATCCTCTAAATCTGCTTCTTTATTCCACCAAAGAAAGAACCCAAGAAGAATTTCTTGGACTGTTTTATACAGAAGACATCACAAGAAAGGTATTTCTGAAGAAGCTGCCAAGAAGAAGTCCAGAAAGACCGTTAAGCACCAAAGAGCTATTGTTGGTGCTTCTTTAGAATTAATTAAGGAAAGAAGATCCCAAAAGCCAGCTGACAGAAAAGCTGCCAGAGAAGCCAAGTTAGTTAAGGACAAGGAAGCCAAGAAGGCTGCTAAGGCTACCAGAAAGGCTGAAAAGGCTAAATTAGCTGCTGCCGGTGGTTCTGTTCTTTCTAAGCAACAAGCCAAGGGTGCTTTCCAAAAGGTTCACGCCACCTCCCGTTAAGTTTGAAGAACTATTTATATATTTAAAGAAATCGTGTTTTTTTTAATTTAATGTACATTTATAAAAGTGTGGGATTTTTTTAGATATGAATGGATGAAAGAGCTTAGCAAAGTTTATATATGTTTGTCTTGGATATATATAAATCAAATGTAATTATAAAAGTTTATATTCGCCAAAGGTGAAATCACCTTGTTTTTCAGAATGACTTAGTATTACTCTAATGTTCTCTCCCACTCTAAATCCAAAATGAAATGATTCCGTGGTGTGTCCGTATAAAAGATGACTCCTTGAGTTTGTTTTGATAATAACAATAAACCCACAGTATATGGATCCTATCACTCTCTTGAAATAGGTGACATATTCCTCTTCCGGTACTTGCAGGATGTTATTAACTACTTCCCATGCCAATTTGGAACTGATTATTTGTTCTCCATTCCCAGAACACATGCAACTTATTTCAAAATCGGGACCTTGTTTATAGTCAATGGCAGCCCCAATAACACCAGCACATCCTATTCTTCCAGGAAGTTTAAAGAAATTACCTCCTGAAGAAGTGGTCAATGTAGTCGTACCTTCAGTTATATGTATTAATCCAATAGTATCACCAATTTCATGTTTTAATTCATCGAGTCGTCCTCCAAAAACTTCACTTTTATAAGCATCATAAATCCTTTGTTGTCTTTTTGAAACCAACTCTGTCCTTTCGTCGTAATTTATCATCCGTTTCACACTTGGGTGATTCAACATAACAGGGACAGTTAAATCGTGTTTATCCTGGGTTTCATATATTCCTTTCACATAATCAAATATCCGAAACGCTTCCTCTATGGGATATGCACAATCAATCCCCACCAAACTACCTATTCGAATTTCCTTGTTAACTTCAATAAAACTAGCATCACATTCAACTAATCCAAGTAAATTAAGGGAAGATCCATATCCAGTATTTGTTAATTCTGATCTTTCTAGTATTCGTGATGCAGGGAGTATATGGTCTTGTTTAAGAGCACATTTTAGTAGTTTCTTGTATTTAGCGGACGATTCAGGATTATGGTTACCTGCTCCTAAGTGTACTACCAAGATATTCATAATAATATTCCAGTACAAATATTTTTGGTTAAAAATAAAAACATGCTAATTTATTGTTCGACGCTACCAGATGGTTCCGGATTTTTGATGGTTGATTGAATTATGTTAAAGAATGGGTAAGAAAGTGAATAATCCAAACTTAAATGAAGCATATACTCAATGTATATGTTTACGATTTTATTTATATACTGTCAACTTTTAGTAGATTTTGCAACAAATTCTTTTCAAAAGTTAAAATAATAATCACAGTAACAGGTAAGATGTTGCTTATTTCAATTAAATAGTTTCAACTTGATAAATAATACTCTTTTATTTCAAAATCGACAAGATATTATGCAATTTTTGCAACAAAAAGTTTTCGGAAACGAAAGTCCGATACACGTGAACCGACCGGACCAAAACTTCTATCCAACTAAATAAAATGTTAAAATGAGTGATAATATTATCCAAATGTGGACGGATTTCATTAAAATGAAACAGAGATACTTTAAATACGAAGTATTATAGAGAATTATAACTTTATGTGCTATTTAAATCAACTGTTTCACGTGTATTTTCATGGTTGGCAATCACTGGACCAAATTTTTCAGAAAAGTTGAGATGCGGTGGCTCAATTGGTAGAGTTTTGGATTCCAAATCCAACGGTTGCAGGTTCGAGTCCTGTCCGTGTCATCTTTTTTTTCTCATTAAGTTGCAAAGGTATTACAGTAGAAGTAGTCAATTTCTTTGACCTTGCATTCGGGTGGCATCTTTTTTAGTTGGATTAGTGAAATAGCGTTGCATAGATCATTGAGAAAAATCTATTGCTATGGTTAGACCCAACGCTGTAGGTAAGTGACCAAACGCAATCTAAATAGTGGTCTTGATAACTGAGTCAAAAAAGCTGATTTTTCCCAAAACCCATTCGAAATTACCCTTTCTTGAATATTCCAAATTGTACACCTCTACTTTAACCCAAGATTTTACCGAAATCATTCAAATACATACAATTTAAGCCTTGTAGAAATCGGTTCAACCTGTGTAGTAGTAAATTCTGCACAGGTTGTTTGTTACTTACTAAAGTAGAGTATTGTGACTTATCTATTCCCAGTTTATTCTTTGACCAACATACAAATTATCTATAACTACATGCATTATTCATATAGATACTGGAAGTAACTACTCCTCTGTCAAATAACTTGAAAGTTTCTAAATATTTCTACTTCATTCCTTCTTGGACATTTTTAATAATACCAAGTTTTCCCAGTGTGACCTTATCACAAACCAGTTTCATTTCTTGATGGGGCTAGTAGACTAAAAATTTCCGATTGTCAAGGCACGTTTTTAGCGACTTTCCCCTTAAAAACGCCACTCTAATGATAAAAAAAGTTTATTATTTTCTGTATGAATGACTTCTAGGCTTGGAATTACCAAAAACAATATTCTCTTTCTGTGGCTGAAGTTACCTTTTCTGCATATCGTCAATTCAACTATAGATTTATCTCGTTATCTTTAATCAAAACTCCGTGACTCCACACTATTAAGATTTCCAAGAAAAAAAAAGAAATTCAAAAAAAAAAAAGATTTATTAAAAAATAATCTGTGATCTATTTGCTATTACATCTCCTATTCAACTAAAAAGTTATCCTCTTTAAATTGTTCACGACTGATGCGAATAACATTCAAATCATTCAATTATATAGGATACGGAATCTATAATGATATCCGTACACGACTCCCCTACTATAAATCTGATTTTTACGATGCATTCAACTATCGAGTTATCCCACTGACAATATTCATATTCTTTACTAATTTGCTACCAGCTATAGCATTTGCTCAAGATATGTTTGACAAAACTGATCATGCCTATGGTGTAAATGAAGTTCTTATGCTGTCGGCTCTAGCTGGTGTGGTGTTTGGGTTGTTTTCAGGTCAACCATTATGTATAGTTGGTGTTACTGGTCCTATTTCCATTTTCAGTTATACAGTATATGAATTGATTGAGCCTCGAGGTACTCCCTATTTCCCATTCATGTGTTGGATTTACCTATGGTCAATGGTTTTTCATATAATAATTGCTGTTGGGAATTATGTTTCATTTTTAAGAATTATTAGTTTATTTTCATGTGATGTATTTGGATTCTTTATTAATTTTGTATATATTCAAAAGGGGATCCAAATCTTGAATAATCAATTTAAAGTGGATTTAGCAAGTGGATATTGTTCAGTGATGATTTCCTTACTTATGATTATCTGTGGAGTAGGGTCTATTTTATTTGGGGATTATTTACATTATTTTAAACCTTGGATACGAAGAGTATTTGTTGATTATGGTGTGGTACTTCTGGTGATTTTCTTTACTGGGTTTATACATTTTGGAGGTCATTTAGATGAGACAACTCTTGCAACACTACCTACAACAACGTCATTTACACCAACTTATAATGGAAGTGATCGAGCTCATGGTTGGTTTATTCATTTTTGGCCTGGGAAACATATAAGTGTGGGAGATGTATTTCTTGCCATCCCGTTTGCTATATTATTAACATTTTTATTTTATTTCGATCATAATGTATCCCTGTTAATGTGTCAACTGAAAGAATACCCCTTGAAGAAACCAGCATCATTCCATTGGGATTTTCTTCTACTTGGATTAACCACGGGACTTGCAGGGATTATTGGAATTCCAGCTCCAAATGGTCTTATCCCTCAAGCACCCTTACATACTGATTCTCTTGTTGTTCATGATAACAAGGGAAAACGACTTAGTGTGGTTGAACAAAGAGTTACCAATACTGTTCAGGGAGCTCTTACATTTGTATTGATGACACCTCCATTCCTTGTAGTTCTTGGACTAATCCCCCAAGCTGTTCTTTCAGGATTATTCTTTATTATGGCAATTATGGGATTACATCAGAATATTGTGACTAATAGAATTAGATATTGTTTTCTTGAAGAATCATATATTGCCAATGATCCAAATTGTCCTCAAGTATGGAAAGAGATTCATGAATTACCTACCAAGAAATGGTTTTATGTGTATACGATATTAGAAGCAGGTGCAGGATTAATCGAATTTGGCATAACATTGACTAGAGGTGCTGTAGGGTTTCCAGGGGTATTATTATTTTTTGCCTTTTGTGCTAAATGGGTATGGCCATTGTTTATCCCTAAGGAAGAATTGGCTAGGTTGGATGGAGAAGTTGCTGATGAATTTATTATAAAGACATTGGATGTGGTGGGCAATGCAAAAAAGGGAGAAGATTTGGAATCAAAACGAGAAGATGTTGCATTGAATATGTATGAAGTAAGTGATGGGAATAGTAGGTTTAGTTAATAGATAGTACATAAAGTGAACTTTATTTCTAGGTAAATCCGATTCGGCATTAAGTAAAAGAAAAGATGACAGAAGGTTGTCTTGTTTAAATTTATGCGCTTGGGTTTTTTTCTTAATGGTCTTATGTGGTTGCAAAAATATACGACACCAAACAACAACTACAAATTAGTAAATAACACGTGTGTAACTTCACTTTACTATGTTACATAAATATATATTTCCCTTGTTACATAACCTGTCTAGTAAAAACCAATTAAAACTAGAATATTTCCCTTGGCAAAATCGTACATTTAAGAATTTGATTAAAATTGTTTCAGTTCTAACCATATAATGTATGTCATCACCCCATCGAGAAGACTAATTGTTTTTAGATTTACTCTAAAAAATCTGTGATCAAAACCATAAACATCAGCTGACAAAAATAGCCAAAAACTGCAATTATTTTTAGTTCAATAAATTTCAGGGGGTGTGAAGAGAAATGATGCGAAATGTGGAGAGGTTAAGAAAAAAAGAGTTTATTGGTCAGTTGCAAACAATTTTTTGGGAAATATGTCCCCTATGCGGCTTGGAGTTTTGAGAAATCTACGGCTTTGAGGGAAATATCCCCTTTGGAAATTGGAATTGGAATTAAATATCACCCCCTTAATGAAATTCTTATAAATAGGAGTAATAAATTTCACAATTCTTTTCTTCTTTCCCCTTCCTCTTTGTAATAACACTTCACTCTAAAAATGTCTTACAACTTTTCAAATAAAATTGCTATTGTTACTGGAGGTCTTTCAGGAATTGGTCTTTCCACAACAATTAAACTTCTTCAACTAGGTGCTAAAGTTGTAATTGGGGATATTACAGCCGAGAATAAAGTTGATCTGGTACTTAATGCTATTAAAAAGGCATCGCCACAAAACCATGACATTAGATATTTACATACTGATGTTGCCCTGTTTGAAGCTAATCGAGAATTGGTTGATTTAACCTTGGATGAATTCAAGGGATTAGATTTCGTCGTGGCCAATGCTGGTATGATTAGTTCTACTAAACCCGGGGCTGATCAAACTTGGGAAGAATTTAAACGAGTAATTGATGTTAATCTTAATGGTGTTTTCGCTTTAAATAAATTGGCCATTAATTATTGGGAAGAATTTCAAAAACCTGGTAGTATTGTTAATGTTGGGTCAATTTTAAGTTTTGTTGGTAATCCTGGATTAACCAATTATTGTTCTTCCAAGGGTGGATTGAAATTATTGACACAAACTTTGGCAATTGAATATGGTAAGAAGGGAATTAGAGTGAATTCTGTTAATCCTGCTTATATCAAGACTCCATTATTGGAGATTTTGGAAAAGAAAGTATATGATGAATTGGTTCTTAGACATCCAATTGGTAGATTGGGTGAACCAGAAGAAATTGCCGATGCCATCGCATTTTTACTTTCGGATAACGCTTCATTTATTACGGGACATTCCTTGTTGGTTGATGGTGGTTACACTGCGCAATAGTTAGTTAACTTTTTATATGTAGGATTTTTTTTAGCTCCGCGATGGATTTATTCAGTAAAAGAACAACAATGACAACAAGACAGGATCGTAAACAAATGTTAGATACTCTAGAAGAAGAATATTTGGGAGATCTTCTGATTCATCTTTATTCGACGTTTTTACTTCATCGAATTAATCCAATTTTTCCTAAATTAAAATGGGCAAATTGGCCGTTGGCATATGATGAAGTGCCTATACCACAAAGTTTTAAATTAGTGGAAGATAATTTAGTTGAGGAGTTTGAGGGAGATGTTGAATTGAATCAAGTTATGTTTAAAGAGAGAGTTGACAAGTATAGAGAAGCGAGATTGCGTAAGAGGAGGAAGATCAAAGGGGATGCAACAGCACCAAGCGAAACTGGTGCTGTGCCTGTGGAGGGAACGAGCGAAGAAAGCGAAGAAAGTGAACAGGAGGAGTCAGGAGAGTCGGAAGAGTCGGAAGAGTCGGAAGTAGAAGAGTTAGAGGAAGAAGACTACGACTCAGACACCCCATCCAAACCAATTGTTGAAATAACAACAACTGAGCAAGTCCCCAATGCAAAAGCAACCCTTGTCAATGAGATAGCCACAGTTATCCATCGTACAATACGCAACAAACTACAATCCAACACTTCCCCAGATATAATGTCACACCCTAATATGATTCATCTCAGTACACAACTTGCTAATAAATTCGATACAATGTTAAATAATCTCTTACTTACCAATAAGTTTAGTAAAGGTAATTTTATAGAATGGACTCATGTTCTTCAAGCTGGTCTTGACTGTGAATCCACGCCATATGAAACGTTTGACACTACACAATATAAAAAAGCGTATAATCAATGTGAATCACTTTTTGAAGATGTCAAATATAATTATGAATTTGAAGATGATATACCACCACCTGAAGGTGTAATCACCCCAGAAGGATTTAACGTTTTGGAATATTTGAAATCATTGAAAGAATTTCCTTCGGCTCTGGGACAAATGTCATATGCTGAATTGGCAAACATATACATGAGTAAGTTTCAACAGAAACATCAAGCACGACAAAAGTTTAAATTGAATTATTTCAACAAATTAGACATTGCCAAGAAATATCAACACGTTACATGGTCTCAAGGTAAAGGTCCCAGTACCAAAATCAATCTCACACCAGACCTTAGCAATCTTGAACAAGTACGATCTACGATTCTTGCATATGGAAACAATGGTATTAATAAAGACACATATACTCTAGAAAACATATAAAACACTACATACATATACACACATTTACTTTCTCTTATCGAAAGTAGTTGTAATTTCACTACCAAAAACCACATCCCAAAATCTTGAAGTTACTCCAAACCCTAATTCGTAATTCTTATAATGATGTTCTAAATGATATGTTTTCAATTCTTGTAAAAATGGAGGTAAATTTGCATGATGTAACATATAATGGGTTACATCATACATTATATACCCTAAAGTACCACCAGCAAATCCTGAACATGCCATATAAAAGGGTAATAATGAGAAAACCAATTTATAAAAAGGGAAAGCCAACACAATAAATAAAGCAGGAGGTAAAACAAGACGATATTCATCCATAGGTAAATAATGATGTACTCCATGAAGTAAAAAATGTAAGGTGAAAAACACGGAATGATCAGGTAAATATTGATCAATATGGAAAATACATCTATGTAAGAAATATTCCACCAAAGTCCAAATAAATAATCCTAATGCCCAAATACTTAACGCAGTAACTGGATGTTGATTGGTTAATCCAACATAGAATATATACAAATTTGGAGGAATCCAAATTATAGGTACAACCCACCAAGGTGTAAGTGAAAGTGGTTCCAAGAAATTCCCAAAAATTGGGGCTGACCCTTTACCATAATGTCTAGGACGATGTACTTGATCTAAATAAAATTCCTTAGTGAATTTCCCAAAAAAGACTTGTAAAAGTAAAGGTTTATTTAAATCTAAAAACTTGTGTTTTTTAACATCTTCATTATAATCTGTTTTAATTTCTAACTTATCCAACGCAGGTAAATGATCATGGAATTCATACATATCAAAATCTTGTTTATTGCCATTCAAAGTAACTTCCACAGGAGTTTTATTCTTATTATTAAGTAATTCTTCTTCTTCCTTAGGAGTAGCTAAATATCCCACTAACATATCTTCATCCAACATTTCATACGCCGATTCTGAATGTTCATGTGAAGCTAAATCCTTCATAATTTCAGTAACATCCTTCCCAGCATAGGGAAACACAATATCGGCCCCACCAGGATGTTCATTAACGAAATTAGTTATATTGTAGATCTTTCTCAGATAAAGAGTTACCCAGATATCTGTTGGTTTATTATGTTTAGCTACTTCAGTAGCAGAAATAAGAGGCAAACTTCTTGACATGACTAAGTGAAAGTACTAGTTAAAAGAATGTGTAATAGAATCTGTTTGATTTGATGGGTCGATTTTTTTTCTTATTATTTTTATACTTGACAGATTTTTGATACGATGGTTCTATTTTTTTCTTTGGTTCCGAGGGTGTAGAGCGAGGGAAGGATCGTTTACGGAATATGAAAAAAACGTTGCATCGGAAAATAAAAAAATAACACACGCACACGCGTCGGCCTAAACCTATATATAACCCGATATATATTTCTTACTATTTGCTATATATATATATATGTTTCTGTTGCTTCTTTTCATACAGATATAGTTTCAGCTTCACGTGTTTCCAACTCCATCATATCATCATCATCAACAAGAATATTATTCTCAAAATTAATCTCTTCTTCTTCTTCTTCTTCTTCGTCATTGGAATTCCCTGCCTCTTCCGTTTCAAGTTCTTGTTGATGTTGTTCTAAATGTAATGTATGATCGACAAGGTTAAGATAAGCATACATGAAATTAGACAACAATACTTGTTCACGTAATGATCTCTTAGGATTAGCCAATTTTAAATGGGATAACCGGTAAATTGCTCGTTCAACATGTACAGGGAATCTATAATCAAGCATAACTAATGTACTTGGAGATGGTGGCGGTAAGGGGAATCCAAATGCCGAATCGGTGAATTCAATAGGTTGATTTGCTCGTGAAGTACGTTTAATTTGTTTTTTAAGTTTCTCTTGAATTTCAAGTTTATCTTGATCAACTACTATTGGTGTTACGGGTTCAGGAACATCTTCAGAGGTTTCTGGTTCATCACCTGGAGTACGAGGAACATCAAGTTCAATTTCTAATTCGGAACCAGAATCAGATTCAGGTTTAGATTCAGGTTTAGTCTCCTGTTCAATCTCCGGCTCTGCGTCAGGCTCAGGCTCAGGCTCAGGCTCAAGGTCGGATTCCGATTCGGGGTCTGATGGGATTTTCAGTAACAATGGTTGTTCGGCATCTGATAATGACTCGTTTTCAATGGATACTTCCGGCACTGTCAAATTTCTCCGTTCTTCGGGTTTTGGTTCATGAATTGGTGATCCTAAAGCAAATTTCTCTCCGGTAGGTGAAATATTTCCTTGATAAGTTAAATTCTCTTTATCTAATTCTGGATGCATACTCACTACATCTTGTTTCTTAACATCTTTAACTAATTTTCCTCGTGATTTCTTGCCAAATAATAATCTACTTGATTTCTTTTTGATAGTCTTGTCACTTTCAATACTAAAACCAGAATCACGAGATTGTACTGGTTCAATACTATTCTTGGGTTTCTTCTTTTTGAAAAACAGGGAAATTACATTGGATTTATGATTAGTTGTAGATCTTGTTTCATCAAGACTTGTTCTTGATTTATCTACAGTAGAAAGTGTAGGTGTGTTTGGTGTAGATACTGATCTCATAGGTACTTTATCCTTAGGTAATGGTGGTAAATTACTGGTATCAATAGATGCACTGCGATCACGTAACCAACCCCAAGATTTCTTCTTCTTAACTTTAGGAGGAGAAGAACTAATTATTGAAGTAGTTTGTTCCTCTTTAATACTATCAGAATCAATAATTTCTAAATTAGGATCATGGTTAAACATCTTGGTTTTGACTTTAGTTTCTTTCTTTTGCGTGAATTTTGATTCTTGTAAAGTATCAAGCATGGTTTCATCAGGATCTATTGATTCTTCATCAGAAGAATCAAATTGAATTTCATCAATATTACTATCAAATACTTGTTGTTGATTGTTGGTAAATCCAAGAGGATCTTCATCAATGGAAATTTCAGTGGTTTCATCAAAACTAAGATTTGCTGTATTTAATTCCGGTAATTCCTTCTCTACAGGAACAGGAGCAAAATTATTGGGTTTACGAGGAGTTTGTTTAGGTAACACAGGAGGTCTTTCCCTAGTTAATTCTTCAAGTTGTTGATGTCTTGAATCAATATCATGCTGTTTATGGTCATGAACTTCATTTCTTGTATGATTGATTCTTCCATTATATGGTCTTTCATTACTATATTTTCCTCGATATCCTGATTCAAAAGAAATGTAATTGTTGTCTTTAGGAGTATGTTGACTATGTCCATTAAGTTGTCTACGCATATCATCATTCCGCTCACTAGGACTACGTCTTTGTTCACTACGTAATTGTTGTGGCAGATGTTGTTGAGGCTGCAGTTGTGGCAGATGTTGAGCTTGTGGATGTTGTTTTTGCATAGAATGTTGTTGTTGTTGTGCCTGTTGTACATATTGTTGCTGGGGCAGACGTTTTTGCTTTTGAATATGTTGTTGTTGTACAGGTGATTTTTGTTGTACATGTTGTGCATATTGCTGTGGCAGTTGTTGTTGTACATGTGGCAGTTTCTGTAGCTGTTGTTGTACATGTGGCAGTTTCTGTAGCTGTTGTTGTGGCAGTTTTTGTTGTTGAATTTGATACTGTTGTTGCACATGTTGCTGTTGTTGCGCATGTTGCTGTTGTTGCGCATGTTGCTGTTGTTGCGCATGTTGCTGTTGTTGCGCATGTTGCTGTTGTACAGGTGATTGTTGTAAATGTACTTGTTGCTGTTGTACAGGCGATTGTTGTTGTATTTGTTGCTGTTGCTGCTGTTTAGATCTATGTTCCCTATGAGAATGATGATGTTCACGATGTTCATGAGACTTATGAGGACGACCATTTCGATCACGCAATGGTTCTTGTTGATGCAGGTGATGATGATGGTGATGATGCTGTTTGTTCCTTTCAGGTTCTCCTATAAACTCATTAATTTCCAGTCTTAACATATCCAACCCTTCATTTAAATTAGGAGTGAAATAAGGATCATTGTGGGACTTATTATTAGTTCTTGGTTCATTGGATCTTGTCTCATTGGTCTTTCTTGTCATGGCATATGGACCATCATTACGTAATTCAAGTTTTTGTTTTGTGGTTTGAGTTGGTTTCTTATAATTGAATAATAATTGCAGATTTCGGGAACTGTATTTACGTTGTGAGTTTTGCTTAGGAACAGGTTTTGGTGGAGTAGTACTTGAAGAATCCTTACGATAATCAGTTCTTCTTGCTCGACGTAACGAAAAATCAGTTTTAAGTGGCGTATCTCTTGTGTCTCTGGTAGTGACTGCTGGAGATGAAAGTGTTTGTTGTTGTATCTGGGGTTGTGGCTGTACCTGTGCTTGCTGTTTCTGTTCACGAGCTTGTACTTTTGCTTCAGCTAGAGCTCTTGCTCTTGCTTTAGCTTCAGCTTCCGCTTTGGCCTTGGCTTCAGCCTCAGCTTCCGCTTGTGCTTGAAGTTCAGCTTTCAATTGTGATTGGAAAAATTGTTGTTGAAGTCGTTGTTGAAGTTCAAATGTAGTGGTATATTCCGGTTGATTGTTTTCTTCGTCTTCTTCTTCCTCGTCTTCTTCTTCAACAACACTATTACTTCCAGCAGTTAAAGAAAATGATCTTGCTATAGTAACAGCATCATTCTTCTCTAATCCTGCCTTTCTAGTCAATTGTTCAAGTTCATCAGTCAATTCACGTAAACTTGGATTCAGATATCTCCAAGAATCTCGTTTCAGAGGGGATGTCGACGATGTAGTAATCTGTACTTCCTTGGGAGGTGACTTCCTCGGTGATGTGGCTGATGTCTTTGAAGAATTTGACGATTCTCTACTTAATGAAGACTTTCTTGATAGGGAAGATTTTCTTGATATTGTATTATTTTTCATTTCATCAACAACTTGATTTCGAATTAATGATTTAAATGATTCGGGATTTACTTGAGGATGAACATTAGCTGGGACCCAAATATCATTAATTTCATCATCAGGAGAACCATCGATATTATCTTCAAATCGAGTAGCAAAGGGATCAATATCGTCAGTGGTTGGTGGAGGTAAATCGGGATCATATTCCATCATGGAATTACCTATTGAAAGTCGTTTAAGTGCTGCAACGATTTTCTTTTCTGATTCAAGTTCAGCTACTGCTGTGGTATAGTCATTTTGACTTGTTGACGACGACATTATATTGGTGGCATATATTAAAAAGGAGGGTGTAGATCCAAGTATGTATTTAAGTTGAATTAGCAAAAAAAGAATGGAGGTAAACGAACGCGTAAGTAAGAGATAATATTATTTTACAACCAATGCAAATCAGGTGTGGTGGTGGTATTTCTATGTCTCTCTCTGTCTCTGTCTCTCCCTCGGTGTCTCTCTCCTCTCTCTCTCTCGCCTTAAAAGAAAAAATAAGGAAAAAGTTTCAAGCCAAAAAGAGAAAGAAAAGAGAGCGAAAAAAAGCCCATACAAAAAATAAAAATAAAATAAAAAATAAAATAAAAAAACGTAAATAACAAAAGGAAAAAAAAAAAGCAATAGAAAAAACAAAAAAAATAAAGACACGTTAATTTTTTTTGTTTTTTTGCTTTTTTCGTATTTCCCGATTTGGTTGTGTCCGTTTAAAATAACATATATCGTCTAGATACCTGTTACTATGTTACCAACGACCAATGACCAACTTCCTTCTCATTGTCTGCCTTTCTATTGTTTTTCTTTTTCTTTTTTCTTTTTTAAAACCACCAAGTAATTTCCATATACGTTAAGACAACACCTCCAAGTATTAACAAACTAAAGATTCCTCGTTGTAAATTAGTTCCATTTATGGTTAATTCAGGAATTCCAAAAAAGTTACATCCTGCATGTATCACAATCACACATACCAAGTTATTACTTGCTAAATAAATTACATTGGCAACATATCCAAATATAGAAGTATAACATAATTGAAAGAAACTTGAAAGTAATATTTGATCAATTGGATTTCCTTGATTATATAAATTCCAGGCATGATGTAAATGAGCAATACCAAATAAATAAGGTGTATATACTGTAGGAGTATCTTTAACCACCAAATTAATTATTCCTCGATAAATAAATTCTTCTGTAATGGGTGCAAATAAAAAATCACGTATATGATGTATCATGGTTGCTTGTTGATCAATATATTCAATATCACCACCGATAAAATATTGATATATTGATGAAGAATATAATGTGAGTAATACAATTATTGCACGAAAAATACTAATCAAATCAGTTGATAAACTGTGATTGTTGGTAAATCCCGGAAATAACCCTAAACCCCGAAGATTATCAAAATATTCTCCTTGGACAATATATGGAATAGTAATTAATAAAAACAAACATAATTGAGTGATTCTAAGAAATCTAAATTTAATCACACGTACATCATTTCGATTACTAGGTAAATTCCGAGGTTTATTAAAGTAAATTATAATAAAATACAGACAAGCAATTGTAAATGTAAGAAACAACATTAGCGAAGTAATTTAGTGTTATTGTTTACGTCTTGGCTGTAGAAGAAACAAAAAAAAACAATTTTTTTTCTAATCGTGCGAGAGAGAGTGTGGGAAACTGAAACATTCAAGCCGCACCGTTCCAGGCGCCGTCATTCGCACTAACACTGGCACTGTGGTTATCGCGCGCACATCAAAACTTTCCAGGTCCAATTAATTTCCAGTAAAATAATCTGACTCATTCGCGGCAGCTTATCAGAGGAATTACTCCACTAAAAAATTTACAACTACCATAAATCTGAAAAAAAAAATTTTTCAAAAAAAACTACAACTATTCCATCAGATCTACACTCAAATGCTCCGCTTTAGATCATTTTCTACAACCACAAAACTTCTCCGTGGTCAAAACCTTACTGAAAAAATCGTCCAAAAATACGCTATAGGTGTTACACCAGGTAAGAAAGTATATAGTGGAGATTATGTCACAATTTCCCCAGCTCATTGTATGTCTCATGATAATTCCTGGCCGGTAGCTACAAAATTCATGGGATTAGGTGCAACTAAGATCCATAATAATCGACAAGTTGTATGTACACTTGATCATGATGTTCAAAATAAACTGGAAAAAAATTTAGAAAAATATCATAATATTGAAAATTTCGCTAAGAAACATGGTATTGATTTTTATCCTGCTGGACGAGGAATTGGTCATCAAATCATGATTGAAGAAGGATATGCCTTTCCACTCAACTTAACTGTTGCTTCAGATTCTCATTCAAATACTTATGGTGGAGTAGGCAGTTTAGGTACTCCAATAGTTCGTACTGATGCTGCTAGTATTTGGGCCACGGGACAAACATGGTGGCAAATCCCTCCTGTTGCTAAAGTTGAATTACGTGGGGAATTACCTAAAGGTGTAACAGGTAAAGATATTATCGTGGCATTGTGTGGGGAATTTAATAATGATGAAGTATTGAATCATGCTATTGAATTTGTTGGTGATGGTGTAAATAAGTTGTCCATTGATTATAGATTAACCATTGCTAATATGACAACAGAATGGGGGGCACTTTCGGGTTTGTTCCCTGTTGATGAAACTCTTGTGGAATTTTACAAGAAAAGATTAGCCACAATTGGTGCTAACCATCCAAGAATCAATGAAACAACAATAAATCAATTATCTAATCCTATGAAGTCGGATAATGATGCCGCATATGCCAAACATTTAATAATCGACCTTGCATCACTTTCTCCTTCAGTCTCAGGACCAAATTCAGTCAAGGTCTCCACAAGTTTGAATCAATTGGCACAAGACAATATTAAAATCAACAAGGCATACCTTGTATCATGTACAAATTCAAGACTTTCCGACATTCAAGCAGCAGCAGATGTAATATCTAATCATAAAGTTCATCCTGATGTCGAGTTTTATGTCGCCGCTGCCAGTTCATTAGTTCAAAAAGATGCAGAACAAACTGGTGCTTGGCAAAAATTAATTGATGCTGGGGCAAAACCATTACCTGCAGGTTGTGGTCCTTGTATTGGATTAGGTACTGGATTATTAAAAGATGGTGAAGTTGGGATATCTGCAACTAATAGAAACTTCAAGGGAAGAATGGGATCACGAGATGCTCTTGCTTATTTAGCTAGTCCGGAAGTTGTTGCTGCTTCTGCCGTGTTAGGTAGAATTGGTGGGGTTGAAGAATTGCAAGGACAGCCAGTCAAGCCAGTAACTTCAATTGTTAAATCAATTTCGCAACAAGAAGAACAAGCAAATGATTCTGCTAGTGGAGAATCCGGTGCAGTTGAGGTACTCCCTGGTTTCCCTAAATCCATTACTGGAGAACTTATCCTTTGTAATGCTGATAATATCAATACTGATGGAATTTATCCTGGGAAATATACCTATCAAGATGATATCCCACGTTCGAAAATGGCTGAAGTATGTATGGAGAATTATGATTCACAATTCCACTCTAAAACCAAACCTGGTGATATCATTATCTCGGGGTATAATTTCGGTACTGGATCATCTCGTGAACAAGCAGCTACTTGTATATTAGCTCGTGGGATCCCCTTGGTTGTTGCTGGATCATTTGGGAATATATTCAGTAGAAATTCCATCAATAATGCCTTGTTAACTTTAGAAATCCCCAAATTGATTGATATGTTGAGAGAAAAATATACATCTAGTGACGAATTAACCATTAGAACTGGGTGGTTCTTGACTTGGGATGTCACTACTGCTCAAGTTAATGTTGTTGATTCACAAGGTGGAATTATATTACTGCAAAAAGTTGGAGAATTAGGAACTAATTTACAAGATATTATTGTTAAAGGAGGTTTAGAAGGTTGGGTCAAGGCAGAATTGACTAAGTAAATAACATACATAGTAAAATAACAATAGACTGTATAATCTTTGTAGGTTTTCCACATGCGGCTAGAACCATTCCCAAAAAACAATCTTTCCCTGTTTGTTTTTCATTTTACATTTCCGGCCGAGAAAAACATAAAAATGGTTGCATAGTAGATACCAACGTTACATTAACCTCAACACTCAAACTTATTTTATTTTTTTTGTTGGGGGATAGATTCACATTTTAAACTTCGTAAGTTATTAGCCCCGACTTTACTAATTTAATGTACATCGGGCTAAATCATACCCAATGTCAAGAACATAACCTGTTGGGAAGTAATCTGCCCCCACACTATGAAAACGCGTGATGCATTGTTATGTCAGCGTTGGAGTGTTCTCCAGAAATTGTCTTTCTTTTTTTCTTTTTCTTTTTCTTTTTTTTAGTTTGTTCCGTTTCATATGAAATGACCTAAAGTGGGGTGGAGAAGAACAAGAAGAAAGTTCGTTTGATGGTCACAATTGACAACTCCGAAATTTCAAATTTAGTATAAATAGCCTATGGATTCTTGCAAAAATATTTACACCTTTTTTTCTTTTAGTAGTTAGTACATGATGTTTGGTTTGTTAAGAGATATAAGTATGGGAATAATAGAATTTGCTCTGGATATGGTAGATACGACAATTGCATATACTATAGATGGGGTTATATTTACAAGTACTTCGGTTGATACTGCTCGAGAATTTATAAACACGTGTATTTATAATTATAATATAATTGTTTATTCAATAAAGAATCAATTATACAAGAATATAAATTAATAAATTGTTCATCAAAAAAATTTGGGGTTTTTAATTCTGCATTATTTGATTGGGTTGTGTGTATATTAAAGTATTTAAATAAATAAATAAATGTCATTGGTTTATATTGCATTATCGGACATCCTAAACCCTTGTTACTCCTCTGTCTTACATTGGAGTACGCCGCATTGACTCACTTTCACATGCGAATGAAATTCTTACAATCTACAAAAATATAATATTTTTAAAATCTGCTTTTTGTTTATATCGAAATTTGATATATATTAACCTATTAACCCGGAAATAAACAAAAATAATGACCTAAAAGAATTAAAGAACAAGAAAGCGTATCGCTTACTCTTCATCTTCTTCTTCTTCATCTTCAGCGACAGAGTAGAATTGTAATTGATATTGGTTTTGTTTAACAGCAACAAATCTAATCCAGTCTCTAATTTGATTCTTCTTTAAATATCTCTTGGTTAAATATTTTAAATATTTACCAGAGAATTTAGTGTTGGAAACAACAATTACTTTGTTTCCTTCAGTAGTGACAGAGATTTCATCACCCAAGTTACCAACAATACCTTCAACCTTGATATGTTCAACTAAATATTTAACATAACCTTCTTGGTCAAAAACACCGTTTTCAACTGGGGCAGAAGTATCAACAACAAACTTCTTAGCAGCCTTGGATTTCTTGGAGGTCTATATTAAAGGTTAGCCTACTGCACATGTGTGAATGTTCCCTATCCTAATTTTTCTAAGAAATAAGAACATTTCATTTGACAGCAAAGCCTTCCCCCTATACGGGTAAAAGTTTTTGGTATAGTTTTGTTTAGAAAAAAATTGTTAAAAAACTAAACAGAGTCCCCACCCGTATAACTATTGGGAAAAGTTATACTTTCAATAGAAGCTATTTCAAATAAACTAGAAGGGGTTAGCTATGGTATACATACAATTGGAGCCATTTTTAATTGTGTTTCTTAATAAGGATGAAAGAGAAAGTAACAAAATCTAACAAAATTTTTCAAAATCAAATTAAAGTGATATTCGCGAAGAGAGAAAAAAAATGTTTTTTTGGTAAGTGCACGCAATATATTTCAAATTTGTTTTTCATCACGTGCAAAGCATCACATTTAGGTTTTCTGCCCTAAATGAATCATCCTATAGTCATTCTCAACTTGTCTGACATCTCCATTAATTACGACTCATAGTCAGAAGTTTATTCACTCAACAAAAAAATAATTTTGCAACAATCGAAACTAAAAAAAATTCATCCAATAAAACGCCTCCCCTTTCAAATTCCCCCTTCTTTCTTCCTCTCTTTATACTCTAAACTCCAAGCAATGTTCAAACGATCATTATTTACATCCAGTAAACTTCTTTCAACCCTTCAATTAGCTAGGACTTCCCCACCAACATCAACCTGGACCAAACAACAAATTAAAGAAATTTATAATACCCCCTTACTTGAATTAATCCATCATGCAAGTTTACAACATCGACAATATCATGACCCCCAAGAAGTTCAACTTTGTACATTACTCTCAATTAAAACCGGGGGATGTACTGAAGATTGTAGTTATTGTGCTCAATCATCAAGACATAATACTGGGTTGCAAGCGGAGAAATTAATATCCGTTGAATCTGTATTAGAAAAAGCTCGTGTTGCTAAACAAAATGGTTCAACGAGATTTTGTATGGGTGCTGCATGGAGAGACATGCATGGAAGAAAGTCAGGATTACGGAAGATTGGGGAAATGGTTGAGAAGATTAATGCTATGGGAATGGAGACTTGTGTTACTTTAGGGATGATTTCAGAAGAACAAGCTGTTGCATTAAAGGAGAAAGGATTGACTGCGTATAATCATAATGTTGACACTTCTCGAGAACATTATCCTAATGTAATCACCACGAGAACTTATGATGATAGATTAGAAACGATTAAGAATGTACAAAAAGCAGGTATTAGTGCTTGTACAGGGGGGATCTTGGGTCTTGGAGAAACCCCCGAAGATCATGTATCTTTCTTATATACATTATCTAATTTAAATCCGCATCCAGAATCATTACCTATTAATCGATTAGTTCCTATAGTTGGTACCCCCATGGAAAAGGAATTACGTAGTTTACCACAGGAAAAGAAACTCAAATTTGATCAAATATTACGAACAATCGCTACAGCAAGATTAATTATGCCTGAAGCGATAATTAGATTGGCTGCAGGAAGATATACTATGAAAGAACATGAACAATTCTTGTGTTTTCTTAGTGGATGTAATGCAATATTCACGGGGGAGAAGATGTTGACGACAATGTGCAATGGATGGGATGAAGATATTGCCATGTTAGAAAAATGGGGATTACGTCCTATGAAAAGTTTCCGAAACGTTGCTAATGAATAGTGTATATTTGTCTAAATAGTTACTATATTATTGTCTTGATGTATCTTTCGTAGTAATGTATTGGTGGTGCTTACTATAGGTAAGGAGAAAGGTTCATCGGGTTCTTCAAGAGTTATTGGTGTTCCTTCGGTGTCTTGTTGTACTTGCTCTTGTTCCAATTCAATTGTATCATCATCTATTCTTTCTATTTCTTCATTCAATTCAGAATCAAATAAATCAGGAGATATCGATAATAGTTGATCAAGACCACCCCCATTCCATCCTTTCTTAGCTATTGATTCACTAATTTCTAATTCCGCACGTATTAATCCTCCAATTCTTGGTAATACATGATCTCGATTGAATCCCAGCACCAACGTATTTATTTCATGATAATATTCATATTTCACACGATCAATATCATCGAGTTGATTTGTTAAACTTAATAAATTATTCTTATATTTATTCAAATTCCTTGTTTTCCTCTTTCGTAATTTCAAATTCTCGATTTCATATTCTTTCAAAAGTTTAGACTTTGATTTAATTTCTTGTTGATAATAAGTATGATTCTTGTCATATTCCAATTTCAACTTGGTCAATTCTTGTTCCAATGGATCTATAAAACTATTATGAATCATACGACCAAGTATTTGATGATTACTCAGAATGATATATTGTAAACCAGCAGCATTAGCTACGCCATCCTGTACAGTAGTAGTATTATTTACCTTGGGACAGTCAATAATACATCGTTCCAAAGCTTGACCAAATTCATTAGCAGCAGAACTTACACTGTCAAGGGCAGTTTGTAAATGTTTGGCAGTAGTGAATAATTTCTCATATGTTGATATGATGTGGTGAAAATCAGAAGTGGTTATAATATCATTATTACTCATGTCAAGTACCGAGGGGGAGAATGAAGTGAATGTATTAAGTGAAGAAGTTTGTCGAGATGTAGGTATGGTTTCAGTTTGATTCATAATGGTGATAAATTCAGAAAGATGTGATGGAGGCAGTTTAGCTGGTGGTGGTGAATTATCAAGTATCTCTAATTTACTGATGTTAGGTGACGATGTTGCATTCATGGTTTGTGTGTATGGTGTTTGGTATAAACAAGGCTGTTCCTTTCCCCTTTCCCCTTTCCCCCTCCACATATTGTTTTTTTCTTTGTTGTTTATATTTATGTGTATGAGTGAAATAAAATGTAACAAGGATTGTACGGCTCGTGCGGCTCGTGCGGCGGGATTTGGAATCTAGTTAGTGAAGGAGTACATAGTTTAAGAGAAGCAATACATTAACTCGAATGGTATTTTCAGCTGGACTTCCCTTTTGATTTTACTTTTAAGAATATGTTTATCAACTTACGTACTTTTCTTGGTATATATTTCATGAAATAATTCCACGTTAAAAGGTTCAATCTGTCCTAGAATAGAAGTATCTATCCCATTTCCCATTACTACAAATATAACTCACTACGAGTCATTGAAATCAAAACATTTAGCTCAAATATCTAAATAAAAGAACCATCCTGGAAGTAACACATCAACCCAATATATCCACCTGACTAAAATCTCAGAAAAGCTTCACTTTTCAATTCGTTATGTTATTGGTCCCTTGGCCCAGTTGGTTAAGGCGTGGTGCTAATAACGCCAAGATCAGCAGTTCGATCCTGCTAGGGACCATGTTACTTTTTTGTGTGTTTGTGTTTAACTACATTGATGAAATGTTTCACAAATTTGATATTTTTTGGGGGTTGGTTCAAGTTTTGATCCGAATATCTTTTTGTTAGTTCTAATTGGGTGAATTATTTAAATCATTTTCCCTAGAAGATTCACACTCAGTGATGAAGTAATGATTCCCACTTTTTGGTTTATTCTTTTACTCTGTCGCCAAGGTTGTTTGAACAGAGTAAAAGATGTGAAAAAAAATTTCGCAGTAATTTCTCCAAACTATTTGAAAGAATATCTCACATGTGATGAATTTCCATTTTGAAAACAACTTTCCCCTAAAGCATGGTATTTGCTCGTGCGGAGTTTGAACTTCAACTCTCCTAACTGTAGCTCAACCCCGGTTTCAAGGACTAGGTCCATCAATGGAAAACTACACCGGCGAATTACGGCACTGTACTCAATTCAAAAAAAAAAAGAAACAGGTTTATTTTTTAACAAAGCTTGAACACAAAGTCGGAAGTACACCCTTTCTCTAAAAATAAGTAAATAATAATAATAATTTTTACCCCGAAATTAATTCAAGTGGGGTACATTTTTCACCAGTGCGGTAATAAAAAGTAGTTGGCAATAATTGGTGATTGGATCTTGGACTAAGCCAGGATGTGGGTGTGGGTGTGTCTTTGTACTATGTACTATTAACCGTTGAGCGAATGTATATAACGGAAATGTTAAAGAATAACATAGAGTTTACAGTGAAGAATAAGGTAGAATGTATGTGAGATGTAACTACTTCTTTCCCCTCCGTTACTGTATCTCCTCTTTAAAACTTGGATCTTATCTTAATATTATTCTCTAAATGTATTTCCATAATTCATTTTTTGGCATCTATTTTTTTTTTATTAATAAATTCACTCAAATAATTTTACAAGATTTTCCGGATTTAAAATTTATAAATATACGCAAAATCTCCGAAACGCTAAACATCACCAACAACAAGAAAGCACACACACTTCCTACACAGTATGAATGGAAAGATTTCCAAAGAAGACAAAAGTAAACGTCCTAGGGTAGTTCTCGCATGTAATAGATGTCGACAACGTAAAACTAAATGTGATGGTCAACAACCTATATGTGGAGGATGTCAAAAGAAACAAGTTGAATGTTCATATGGTGTGAAATATAATCGGGCTCATGTTACTGTGGAATATGTTCGACAATTAGAAGAGAAGTTGGGGATTACTAGTAAAGAAAATGGAACAACACCACCAACAATACAACAACAACAAGTTCAGCAGGTGAATGTTTCTCCATATAAAGCACCTACTATAAGTAATATGGTGTCAAACAATACTGAATTAGGTACCAGTATTACATTACCACAACCTTCAGATCGACCATATCAAAGAAATTCTTTCTCCGTAGTAGACAATACCACCACCGCCAGTACAACCACCAATGAACCACATTTCGCTACCAGTATCACCCCCTCCAATTCAATACGAAGTAATAATTCAACAACAACACCTTCATTAAGACAGCGAAGAGAAGAATCAACTGATGCTATGGGAGCTGGATCTATGGCCAAGCAACCTAGAGGTAAAGATCGTGATTATTATGGTTCTTCTGCTGCTATATCATTTATGAAAGATATATCAAATGTCATCGATGGGTCATACAAACTGGAAATGGGTAGTAGTACAAATACTGATGATGAACGAGATTTAGAACGAGCAAATGTATATCGAATGTCAAGAAACGATGGAAATACTTCTCAAAGAAGTACAGAAATAGTAATCCCACCAAAACCAATTGCTGATAAATATGTCAAGAATTATTTTGAATATGCTTATACTTTATATCCATTTGTACATCAACCAACATTTATGTCAACCTATGAAACTATATGGAATACTACAGAAGACAACGACGATGACATTGATGAATTGTTTTATTCCATAGTTAATATTATATTTGCCTTTGGATGTCAATTAACTCCTGAATCAGAAAAGACAGAAGATAATTCGGAATTATATTTTGAACGATCACAAGAATTATTACGATTTCATTTAATGGATACAGGATCAGTTCTACTTGTACAAGCATTATTGTTGACTGGTCAATTCCTTCAAGCTAGTACAGGACTGGCAGGATGTTGGAATATTGTTGGATTATCAATTAGAATCGCTCAAGGGTTAGGATTACATCTGGATCAAAATTATGCTAGCGCCAAAAGTTTGATTGATCGAGAAATTAGAAAACGATTATGGCAAGGATGTTTACTTATGGATAGAATAGTTTCAATGACTATGGGTCGTCCATTAATGGTTACACAAGAATATGAACTGAGTGAAATGCCCTTGTGTGTTGATGATGAATATATTAAAGACGATGTGATATTGTCAATGAAAACACCTTCCAAATTAGGGTTCTTTATACAAACTATTAAATTGTATAACATATTAGCGGATATTTTAAAACTGGTATACCCCAATGAATCTCTGGATGATGTTATGCAATTACTTTTAAACATTTTCAAATTTGAAAATCGATTAAATGAATTTAAAGCAAATTTACCTGAACATTTACAATACAAGACAGACCTTCACAAAATGATGCCATTTGAACGACAAAGCATTGTATTACATATTCGATTCTTACATATGAAAATCATGTTATATCGACCAACATTATTCCCCAAGGCATTTAGAAATAATCATACCAATACTTCAGAATTATATCTGTCAACTCAAAAATCAGTGGCCATTCTGTGTGTTAAATTGGCAGTTGAAATGATTGACCTAATTGGGAAATATCGTGCTGGTGATATAATTTACTTACCTGCTCATTGGTATAATGTATTCTATATTTATACTGCAGCCACTGTTCTTCTTGCTGCAAAACTACAAATAAGTCTCCATCAACATTTAGATTTATCAACATTTGAAAATGCTTGGAATCATAGTTTAGAAATCTTAGGTTCATACACACATCATTCAGAATCAGCATCACGTTGTTTAAAAGTTTTGGAAATGATGGGCAATAAAGTAAATATCTCACAACAAAGATTAGCTACTCAAAGAAATACTCCCATGCCTATCCATCATCAAGAACTAGATCATCATTTACCTACTGTACCTGGGTCATCAGTATATCCCATGCATAACTATAGTCCAAGTTCTACTAGTTCAGAAGTACCTACTGATGTGTTATATTCTTTACTTTATGATACTGCGGGACCATTTGGGGGACCATTTCATTATTCTGATGATCCCAATGTATTAGGATTGAGATAAACAACTAATAATAGATTTGTACTAGGTTATTTTTGTGTAGATTTTCGGGTATTCTATCCCTAAGTGGTATTACTTTTTACTGGGTGTATGTGCCCCCGGAACTGGAAACCGACCAGATCTCTTTCCCCCAGTACATTACCAAGAAAATATAATAAAAAAATATTTTTATGCACTTCCTTCTGTGACACATTTTTCAAAGTTTCCCTTCGGATGCTGATTCCGTATAACGGAATGCTAACGTCCTCACTCCTGCACCTCCACCCCCACACAATACCTTATTAGTAATCCATCGATGCGGGATCAAGTAGCCGAGAGAACTTCCGGAAATAACTTCTCCTATATCAACCCATCCACATTTGAAAACTTTCTTCTTTCTTTCTTTCAACTACTACATCAACTAATTAATCATGACTTATACTGGATCGTGTCTTTGTGGAGAAATCACATATACTTTAACTGGAGAACCATCAAGAACCATGACTTGTTATTGTAGTGATTGCCGTAAAGGTGCTGGTTCCCTTGGTCAATTCATTACGGTATATGATACCAAGAATGTTAATATTAATGATCCAAATTCTAAAATTGGAGAGTATATCGTGGCCAAAACCAAAAGTGGTACTCCTAAAAAGAAACAATTTTGTTCTGGGTGTGGATGTACTATTCGTACATTACCGGGAAAATATAATGGAGAAGTTTCAATGATGAGACAAGCTTTATTGGATGGGGATTTTGATAAACATGTTCCACAAGCTTCTATTTTTAATGATGAACGGGAAAGATTTACTAATGGTGTTAAATCGGAATTCTACTAAGTTAGTATTATATAAAATAGAATATCTTTATTGAAATGTCGTTTGTTGTAGTTACGTACTCTTTTTGTTATGTCTCTTCTATAAAGTGTTCTACAAAGTGTTCTAAACTGCCCAACTTGTAATGTACTAGTAAAAATCCCGAGGATTTACTCTAAATACCTTCGCACGCTACACTTCAATTGTTGTATCCGTCAATATCTATTTCTTTACCTATATAAACTATAACTAACTTAAATAAAATCCATCTTGTTAGAAAGAGTACCAATTGATCCAATTTCAACTTCAACTTCATCACCATGTTTCAAATATTTTGGAACTTTCATTCCCATAGCAACTCCACTTGGAGTACCAGTCATAATAACAGTACCTTGTTCCAAGGTGGTTTCTTGAGAAATAAAAGCAATAATTTTAGGGACATTAAATAAAAGATCATCAGTATTTGTATCTTGACGAACTTCACCATTAACTCTAGTAGTTAATTGTAAAGTACCTGGATTACTAATAACATTAGTAGAAACTAATTGTGGACCTAATGGAGCATATTTATCAAATGATTTAGAGAACCCCCATTGTGGAACACCACCAGCATATGCTGGATTTCTTTGCCAAGTTCTAGCAGAAACATCATTACCAGAAACATACCCAGCAACATATTTCAATGCATCTTCTTCCTTAATGTTCTTACCAGTTTTACCAATAACAACACATAATTCACCTTCATAATCACATTGATCTTCTTGAGCAATTCTTGGAATTGGAATAGGTTCCCCAAAATCAGCAACACTAAATCTTGGCTTATAAAAGATTGAAGGATATGGAGGTGGAGTTCTACCACCTTCTTGAATATGTTTCATATAATTTAATCCCACACATTTAATAATAGGAACTTGATCTTCAGTTAAAGGACCTAATAATTTCTTAACTTCTAAAATTTCATCAGTGACAATAGCATCTTCAAAGATATTATCTCCCTTGATAACCTTAGCCTTGATGGTTTTACCTTGTAAGAATTGCTTACCAACATCATAATCAGCATCAGTAACAATAGGTTCACCACGATAGATCTTACCATCATTAGCAACAAATCTAATTAATCTTTTCCAAGCAACAGTCATAGTAATAGTGTAGAATAATATATAATATAAGTATATTAGTGAAAGAAAAAGAAGGAACTTTTGTAAATTGTTGGAGATTGATCTGGTATTTATTTGAAAAATTTCATCACCACCACCTCCACAGTTTTATCCAAAAACAAACCCACGTAATTTCCGGCAATTAATTAATTGGCCGGTGAGTTACAACGGATAAACAAACACTAATTTGTTCAATTTTCTCGGAATGGAGTCCCGTATAAAAGCAATGTGTTCATTCTCGGCACTCGATTCCGCACTTTTTCTGTTTTTTTTGTTTTGTTCTCTTGATTATCCGGTCGACCCTGCATGGAAATATCATTCCGAAATGAAAGTGGGGAACGGAATTCCCTCCCGAAAACTACGTCAAAAAAAACTTTAAATCTTATTTTGTTATTGTGGGGATCTAATTATTATTTCCCATGCTTTAAAAAAAAAAAAGAAACACTAAAATCTTTCAACCGACACAGCACTTTACATCTCCGTCTTTTTTCAACCTTCCCCAACTTATAGGATGCATGTTCCGAAACTTCACGGAGTTTTACTCCAGATTTTTCATCAGCTGATTAATTCAATCGGCTTTAATATATATATCTATTTAATCTCTCACTTTTCCCCCATTACTTCATCTTTTTAATTATCATCATCTCTTATCTAAATATGTCCCCAGTTGAATCTTCTACCAACGCTGAAAAAGTCACCTTCTTCAAAAGTTTAAAGCCAGAAAATGTCGAACCATTATGGACAGTCATGTCTGCTATGGTTCCACCAGTCCCCAAACCCAAGGCCGTACCTACTTTATGGAACTACAAGAAGCTTCGTCCATTATTAGAAGAATCTGGAAGATTAGTCCCCCCTGAAGAATCCGAAAGACGTGTCTTAATGCTTATCAACCCTAATTTAAAAGCACCACAAACTACTGATACTTTATATGCTGGTTTACAATATATCAATCCGGGTGAAGTTGCTCCTGCTCACAGACACTCTGCCTTCGCTTTAAGATTCATTATTGAAGGTGATGGTGGGTTTACTGCTGTTGAAGGTCAACGTATCTATATGGAACGTGGGGATGTCATTTTGACCCCTCGTTGGGAATGGCATGATCATGGTAAAGAAGGTAATGGACCTATGATTTGGTTGGACGGTCTTGACTTACCTATGTTTCAAGCTATCCCAGTAAACTTTGCTGAACATTATCATGAAGAAAGATACCCTGCTGAAACTGTTGACCAATCAGCTATCAAATTCCCATGGAAGATTACTCAAGATTATCTTGATGCTGTTGATGGTGATTATGCTATTTATGATTACACTCAAGCTGAAGGTAAACCATTATCGACTATTCTTACTGCTCAAGCAGAAAGATTGAATTCTGGAAAGTCAAGTGAATGGCGTCAAGAAAATGCTAGTTTTGTTTACCATATTTATGAAGGTAAAGGTTATACTGTTATTCAAGAAGATAACGGTGAAGAAACTGTGTTACAATGGGAAGGTAAAGATACTTTCTGTGTACCCTCTTGGAAGAAGTTTAGACATGTTAATGAAGGTAATGAAACTGCTTATCTTTTCAGTTTTAATGATTCTACCTTACTTAAGAATTTAAATATTTACAGATCCAAGTAAATGTTATGAGTGTGTACTTTTATTTCTTGTTTCTTCTTTTTGTTTAGTTTTATTTATAGGTTTATGATATGACAAGAGTATATTTTGTTTTTATGAATATTAGTTAGTAGTTGCAAGTTTGCTAGAGTTTTAACATTCAGTCTAGAAAGGGTACTGTAATAAATTATTTTCGTGGTTGTATTCACGCTTGTTCCAGAACCTATGAACTTTCAAAAAGAACCTAAGAAAAATCTGTAACAGAGAGAAATGTAGTACAACGTAAATAAAAGTAATATAGAGGGGTAATTTAGTAAAGTTCTGAATTTTCACAAGTCTAATATCACACGTTGTACCAATGCAAGCTCAAAAAATAAAACTATTACAATATACGAATACTCAACAAACAGAAAGTTATACACAACGGTTTAGCAAGCAATAATACAAACTCGGTAATATAATCCCATGTTCCTTGGTTACCTAAAAATGCCGTGAAACAAAATACATTTTCCCCTATCGGTTATCAAATCCGGATAATCTTAATATACCACAACGTTGTAAATCCATTGTTTACCCCTCCAACAAAGACATTACCTTACCTCCCCTCTTTATTTCGGATCCACGGACCACACTGTCTACCCACGCCTGGAAAAATATTACTATACCTATTGATTGGCTAGATTTGGAATATCCGTTTTTGTGTGTGAATTTCGCACCCAATGTTTACGCCTCGTTTTCTTTGCTCTCCCCCCTCTTTCTCGGACAAACAGTGACTAATTTCGGACTGCAACTCCGTAATGTCACAAAACGTACATTACAGATAAAGGGATATTTCAAGTTTTACATTTGTGTATATTTTTCTTTGGGCTAACCAGAGCCCCTTATACTTATTACTAACAATTATAAAAAAATAAATACTAAATTATTATTCTTTAGCAGCACGTCTAACTCCAATAAAATGAGCGATAATACTAGGAACCCAAGCAAACAAGAGAACCAAAGCTGACATTAACCCAGCAGAACCAGCGAAGTTCAAATTGTTAAACATATATGGGAAATAAAATGGACCAAGGAATCCATACAATGATCTAACAAAATTAATATATAATCCAATATCCCCAGCTTTAATTGGATTACTATCAATAGCAAAGGTAGTAATCACAGTAGCAACAATATTATTCCCAGCAGCAGCAATAGCAGCACCAATCAAGGGTCTAATATTCCAATGTCCTGGTTTGGCTTCATATAAGAAAACACCCCAAATAATTAATCCAACAATAACTAAGAGATATCCATTATAGGAGATCCATAATCTATCAACAATAACTCTTTTACCCCCTCTTTTGTCCATACTTCTCTTCATCCACCAATCAGAAAGTGGACCAGCAAGAACTTCACCAATGATTGACCCAATAATAATGGAAATATATTGTAAAGATAATTGTTGAGGAGAAAGATGGAAATATGGAATCATAACTTGAGGCATTTCCACAACTAATACAATATTAGCGTAACAGAATGTAACAGATGCAGCAAGAACAGCAACGGAAATATTGAAATTAGCAGCTTGCTTCAATGGTCTAAAGAACATTTTCCAGGAGAATTGTCTATGTTCAGATTTTCTAATTCCCAACACTTTCAATACTTTACTTTGGTGATATTCAGGATTAGCTCTAGTATACACAGTTTCCGTAGCAAAAATCCACAAGACAAATTGAACAAAATTCATAATAGCAAACACATAAAAAATCCATTTAGTACCAGCATGTTGTTGAATGAAACCAGTAAAGAATGGCCCTGATGGAGTACCAATAACTAAAGCTAATGACCACCAACCATTCTTCTTCCCTCTCTCATGAGAAAAGGCTAAATCACCAACAACTGAAGAACCAGCAGCAGTAGCAGTAGACACGAAAACACCAACTAAAACTCTAGTGGCCATTTGTTGATCAAAAGTCTTGGATAAAGCACCACCAATGTTTAATAATCCACAAGCAAAAGCACCAAAAGTTAAGAAAAACTTTCTACCATAAGTATTCATCAAGGGAACCCAAAATAATGGTAAAACCCCAAACACAGCAATTTGTGCCGAAGTGAAATAAGCAGCGGTTTCAAGAGGAACACCATATTCTTCTGCCATAGTTTCAAACGCAGGTGTTAAACCAGCAGCCATAAATGTTGAAGAAAAAGTACCAAAGGCAATCAACAAAATTTCATAATTTTTCTTCCAATCAGGCCAGTTAAGTGGATCTTGAGGATCCGATGATGGAAGAGGATCTAATTGAACCGAGCCATGTCTTGAAATAAGATATTGTTCATGTTCAGGATCAATATCAGCGACAATACCAATGGGAGTATTCTCAACGTGTGATGGAGAACCTTTTTCCATATCACTAGCAATAGAAGGAGTAGACATATTAACAAATAGAAAAGATACTTGTTTGTTGTTAGAAAGAAGGATTGCAAAAAATTGAAAAGTTTTCAACAAGACATCATTGATCTATTTATATTTTAAATCTACACACTGGAACAATCACAAGTAATACTGTACTTAGAAAATAAAGGAATTATGCATGAAAATTATTTTTTTCTGACTTTGTGTATTTCGGAGTGGTTAATCAATATACTCAATCCCCACATTCCCAAGATTAAAAATAACTTGGAACAAAAAGTTCACAATAGAAAATAATTACAAAAGCACCGACAAAAAAAAGAAATCACAAGTAATAGTTTTATTATTTGCCGGGGAGAGGGAGGGATTATTTTTACGGAATGATGTTCCTGATAGGGTTTTTCGGAGATCTCAAAAATCTCGATTATAATTGCCCAAAAAAGTTATTCGCCTCCTCATTTGATGTGGAGAAACCAATACCTCGTATTACTCGACTTTTGGAGATTAACATTTGCGGGACAGGTAAATATTTTCTAAGTGTCCCACTTTACTCTCTGAAACGATCAAGGGAAACTACCAAGATGGAGTAATGTTCCTTACCCAGAAAAAAAAATAATAATCGGAAAACGTTATAGCAAAGAAATCACAATCTTAAATCCAATAAACTTTTGAGATCTGCTACAATGTTCAATGCATCAGGGAATTACTTTCAATCTTATACAAAGCCGGCATTAAAAAAAATCACACCATAAATATAACTTATACACCCACTCGTAAATTCAATAAACCGATCTCTAACGAACTGCATTAAAAGATCTAAAAAAAAGTAAAGAGGAGGAGAGAATTCCGGATGACTATCCGAAGAGTCAATTGTTGGTACAATGGAAAATTCTTCTCTCTCGGAATCTACCACCGGGTTTCACATTTTGACAGAAAAAAAAAAGAAAAGAAAAAATACGCAGTCGGATCTACCACCCGTTGCAAAATGTTTTTTTTTCTTGTTTCTTTCTTTGCATCCAAAAATTACTTCACCTCCCCTCACTGGGACCCCCACTTTATGTGCCCCACTCTGTTCCGTCAATTTTATTATTTATTATTTTATATACTTTTATTTTATCTTGGTTATAATTTCGGAACACATTCCGATACTCCTTTTTTCAAGGAATGACATTCCGAACTTTGGAGGTGCAATTTCGGAACTCACTACTATATCTGATAATGCCGATTTGAAACTACTACTACACACACGCGGATTTGTGATTACAACCGACATTATTGGGTAACCCCAGATTTGTGAAAATTTTTATTTCTTTCACACTTGGAAAAGTTTTCAATTTCCGTTGTTCAATATATAACTCCAACAATTTCCGCTAATTCTTTACCTCTTGTTCGATTCTTTCTTCATTAAGTTTTTATCTCTTTAGTTTTTACTTATACATTATTATGGTCATGGTTTCATTCAACGTTATTATTTGTGGTGGTGGTTTAGGTGGTCTTGCTTGCGCCATTGGATTAAAAAGAAAGGGACACAATGTCACTGTTCTTGAATCTTCTTCAACTTTATCTGAAGTTGGTGCTGGTATTCAAGTTCCACCAAATTCTGTGCGTATTCTTAAAGAATATGGTATTTTTGATAAATTTGAAAAGCTTGTCACTAGACCCAAGAATATTATTTTGAGAAGATATGATACTGGTGTTCCATTATCTACTACACCTTTAGATCCTGACATGACCGAAACTTATGGTAATCCATATTTATTAATTCATCGTGCTGATTATCAAAGATTCTTATTGGAAGCTGCCACTGAATTAGATATTACTTACAAGACTGGTTGTAGAGTTAAAGAAGTTGATCAAGAAACTGCCACTGTTTACTTGGAAAATGGAGAAAAATACACTGGTGATGTTATTGTTGGTGCTGATGGTATTAGATCTCGTGTTAGAGATACTGCTGTTGTTACTGAAGAAGTTGTCTCTCCATTACCTTCTTCCAATTGTGCCTTTAGAGCCACTGTTCCAAGAGAAGAAATGCTTGCTGATCCAGTTATTGCTCATTTAATGACTGACGTTAATTCAAACTGTTGGATTGGGTACAGAAGACATGTTATGGCTTATCCAATTAGAAATGGTGAAATGTATAATATTGTCATGTCACATCCAGGTCAAGCTTCTGTTGGTAAATGGAATGAACCAGGTGATGTCAATGAAATGAGAAATCATTATAAAAACTTTGATCCTGTTGTTCGTCAATTATTAACCCATGTTAAAACTGTATTAAAATGGGTTTTAGCTGATTTACCAAAATTACCCAGATGGGTTTCCAAGAGTGGTAAGGTTGTTTTGATTGGTGATGCTGCTCATGCTATGTTACCCTACTTGGCTCAAGGTGCTGCTCAAGCTATTGAAGATGGTGCTACTTTAGCTGAAGAATTGGATAAAATCACTAGTGTTGCCGAAATCCCAACTGCTCTTAATAGTTATCAAAAATTAAGAAAGAGAAGACCAGAAATTATTCAAGCTGGTGCCAGAAAGAATGGTGATATTTGGCATTTACCTGATGGAGAAGAACAAGAAGAAAGAGATTCTCTTATGAAAGCTAGAGATGGTCATAACCCTGATCAATGGTCAGACAGAGATTTCCAACAATGGCTTTTCGGATGGAATGCTTTTAACAATACTTATCCTACTCAAGCATAAAATGGAAGTTGAAGCTTTCCCCTCAGTTTTAGTTCTACTTGTTTTCTTTTATTTATACATATTTTATATTTTACATGGTATTGTTAGGTAATTCCTCAATGAATAATTATGATTTTAACTATGCATTATTACTCTATATTTTTAAAGCACCTTATACACCTCATTCAATGCTTGTTGGTTATCTAAAACTGCTTTCGCAGCACGATGCATGGCTTTCTTTTTATTCAAATCAGAAGCAACAGCAATTTCTATACCTTTAATCATTAACGTGACAACCTGTCTATTATTTTTACCTGGAGTAAAGATATATTCCGGATGTACACCAGTTTTTTGACAAATTTCAGCATATAATCTATTAGTAGCTGTAGTATCAATTGGTTCTGAATCATCGGCTCTAACTGGGAACAAGGACATGTCAATAGGGGAAGTTGCTTTATCGGGTGAAACCTCCTTCTTGTCGTTATTCCGATCCTTACGTTTCACTGGTCGATCAGTCATTTTACGTTGAATAACATATTTTTCAAGCTTGTCTCGATTTCTCAAGGCATCCATGGCAGCACGTAAACTGGCATCTTTAACACTGGGTGCTTGTCCTACACCAATAATTTCCCCTTTCATTACACAATGTACAATCGAATCAATCTTTACCCCGTCTCCTTGTTGGATAGTTTCATATTGTGGAAATGCATCAGCCATTCCAATAGTTGAATATAATCTCGATTTAGCTTCTCTATTAATAGGTTCAGTTATATATATCACCCGAAGTTTTCTTAATCTTTCTTGATACAATTTATGTAACCAGTTTTGTACTCCCGACAAGTTGAGTCCTTGTTCAGTAGCCACAGCACCTATATATGCTTCAAATATATCTGCATAAACCTTTTGATCTCCTGATTTCAATACGGAATCCTCAATTCTAGCCCGTAACTTCTTATCAAGTCCATATTGAAGCGAGAATTGACATAATGTTTTATTGTTAACTAAATCTGCTCTAATTTGAGATAATTGACCTTCTGTAGCATTAGGAAATTCTTTATAAATAATCATAGTAGCTAATGTGTTCAATACAGCATCACCAATAAATTCTAATCTTTCATTATGACTATTGATTAATTTCTCAGTATTCAAATAAGATTTACTATTGACATAAGATTTATGAATAAATACACGTTCATATAATGCAGGATCTTTAATTTCTGGTAATTCAGGTAATGAATTATCTATCCCCTTGGGAGCAATTTCATTAGTCATGGGCTTAACAGGGACTTCAATCTCAATATTCTCAGTATCTGGATGATATTCTTTTAATTTCTTCATATCTTTATCATTAAAATAAATTTTTCCCAGAGTTATTTCATCCAATACAGGTAACTTTCCAATTTTATATCTTGATTGTAATTTACTAGCCATCCCAATCAATTCATTTTGTTGTAATTCCATTCTAATACCTTGATTAAGACTCGTTGAATCGAGTAACTTTTTAAGTTGTAATACATCAGGAGATAATTCTAATACTGTTTCCACATTCTTTTGTAAAGTTCTTGTAGCATATTCTAATTTTTGTAAATCAACAAAGGCAATACTTTTAGGAACTTCTCGATCAAAAGTTGGTGCTTTTGCTGGTGGTCTAAACACTTCCAACTCACTGGGACTACGAGCTCTCTTCTTACGTGTGGAACTTTGATCTATATTATTATTTGCTTCTCCCATGGTCGACCTAGTGTAAAGTGTTGTCAAAAGAACTTCCAGACAGTCCAAAAAAAATTGGGTTTGTTGCACCAAAAAAAGAAAAGTCTCGATGACCAAGAAACAGTTACAACATCTCTTTCTAATAGATATATAAATGTTACTGTTCAACTCTACATATTTCATCTAATGCTTCTTTATTGTCTAAAAGAGCCTTGGCAGCTCTATTCATGGCACTTTGTTCACTACCATCAGAAGCAATTGCAACCTCTACACCTCTAATCTTCAAAGTAGCAACATACATATCACCAACACCTTTGCTAAGAGTATACTCGGGTGTGGTACCGATTCTATCAATAACTTCTGTCTGGAGTATGTCCTTGCTGTTCATCTTTTTCACTGATCCCTTGGCACTAGCTTTAATTGGGAAAACCAAGTCAAGAGAACCTGTATCTGTGTTTAACTCTGTCAGTATTACTTGGTTCGTATCAGTATCATTGATACTTTCAATAGACAACTGTATCTGAGATTCTAACTCCCTTAACCTTTCTTGAAACAATTCACACAACCAATTTTTCACTTCAAATAAGTTCAACCCACGTTCACTAGCAATGGCTCCTATATATGCTTCAAATACATCAGCACATCGCTTGCGTTTATTAAATGCCTGAACTGATTCACCCATCTTTAGTTTCTGATCAAGTTTATATTCAAGTGATAATTGAGCCAAAGCTTCATTACTAACCAATTTACTTCGGATATATGTGAGCTGGCCTATTGTCGCATCAGGATATTTGTCATAGATAATCATGGTAACCAATATATTCAATACCGAATCACCAATGAAGGCTAATCTTTCATTGTGAAGCAAGTTTGGTAGTTTCAAGTGCAGGGATGAAGTTTTCGGTCGATAACTCTTGTGGGTGAATACTCGTTCATATAATATAGGATCTTTAATTTCAGGTAAGGGTGGTAATGAATAATCTGATATAGAGTCCTCTTCCTGTATATCTGTCAAGTTGGTGGTATTTTCTATTTTCAAATCCTTCGAGGTACTGATTTGCTGTTCCTCTTTCATGTCTGAGTTTATACTAATATCTATAGTTTCATCATGGATAGACACTTGTATATTTACATTCCTTCCTACAGTGGGAATAGTTAAACTTCGCCTTGCAAGACTAGCCGCTAGGGCTGATGGAATCCTTGGTTTTAGCAAGTTATTCGTAGTTCTGAAAATAGACATGAATCAACTGGGGGAAGTGGATCATTGAATTTGCCAGTAAATCTTGATTTCTTTTTACAAGCACCTCTCTTATTCCAAAATCACAGCAATAAAAGCGACACGACTTATTCTATCTCACTAAAAGGAAAGACAATCTATGAAAGGTAAGTATATAATCGTATCATATATTGGGGTTGTTAAAATATTTGAGCATTTACACGACCTTTTCTAGATTGGTCGTGTGTTTACCGATAAAGCGAAAAATTTATTTTCAATTTATTGGAAAATTCATAAGAAATCAGAGTAGCGACTTCATTTGAGAATAAATATAATAACAATGTTGTCATTATATGGTATATCACGAGCAGCTATACGTCTGGCTTCATTATCACTTCGTACATCTTCCCTTGCATCATTCTCCACATCAAGTTTTAACTTTAATCAAGTACCCCAATCAACCTCCCAATTCAATGTAAATGTTTTCAATGATGCATTTTTAGCAAGAAAGACAGAAAAACCACTTTATTCAAGAAAAACCTATTTACTTGATTTATATAAATATTTAAATGATACCAATGAAGTTATTTTAGTTGTACATCATAATAATTTAAGTAAATCCGAATCCATCAATTTAAGAAGAGAAGTCACGGCCACAGGTGCTAAAATGCATATTGTTAGAGGTTCAATGTATCGATTATATTTAAAATCATCTCATGAAATTGATCCTGCAGCTGAGGGGATGACGGAAAAGAATAGACATGTTAAACATCCATTATTACCATTATTTTCTGGTCCTACTGCTGTATTTACTATTCCAACAGTTGAACCCAGTATAATTGCTGCACTTTTAAAACTTATTAATAAACATAAGGAAAAGGTATACTTGGTGGGTGCTAAAGTAGAAACTCAATCTATGAGTGCTCAAGATGTTGTTGGATTGAAGGATTTACCCAATAAGAAACAATTACAAGAACAATTAGCAGGATTATTGACAGTACTTGGTGGTGCTGGATTAGTAAGAACTTTAGAATCTCCAAGTAATATGTTGTATTTGACGGTTCAACAAAGAGCTAAAGATCTTGATCCAAACCAGGAAGAAACTGTTTAATTTGTAAATAGGTGTCAATTTTGTAAATAGACAATAAAAAGTAGTAAGCATTTTTCTAATGTAGTTTTTTTTTTCACAGTTATACAAAAATCACATCTCAAAATTTTTCAAACCTCTTCTTGAAGCAACACCTTGAACCATGCCCAAACCTCCACAACCTCCTTGTACTAAGGATAGAGAAACACAAATACGTGAACAACAAGAAGCAGAAACTAAACGAAGAGCATATAGAGAAAATAAACAAAATACCCGAAAGAAAATCAAACATGCGAGATTTGAAGAACTGCAAGATCTTGCACCGGTTGATTTACCTCGAAAGAGATTTTATCGTCAACGAGCTCATTCTAACCCATTTTCTGATCATCGATTAGATTATCCAACATCTCCTGATGCCATGGATTGGTCAAAATTATATCCTAGCTTTTCTGAATCGGGGAAAATGACATCTAAAGTTGAAATTGCTGATATTGGATGTGGATATGGTGGATTGTTAACACAATTGGGCCCTTCATTTCCTGATAGTTTGGTATTGGGTATGGAAATTAGAGTTCAAGTGACACAATATGTTGAAGATAGAATTATTGCACTTCGAAACAAACATGTTGACGATGAATATAAATATAATAATATTTCCGTGATTAGAGGAAATGCTATGAAATTTTTGCCTAATTTCTTTTATAAATCCCAATTATCTAAATTGTTCTTTTGTTTCCCAGATCCTCATTTTAAACAAAGAAAACATAAGGCAAGAATTATCACCAATACTCTCTTGTCAGAATATGCTTATGTTTTAAAGGAAGGTGGTGTAATATATACCATTACTGATGTTGAAGATTTACATAAATGGATGGTGCAACATTTAGATGAACATCCTTTATTTGAAAGATTAAGTAAAGAATGGGAAGATCAAGATAAATGTGTTGAAATCATGTATAATTCAACTGAAGAAGGACAAAAGGTTACTCGGAATAAAGGGTCTAAATGGGTAGCTTGTTATAAACGATTACCTAATCCTGAGGAGTGTGTATAATAGAGACTTGTAGAATATCTTTTGTAAACGATAAATATATATACTGCCAGTTTAAAACTATAAATATACTTAGAGAATAAGAAAAAAAAATAGGGAAAAAAGACACCATAAACAAACTCCAAGTAATAGACAAAAATATATCAAATAATAAAACAGGGAGAAAAGACTCAAGATTTATGTCGTACTTTTTCTTAAAATTCAGTTGCCTTCTTGGCGTCAGCAAAGGCATCATCAGCTTGGTCGATAATATCTTCCACAGTAGAGCTGTTTAATTTATCAGTTGGAACTTCAGGGAATTTAGAAGAACCAGTAGCGACACCTACAGATTCACCACTAGTACTAGTAGTTCCAAAAACACTATCATTAGTGTTTTTGACAGTAGAACCAGCAGTTCTTGTATGCAACTTGGTTTGAATGAAATCACCCAATGGTCCAGCTTTCTTGATTAAAGATTCAAATTGAGGACCAACAGATTTGTGAATTTGATTCAATACTTCAGAAGATTGTTGCTTGACAAGTTTAGAAATATCAGCAATGGCGGCATCAATTTCCTTCTTATAAGTAGTATAAATAAATGGAACAGTGAATATTAAACCAACACCAACTACAATTAAATTGAAAATTGGAATCCAAGAAGTTAATTTATAAGCAATGTATGAAACACCAGCAGCCTTTAAAGTAGATTCAATATCTTGAGCATAAACAATCTTACGGAAATGGTCTTCTAATTGAACCGAAACAGTAGATAAATGAGGTAAAACTTGTTCATTGAATTTTTTAGCACAAGATTTAGTACCAGAAGGTTTATAAGTAGTAATTAATCCTTTTCCAGTGACAACTTTACTGACATATTCAACACCAGCAGATACCAACAAGGCAACAAATGTAAAACGGAAAAATAAATTGATTAAATTAACAGTTTTAAATACTGCCAACGCAACAATGATTGATGCTAATACTTTACCAGTTTTAATGGGATTTTTCCAAGTGAGTAAATCACAAGGACAAGCATTGCTAGCTGGACAAGAACCAGATGAGGAAGTAGCATGAGATGACATTGTAGAATTGTTTCAATACACCTATTAAGTTGAATTAATGTGATGGATTCCAAAAGGAAAAAGAAGAAGAGTTGATTTAAAAGAAAAAAATGTGTAACTAAGTAATGGTGGTAATCTCTCTTTTTTTTTTTTTTTCTTGTCAGCAAGTCGTTCGTCTCAAAGTGAAAAAAAAAATGCCACTGTTAAAAATCAGGGGGGCAAAAAAAAAAAAATTCTTTATCATAACTAAATCAGCATACGTAATACTTTTTACAGGGCTAGAAATAAAGAAAATAAAGAAAAGAAAGAAAAAAAATCACAGGGAATTCACAATAATATACGACCATTTCCTGTTTAAAGAAATATTACAAGATTTAATAAAGTGGGGTCGTATCTAAGTAAGATATGTCGTTTACTAGTAGATATTATACTTTATTTTATGTTTATTGGTCAACTATTTAAAAAAATCAATGAGTTATTTGATCTTTGTCCCCTCCAAGGGTCTTGTAAATTCTTTTTTGCACCTAGTAAGTTTAATTGCCTAATACAGTAATTAATTGATTACGCACAAGACACAATTACTTACTTACTTACAACACAGCTAAATTTTTCAATTTAGTTAATTGATGATAAAATTCAGTTATTTCTCCAGTATTATTAAGTGATATCATTTTGGACAACTTTTGATATTCCTTTGTTGTTTCAAAACCAATTATTTGATCTAAATAATCTCGATATAATTTATGATATCTCTCAGAAATTAAATCAGTAAATAAATCAATATTTTCTGGTCTTTCACCCCCTTTTTCACATTTTCGGAGATATTTATCTATAGGAGTTATTAAATTTTCCGAAATATGTTGCATAAATGTTGTATTTAAGAAATTTCTTAAAAATAATAACTTGTCGTAAAACATTTTACATTCATATTTTAATTCGTCATAATCATTAAAATATAAATGATGATTTGATGCAAGTAATGATTGCCAAGATTTACAATGTCGTAATTGTAAATTGGAAAAATGTACTAATTCGGTACATAATTTACCTAAATTCTTTTTAATTAGGAGAACAGTTTCAAGCTGAGGATATCTATCAGTTTGACAGAGTGATTCTTGTCGATGAGGAAATAATTCCCCACTATTATTTGTCAGTTTACTTGAACGAGAACTGATTTCCGATTGGATTCGGGGTTTTGCAGGTTGATGGGAATAATTTGAATTAATAATGGATGGATTCAGATTAAAGGATTGGTTCAGGTGATAACTTATATGATGATTCAAATGACCAATCAGTTGTTTAGGAGAGATTTTTCTAATATCTTCCGAATAGCCATTTGTTCTTGGTTGATTCAGTTGTTCATTCAAGTGGGGATAGGAAATCCCTGATTGTAATTGTTCCAGTTGATGTTTCTGTCTTGTTATTTGTTTGGCTTTAGTAGTATTTCTTTCTTCTTCTTGAATGGTTTTACTTCTTTTCATCATTTTAGAAAGTGATCCCTTTATAGAAGTACTTTTGGGTAATTTCTTATCCTTTCCCATACCTGCAGGACCTAATTTCATATCATGAGAACTTGACATTGGTCGATCAACATAATCAGCATATATACTAGCCAGTCGAGGCATTCTTTGACTGGGGAAAAATCGGTCACGAATAATTTCATCTGCCTTAATTGTTTCATACCAATGAACTATAGGATGTCTTCTTTTTAATTCTTCAACTATGGAAAATTGTTTACTAAATGAATTCATTTTCAATAATATTGCCCCTAATTCTTGATTTCCGTTATATTTCATCATATTATCATTGACATTTTTCACATATGAAGGTAATGCAAACCACATATCTAAAGGTAATTTCAACCATGCTCGTTGACTTCGAACATTATCAATTATAAAACTTAATTTATAAAAATAACTTAAAATATTAAATTTAAAAGATTCTCCAAATAAAATCTCATCAAATAAAGCAGCAAATCTTACTTTTTCAAAATCACAATCATAATTAAGTTTTAAAAATTGATAATCTATTAATTCATCATCACTTATTCTATCCAAAATTCTAAAACTTTCATTATCAGTTAATGGTTTTAAAACACCAATAATAAGACGTTTATATCCATTGACTACACCATTGATATTCTCTAAACAAAGTCGATTATAACCATTTGATTCCCAGAATTCTTGATGTTTAGAAATAGAACCTCTGACTTCATTATAGTTCTTTACCAAATAGGTTAAAAATCCAACTATACTATCTTTTAATCTAGATTTAAAAACATCATGACGTTTGGTTGAAGGTCCATTCAATTTACTAGGACCTTTAGACTTGGGTAACACTAAATTAGTGGGTTTCAGATTGGTATAATTTCTTAATCTCAGTTGTTGTTGCAGTTGTTGTTGATTTTGTTGGTCCTGGGGTTGAATATTCGTTGGAGATTCCATAGTCCCATCCAAATCAGAATATACCGATGTCGGACTATCAAGGGGTTTCAGAAAATCAGCCGTTAATTGCGGAGCATAAGGTAATGTTGGCAAATGGGTTGTTTTTAACCAAGTAGGACAGTGAATGTCTTCTTCTTCACGGGGAATGTTCCTATGTTTCTGTTTAATAGTATTAATGGTGTTTGTTTGTAACATTATTAGTTGTCCTTTTTCCAGTAAAAAAAAAAATGGGGAAATAAGTGATAAAAGAAGATAAAATATTAAATTGAAGAAAAAAACTAACAAAGGAGGTATTTAAAAAAAAGAATAAAGAAAAATCTTAGCAAATCTCGTAATTCTTATTTTATTTTTTTCTATGTGTACCTTTTTAATTAAATCAGATCAATTAGAGAAATAAAAAACAGTAAAATATATACAAAAGTTTCATCTAAAGATGTTAAACGCTGAAAGTGTAAAATAAAAAAAAACACTCGATTTTCTTGACTTACCTATCTTATCTAATATCATCACATTATTCTATTGACGGTTGTTTTGTTTATTCGTTGTTGTTTACGATCGATCCCACTTTGGTTTCATATATAAATGTATGTTTCAGAATTTTTTTTTTTTTTTTAGACTGCGAAAAAAAAATAGAATTTTTTTACACGATCCCAAAAAAATAAAAAAAAAATAATGTTATTGTTTTATTTTTTATTTCCTATTGTTCTTTTTGTTCGCTTTTCCCCTAAGGTTGCAATTTTCTCGCTTGTGTGGTAGCGCATAAACACACACTCATACATACACACAACTATTCAACCATAGTTATAGATTCATTTTCCATTACTCCCTTGCCAAAATAATCAGTAATAAATTTAAACTTGTCATTACTCTCATGTAACGAACTTTCAAATGCTTCATAATTATCTTTAGCTCGGAAATGACTTGCTTTGATGGTCTTTATTTCATTCATATGATTAATACAAATTGGACATTGAGGTAAATCGCTTTTACCATCAAGTACCAAATCATCATTATTAGCAATTAAATTAGTCGATAAACATTTCTGATGGAATGAATGACGACATTTGAAATGTATCACGGGGAAATCTAATTTTAATTCACACATTGAACATTTATTATTTTGAATTACAAATGGTTTGGTTAATTCGGATAATTTAAACGAATTTTTGGTTGATTCTTGTTCATATTTTTCAATTAAATTTTCATTTATAGTGATTTCTTTGGTTTTCTCTTTGAAATATTCAAGCAAATATTGTTTCATGACTCCAAGTGTTATGAAATCATTTTCTGGTTGTTCAGTAATTATTTGTAAAATTTCAAGAGGATTCATTAATTTGTATTGTTTGATTTTTTCAAGTATATATTGAAAATCTTTTTGGTTTACTTGTTGAAATATTGACTTTTTAGAAACAATAAATTTCAACATTAATTTGTACAAATCTGGTTTGGTTGAGCCATATTTGTTTAACAATTCAAAACACCCTGGTATATCTTCAGCAATTTGATAACTAGTGAATAAACTTTCTTCCATTCCTGCTTCTTCTTTAGCGATAATTTCTCCTTGTTTAAAATTGTATATGTGACTTATTAACAATAATGATTGTTTATCAAGTAAATTCGAATATTGTGTAGTTAAAGATTCCGCTTTATTAATCCATTCTTCTGACTTGGTAGTTTCATAAATTGATAAATACATCTCTAACAATGTCAATAATGTTTCCTTCTTGTCAACTTCATTACCTTGAAACTTGTCAAATGCTTCAATACAAGCTTCAAGGAATATCAAAAATTCATTAGGATGATTCATAAAACTGGAATAAATCAAGTTTGGTCGCGGAGGTAAATATGTTGGTTCATCAGTTATTTCTTCTTCCTCTTCCTCACCGTCAACTCGTGATAAATAATTAACAAATGCTTGATAGTTGGTTAACGTGGTTGACCCTTCTTCTTGTTCCTTTTCCTCGTCTTTCTCTAATTCAATTGGCGCTTTCTCACTTTTCTGAGGCTTATACTTTCCAGTAAACACATTAATCAAAAGTTCGGTTGTTTCAATAGGGCATGAATCTAACAATTTTTTTGAATGATCAATTAAAATCAACAACAATTCATCAATAGCTAATGTTTTCATATAACTCAATGCCAATTTTGGCTTTTTCAAATCATTCAATTGAATATCAACAATTAAATTAGGTTGATCTAATTTATACAAAAGTTTGATAACTTGCTGAAAATACCCACATTCTTTAAAAAGATTAATAATTAATTCAAAATTTAAATCTTGTAAATTTGTCGTGGTAATGACCAATCCTGCAATAAATTCATCTAAACTTTCTACTTTTTTCAATTTACAAAAGCAACAAAGAAGTAAGGTAATATGATCAATATTAGCAATTGATTTCTCATATAATTTCATCAAGAATCGTGTCAAGTTGGAAATATTAGTTGCTTCTTTAAACTTGGTAATTATATTCATAATAAAATCATCTAAATCTTCTTCTTCTTCTTCTTCTTCTTCGTCTTTCTCTTTAGGTTCACTTTCAAACAATTCAAGACAATCAATATATGTATCAATTGATTCATCATATCTTTGCGATTCATATAAATAATCTCCATGTAATCGTTGAATACGTAACAATACCTTTGAAGGTAAATTCAGTTGTTTGGCTAAATTAAATGCAACTTGAAATAATTCTCTCTGTAAAACTAATTCAATTTGTTGATTTATAGGTTTTTCATGTAATTTATATAATACTCCATCTCCCGATAATAATAATAAATCTCCAGAACTAATAAACGAATATTTAACAAGACTATTGGGGATGATTATATTGAATGAAATATGTTTATTAATCAAATCAAGAATTATTATTCTGGTCATTAATGTTTTGGTTGTGGAAGTATCCTCATGTTGAGGACTTACTATAAGTAAATATGATGATTTTGAACTCGACTTAATACTTGAATCAAATCGAATAATTTTCAGTTTGGCAATATCAAAATTTATTGAAAGTAAACTTTGTAAATGATTATAATATCGAATAGATCCTGGTAATCCCACAATTAAATTCTGAGTAGATTGATCTATATCAGTACAATTTAAATCTACTCCTGTTCTCAGTGACAAAACTCGTGTTGGTTTACCATGATTTCTTCCTGTTGTAGCAACAGTTAATATCTTCGATGTTGTAGTAATATACAACACTGCTTCTTTCTCATTGAATTGAATCCCCGTAATTGGATCATTACTTTCATATATTACTCTTTGCTTAGCACCTCGATCACGTAATAAGTCTCCTCGTATAAGTATAACTTTCCCATTGGTATATCCAATGGCAAGACAAGTTAAATCAAGATTAAATGTAAAACAACTTATCGGAAACGAATTATCACCATTGCTTACTAATACTTGAGTTTGGAACTTGAATTGTAATTCAGAATCATCAGTATCTTCTTGAATGTTTAAAATCTTGGTAATATCCCATAATTTAATTACACTGGGAGATCCTTGTTTTTCAGCTAATGAAACAACTAAATTATCCGAATTGTAAAGTGGAGCAAGAAAGGTGATTCTATAGTCAATATCATATGCCATGAATGAACCCAATGTAGTCAAATCTTTAGGATTGATTATTTTCAAAGTAGAATTGTTGAGGGCAATAATTAAATAATTGTTAGCAGTAGCATTAATTGCACTTAATGTAGGGTCAGAATAAAGCGCATCAACAGTTTGATAGTTGGGATCTCGTATAGGGGTAAAGTCAAACAATTGGAATTGTCTCCATGACGAGAGTAATGAGGATATGGAGGACATGTTGTGTTGTGGAACAAGGAAAACTACAAATTTTAAGTGAGTGTTTTTTTTTCTCTCTATACAATCAAAAATATAAACAGCAATAAAACCACAACACCAAGTGTATTTGATGTTTTAACAGCAGTAGACCAAGATTTCAAGACAAACTGCCTTTCGGGAACAACCACTCCTGTAAACAGATTAGCTACTTGAAATGTAGTAGATGAAGCTTGGTCATTGAAAGTGCTGGAACTAGTGGAAGATTCCTGGGTACTTTCAATGTGAGTTGTGAGAATGAGTCCATCATGAGTATGACTTTCTTCAAAACTCAGAGTATTTGAAGTAGACAGTTGAGATGTTTTTGTCTTTGCTGAGGTGGTGGTGGTGGTGGTGGTGGTAGTGAAGGTAGAACCAAGTAGATCTTCTGACTTTACTGATTTAGTTTCCTTAGGTTCCTTAGTTTCCTTAGTTTCCTTAGTTTCCTTAGTTTCCAGTTCCTTGGTTGTTAGTAAAGGAATTTCCGTAGGTTTATGAAGAATGGATGATATCTGCAGGGGATTAAATTTGTTGGACATTCCTGATGAAAATACTTTATCAATACTCTTTTGACTAGTATTAGTTAAAGTTGTCAACGCTGGGGATTCTGTTGTACTACTTAAACTACTTGCAACATGTTTAGTACTTGTAGGCTTGATTGATGGAGTCGCAATAAGCGTAGTGGTAATCTTATCAGTAATAGTTGTACCGATAATTATAGCTATAGTTGTTGTGTGCAACTTTGTCATTATCTTTACTTCTGGTGTTTCTTTAGCTGTTGGAAATGGTGTTGGCTGTGCTGGGAAAAGCATGGTTGAAGGAGGACCAACAGGTAATACGGTTACTATTCCTGAGGGAAGTGAGTTATAAGTAGGTTGGCTTGAACTTGTTAAAGTTAACCTTGTTTTATTAATATGAGTAAAGGGATTACCAATGAGGAAAAGACCTTCCTTTTCAACAAGATTGAAATATTGTATCTTCACTTCCGATGTTGTTGATGATGATGTCAGACTTGTTTTACTCCTCATGTGACCTTCGTTATCTGTTTCAATTGGTTGTGTTGGTGATGGATGAGATTTTGAAGAAGTAATATTCTGCCAAGTTTCACTTGTAGAACTATTAATTTCCAGTTCTTTTGTCAAACTAAATTCTTCTTTCACTTTACTGTGACTTGATGTAGTATACCCCTTAATATCCATAATCAGTTCCCAAGGATTCAGTTGAACATCACTAAAGTTGTAAGCTCCAGTTTTAAAATTCTTTTCAATCTTTAAAAAGGCATCAGATTCTTCTTCATCACTATCATCTATATTATTTTTATCACTATTATCCTCGTCAGATTCCTCTCTATCACTGTATTCTTCCATTTGATGAAACTTTGGCTTCATATCATCTACAATAATTTCATATATAACATCATCTTCATTTGAATCATCACCACTATAATACTCTTCTGCTTCAAAATCAGTATCATCAGAATCTGATCTCCCACTAAAATCTGATTCAGAATCAGAAGAACCACAATCAAGAGCAGTTACATTTTGTTCTGTTGGAAGTAGATATGAATAATTTGCAAATGTATTATTGGAATTATTGGATATTGTGGATAACTTCTGAATATCACTTGATTCATTACTGGCAGAAGCTAGTAGTACAGTTGAAAGTATTAAAAATGAAGTTATACAAAGCATGGTTGAAGAGAACAAGTATGGTTTGTTTCTGTACTAAAAGCATATTCTTTTTTTTGCAGTCAAGTTTGAAACCCCAAACATATCAGAGAAAAAAAAAAAGAAAAATATTTTTTAGTTTGTTTTGCCTTTGGCTCCGTAACTATGCATACCAAACCTTGGCCTTCCCAAAAAAATTTTGACTAAGCAAATTTTATAGTTCAAGGATACATAGAAAAATATCACCCAATTACGAATTTCGCTTGGGGGTAGATTCGTAAAATCAAGAAAAAAATAAAAAGTCAAAAGCATTCTAGAATGGTCCCCCTTTTTTTTCCCTTGTTTCCTTAACCAGTTGAGCAATTTTGGAATTGAGCAGGTATATGCACGGTGTACAAAAAGTGTAAACTAACTTCTCAACCTGACCAATTCCATTACTAATAAGGACTAGTTTGAGGTGATGGAATGGTTATGAACTTCCCGGAGTTGTTAAGGGGGGAATAATAGGATAGAACATAATTCTGAATGGTAAAATGTTTATCAAGAGATATCTTACTATTTTAAACTTCCTCCAAGCAAAAACTCGTTCTCTTATCAAACTTTGTTTTTATTTTCCACTACTCAAAACAGTGGTTAATACGATTTTATCGGAGTCGAAAATGATCAAGAAATAAGGTTTTCCGTTCAATGGCTTGGCATTATTCTTAAAATAACCCTGGCAACTTTCTGGGGGTTTCTCTTCCAAGAATCAGTAACACTTTGTGGATCTTCTAATCAAGGATTCTAAACATCTTGGTGTAAAGAGTCTGAATTTTATTCAATAAAAAAGAAAGAAAAAATGAGTCCAGGCGGGAAAAACTCGTACGACTTTTGAAAGGTCTTCACTGGGGCGGACTGAGGCAATAACCGTCTACTTTCATTCGAACCAACTAGAATCAAACAACATATCCAGCTGGTTATGAAGACAAGACTTGTTTTGGGGGTTGTGATATGAATTCTTGGGGGTTTTTTTTTCTTTTTTTTTGCCAATAAAACTAACATAAGCTAAAAGACCTTTTTTTGGTACTGCCCAGAAACTTTTCAAAACGGTGTGGGCCAAGTACGTTCATGCAAGGGAATATACATGACCGATTCGCCTCCGAGTTACGTAGTGCAAGTAAAGTTATACTTGATGTCGGACTATAATATGTGACGAACTCCACACTTTTGATTGTGAAAAAATTTCGTAAAAAAAAATAGGAACAATCGGAGCCAAGTAATAAACGAGGAAAATAAATACAAACAATTAGTAGTGTTAAGGTTCCTCACAAAAATTAGTGCCGTAACAACTTTGAAAAATAACAAATGCAGGGCGGTTATTGATTGAGTTTGTAATTTCGCTTTTCTTGGTATTGTTCGTTTCATATATAAAAAACCTTAATTCCAGAATATTTGACTTTTGTTAATTTCTTATCATACTCAAAAATTATTGATAAAGTCTTTTGTATTTAATAATCATTTGTATAACAAAACAGTTTAAGACGAATATTGAACGAACCTGCAGCCCAAAAAAAAATCATTCGACAAAAGTTTACACAATTGGCTGCAACATTAACTTTAAAAGGTTAAAAATAATACTACCTTCCACACAAACACAAGTCTAACATTGGTATTTACAGGTCATTCCCAGTAGAAACAGTCGCTACAAAGCTTTAAATAATCTCCCATGACATCAAATATAACCTGTGAAAGACGGCCAGGTAAATCATGTTCCCTTAATTCATATAAATTCGATGATAATGCAATAATACCCCGGTCTTGTTTAGGAATACCTTCATCAACATTGTCAAGATTCTCCATAACTTCAACATCAGTTGTTGGTACAAGTAATGATGGAGCGATTGTTGATACAATACTATCGGCAAAATCACTCAGTTCCATATCATCAAAATCTAGTTATTGTGATTTACTGGAAGAATTCCAACATTTAAAACTTGACGAATCATATGATTATAATAAAGCTCGTGCATCTTCACTTTCATCATTTAAATTCCCTGTTGAACAATCATGGTTTACTCGGTTTAATTTTAAATTAAGACAACGGGGGAAGAATATATATTGTATTGACAGATTATCTGATTTAAAGGAGTTTTTTGAATTTTACTATAAAAAGAGGAATAGATTTAACCTTGATGCATCAGACAAGTTGTTTCCTTATTTGCATGGATTAAATAATGCCAGTCAATGTGCATATTATTTAGAAGAAGATCAGCGATTAGAAGATATCCAAGAACAATTATCCAATTTAAATTTAAACAATGTTTTATTGATTAGAAGTGATTCTAAGAAAAATAATATTCCAAATCTTTTAAATACCGTGGATATTAAAGAGTTGTACAACAAGATGGAAATTGAATCACTTGATTATAACATACAGGAAGAACAAGAAGAAGGAGAATTAAATTGTCGTAATTTTGCCAATCAAATCAAATTAATGGCACCATTGTCAAACTTCGTTGTTTATAATTATAATAATACACGAAATGAAGAAACAATTAAAATACTAAGACGAATCATTCCTCAAGATAAATACATTTATTCTATTGAAATCAACAATTGGTGGATGGAAATAGATTCTTCTTATTTTGATAATGAATTAGATGAATTCAAGATTTATAACAACACCTTAACAAATGAATTAAGTTATGTTAAAGATTCATTTGTTCTGACTGAAGATGTGTTTGATTGTAAATTTCACAAATATGAACAAAACTTGATTTGGCGATTAAATTCTCGAAAATGGATTCTTAATCATCGTGTTTGTATCGGTAATATCCTCGATTTTAATAATCTTCGATTAGAAGATCAAGAATTCAAATTAGTGATACATTGTCATCAAGATGCTAAATTGCCTACCCTTGAATTACTTGAATCTGTTTGGGATAATTATATGCTGGGGAATTCCTCTAAATCAGTTTATTATTTAGAATTCCCAGCATCAGGAAGTTTTAATCATTTGCGAATCACCAATACCGAATTGAATATAATTTTAAATGTTCTTAAATTAGTTGAGAAAATCAGTAGAACTAATCAAATTTGTATATTTTCCTACGATGGATTCACAGGTTCCTCACTTTTAACAATTTGTATAACCATGTTATTGGCGAAAAAGACGGTGGAAGAAGCAATCATTTATCTTGTTCAATCACCAGCCAAGATATACTTTTTCAAAGGAGATATGTCATATCTTATACGATTTGAACGATTTGTTGATTATTTGAATAAACATTTACTCAGTGAATTCCCTCATGTTATCCCACCTGGGGTATTAGATTTCATGGCCATAAATCATTATTACCATTGTAATCCCATTGTTAAACCCCAACCTTATGATTGGTTTAGACAAAATGAAGATAATAATTTCCCATCAAGAATATCTTCTAATATATACTTGGGTTCATTAATTCATGCCAATTCAAAAACGGTGTTGACATCATTAAATATATCCCATCTTGTTTCCTTTGGAGAGTGTCCTAGTTGGTGGACAAATCTTCATCGATATGTTAGTTTTGATTTTGAAAATGTTCCATCACAACATATCATACATCCAGCATTTACGTTCAATGATAAATGTCTTGTATATGACGTGTCATTGTCACAATATTCCCTTCCTTCACATATTGTCCCATTCCTGGTGAAATCGTTAATTTATATTCATAATTTTAATGATGATGGGCGTGATTCAATCCTTCCATTACTTCTCGATTCACCAAGATATATCCAAGAGAAGGTTCTTCTTGGTACTAACAAGCTCAAAGAAATTACGTTGGTTCATTGTAAAATAGGAGCATCAAGATCAGCATCACTTGTACTTGCATCAATTATGAAACAATATCGATTAAATATCGTACAAGCATATATGGCATTAAGGGTTCTTCGATTTAATATTATAATTCAACCCAATTTGAAATTGTTTTATGATTTATTCTTGTATCAATCTTATTTGGGAGTTGATGAACAAGATAATGAATGTAAGAAATGGAATTGGGAATGTTTATGTAAGGAAATTCATAGTTTAAATGAAAATTATTTATAGGTTAGATTATTTATTTATATATAGAGAATATTAGAGTTAATAATTAACATAATGGAGATATTTCTGTTGAAATTGGATAAAAAAAACTATACTATCAGTACATGATTTACTGACTAGACTTTTCTTCATCTTCTGCTGTTTGGATATTAAATTGTGAAACTTCATCTTTAACCTCCGTATCAAAAACAAGTTCATTATCATTATTAACCCAAACAAAAAAAACAATAATATACACTACAACTAGACCAATCCAAGTCCTTCCTATAAATTCTGCTTTCAATTCTACATTTTCATATCTCCAAAATCTTTTAAAGTTTTCATAAGCATATCTCCCGAGTAAGGTTGTAGGTGATGGTATTTCAGGTAATTCCTTTGTCATTGAATCTTTAAGACTCTTTACTAGAAAATAATCAACTACTGGTTTCATGATAAATGGTAACCCACTGATTAACAATATAGAAAGTCTGAATTCATCAATTACTTTCTTGGTGGAACTAAATCCTGATCCTCTTGAACCTGGCAATGAGGTAATTAATCTTACAGTCTTGAAATGATACATGTATATAGGTGCAATCAACCAAAAAAGCATATATATAATCTTAATTGACTTCAAAGCAATTAAAACTGGAAATCTAATTGATTTTAGAGTTCCCGAATTAGTAGGTATTTTTTTATTTAAATAATTTGATCCAGTGGTTGTATCCAAAACAATTGAAAAGAAATTCACAACCAAATTTGTTATAAATAATCCAAACACTCGAGCTAGTTGCTTTTTTGGGAACACTCTGTATCGCCTGAAGTTCCCATTATGATAATAAATTACGCCATATCCCATTGCAAATAATAAAAACAATACTTGGTAATAACAAGAAGTACAGTCATTTATTAACTTCTCAAGTTGAATTAGAAATGTTGGAAAAATTGAAGTATTTGAAGATGAAACGTAATTATTGCGAATAAAAAAACAAACCCATTTTAATGAAGTTTCTATAATTGTGGGAACTATTATATAAAAAAGCACACCTTTGGAAATAAATGATATATTATTCATATTTTTGAAATCTTTATCTATACGTTTTAAAACATAAATGAAAAGTGCCATAAATACAAACCCAGTAAAGATAACAATCTCTCTCAATTCCGAATAATATTTATAATCCAAATATGATAAATTCCCATATTCATTTTTAAATTGAACTGGGATTTTTAGATCAGTTATTTCATCTAATGGATCTGGCGCAATATAAACACAATAAATGCCTGATTCAGGAACCACAAAATCTACATGGTTTGGTTTCCGATCTAAAGTGATGAAACCGTTCCAAACTTTTTCCTCATCAATACTGCATCCTCGTAGTGGTTCAAGTCTAAAATCAATATATTCACCATCAATTATCGTATTATACAATTTCTGTTCATCCAATAGATATAAACCATAATATATCTGAGGCGGTGGAATAGTTGTAAAATTGGCCACATAAATAGCACGAAAGATTAATACTGGCAACATTACTGTGGATTTATCTTTAGCTTTTATACTATCGATATGTAATTGGATACGCGCCTTTTTGGACTTGGATTGAACAACAGGGCTACATACAACAGGAGTATTATGATCAAGAATGGTTGGACCTACGTGAAATGCAAGTATCACTGCAAAAAAATAACTTAGGAGTATATAGAAATTCATAGTTGTCTAATACTTTCTAACACGAGAGATTTGAGTAATGTGAAAATCTATGATATTTGGTGCGAAATATGTCAGAATGTGAAGAAATTAACCAAAGTACACGAACAAATTAGGCGATGATATAAAAAGTGGAAAACACCCTGGACGCAATTATGGTTGATAGCTCTTTCTTTCTCCAGGCTTTAAAGTATTGTGTTTAATCCGCAATTTATATTTTGTGAAAATATTGCAAAGGGGGCTTATTTCTCAGGGTTGCAGAAAACTCCCAACTGTTTTTTTTCTTTTTTTACAATTGCGTTATTTTCAAAATGTATGCCGTTAGTTATCATAAGGGAAAACGGTTAATAGAGATTTACATTACGTGGTTGAAGATGAAGAGGTGTACGACCATGGTTCTGTATTTCTGGAATATGAAGATGAATATTATTTAAAACAGAAAATTTTGTATCATGATTATTATTTCTCGATAATTTATACTAGAACTAAGAAAATTAGAATTCAAGATTATGGAGAGAGTTTTCATGTTCATCGTGTTATTAAATAAGATGAAGAAGATTTCGACAAAAGATTTATTTGGTGCTTATCAAGTGAAATGGTGTGGGTTACCGTATAAGATCGATGCGCATTTGAAATTGGAGAATCATGATGAATGTTCAATTTAATGCTTCAAAATATGAGTCAGATACTATTGTGAATTTCGTATCTACCATTTTAAACTTGTCATTCCTGTCTTTCTATTCCCACCAACGCAAAACTTTGTATTTATTCCCCAAATTTTCCCAAACATAATATGGTTGGTCGTCAGCGTCAAAGCTCCTGAAAAAGTAGCACTGAAGGGAATCATGACTTTCTTCTAAATCCTTTAATGTAACATATATTGTATTTTTGTCCTCCTTTTCTATTTTAAAATACTCCTCCAATGATCCATCGATATATATTTCCGAATCTTGTGAATTCTCTGATATACTTCTACCACTGTTGTATTTTTTAAAACCAAGAAATATCTTCAATGTTCGTCCATATCATCAAAAACTTCCCAGGCAGTATCTTCCTCTTCTTTTATTTCCACGATAGTTGTCATGAGTTTGTTTTAGTTTAACACCAAATGTATATACTTTTAATTATAATTAAAGGTTACTTTTCCTCAAGCCCCTTGCCATGTTTTGAACTCCCCTCAAAAATATGTATAATGAGGCAGGGAGAAATTTTTTGTAACCAATGTGCCGAGGTCAGCTTTCTGAAAAGTATTCTGAAGCTAATCAATATGCTTCGTTTCAGTTAATATCATCCATTTATAATTCTGAAAAAAAATATGCCTCCTGCCAGAATTGAACTAGCGACCTTTGCATTACAAGTGCAACGCTCTACCACTAAGCTAAGGAGGCGATTTCCGAAGTTTGGAAAATTTCCTGTCTTTTATAAAACGTTATTTTGAAGCATGTGACTGAAATTAAAACTCCCTATAAATGTTTCAATTTAAGATTATTTTTTATAAAAATGATATTTATTGATTTTTCGGAATTATTATTATCATTATACAAGGAAGTAGTTCTGAAAATAAAAAAATTACCAGGCTTTATGAATTTGTGAAATTTTGGCAAAAGTTTTGAATAATAGATACTGACACATCATGTTTGTATTGAATTTTGTAAAAAGAAAATCGGTCTTGAATAAGAAAACGAAGAAATATCTACAAATTCCATAAATAAGACTATCTAGACAATCAATTCTCCTCAACTAGAGCAACAAGATGATTAGGACCCTTCAACATTGCACAGATGTTGTCACGTGCACAATACCGGAATAAATAAATCTGGTAAACTTTTTTTTTACTTTACAATGTTCTTTTATTTTCATCAATTGTTCAAGCCATGTCAAGACATTCCGTCAAACGAGTAGTTGATGCTAGTATGTATCTATATTATTGACACTTACCCAATTCTTACTAACACCTCAGTTCAAAAATTTTATCCAATTTCCTTAGCAGACAAGACCTGGGATAATACAGGATTATTAGTTGATTCAAGTCATGACGAGTCTGAATCCTCACCAATTAAAATCCTCCTAACTATTGATTTAACGCAATCAGTTGCTGATGAAGCTATTTCCCAACGAGCCAATTTCATAATGGCATATCATCCATTTATTTTCCGAGGATTAAAATCAATCACTACGTCAGATCCTCAACAACGTTCACTTATTAAGCTAATTCAGAATAAAATTAGTGTATATTCACCCCATACTGCTGTTGATAGTCAACGTGGTGGTGTCAATGATTTCCTCGTAAAGGGAATTACTCAAGGTTTCAATGTTGAATCTTCTGTACCAATTGAACAAGATTCCGTGGAAACCGATTGTGGAATGGGGAGATTGGTGACATTGGCAGAAGGAGCAAGTTTAGCTACCTTGATTGAAAATGTTAAATCAAGTTTGAACTTACAACATGTTCAAGTTGCTAAATGTTGTGACGAAGTCAAGACAATTGCTGTATGTGCTGGTTCTGGTGGTGGAGTATTCAAAGGTGTAAAAGCAGATTTATATTACACTGGAGAATTATCTCATCATGAAGCATTATTTTTTAAAGAAAGTGGATCTTCAGTTATTTGTTGTAATCATTCAAATACTGAACGAGCATTTTTAAAAGTTATCAAACAACAATTGATTGAAGAACTTGGTGAAGACAATGCTGAGGTTGTGATTAGTGAGAACGATAAAGATCCATTTCAAGTTTTATAGGAATATATATCTTGTACTTTTGTAACGCGCATTGTAGGGATTTTTTGTGGGGTTCTGGAAGCGGCAGTACATATGCGCTTCTTTTTTTTTTTTTTTTTTTTTTTTTCAATATCATCTCAATATAATCCCTTTTGCTTACTAACAACTACAAGTCACACATACACTATGACCCCTACACCTTCTAGTCTTCGAATCATCAAAACAGAGGGTCCTACTCCTTCATTCAATGTCAAATCAACCATAGTTCCTTGTAAAGATACCGATTATGTCTTTTTATATGGAGGATTCGATGAACTGGATGCATTAGATAGTAATGTATACCTATTAAATCTCAAGAATATGACATGGGAGATTGACGATAAGGTAGATGGATTGTATAGGGAAGGACATCTGGCTATGTATATTGGCAATGGAAATATTCTTATATTTGGGGGATTACCTTATGATGATGAAATACCAACTTCTACAACAACACGACGAGGGGAAAGTGAAACTAGTTCATTCAGAAAAGACAATCTTATGATGATTTACAATATATTTGATAGGAAATGGATTGGTCCTCCTGATTTTGCTCTTGAAAATGCTCCCAGTTATAGGTCAAGACATGCATGTTGTTTATCTGCTGATGGTAGTAAATTATATATTAGTGGAGGGTTAGTTAAGTCTGTCCCCTTGGATGATTTATATTGTTATGATTTAATTCTGGGAGTATGGTCGGGTCCTATTCAATTTGTATCGAGGTTTGATCATACTATGATGATTTATCAAGATCGGATATTTTTATTTGGAGGATTAGATAAGGATATGAACCATGTAAAGACAATTACGTATTACTCATTCAAGACAAAGACAATAGGAGAAATTAATATTCTTCAACGATTGGATTATTTACCTTTTGATGGAGGAGGAACTGAAGAAGGAGAAATTAGTGATAGTGAGTTGACGGAAACTGTAAGAACAACAACTCCCGGTAGTGGATATTGTGATAGAATATATCTTGAATCAGGGATTAACCCAGCATTAAGTATATTGGTTTGTTTACCGACTTGGAATAATAATATTGGTGATATAAATATATCCTATTTCGATTTAGATGATTTTGAATCTCAAAACTTATTCAATACTGCGAATTTGGTAACATATTTTAGTAGGATTGGTGTTACGCATGATATATCAGATTTCTTGTGGAAAACAGCATGTGTCAATAGCCAAGGGAAGTTGTACCTTTTAGGTAACAAACGAGAACATGAAAAGGTAGCGAATCTCACATCCGACACTATGGAAGAATCAGATGATGAAAGAGTAGACGAAGAATACGATGAAACTCGTCTTAATAAACTTTGCCACATCCTCGAAATAAATCTCGCCAATTTTGGTATACCTTCATATGAATCAGTTCTCTCTCGTAAACTTAGTCTTGGTAATGGAGGACTTGCAAATTCATTCCACAATATACTAATTCAACAAGAATATACTGATTTTGAAATAATTGCTCTTGTTCATGAAGACGATCGAAACAAATATCAAACAACAGCTACAACAACAACAACTTCAAACATAACATCAAAGGATCCTACAAGTTTCAAGGCAATCCAAGTACATAAATCAATTTTACTTGCTCGTTGGCCTCATTTTGTTCGATTAATCACGGTAGGAATGAATGAAACAATTGAAAATAAAATGTTTATCCCAGAACCATTTCATTGGATCAAGGGGTTGATTTATTACTTGTATGTGGGAACTATTGAATTTGATGGGAAATTTATGGCGCCAGAAGGTGAGTTTAACCTTGTAGATTATTCCGGATTGTTAACCTTGGCCAATTTATATGAGCTTTCCGAATTACATACTCTTGTATTAAACAAATTATTTAAATTGTTTGATAGGTTTCAGAATTATGAATTTATTGATGGAGATCCTGTATCAATTGCGATATTGTTGAAGCTTTGGAAAGATTTGTCATATTCAGGAGAATCCATTTTCATTGTCAAAGTAATTGATTTGATCAAAAAAAGTTGGACAAGTATTACAAGATCTTCTACATTCTTGTCAATGTCAAAAGAAGAAATTGTTAAATTATGTCAGGATTCTACTGATGTTCATAGTACATCCAATGGAACTTCAAGAAAGGCAATCACTATGATCCCCAGTCCTCAACAAAGTTCATATGAATTTGAACAAGTTGTAATTCCTGAAACTCCAACAAGAAATACAAACTCTCCCTTTGTCCTTGATTCTCCAGTACGTCAATCTAGTATTTCAAGTTTGCCTCAATTACCCGAATAGCTCTATGTGTATTACTATATAGACTAGTTACCATCGCCAAATATATCTTCAAAGATGTTATGAACTTTATCTTCAACGTAGTTTACCCCATCTTGAATATCATGAAAAATATCTCCTACAAATCCACCTAAGAACCCATGAGACTTTGTTGGTTCTGGTTCTGGTTCTGGTTCTGGTTCTGGTTCTGGTTCTGGTTCTGGTTCTGGTTCTGGTTCTGGTTCTGGTTCCGGTTCCGGTTCTGGTTCTGGTTCTGGTTCTGGTTCTGGTTCTGGTTCTGGTTCTGGTTCTGGTTCTGGTTCCCCAGTACCAGTTTCAAAATCACTTGGTTTAGGTAATGAAGCTGTTGTCAATGAACTAATTGTCGATTCTTCTGACTTCATTGATTCCAAGGGACTTTCATTAGTACTCACAGGTTTTGTGGCCTGCTTCTTTCTCCATAATAAATCATATGTAGCATCTTCACCCACTATATGATCAACTTGATAAGGTAAATCAGGAAATACCAATCCATCACTCCAATCTTTGGGTAATATATCCTGCATGACATGTCTAGGATTACTACCATTATTAGGAGCAGGAATAATGTTTAAACTATCACAAATCAAATTATAAACTTCGGTATTGGCAAATGGTTTAACTTTACCTGATTGTGGAAGTATCAGATTAAAATAAGGTCCCTTACCAAGAAATATTGCCCTCATTAACAAATGAGTATTGTTGTAACCATGAACACCTCGAGGTTTATATTGGTTATCATATTTTTTCATTTGTTCATGAGTAGTTATGGAATATCCTACTTCGGGGATAATCCAAATTGGAGCAAGTCTATAATTAAATTTATGTTCATGCAACTCCCCACCAAATTGCCATTCCTTAGGTAAATCTTCCACTTTATATACATGATAGTTTGACGTGTAATTATCACCTGATTGGGACAACTTTGTATATATCTCGTTGTAAACATCTTCAACTGAATCATGAGGTCGTAATCCAAACAAGGGCCAACCATCAATATGATCTATCTTCAGTAAATCCGTTAAATCATCAAGATAAAGTAATCGATCATTTGAAGTAGATGCCATACCATGATCACTAACAATAACCAAATTAACAATATTATCTAAATTACGAGAACGTAATTCCCGTTGCATTAAATCAATAAAATTATCAACATAAGTCAAGGCTTCAGTTAAGTTTGAACCCAGAATACCAAATTTATGACCATATTGATCAATAGTAGGAACATATGTTAAGATTAACTCCGGACGTGATTCAATTTCTTGGTCAATCCAACCCATTACTCGATCAACTTTCAGAACCAACAATTCGGACCCATTATATTTATCAAATTCTCCTTGGGGTCCCACACCATCAGGTACTTCTGAACCTGGCCACATATGAACTGCAGTAATTAAGTTCTGTCGTTCAGCAGTATTCCAAATTGGTTCCCCTCCTCGCCAAAAATCAGGATCTAATCCTCCCATTTTAGGATTGGTATTAACAAATGGTTTATCTAATCGAGGATCAAAGAAGGTATTACCAACAATTCCATGTTCTGAAGGGTATAATCCTGTAACCAAAGTCCAATGATTGGGGAATGTCAGGGAAGGGAAACTTGGTGTCATATATGGAGGACCATAATCGTTAACAAGAATATTATGCAAAGTAGGAGTATCCCTGGAATTAATATAATGAGGATGGAATCCATCAAGGGATATGACTATTGTTGTAGGATAAAAATCATGAGTAGAATTTGACAAGAGACGTTTACCTTGAGAATAGACAATTGTTTCTTTATTTGATTTAAACATGACCAACGTAGTAATCATGATCATAAGTAGTAAAACAACACCAGCTACTGTTCGTCTTTTGAGTTTGTTTTCAAGTAATTTTACTCGATAATCGCGTATATTAATTGGTGGTTCCTGTTGTTCTTCTTCGTCAGGAGTAGACAAATCGTTATCAGTATCAAGTTCAAAACTATCGTCGTTTCTCGACAGCACCATTTCATACTGGTTAGTTCGATCGGTATTGTTTGACTTTGTGAATAAACTCTTGAGTTTGTTGAATACCGATTGATTTGATTGAGGATCAATTTCAAAATCCAAACTATCTAAAAATCCATCCGGTTGGTTGTTGTTCAGTTGTTCAGCTCCCTCACTAAAGATTATGTCATCTTCGGGATCGTCAATATCTGTCACTGGTACATCCACTGCATGTGGCGTATTATAGTGTACTGACATTGCTTGATAACCTCGTGGGTATGTATTGTCTGAGAAAATCGTGTAAAAGAAAAGTAAGAAAAAAAAAATACAATTAGACAAGAACAATCTACAACTTAACTTGTTAAATCCAATTTCTATTTCTTTTTTATATATACATCAAATATACAAAAGTTATATGAAGAACTAAAATCGTATGCTACATGCAAATCGTTTCTATTTTTTTTATTTCACATTACCCCAATCACTTAGTAAACATCACCTTGGTCAAACATAGCATCAGCAACCTTGATGAAACCAGCAATGTTAGCACCCTTTAATAAAGATGGTAAGACACCTTCAGCCTTTTCAGTAGAGTATTTGATGGCAGTTTCATAACAGTTATCGAAACAAGTGTACATGATGTCCTTTAATTTAGCATCAACTTCTTCAGTAGTCCATTGAACTCTAGCAGAGTTTTGAGCCATTTCTAAACCAGAGACAGCAACACCACCACAGTTGGCAGCCTTACCTGGAGCATACCAAACACCATTGGCTCTGTTGGCTTCGAAAACTTCAATAGCTTCCTTGGTAGAACCCATATTAGAACCTTCAGCAACGAATTTACAACCAGCTTCAACTAAAGCCTTGGCTTCATCACCACTGACTTCATTTTGAGTAGCAGATGGTAAAGCAATATCAACTTGACCAACCTTGGCCCATGGACGAACACCAGCCAAGTATTCAACTGAGTTTTCACCAGAGAAGGCAGAAGCAGATTCAGCAATAATTTCTTCTAAAGATTTAAATTGAATCTTGGCAGCAGCAATAGCAGCAACTTGTTCCTTGGTAATACCATTCTTGGAAATAATAGAACCCTTAGAATCAGAAAGAGAAACAACCTTACCCCCTAATTCAATAACCTTCAAGGCAGCGTATTGAGCAACATTACCTGAACCAGAAATGGCAACTCTCTTACCAGCAAAGGTTTCTTTACCATTAGTGGCCTTTTCAATCATCTTTTCAACATAGTAGACACAACCATAACCAGTAGCTTCTGGTCTGATTAAAGAACCACCCCAAGATAAACCTTTACCAGTTAAAACACCAGCCCAGTTGTTTTGCATGTGTTTGTAAGCCCCAAAAAGGAAACCAATTTCACGGCCACCAACACCAATATCACCAGCTGGAACATCGGTGTCTGGACCAATGTGTCTAGCCAATTGTCTCATAAAAGAAACACAGAATCTTCTAATTTCAGCATCGGATCTACCCTTTGGGTTGAAATCAGAACCACCTTTACCACCACCCATGGATAAACCAGTCAAAGCATTCTTGAAGATTTGTTCAAAACCCAAGAATTTTAAGATGGATAAATTAACAGATGGGTGGAAACGTAAACCACCCTTGTATGGACCTAAGGCAGAGTTGAATTGAACTCTATAACCATTGTTAACTTCAATTTCACCCTTGTCGTTTTCCCAAGCGACTCTGAATTGAATAATTCTTTCTGGAACAGAAGCAACAGCAATAACCTTCTTGTATTTTGGTTGTTCAGTGAATAAAGTGGAGTCTTCAACAGCAGAGACTAATTCATCGTAAGCTTGTTGGAATTCAGGTTCGTAAGGTAAGACCATTTTGTATATATAATTAAAAAGATTTGATAAAGAAAGAAAGAAAGAAAAAGAAAACAAGAATTTTTTTAAAAAAAGTTTACAGGATTCAAGTCAGATATTTATATGGCAAAAAATAGTTTCAACTGGTTTTGCCTTGGTTGGGTTTATTTCTTAAGTTACTCAGGATTGTATTTCCGATGTTTCAAAAATTAAATAAATAAATAAAAAAAAAATAATAAAAAAAAGGAATTAAAAAATATTTTATGCATATCGTTTCTTTTACTGTAGTAAAAATGAATCATCAATTAAATAATTATTAACAAATTTCAATTTTGTGTCCCCGATAAGCTCACTAAAATGAACCAGTAAAAATCAAATCGACATTTTTTTTCTCGCCTTTTCAAAAGTAACCTTTTTCCTGCATGAAAACTACACAAGCTCGGAGAAAGAATCAGAACACTTTGACTAAGTTACATAAACTTTAAGGTTTGGAATAAAATATACAAGCGATTTTACACTTACGTCATCTAGATTTCTTTCGCGTTTTGAGCGTGTATTAGAAAAGATTCAAAGTGTTGAAAAAGGGGGATACTTCAAGACTTGTTGGTTGAAAAAAGATCACAAAATATGTTTCTGATCTAGTCTCTTTGTTTCGATCTCGCCGGCGCCGGCATATACTATTAGGAGACTCGATTGACAAAAAAAAAAAGAAAGTAAAAAAAAACCGAAAAAAAAGAAATCCTACTAATAATTCTTTTTTAGTACTTTGTCACACCATAGTTGAAAAGTCGTTCAAGAAATGTTACACTAAAATTAAGTCAATCAATAAAATTGAATGTACCGGGTTTCTCCGAGAAGATCCTTGTCAACGTAAATTTCTTGGTATTCATAATCTTGAATTAATCAAGTATTATTTGCTGATGTTTAGGGGTTTTATTTACTCTATCTTTTTTTTCAATTGATTGCCTCCCCCTCCCGCTAACTCCCCCACTTGTGACTAAATGTAATATGTGGGAAATTCTTTTCCAACCTCGCCGATTTCGGAGTCGTAAATATTTTGATATTGTTGAGTGTTGAACAATATTACATTTTCAAGCAAACTGTCAATTGTTCAATCGTGGATTTCTATTGGTGGAAGATAAAGGGAAGTATGCAGGACTGGTTAAATTTTCATTTGGGTTTTCCGTTTATTTTTTTTTTCTTGTTTTTTTTTTTCCATTTGATTCTATTAGGCTTTTTTTATCTCGGAGAAATATTTCACCTTACAACCACAAGATTTCACCTTCTATTTGTTCGATTAGAGTGCGCAAGGGTTTTTAAATTATCGTGCACCCCGCATGGATTTAGACCAATTTGCAGATCAGATAAGGTTAATTGAAAGTCCGAGACCGGATCCTGGTTAAAGAATGAACAGTATTGAAGACATTCTCCTTTGAAATCCCCATGTGGCTAGTCAAATTTACCCCTTTTCTGTAGTCTCTTTCCTTTCATATTTGTTGCAAAAATGTGGGAATTTGAATAAATTAGAAAAATATTTCATGTGGATGCAAAAAAACAACAATGGGATTGGCATTTTACCCCACTCTACTGAACCAATGGGAGAATTCCCAGGGAATGATTGCAAAAGCTTTAATGGGGAGATTTTCCAAGTAGACACAAACCCTGTATTCTTTAGGATTTTTTTAAAGGGGATTTCGTAAATTCTTGGAGACCCGGGAAATAAGTAATCGAGTATGATAAGCTTAATAGTACGCCGATCTGATTTGTCCAAATACAGTAAATAAGATGTTAATCATCCTTCATAATTCTACATCGAAAGTGTGATTATGCAACGGGTATGACTCAATGTTGAGAAAAGAAACAAACAGGTTATTGTTATGAAGATATTTTTGAGAGAATACCTACAATAATCCCAATAACAGCAAATAAATGTAACTATTATGAAATCAAACTTTGAACAAAAGTAGAAATAGCTAAAAAAACAGTGTCAAACTTAGAAAATTACCGCAGCCAAAAGTAAAGTCCAAATAATAGTTGGAATAGTAACAGTTGTGGCCAATCCCTCAAGTACAAGAACTGACAGTGTAGTAGCAGGTGGTGAAGCAACAGGAGTTGGAGCTTCAGAAGATGTAATAACTGTAATTGGAGTAGTTGGGGTAGTTGGAGTAGTTGGGGTAGTTGGAGTAGTTGGAGTAGTTGGAGTAGTTGGAGTAGTTGGAGTAGTTGGATCAGGAACTACAGTTGGTTGAACATTAGGTGTAATAACTGTAACAGAAGTAACAGAAGTAATAACTGTAGCAGGAGTAACAGACGTAATAACTGTAGCAGGAGTAACAGACGTAATAACAGTAGCAGGAGTAATAGGAGTAGTCCTAACGGTGGTAAATGTGATTGGCGTGATTGGCGTGATTGGCGTGATCGGTGTGGTAGTAGGTTCTCGTTCAACAGGAGGTTCCGTAGGAAATTCAGAAGCAGTGGTGGTAATTACACTGGAGACAATAATGGTTTCAGTTGATGTACCAGGTTGGTTTTTAGTTTCAACTTCTGAAGGAGGTTCTGGTGTGGTAATAGTAATAGTTTTCACAGTTGTATCGACGACAGTTTCCTCAGGAATTGTAGTCAAATGTTCAATCGAAGTGGTTTCAGGTCCGACACTAGTAGTTTCAACCGAAGTAGTCTCAATCTCAGTTTCGGTATCTGTTTCGATTTCAGTCTCTGTTTCGATTTCAGTCTCTGTTTCGATTTCAGTCTCTGTTTCGATTTCAGTCTCTGTTTCGATTTCAGTCTCTGTTTCGATTTCAGTCTCTGTTTCAATCTCAGTCTCAGTCTCAACAGGAGTGTTGGCTGGGAGAACACTAATGTCTTCTTCATCAGTGATCCTTAGCTCTGCTAGCGCAACCTCTTTATCCTCCAAATCAACGACAAAATATATACTTCTTAAGATTTCAACACCGATAATTAACGTCTCGGCCTTTGAGCTGAGAAACTTCATTGCCAAACAGCACTTCCCCTCATCTTCATAATGTTGTAGGGCCTGTAATGGAACTTTGATGGGTTTGCCGTTAAACTTCAATCCTAACAGGATGTTGTCCATCTTGGAACAATCATCAAAAACAAATACACTTTCAGATTCATTGTATGTAGCATTTAATTCGTTCTCAAGTAAATCCATATATTCAAATGGAAATATTGATATTGTAGTACCTGTATCCAAAAGATAAACACCCTCACCTACGCCGGATATAACATGATCACCAAAATCTACTTCTATATCCTGTATATTTACTTGTATTTCGTACTCCTCATCATCCGTAGCTACCATAGGAAGTGTTTGTAAATCACCATAGTGCTTTGCATGGTCAACAGCCCCAAATAAAATAGATCCCTTATCCAGATTTTTTTCATTTAAGAATACCGAGTATGCAGCTCTGTTAATCTTCCCTTGCTTTTTCAATTGGAAAGGTAAATTTTGATCCAAAGAATCATCAGGGAAACCAAGACCCAAGATGCCAGTATCCAGCGTAGACATATTTGCAACTCCAAATTTGAATTCCTCAAGAACAACATTGCTAAAGCCAACCAGATCAGTGGCCCACATTCCCAATGACCCTTCTCCATCTTCATACAAGCTCATGAAACCATCACTAATCTTGTTGAAGGTGGTTGAGTCGCTCAGGGCAAACGTTCCTCTTAGTTTACATGTGTTTTCTCTTCCATCAGGGTGATTAATACAAGCAACTTGGGAGTCCATAACCCAGAGGTTGGATGAACCAGTATCAGCCACAACGGTAATTTTGTCTTTATTAGACCCAAATTGAAGGTTAGCCAATATTTCCATATTGTCATCTCTCAAAGGTAGGTTGGCGGAATCTCTTTTACCCCGTTGCACATGTCTCAGTTGAATATCTAAACTAAGATATCCAGGAGAGGCAGTTGCTAGTGCCGTGGTTGCTAAAATTGATTGCAAAATGAAAAGCGTGTGCATTGTTAGAGTTGTACCTTGCAGAAAGCTACACTGAGATGCTTCAAGCATCAATCATGGGAATATCTGTCTACTTTATAGTGAGATTCATCGCTTGATATTTTATATTGTCATACCTTTTGCATGAATTACATGATTGAATCATGAGATATGATCATTTATTTTAAAAAAAATAGTACATGAAAAAAAAGAAGAGATGAGTTTTGGGAGAAAAAAAATTCTAGCCCAAAGATGACGTCAGATTCAATGTTATTAAACATCATTTATAAAATATAAAATTATTAATCAGACTTTTCAGTAGGACAACACCGTGTTATAGCCTTAGTCGTTGTAGTAATGATGCAACTTCTAACTGTCTCACACGCAGTTTCACTGGTACATGTAACATTAGTTAGGCGATTCAGAAATAGTGTAGGTTGTTTCTGAATCATTTTCTGTACTTGGTTCTCTTTCCATAGGATCTTCTTGAGGTTTTGGAACTATTAACACCTTGACAGTAATATTTCTGAGCTACATTGCAACAAAATGGAACACCTATATAGGAGGGATATTTATGGATACACTCCAACAATGGCTCATAATAGAATGAATCATATTCACCACAAAGACAAACAGAGACATCATCACCCCCTAGCATAACCTCTACAGGTTGAATATTCTTGTTCATGATCTCACTTGGTAGCAAATATCGATTTTCTACTATAGTTTTTATATGCAGGAATCAACATCCACCCTTTTTTTAAAAAAGCAATATCAAGATTGTTTTGCCTTTACCACATTTACTTCAACATCATTCAAATTACATAACCAATCTGTATTTACACCATCTTAAATATCATCAATTGTCATTGTATATACTAATTTCTTGTCTGTTTTGTATCAATTAATTCCACTAACAGTTACAGTCAACCCAATTTGATATGTTTGAATCATTAGTTGCCAATTTATTGAATCGATTTTTAGGGTCATATCTTGAGAATTTCGATCCTAAACAATTAAACATTGGGATTTGGAGTGGTGATGTTAAATTGACTGATTTACGTTTAAAAAAGGAAAGTTTGGATAAATTTAAACTACCAATCAATGTTAAATTTGGTCATCTTGGTAAATTAACTTTACAAATCCCTTGGTCTAATTTAAAATCAAAACCCGTGAGAATTATAATTGAAGATTTATATATCTTGGCCTCTCCTATTATATTACGCGATTATGATGCTGTTGAAGATGAACAACGTAGTCAATTGTTGAAGCAAGAAAAGTTACAAGAATTGGAAACTTTATTACAAGCACAAACTCAAAATCAACAATTATCAGATGATTTACTTGGAGAGAATAGTAATGAATCATTTACTGAACTGTTGATTACAAAAATTATTGATAATTTACAAGTTACAATCAAGAATATTCATGTTCGATATGAAGATGATTCGGTATTGACAGAATCACCTTATTCTATTGGGTTAACATTAAAGGAATTATCTGCTGTTAGTACTGATGAAAATTGGACTCCTTCATTTATATCTATTACCCAAAGATTAACACATAAATTATTGACATTAAATAATCTTGCGTGTTATATGAAGACAATTGATTGTTCAATATATGATGAGAATCCTGATTATGATCAATTACTTGAATCTTTTAAACAAACTATTGATTATGATGTCGATTTAGAATACTTGTTAAAACCAGTTACTGGACATGGGAAGCTTACAATTCATAAACCAGGTACAACGGAAACTGTACCTCATATTAAATCGGAATTATTCTTTCAAGAATTTAGTGTAGAATTAAATTCTCAACAATATAATGATATACTTTGGACCGCGTCAAAATTTCATTGGTATATGCGAACTTTCAAATTTAGGAAATTCCGACCTAAATTACCTGCTAATGAAGCACCAAAACAATGGTTTAAATATGTTGCACAATCTATATTGGATGAAATTCATGAACGAAATTATAAATGGAGTTGGGAGTATTTTGCCAAGAGAAGGGATCAAAGAATTGAATATAAAAGATTATGGAAATTAAAGCTTAGTGGGAAGTTAATAAAACAAGAGGATGTACAAGGATTAAAAGATTTAGAATGGGATTTACCTTATGAAGATATAAAGTTTTATCGAACTTTAACCAGAAATGAATTGCGTAAGGAGAAGCATGATTTTTCTTTGTTTCATAGTATTGAAGAAGCAAAACCACAGGCAACAGGGTGGTTTTCCAGTTGGTGGGGTGGAGCTGCTGAGGAACCAGAAGTACAAGAAGAACCAGATGAAAAACCTCCCCCGGAAAAACTAGACCTTTCCTTGAGTGATGAACAAAGAAAAGCACTTTATGAAGCAATTGAATATGATGAAAATCTCACTACAGCAATTGATGATATTCCTCGAGATTGGGTTAAGTTGGAAGTACTTGCTCTGTTATATAAAGGAGGATTAACTATTAAACGAAAAGATTTTTCCAATTTAGCTGAAATTATATTTGAAGGTTGTCAAACACAAATTTATCAACGTTCAGATTCATTGTTATCATGTTTTCAAATGCAAGAATTTAGAGTAGAAGATGGGACAGGTACTTCATTATATAAACATATTGTTAGTGTTAAACAAGCCCATTCTCAATTACATGATGATTCAAGTTCTGTTGTTGAGTCGGCATCTATAAAGACCAGCGATGATGATAGTGAACCATTTTTCCAAATTTCCTTTGAAAATAATCCTCTTGATAATTCAGCGGATTCAATATTATTGGGAAAATTAAAATCAATGACCATTTTCTATAATCCAAAATTCATTGAAGAAATAATCAAGTTTTTCACCCCACCAAAGATTCATTTGGATACCGTGGGGGCAATCATGAATGCTGCTGAAGCTACGGTAGAAGGTATCACCAGTCAAACTAGAATTGGATTACAATATGCTTTAGAAGAACATAAAACAGTCAATGTGAAATTGGATTTACAAGCACCATTAATGATTATGCCACTTGATCCTTCAAGTTTTAAATCTCCTGTGGCAATATTAGATGCCGGACATATAAGTGTGGTTAGTGATTTAGTGAATAAAGACACCATTGAAGAAATTAAGAAAAAACAAAGTTATACTGCTGATGATTGGAAGAAATTACAAGATTTAATGTATGATCAGTTTAAACTCACATTGGAAGATTCCCAATTCTTGGTGGGACCAAATATAAAATCCACCATGGAACAATTACATACTCAAGAGAATATTCCTCGAAATAAACTGGCATTAATGTTGGATAATTTTAATTTTCAATTAATGTTGGGGGTATCTATATTACCTGATGCCACTACTTTACCTCGTTTTAAAGTTGGGGGTAGAGTTCCCCAAGTTAATTTAGCCATTAATGATTTTCAATATAAAACAATGATGCAAATTATTGATGCCGCCATACCCACAGCTACCAATTTAGAAGAACTGGATAGTTCAAGTGGATTATTCAATGCATTTGTGCAAGATAATCGAAATGAAATAAAAGTGGAGGAGGAAGAGGAAAAAATTGTTAAACTTTCTAGTTCAACTCAACATTTATTTGAATTTGAATTTATTGTGGATATGGTTCATATATCACTTTCCCGATGTATAAATGGAGTTACTCTTGAGGCAGAGCCCTTGGTTGATTTAATTGGAGATTCATTACATTTGAATTTCTTCAATACGGAAAATATCCTCCATGTAGACTTATTCTTACGAGATGTGGAATTATTAGATCATATTGAGAAAACAGGTATACTTGAATTACAAAAGTTGATATCCTCATCAGGACAATCGTCAGATAAGAAATTATTACAAGTATCATATGATAGAATTCAAAGAAATGTTGAATTTAATGGTAAAGAAATTCAAGTATTTGATCAAGATGTAAATTTACAAATTGCTACTGTGAAGTTTATTATATCTCGAAAATCATACCTAAGTGTATTAAACTTTATTTTGAATACATTTACTGATCCCAATCCTGCTCCTACCCCAGCAGATGAATTGAAACATAATACGGAAGAAGAAACTGGTCCTCAAAAGATTAATGTAAATATAAGTCTTGATAGTATTATTCTTGTCTTGAATGAAGAAGGAATGAAATTAGCTACAATTCAATTATCCCTGGCAACATTTGATGTATTTGTCCTTCCAGAATCTCTTGATGTTCAAGGGAAACTTGGTGCATTCACTGTTCATGATGAAATCAACTATGGATCTCCTCGAGATCTGATGATGAGAAAACTTATAAATATTGAAGGAGATAATTTAGCAGAATTCACATACAAGACCTTTGACCCTGAGACTAACAAACAACCATATTCTTCTTTGGTAGAATTTAAAACTGGAGCAATGACGGTGAATTTCATTGAAAGTTCATTCAATAGAATCTTGGCTTATTTAAGTCAGTTTTTACGTATGAAGGCAATATATGATTCCGCAAGAGAAGCAGCAATCAATCAAGCTAATCAATTTGAAGAAAAAATCAAGTTTAATTTATTAATTGATGCCCCAACAATTGTATTTCCGTTGAATACTAGTAATAAATTGGTGGCAAATTTAGGAGAGTTGTATGCTTACAATGAATATACTATAAAAAACACCCACATGATGAACGTAATTGAATCAGGAATTAGAAATGTTAGTTTATGGTCGGAATTATTGTTTGAGCTGGATGTATCTGTTCGTTCTCAAATTGTCAAAGGGCTAGATATTGCATTCGATATTGATTATTTAGAGAGTTATATCCCAGATATTCCCACATTTGTGATTAATGGTAAAATGCCAGAATTAGATTTACACTTGACAGAATTACAACTGCAAATGTTGATGCAATTATCTGATTCTTTAACTAGAGCAGTGACATTTGATAATGATAATAATCTTGGAGATATTGAAGAAGATGCTGCGTATGCAAATGAAGTATTGAAACACAATACTCAACTATTACAAGGAGAACAACAACAGAAACAAGCTACCAATAAAGAACAACTTGAAATTCCCGATGATCACAAATTAGTTGATTTAAAATTTGATGTACCTAGAATATCGTTAACCATTTATAATCACACTTTTGGAGCAGTAGATATACAACCACTTCAATTATCGTCATTTTCCATGAATAAATTTATATTAGATTTAAAAATGAATCAAGATAACAACTTTAAACTCAATTTAAATGTGAAATCATTTGTGGTTAAAGATGTACGACCATCAACATCAAGTAAATTCCCTGTGATTATTCCCTCAGCAGACACAGTTGAAAATCAATTTGTATTACTGGCATTTTCAGAAGGCACTTTCGATCTGAAACATATCACAATGATGTTAACTGTGGAAAAACCAAAGACTATCCTTGCCCTTGATTATTTATTTGAATTACAAGCATTTGTAAACAAGGCTACTATGACTGAAGAAGTACATGTTCCTCAAATTGAAAGTCCAAGAAGAAGAAGAAAATCAATTAGTTCAATAAGTAAAAGTGTGAATGCTCTAACGCCAATTATATCAAGAACCAGTGGCACTTCAGCCACAACTACCAGTAAATCCCCAATTAAATTTGGATTTTCCGTAAATGTGATTGAACCATCAGTTATACTTTTGGCAGATGATACTCGAGACGACACGGAAGCTATAGTTTTCAAAGTTGAGCAAATATTACTCACCAGTCAAAATGTTACTTCATTAGCCGCCAACAATATTGGAATGTATTTATCAGTCATGAATGACTTTGATAGTGTAAATTATCGAATAATTGATGATTTTTCCATCTCGTTTGCTCATGATTCTCGAGGATCAACAGCAACTGACTTTTTATCATGTATTCAAGCATCAGTTGATCCCTTGATTGTTCGTGTTTCTCTTCGAGATATTCGACTTGCATTAAATATTTTCAATCGAGCAAATGAATTATATAACAAAGCGCAAGCTGTGGTTGTCACTGATTCCCCTGAAGATGAATATCGCTTTAGTGAAGATTTCAAAAGAAAACTCTCCCAATATGCTCCAAGTATAGTATCCACATTAACCAATGAGTCAATCACAGCCAGGAACGTTATTCCTGAAGGAGTGGCAATAATTAAAGGAGAAGAATTAAATACAAGTGTTGGTGGGGTTAGATTTGTTTTAATTGGAGATGTTTCCGAATTACCTGTACTCGATGTAAACATCAAACCATTTGAATTAAAGGCAATTAATTGGTCAACTGATTTAAGTTCAGAATTACAAGTGGAATTTTATGTCAATATTTTCAATTATTCCCGAAGTTCATGGGAACCCTTGATTGAACCATGGTCCATTGCTATATATGCTCTGAAGAGTGAACAGTCGAAATTACTTGTAGAAATTGTTTCTCGACAATTGGTGGAAGTTACTATAACATCAAGAAGTGTAGCATTATTGTCCCAAATTTCTAATTTAATTACTTCTGATACGAAATTAAAACCTCGGGGTGAAGATAAACCATATTTAATCATGAATGAAACTGGGTATGATATAAATGTATGGACAGAGGACAACAAAAAGACCAAGGTGGAATCAAGACAAACCATTCCTTGGACATTTGAAGATTGGAGGAAAATTAGAGAGAATTTGGATGCGGATAATGCCGGAACTTTATCTATATCGTTTCTTGAATCATCATACAGTGATTTACACAATATTTCCGCAACTAATGAAGGTGAAGAATTGTATATTTTACAACCCGCAATTCAAGGAGTTCATAGTAGATTAGTGGTTGATATTACCTTACGTGAAGATAATATAAAATTAATTAGACTTCGTTCAACAATATTAGTAGAGAATGATGCAGATATTCCCTTGGAAATTGAAGTTTCATATGGAGAACAAGAAAGATATGAATTAACCATTGAATCAAAACAAAGTAAGGCATTACCTATAGATCTGGTGTATACGGGACAACTCAGGGTGCGCCCGTTAATTCATACTCCCTATGGATGGTCAGATGAACTTCATTGGAAGAGTGCTATTAGAAATGACCATCCTAATGGAATTGCCTTAAAATGTCAAGCAACAAGTACCGGAGACAATTCAGTATATTATTTCCAAGCAGAGGCAGCGTACAACAAAGATGAGCCCTTGGCGAGGATATATCCTCATTTACGATTAATCATTTCTAGTCCCTTGGAAATTGAGAATTTATTACCCTTTGATTTCGATTATCGATTATATGACAAGAATTCCAAGAGGGATTGGACAGGCAGTATTAAACGAGGAGTCAAGAGTTATGTTCATGTTGTAAGTTTAGACAATTTATTATTATTAAGTGTATTGCCCAAGAATTGTAATTATCAAAAATCAGAATTTGCCATTATCAATAAACCAAAAACTAGTGAATTTAAACGAGAAGATACCATTGCATTACGAGATAATTCCAACAATATCCTTAAACTCAAGATATTTTATCCCAGAAAACAAACTGGTAGTTCAAGTTTAAAAGTGGTGATTTATTCACCTTATGTCATACTCAACAGATGTAATTTAAATCTTGTTGTAAGTGAACGGGGCAATCAAGTTTCTATGAAGAGTAATACCGACACCAAGATGTCACCAACAATGTTTTCCTTTGATAGTTTTGGTGATCGCAAGAATCGTGCCACCATACGTACAGAAGATTCTAATTGGTCAGAACCTATGAGTTTTGATGCCATTGGACAATCCAATGAATTAAAATTACAAGTTGTTGGCAAACAAATGGAAACTAATCTTGGAGTTTCTATTCAAGAAGGTGAAGGGATATACAATTTAACTAAAGTAGTAACTATTGCTCCTCGATATGTTTTAATTAATAAACTTGAAGAAGCATTACAGATTGTTGAGAATGGAACTACCAGACAAATCAATGTTCAACCAGGTCAACTGTTGCCCTTGTATGGATTACGACAATTGGAGAAGAAGAATATTTTGGTTAAATTTATTCATGGATCTAAATCCTGGTCACCACCATTTTGTATTGACGAAATTGGACAATTATTTATCAAGGTATTTAAAACGAATCTTGGACAGGTATTGATTAAAGTTACTGTATTGATTGAAAATGCAACCATTTTCATTCATTTTGAAAATGGGAATAATGAATGGCCTTATTCTATTAGAAACTTTACTGATGAAGAGTTTTTCATTTATCAAAATGATCCAAATATAAATGCCAATGGAGAAACTGTCAGTCATGATACTCCTTACAAACCAATCTATTATAAAATACCTGCGAAAAGTGTCATGCCCTATGCCTATGATTATCCTAATGCTATAGTTAAAGAACTAATTGTAAGATCTCATGGTCGCGAACGGGCAGTTAATTTGGCGGAAATTGGGAATTTACGTCCATTTAGATTACCTCAAGTTGGAGAATCGGCAAATTGTATAGTTGATCTTAATGTTGTGGCTGATGGACCCACCCAATCACTTATTATCACCAATTATGATCCATCAACTAGTCTTTATAAATTACAAGGTGCTTCGGCATCGTCAACTAATGTAAATGCTAGTGGAGCCCAATTTGAAGCAGTGGAGAATGATGAAAATTATCATACGAAAATCATTACCAAGTTTGATGGGTTTGGTGTGTCATTTATAAACCCCAGAGATCAAGAATTGTGTTATGTTACATTAAAGGGGTTGGAATTTAGATATAATGAATCGAATTTGTACCAAACATTTAGTTGTAAATTAAAATGGGTTCAAATAGATAATCAATTATATGGAGGTATATTCCCGATTATCTTGTATCCCAGTGTTATCCCCAAGACAGGGAGAGAATTAAACAATCATCCCTCATTTTCCGCTTCAGTTTGTTTAGTCAAGGATGATTCACATGGGGTGTTGTTTATAAAGTACGCCACAATATTATTACAAGAAATGAGTATTGAAATTGATGAAGATTTCTTATTTGCCTTGTTGGAATTTTCCAAATTCCCTGGTGCATCATGGAACAAGGATCAAATTGATATCTTGTGTGAGGAAAACTTGGATATTCCTGAACCAATAAAACTTAATGAAAGTAATGATATATATTTCGAAGCATTACATTTACAACCTATACAAGCAAATTTGTCCTTTGTGCGAACTGAACGAGTTAATGCTGAAGACAAGGGGTCAAGTCAAAACACATTAATGTTTTTCTTTAACGTGCTAACCATGGCCATTGGGAATATTAATGATGCTCCAATAAAGTTAAACACCTTGTTTCTTGAGAATATTAGAGTTCCTACACCTATACTTATGGAATCAATAGAAACCCACTATTCACAAGCCTTCTTTTATCAATTACATAATATATTAGGATCAGCAGACTTCTTGGGTAACCCTGTTGGGTTATTCAATCAATTAGCTTCAGGTGTACTCGATATTTTCTATGAACCATACCAGGGGTTTGTTCTAAATGATCGTCCTCAAGAATTAGGTATTGGTATTGCAAAAGGTGGATTAAGTTTTGTCAAGAAATCAGTATTTGGATTTTCTGATTCAATTGCCAAAGTGACAGGATCAATAGCTAAGGGATTAACTGTGGCTACTATGGATGAAAGATTTCAAGAACGAAGAAGATTAAACACAAGACGTAATCGTCCCAAACATGCCTTGTATGGTTTTGCTTCTGGTGCCAATTCATTTTTTGATTCAGTAAGTTCAGGAGTTAGTGGTATTGCCACTGCACCAATGGAAGGTGCTGAAAAAGAAGGTGCTGCTGGGTTTTTCAAAGGTTTAGGTAAAGGTATTATTGGATTACCTACTAAAACCGCAATTGGATTTTTTGATTTAGCATCAAATGTAAGTGAGGGAATTAGAAATACTACAACGGTGTTTGATGGTGAAGGATTAGATAAAGTTAGATTACCTCGATATGTTTGTCCTAATAGTATTATTAAACCTTATTCCGTGAGAGAAGCTAGGGGACAATATTGGATGCATAGTATTGATGGTGGGATTTTCTATGGTGAAGTTTATTTAGCACATTTGGTATTGGCTGGAGAAGAGCGATGTGTATTGGTTACTTACAAGAAGATAATTATGTTTGATATTAATGGATTAGTTAGTAAATGGGTGGTGGAATTTTCTGAAGTCAAAAGCGTTACAGTTGAACTGACTGGTTTAGTTATTGGATTAAAACTGATTCTGGGTCGTGGTCCATTTATTCCCATTCCTGAGCGATCAAATCGAAATTTCTTGTATCAGAAAATAGCCATTGCTGTGGAAGAGTTTAATAAGCATTGTAAAATAGTATTATAGAAGTTTGTATTAGTTTATAAATTGATGTGGTGAATCACCAATGTTTTTATGAAAGCTATTTATAAATTGTCGAGGAGTTTGTTTTGTTTTAGTTTGTTGATGGATGGTAGTGGCGGAGATGTATCCATTGTTTGTTTTAACAATGAGTAAATCTGAAACGAGTTTGAATTGACCTGGTGTTGTTAATTCGACTTCTCCGAAGTATTCTGATATTCCACTGAGTATTACTCGATGTACATCAGTTTTCTTGCGTTTATTAACAGGGATAAAAGTGTATACTGACCCAAGAGCATCTTCAATTCGTTTAACTTGTTTAGCAGTAACAATATCCCAATGAACTTGTTTTCTAGTTCTTGGAATCTTTCTTGCAAGTGAATGTTGATATTTACTGTGGGAATCTAACTTGTTAGTGTACAACTCTCGATCTATAGTTTGTACTAACAATTCAGCACCAATGTCCCCTAATTTCTGTTCAAGACTAGCAAAGTTATCATCATACTCAATAGGTATTTCTCCCGATTGAACTAATATCTCACCATGATCAAACTTTGTAGGATGTAAAGTTTGTACTGTACATCCAGAAAATGTATCATCATTAAGCAAAGCATATTGTAAGGGAGATGCACCAGAATATTTTGGTAATAAACTTGGATGAACATTTATTCCACCATATTTACAACTAGCTAAAAACTCAGCAGGAATCAATTTACCAAATGATACAGCAATTGCAAGATTAAACTGATGAGTTGACAATTGGGTTATATCAGGTATAGAAGATACTCGATGTATTGGTAGGGATAACTTTTTGGCTAATTCACCAATTGGAAGTTCCACAGTTTGAGTCAATCCTCGACCTGTTGGTTTTAATGTTGGTGTTATTACATCAATGGTATGATTATATGGTTGACAATATTTGTATAAAGCATTTAACAGGAGGGTAGAAAATCGATCACTACCAAAATAAGCGATTTTTAATTGTTCTTTTGTTGTACTATATGAACGCACATAATTGGCTACACTATAATTTATCCGCACCATTTGATTAGATCCTTGACATATCAAATTAATCTGGATTGTTGAAATTTTTCCTTCCATTTTCAAAACATCAACAAAGAAGTACCCTTCGTTGTTTACCACTCCAATGTCTGCAAACAATTTAATTACAGAACTTGCACAATTATTAAATGTTAATCTTGATGATACTACATTACAATTATGTGTCAAATTACTTGATCAAGGAGTTGATCCTCGTGAACTTGCTTTACGAATTATAGAAATAAATAAAGAAACTCAACAAGTGTTACATTAATCTATACACTAGAATCCTTTTCGTTTCTTTCGTCTTGGTTGTGAACCTCGTTGTGAAGCACGTTGTGAAGCACGTTGTGAATCTCGTTGACTTGCACCTTGTGACTTCCGTTGTGAGGTGAGTACTTGAGAAAGAGGATGATGTCGAGTTGTATCCACTTGGGTCAATTTCTGAGTTAATACTTCTGGACTTAGTTCTTGTTGTTCCTCCCATTCATCAAATATCAGTTTGACTTGATTTGACATCGATGTATACTTTTTCTTGTATTCAGATTCAATTAACTCGCTAGCATCATGTTGATGGCATTTAATAAGTGAAGTACCTAAAATCACAGCGACTTTCTCATATCTATCGTGATACAACTCCTGAAATAAATTGGTAATATCATCTATATGACTTCCATTAGCTAATTGATGGATTAAAGAAATCAATCTAACTTGATCGATTGAGTTTTCAAATTGTACAATCATATCGTCCAATTCAAGTAAATCAGAAACTTGAGGGATGTCAGCACATAATTCATACAAAGAGAAATATGAGGGTATGGTTGATTTTTTGATTAATGACAGACTTAGATTATAGGCATAGTTTTGAATTTGTTGTGATTCACTAGTGGTTATTTGTTTAGATGATGTTAGACAGTTTATAAGTGAAGATATATGTTTTGAAGTGAACTTGAGTACTTGTTTAGTTGTTGGTTTGGTGGTGGTACTAGGAGTTTTCACTTCAACTTGAGACGTATTGTCTATACTTTGGCAAGTAATTGACAAGTCAATACAAAGTATATATAATTTCCCCTGGGCAACAGTTATCTGTCGTGTTTCTCCCAGTTTTCTAATATAATAAGGATCACATAAACTTGAAACACGATTATTTATTTTCCCCAAAGTACACACCATGATCAAAGGATTTGATTGAGTGTACAACATACAAGTAAATACTTCCTTTTCAACATATATGTACAATTTTAACGATGGATCAGAATCTTGGAGATAATGTTTCCAAGAAATTAATCTATCCCATTGATTATTAAACCAGATTAATTCTTTAGATGTAAGTAAGAATATATTATCTTGAATAATGTGTACATCACAAAGTCTTGACCAAGTGTTGGCAGTAGCAATACTAGTACTAGTTACTTTTGGTATTGTATAACCAGTTATCTTCGATCGAGATAATATCAGCAATGTATCTTGAATAAACACAATTCTCTTCCACTTTGATAATTCTCTAATATCTGGCTCAACTGTATGCTTCAATATTTGAAATATTCCAATATATCTTTTTGTTATTGTATATACTGCAAAATTACCTTCCACATCAACAACACCAAATCTTTGACTGTTATCAAACACAACATCAACAAATTCATAATCAGCCAATTCTTTTACGTTAATTTCACCAATTACTGAAAGTTCTATGCTTTCAGTTGCAAGAATTACATATATAGTTGTTGGAGTTCTCACAAGGAATACAGTACCTTCATTAATAACTTTACTGGTAATTTGTCGTATAGGAAATGTTAATTCAACAGAATAATTTATATCTTTACCCGTAAATGTAAGTATAGACTCAGTTTCTCCTGTAACATGAACCATTATTGGGGTGTTGTTTATGTCACAAAAATCAACCACATTTCCAAGACTGGGGTCATATGAGATAACTGAAGACACTGTATTTGCTTCGATAGACAACGACAGTATGAGATTCAGAGGGATATAACTATATGTAGTACCTGATCCTTTGACTGTGTTTGCAATTTGTGATGGTATTATTTGTATTGGCGATGATGGATCTAGGGGTGGATGTGTATTCTGTCGAGGAAATACAGGAGTATTGGTGTCAGACTGTATAGTGGCATTCCCTTGTATTCCATAACTTAGTCGAATCCCTAATCCTTTCTTATGTGGCCACATAGTGGTGCTGTTGTTATCTTACTTAGTTAAAGCAAAGAGATGCTTTTTTTTTTTTGCAACGACATTGTCGCGGATATGTTGATATTAAATGTTGGTGAATTTTTCAATGTTCAAGTAGTTACAAACTAATTGCTTTTAAGATGCACTTGTTTCTCGTATTGGTATTGTTGTTGATACCAATCCATGCAGCTCAATTTGACATCTATGCAGATAAATTTCCTGATCTTACACAAGAACCAGACAATTCCGATTTATCCAGTTATTATGATCATTTAAATAACAATTCCTTACTTTGGGGTCCCTATAGATCGCTGCTTTATTTTGGAATTCGTCCAAGATTACCTCGTTCGTTATTATCAGGTTTGATGTGGTTTTCCGTATCCGATTATTCCTCAGTGGGGAAAATTCGTCATTTTTATCAACAACATGATTTATTAAAACGAGCCAATTGGATTAAATATGATCCTAGATTTGGTGGTAGAGAAGTTATAGATGATCAAGAGTTTCATGTAACTATTACCATTGATTTTGTTAAATCGGATGATGGGTTAAGTTGGGGGGTTCATGTCAATAGTGTACCTCATTCTGGATATGAAGATTCCAAGATTTCATTTGTCTGGTATTCTGGTTTAGAAGGGGAGACTACCACGACTAATGAATTTGATGTGAATGAACGAAGTGGATATTTACGTTTGGACAATGCGAGAAATGTCAATGGGTATGATAAGACTGTGAAATTAATTGGGATAAGTGAGGAATTGGGTGGATTTACTTTAGAAGTCACTGATGGTCCAACAACAAATATTCACCCTCAAGGAGATTCTAGTATACATCCAGAATTGGATCCGAGAAAGACTCATCATCTCAGTTTAACTGTACCTGATGATAATGTTTGGAAAGCAAGAGATATCTTTATGACCTTATTACAAGAACTGATTCAAGATTTGTCCAGTACTCGACCATTAGAAGGAATACCTCCAGAAAACTTGTTTATTTTGAGAGATTTACAAGGGTTTGAAGGAAATGTTCATTTTATACAAAAGTTGTATCAAGGGAAATGTGAATTTGATGTGATTTACAATCATGCAATGACTCCGGAACCAATAACCCCTGGAAACTTACCTGGAATGATTCAAACTACTCTTGAAAAAGTAGATACCAAATTTAATAGTAAATTCCAACTCAATCCACCCTTTACATCTGATTTACATCATGAATTTGCTCAAGAGATAGTTTCTGGTTTGTTAGGAGGGGCATCATATTTCTATGGAGACCACTTGGTTGATCGAGAAACTAGTGTTGATGAAGAAGACTTTAAGTTAGTTGGTAAATTTGAAGGACCCCATGAGTTGTTTACCCTTGTTCCCTCGCGTCCTTTCTTTCCTCGAGGATTCCTCTGGGATGAAGGATTTCATTTACTTCCCCTTTTAAATTATGATTCCGATTTTGTATTAGATATAGTAAAATCTTGGTTTAATCAAATTGATGATAATGGTTGGATTGCTCGAGAACAAATCATTGGACCCGAACTGAGAAGTAGAGTACCTCAAGAATTTCAAGTCCAATCTCCAGAAATTGTTAATCCGCCCACATTAACCTTTGTACTTATTCATTTACTCAATCATGTTTCCCCCTTTGGAAATTTAGACCAACCGTTGGAAATTACTGATGTTAAGGAGAAACTTGGTAGTTTTATCTTACATCATCCCGATGTGTTAACCAACTACACCAAACAAGTTTATCCCCAACTTAAAAAACATTTACAAATGTTTAGACGTACTCAAGTGGGAGCTATAGATGAGTTTGATAGAGGAACTAATCGAGAAATGTATCGTTGGCGAGGTCGTACTGTATCCCATTGCCTTGCTTCAGGGTTAGATGATTATCCTCGTGCTGAAGAACCAGATGTTGGTGAATTAAATGTTGATTTATTAAGTTGGATAGGAGTAATGACGAAATCTTTGAAAATAATGGCAGGTTTACTCAATCATACATCAGATGTGGATGAATACCTGGAAATCGAAAACAATATTGTGTCCAATTTAAACAAAATTCATTGGTCAAATGAACAAAATTGTTATTGTGATGTTACTCTAGATGAAGATGATGAGGATGAACATGTGTGTCACAAGGGATACATCTCATTGTTCCCCTTCCTTACTCATCTTGTTGATTCTTCCGACACTAACAAATTAACGCATATAATCAATCTTATAACTACGGAACTTTGGACACCATTTGGTATCCGATCATTATCTAACTTAGATCTGGAATATGCCACCAAGGAAAACTATTGGAGGTCGCCTATTTGGATAAACATAAACTATTTAATTCTTGAATCAATCCAACATTATCATGATTTAACTGATTCTCCAGAATTGAAACAAAAGTTTGCTCAAGCGTACAAGGACCTTCGAGTTAATGTTGTCAATAATGTATTTGATCAATGGAAACACACCGGGTTTGTATGGGAACAATATGATGATGTTACTGGGAAACATAAGGGAGCCAAGAATTTCTTAGGATGGACTAGTTTGGTCATGGTGATGATGAGTATGCCAGAAGCATTATAGTTCCTGGGCGAAAGCGAGGGAACTATATTAGTTTGTATATAGACTTGTATAGATTCTATAGTTTTAAACATTGAAGGTAACTTGTTGGAAGAGAATAAACTTTACTACAGATGTATCTCCCTTGATCTTGATAGGATGGATTTTGTTAATGGAAATTTCCAGTAAACCGATACTATCACATCAATAGTCACCCCCTTGTGGTGATATCTGAACTACACTTTCCCAGGGAATCACTGAAATTCTTCCACAAATAGGATTAAAGATACTAATTTATCACCAGCCCAGGTTGGAAGCATCATTGGGCCCTATTTCAAGTAGTTCTTTGAAGAAGGTTGTCAAACTTGAGAATAACACTCTTTACAACCTATCTGTTCTATAAATTTGTCTGTTATTCAAGATAAACTTTGATAAAATTGAGAACTGTTAATTGTTTATGTAATCACGTTGATATTACTTATTATTGAGCAAATAAATTGATTGAATTGTTAAAGAAAAAGAAAGGGGTGTAGATATAACAAATTTTAAAAGAGAGAATTTGAGTCTTTTTATATTGCTTCCAACTCATGATAAATACAGGCTTTATATATTCTAAATACGTTTAAACAGTAAACATTATACAAGCTAGTTCCTTCGCTATCACTTAGGAACTACTTTGAAGGATCCTCTTCAAATCTCAAATCCCAACCAATTTGTTCTCCCAAAGTAGGTAAAACTTCAGCGACACTTTGAACATCTTTATCCCCTCTACCACTAACATTAATAACAATCTTCTTTCCCTTACCCAATTTCTTAGCTAAATTAACCCCACCAAATATAGCATGACTTGATTCCAAAGCAGGAATAATCCCTTCCAATTGACTCAACCATTTGAAACCTTGTAATGCTTCAGCATCAGTAGCAGCAATAAATTCGGCTCTACCAGTACTTTTCCAAAATGCCAATTCTGGTCCTACACCAGGATAATCCAAACCAGCACTTACAGAATGAGTATCATGAACTTGACCATCTTGATCTTGTAAAACATAAGTTTTAACCCCATGGAAAACACCCGGGATACCGGCAGTTAATGTAGCAGAATGACGTGCAGTATCTAAACCATCCCCACCAGCTTCCACACCAAGCATCTTGACCAGGGTATCTTTTTCAAAGGGAGAGAACATTCCGGTGGAGTTTGAACCTCCACCAACACAAGCAACAACAGCATCAGGTAACTCTCCATTGTTTTCTCTCATAAATTGTTCCTTGGTTTCTTGTCCAATTACACTTTGGAATGTTCTCACCAATGTAGGATAAGGATGAGGACCAATTGCCGAACCAACAACATAATGAGTTGATTCCAAGTTAGATACCCAATATCTGAAAGCTTCACTAGTGGCATCTCTTAAAGTTTGGGTACCATTTGTTACTGCAACAACTTTTGCTCCCAAAATTCTCATTCTAAAAACATTCAATGCTTGTCTTCTGACATCTTCAGCACCCATGAAAACCATACATTCCATACCAAACTTAGCACATGCAGTGGCAGTAGCAACACCATGTTGTCCTGCACCAGTTTCGGCAATAATCTTCTTTTTACCTAATCTCTTGGCAATAAGTACTTGGGCAAGGGCATTGTTGATTTTGTGAGAACCAGTATGATTTAAATCTTCACGTTTTAACCAGATTTCTGCACCCCCAGCAAACTCAGTCAATCTTTCTGCCTTGTGCAATGAACTTGGACGACCAATATAAGAATACAAGCTTCTAAATTCACTCCAGAATTCTTGGTCAGCTACAGCTTCTTCAAATCCTCGTTCTAATTCAATTAAACATGTATGAAGTGCTTCTGGAACGTATTGACCTCCAAAATCACCGAAATTTGGATTATACTTGTGTTGTTCATGCAAGACTGGTTTGGTGGTTTTCTTGGTGGTGGGTTTGTTTTCACTAACAACACTGGAAGATTGACTAACTTGGAAATCGTCACCAAGAATTGATTTAACAAACTTACAAGCAACTTCTCCACGTTTACCAGGAGCAGATTCACCCAACAAGGTAATAATCTTTGATCCAATAACTACCCCATCAGCACTGGCACCTACAGTCAAGAAATGTTCACGATTACTAACCCCAAATCCAACGGCCAAGGGAGTATCACCAGAAAACTTACGTACACGAGCACATAATTCAGCAATACCAGCAGAAACAGTACTTGATGCACCAGTAGTACCCATTTTGGAAACAACATAGATAAAAGAATCTGCAATAGCACCCAAAACTTCTAATCTGGCATCAGTAGTTGCAGGAGCAACTAAAGGAACATAACTAACCCCAAATTCATTACATGTAGTTCTAAACTTGATAGCTTCTTCAGGAGGTAAATCAACAACAATAAACCCATTTGCTCCAGCTTCAGCACTATCTTGAATCATTTTCGCTTCACCATACTTTAAAATTGGATTATAATATCCCATTAATATGATAGGAACAATAACACCAGATGCACGAGCATCACGAACTAATTGTAAACATTTACTGACAGTAATACCATTATTTAAAGCTACGGTGTTTGCAGCTTGAATAGTAGATCCATCAGCAATAGGATCAGAAAAGGGAATACCTAATTCAATAATATCAACTCCACCTTTTTGCATTCCTTGCAAAATAGGTAATGTATCTTCAATGGTTGGGTATCCTGCTGTGACGAAATTAATCAAGGCATTACGACCTTCTAATTTACAACGATCAAATGTTTCTCTTAAGGCGTCGGTCATTCTTGTGTGTGGTAGTGGCAGAGTAACCTTCTTCGAAAATGGTGAGATTTGGAGCTTGCTTTATATTGAAATTTTTCAAAGCTTGGCGAGAATTAGTCAGTTCAGGGTAACCCCCCAATTTATTTTTTGTAGATGAGTCAGTTCAGGGTAACCCCCAAGTTTAGGCCGGGTAATAATTGTTTCTTTTTTTTGCAACAATATCGTTAGTTTATGTCATAAGAACAATATTTACTTGAATAATTTACAATTTATATAGCAAACTAGGAAATGTACTTACAGAGAATATGAGTTTTGTAGAAGTACAGAGTGTAGCATCATGTAAAGACATGTTCACGATTAACATTATCATGTAGACCTCTAACTTTTCCCCGATCTCTTTCCAAATAATTATAAAACTGATTGCTACTCTCACTAATTGATTCAGTAACACATTCATTACTTGATTCATATATGCTATTTCTATCTGATTCGTCTTCAAGCATAACATTTCCAGTTAGATCTAGTATATGTAAACAACTCTGAGTATTGTTGTCATCATCAAATACCACGGAGGTAAAGATGTTGTAAGTTAAATCTAAAAGATACAATCTTTTGAGCATAGGAGGAAATAAGAATGCTTTGGGGAACTTGTTAGAACCAAGAAATAAAACCTTCAAGCTTGGTGGAAGATAATCTATTTCCCAAGTGGTTAATTCACAACCGTCCAAACATAATTCAACAACACTAAAATAATAGTTTGGATCAAATAAAGGGATGATTTACCTTGGATGCACGACCTATTTGGGGAGAGGGGGAGGGTGGTTACTGTTGCTTTCGAGTCGAAGGAACAATTCTTCCAAGGTGCGTCCTTAGAAAGCCGTGAGAATAAAAACCTTTTTTGAACAAATGTGAAATAGAAAGTATGCGAATGGCCCTAGAATAATAACTACATAGTGGCCAATATCCTGTCTTTCTGAGAATAAATTTTGTATCATTCTTTTTCTCTATCAGAATTTATTATCAATTATTTTGATACGCAATGTTTTATTTTCTTAATAAAAGATTTTTAACTTTAAGATATATTTCTGAGTGTACACAAACTTAAAACGACATTTATTTGTGAGCTAAATCACTCCGGATTGACTTGTCTTTTGAACGAATATTTGAGTACTAAATCGATCTCTACAAAAGTATTGTTTATTTGTCTACATATTCTACTTCTTCTTTATAGAATTAGATCGTTTTCTTATTGTATTATTAGCTGTTGGTGGAGTAGGAGAATTTGAAGTTGTAGTTCCATTTAATCTACTAGGTACGCCATTATTAGGTATCACTGGTGTAGTTTTGTTATTAATCACTGGAGTATTATTCATAGTATTCGATCCAGTTGAACCATTACTTCGTACTGGTGGAGGTGCTTCTACATCATGTCCTAATTTAATTTGGGCCAAGTTTATAATGGGTAATAATTTATTGTATTTGTCACAATATTCATTTATGGATTGTTGAACGGTAGTTAATCTCAGATGAATGATTTGGAAATATTCTTGTTGTGATTGATTCTCAGGAATAATGGCTAATGCTCGCATAAATTGAGCCATATCATTTCTAAGGATATTTATTTCTAGTTTTAATCGATCAATTTCGGTATAGATTAGTTGGGGGTCGATTTTACCTGTTGTTATATCGTCAATTTTAATTTGATCTGGGAGGGAAGACATTCTGAGTATGAGATGGGTGTGTGTGTACGTGTGTATGTGGTGTAAACTATTAAGGTGTTGTAGTTGATCACTCAATGTTAGCAATATTTTTTTTTTGCTGGTAAATATTTTTCTTAGATCATATACTATACAAAATATCTATTTACTACAAACTCTTTGTCTTACAATAACAACTTTATCTTCCACTTTCCAATTACTCATTAATTGTTCAATATTAACTTCTCCACTACAAATCTCCATTTCCAACCATTTCTTGTCTATTTTAAACATACTCATTCCAATGCTTGAAACTAACCATTGTATCATTCTATCTATTCCTAATTTCATAATAGCAAGTTTATATGGATCTTGTTGAATACTTAACAAATGAAACCATTTAACATAATCATGATGGATCCATGCTTGTATTATCTCAAATGTAGGTTTATTCTTGGGTGTATATTTAAAATATACATCTATGGCTCGAGATATCTCTTGGTTAAAATGAATTAAATGAAATACAAGTAATGTTGACACTTCTTCTATTTCTTCCAGAGTCAACTCAAGTTGTTTATGATGTTGTAGGAGATAATTTATACTAGGGATATATGTTTGATAATGTCTTAATATCGCGGCTAATCTTGTTGAAAATAAGAAAACTTTCTTATGAAAAGGTGTTGGTTTACTATATAATAATGCCTCACGTAATTTACGTATTGATAAAAGTATTGAATCCATACTGACAACACTGTTTGTTTCTTGTAATTCACTGGCACTTTGTAAATCACGTTCATTTATAAGCAGATGTAAATCAACAGTTGATGAATGAAATTGAATGAATTGTTTAATAATACTTATGAAATATTGTTGTCGTTCAATTGAACTTTGTTGAAGTCGAGTATCTTCACCTCGACTGGTAAATCCATAATCTGAATTAGGTGTACTGGCAAATCTTGCCTTTCGTTGTTCTAGTTGTTGCTGTTGTTCTAGTTGTTGTTGTTGTTGTTGTTGTTGTTGTTGTTGTTGTTGTTGTTGTTGTTGTTGCTGCTGCTGCTGTTTCTTGTTATGCTTGCGTTGATGTGGTGGTACGTATTTCTTGTGATATTCTGGTGGTGTCATTGGTAGTGCTTGTTCAACTGAAGAAGTAGCTGATGTTGGTGACAACAGTAATTCATCCGTTTTCCTGATTATTTGTTTGATTATATCTTCCATTGCAAAATAACCTTCAATTGAAACGGATGCCACTTTCTCCTCCCCATAAATCTGTTCTGCTATTTTTTTTCCGATATGCTTGGGAGTTCGTACTTGTTGTCTACTTCAAGTTTACATCTACATCTTTTTTTTCTGGCTACTACTTGGTTAAACATTACTTACATATACACACTCTCACACACTATTTGGTAGATAATAATTGAGTAAATTCTTTAATGTCAATTTCCCCATCTTTATTAGTATCAGCTTCAGCAATCATTTGATCGACATCAGCATCACTTAACTTCTCACCAATTGAAGTCAAAACATGTCTTAATTCAGCAGCACTGATTTTCCCATCACCATTTCTATCAAAAACTTTAAACGCTTCAGCAATTTCCGCTTCACTATCGGTATCTTTCATCTTTCTTGCCATCATAGTTAAAAATTCTGGGAAGTCAATTGAACCATCAGAATTAACATCAACTTCATTTATCATATCAGTTAATTCACTTTCAGAAGGGTTTTGTCCAAGAGATCTCATAACGGTACCTAATTCCTTAGTGGTGATTTTCCCATCACTATCTTTATCAAATAAAGAGAATGCTTCTTTAAATTCAGCAATTTGTTGTTCAGATAATCTTTCAGCCTACAATGAGTTAGTATTTTACCTTGTAAATTGGTTGATTCATTGTTTTACATACCATTGTGTATTGTGTATCCTAGATCAGAATGGTGTGTCCTTTTTCCACGTAATTTCAAAGACAACGAGAAAAAAAATTACCGCGTGTAAAAAATTTAGCCAGTTTTACACGACCTGCTTGCATAGGTATGAGAGTTAACCAATGGACAATGAAGAGGAAGTAAATGATTATCACACTTTTTTACGTTCTTTGGATAATGATTCGTTTATATCTCATATCAAAAGTTTGAGTCAAGGACAAGTACAAGTGGGTAGAAGTCAAGATGAACTTAGTTTTCAAGCCATATCCACACCAATACCTGCATCATTCAATAGTTTAAGTTCTGATCCTTTTGATGATAGTGTTGATGAAGAACAACTAGCTAGGATTGCCAGGGGGGAGACTTCTCAAGAGGTGCAACTTCAACTGCAACCTCCAGTTGAACCAGTTGGTAAATTACATGCATTTGGTGATTATGCCACTTATTTCCATTCTAAACATCTCAAGCAACAACAACAAGATGCAGAATATCTTTCATGGGAGCGGAAGCGATTGAAAACTCTACCTAAACAAATATTTACAGGTTGTAGTGTATTTGTAAATGGTCATACTAACCCTTCAATAAATGAAATTCATAGACTTGTTGTGTTACATGGTGGGAAATTCATTAGTTATTTAATAAATAAATCAAGTGCTACACATATTGTATGTGATTGGTTGACTCCGAGAAAATCAGAAATATACAAAAATTGTCGGGTGGTAAAGGCACAATGGATTGTTGATTGTGTGGAGAAGGAAGAATTGTTGGATTGGAAAGAGTATAGGTTGTTTAAAGAAGTGGCGTATGATCAACAGAGATTACAGTTTGAGCCGATAAGTGAGCAACAGCAGGACGAAGAACAGGAACAAGAACAGGAACAAGAACAGGGGCAAGAACCGGAGCAAGAACAGGGGCAAGAACAGGAGCAAGAACAGGAGCAAGAACAGGAGCAAGAAGAAAAGTTTGAGCCTGAAGAACAACTTGCAGACGATCACGAAGACATTCCTGTTCTTGACATCATTCCCCAAGGTAAAGGAGTTCACCAAGTTAAAGATAAATATGTTCTTGATGCAAGACATCCTGATTTCTTACCTAATTTCTTTGCCAATTCTCGATTGCATCATCTAAGCATATGGAAATCTGATTTACGATTAAAATTCTTACGTAAAATTATCAAGGAAAAACCAACCAAATCACAACCCACTACATCAGATAGAATTATCATGCACATTGATTTTGATTGTTTCTTTGCTACTGCTTCATGTATAAATCATGCAAACTTGGATATCAACACTGACGCTATTGGTGTGTCCCATGGCAGTCGTACTTCTGATATTGCTAGTTGTAACTATGTCGCCCGATCATTTGGAGTGAAAAATGGAATGTGGATAACTCAAGCCAAACAATTATGTCCTCAAATTAAAATAATCGATTATGATTTTACAGCATATGAGAAATATTCTCATGAATTTTACAATTATTTAATATCTTGTGATTGGTTTGATATAATTTATCCTGTCCTGATTGATGAAGTGTTGGTGGATGCAACAACGTATTCCATGACTAATAATATTGAAGAGATGTGTGAAACTATTCGAAAAGATGTTTATACTTTAACGAAATGTCCTGTTTCTATTGGAGTTGGGTCAAATGTACTTTTAGCTAAACTTGCCCTTCGGAAAGCAAAACCAAATGGATATCACATACAATTGTCAAACATTACTCAATTTCTTGAGCAAATCAATATAAGGGACTTACCAGGGATAGGATCAAGTATTACTGAAAAACTTTCTCATGATCTTAACAAATCCCCAGTTAAAATCCCGGATGTGGTTCCCCTTGCAAAATCCCGATTAATTACGTTATTCGGGGACAAAACTGGTACTAAACTATATCAATACGTACGAGGCATAGATGAAAGTTCATTAACTACTCCTTCTACACTCGATCGTAAATCTGTATCAGTTGATGTTAATTTTGGTATTCGATTTGATAAAGTAGAAGAATTGGATGATTTCCTAATCCGTCTAGCTAAAGAATTATATACCCGATTAATCAATTTAGGATTCTGTGGAAGTTCATTAACTTTACGACTTGCCAAACGGTCCCTGGATGCTCCTGTAAACCCAGCCAAATTTCTAGGAATGGGGAAATGTGATATGATTAATAAATCTCTGAGATTAGGTGTACCCACAAATGATTGGGGGGTTTTGGGTAGTGAAGCCAAAGTATTGTATCGTATGGTTAATATTCCTGTGAATGAATTACGTGGTGTGGGATTAAGTATCAGTAAACTTGTTGATGTTGATAATGTGAAACCACAAGGTCGACTTGAATTTAAAAAGGGAAATATAAATGATCAATTTAAACTATATGAACGAGAAGTGAAATCTCCACCTCCCAAGAAATGTGTTGGTATAAGTAAAGTACAATGGGAGAAACAACCAAAAACTAGTCATGAATTTGATAATATAGATTGGGAAGTATTTGATCAACTTCCCCGAGATATTAAGCAAGAAATAGAACGAGAATTGACTCGACGAGGAATGATTTTCAAGCAAGATGTCAATTCAAAGGCATATCTTCAACAACTTTTACCTACACAATCAGGAACAACAAACTATGTTCGAGTAATTGAATCATCTACAAAGAGAAAATCCCCTAGGAAACTGAAATCACCAGTAAAGAAAGAACCAGTCAAGTTATATAAGCCTTCGCAATCGTATGATTCTTCTATAATTGATGAATTACCCTCATCTATACGAAACTCAGTATTAAAAGATGTAGAATATACTAATAAAGTCAAGACTATGGATTTAGTTTCCATGAGAGATAAATTACATTTGTCACACCAACAAAGACAAGTTAAAGTAAAACGAATTGATTTAAATTGGATATCAACTCAGAACAAACTAAGTGAAATACCTAGGTTTCTTAATGAAAGAGTCCTGATTAATCAACTTGAAACAAGAATTAAAGAATGGATAAGTATGTCCTTGTTACAAGGTGGTCCTCATGAAGATGATATAACATATTTTGGACAATATCTTGATGAAATGTTGAGTATGAATGATATCAGTCGAGTTTTATTATTACGTAAATGTATTGAATCTAATTTGCAAATGCATAAATCGATGATGGAATTTAATCCAAATAAACAAATCATTCTTGAAAGTATTCAAGATTGGTATAATCAGTTGTCAATAATAATCGATCCCAAATTAAAAAAGTATAAATAAACTATGTATTATATTCAAAAGTTTTCCCCAATATAGTTGACCAATTTTGATCCCATCGTAAATCACTCTCTTGTAATGCTCCATTTTTCAATTTCTTGGATAATGAATCATCAGTAAATACTTTAATAAAGGAATTACACATTTCTTGTGAATTACTAACTAGCAATCCATTCACTTCTTGTTTCACTAATTCATCAATTGCTGGGAAAGTAAGGGAAATCACTGGGATTCCACAGCCAAACATATCAACAATTTTCATAGGTAAATCAATCCCACTAGATGATGTATGTAATGAAACTCCTAAATCAGCATGGGCTAATACTTTGGGATAATCTTGTGAAGTTAACCATGCAGTTTTCACAAGAACTTTTGGAGAAAACTTAAGATGATTGACTCGTTCTATAAATTGTTGTTTTAAAGGACCTTTCCCTGTTACGACAAGTAAAACAGGAGGTACCTTGTCAGTATCATGATATTGTTTTAATGCTTGTAATAAAATTTCAAAATCTTCATCTGGAGTGAATGAAGTGGAAGTTACCAAGATCTTGTATTGTTGGATATTGTCCAACTGAAACACCTCAAATTGGGATAAGCTACTGAGAGACAATGGCTTGAATTGATCACCAGGTCGATCATACAATGTAACTATTCTATTCTTGTCAAATCCAAACTCCTTCATTAAAAATTTACTCATGTGTTTCGTCACTGTTATATTCAACCAAGCAAATTTTCCTAACCACATTTCATACAATTTAACTATTTTCACCAATGGATGTTTCAAATTGTTATATCTTAAATTCAAAATTGAATAATTTAAATTATGCCAATCAATAATTAATTTACAATTTCGATTGAAAATCCAAATATATATAATAACAATCACCAACAAAGGTATTGAAGGAGGATTTTGAATCAATATATAATCAGAATCACCATTATTAAACAACAATTGAAAGATTTGTTTAACTTGAACGACAACCTTGACAATGGCAAACAAAATAAATGGCAATCCTTGTTTATTCTTCACAGGTTTAATCTCACAAATATCAATATTCACATCATCAATTAATTCTATTCTAGGTTCAGTTTCCAAATATCCACATAGATTGACAGAATAATCTAATTTACTAAATGATAAAGCATGATAACACATTCTAGGAGAATGTCCTAAATCTCCCAATACAAATATTGAAATGATTTTACGTCCACCATGTTTACGAGTTGATAACAATGGTAATATATGATATGCAAGTATTGGTAAACAAAGCCATAGACCGATTAACCAGTAGAGCCAAGGGCCAGAATAATCCCAAATATGATCGAATCCTTTATATTCAATGAATTTAGGCATTGGTTAGTTTTTTCTTTAAAAAAAAGAAGGATGTATGACGAACAAGTTTTCAAAAACCATTGTTGAAAGTATAAGATAAAGTTGAAAAACAAAAAAAAAATTATTATATATGACGACAACTGCAGGACTCGAACCTGCGCGGGCAAAGCCCAAAAGATTTCAAGTCTTTCTCCTTAACCGCTCGGACAAGTTGCCTAATTTTCTTCAAATGCAAGAGTTGTGTCATTGTCGATGGCAATCTTAATATGTTATTGAATGGAAGCGCGTATTATACTATATTTGAATATATAGAAGTAATTGCGAATGTGTATTAAGAAGTGATTGTGAATCTCTTAAGTTATGATAACTATATAATCATACCCAAATCAATCCGAAGATCTCCTACTCTATTTATATTCTATTTTCTCTAGCTCTTCATCCTTAGCTCTTTTTTATCTTTAAACTCGGGGATACTGACACGATAATACCTTTATATGATCTTATCGCTTCTGGAGATATCTTATCTCTTTCTTATGATTTGTCTAACTGTAAGATTGTTTATCGAATGTCTTATCTTTCTAATCTGTTCAACCATGATTCCGTTTCTAATCTTTGCTCCATGTGATCATAGTATTATGTGAACGAGGTAATAAGGTATAACCTGGATCCAAGTGCATTATCGAAGATGGTTAATGTGTATCATTTATTTATTAGAAAATTCAAACCAAAAATTTAAAATATTAAAAAATAGAATAAAATAAAATAAAATAAAACTTATATCAAAAAAAAACATTATAATAGTTTAAATTGAACATTTATCATGATTACAACTAGATGACATATGCTCATTTATTTCTATTTGTAATTCAACAATATTATCTTCAATAAATCTTATATAATCATACGTTAATTTATCTTCACTTATAATTGAATGTTCTCTAAAATCTCTTAATATATATTGCAGTCTAATTAACCCACTTCTAGTATATATAATTAAAATCTCATATACATTATATAAAATTTGTGACTTTATATCAAACTCACTTTTATAATAAAATATATCATAATTATCTTCAAATTTAGAAAAAATATTACCTTCATCATACTCAGTCTTACCATTATCAGGTATAAAAAATATAATCATTTGTTTTCTCTTCTTTTTTCTCCTAAATTTCTTCAAAATTTCTTCAAAGGAGAATCTATTCTATTTATAATCTCCATATCAAGTTTCCTGCATATAAATATATCTGTTACATTCAAAATTTTCAAAAGTATCAGGTGATCAATTAATTTTCTAAATAAATCCGTTTAAATCTGATTAAATTAAGTCTAAACTGATTAAATTGATTCTATTTGATTATATTTGATTATATTTAGGAGTGATAGATTAAATACTAAATAATTAGTACTTTATTAAATTCTAGTCTCAAACAGTTAGTCTCTTTCAGTATATCACCCCTTTTTTTTGATACGATACATCGTTTTACCTTAAATTGTAAGAAACTGCTTACAATTACAGTCTAGATAATTCGTTTATTCAAACAAACACTACTCTTTCATTCTCTTGAAAAACTTGAAAAAAAAAGAAAAAGAAAAAGAAAAACTCCTTTAACATTTCTATTTGTTACAAGTAATTTGTCAAATTTATTAAAAACTTAATTAAACTTTGATACACATGAATCTACATGGCAACACAAACACACCACCTATCAAAGAAGTTTCCATTATTGTCCAATTGCAAACACTAGAAGTCTTGGACCAACCAATAATATTTCATATCCAAGACTTTTAAGTTTTATAGAGAAAACTCTTTTTATTTTTTTGTTTACATTCAATTTTCACGTCTGATTTTTTTTTTTTATTTATTTTTTATTTATTTTTTTTTTTTTTTACAACACAACAAATCAAAACAAAAAAAAGAAAAACAAAAAACCTCCCCATATCAAATATTACTTGTTAAAAGCTAACTCTAACTTAATCAATATGGCACCTACTGATAAACCCTCATCATCTGCTAAAGATGATATTAGAGGTCAATTGTCAGATATACAAAAAAAACTATTTAGTCGTTCAATCTCAAAACCTTTACCAATACCCAATACTAGTGGTAAACGAACAACATCCAATTCTTCAGATCAAGAAAATATGGTTCCTAATTTGTTACCCCCAAAATTAACTTCCCCTGGTTTAACATATACACCTCCTGCTACTGATTCTGCTGGTAGTGCTGGTGTTGGTGTTGGTATTGGTGCTGGTTCTGGTTCTGGTTCTGGTTCTGGTTCTGGTGTTGGTATAAGTGGTGCAACTGGTGGTAGTAATAAAAAGAAATCACACCACCACCATAACCACCATAACCATCACGGTTCTCCCTTGTCTATGATTCAAGCTACTTCTCCTCTGTCTAAAATGTTAGGTCCTGAATCCAAGGGTAACGATGTTAATTTTGTTGTTGGTTTAAGTGAAAACTTATTAGCTGAATGTCGTCGATTAACCTCAGAAAATGCTAAATTAAAACCAAAATTAAAACTGGCGTTGGAAGAAATTCAAGCTTTTAAAGATGAAATCTTTGAAATGAAACATTATAAACAAATTCAATCTTCAACTGAACAACAATTAAAAGACAAGAATTGGGAATTGGAAGCAACAGTAAATAATTTACAAGATCAAGTAACTCAATTAACACAAGATAATACTAAACTAACCAATAAAAATCAACAATTAACTAATGATTTGTCCAATGTAAATAAACAACATGATAAATTAAATTTAACTAATGAATCGTTAATTAAAAATTTAAATGATTTACAATTGAATTATCAAACTCAAATCACAAGTTTAAATCATAGAATTGAAACGTTGAATGATGAAAATGATCAATTACATTTGAAATTAACTAGTCAAGATCAATCAAGTGAACAAGTTACCCCAGCTAATAAACAAGAACGTAAAGTAGAGGAACTGGAAGATATCGAAGAATCTCATGATGTTACCTTTGATTCAATGTTACTTGAATTACAACCTCATGATTTACCTCCAGCAAATCCTTCCGATCCTCAATTGGAAATCGATACATTAAGATCAACTTTACAACATTCAAATAGAACAATTGCCAAATTAAGATCAGCCATGCTTAAAATGAAACGAGACGATATAACTAGTTCAAGTCCTTTGAAACAACATGTTAAATTAAGAAGATCAAGAAATGAATTGTCAGGTAATACATCAAATAGAAATTCAACAATATCACCTTCTAAACGTGATTCCAAGTTTTTAATTACCAATGAAGATACTTCATTTAATGAATTCCCCAATGAAGGTGGAGAATGGAAAGATTTTATTAAAGATATTCCAAAGAGTTCAAGTCCAATTAAACAAATATTACCTGATGATATTCCCCAATTGATTGAATCTGACTCGGAAGAAGAAAATACCCCAATTCAAAGGAAACCCACAATATTATCCAATCAACTTTCAATGAAACATCAAATCGAAGAATATATCAAAGCCAACCATTTGATATTAATACCTGTAGATCAATATTCTGACCTTACAAACAATTCTATTTCAACATTAACCAATGATAAAATTGTTGAACTTGCCAAGACTAAAGGGTATCAAGTATTAAGTCAAGCAGAGTATGAAGAATTAATCAATGAAGAAGACATGAAGAAGAAATTACAAACAAAGGGTTTGGTTACTATTCCTGAACCTGAATTAACTAAATTGAAGCAGGAATTGGAATCTCCAACTGTGGAATACATCACAAATAAGGCAACACAATATGATCTTCATTTACTTAATCCAGCAGATTTCCAACAATATCAAACTATATTAGCTGAGCATGAAAAACCAACCAAGGGTTATTTAACAGAAAAGGCAAATTCATTAGGTTTAATTATGGTTTCTTCGAAATTATATGATACAATTGTCAAGAATGCCAATGAACCAACAGTGGAACATATCACAACAAAGGCGGAAGCTTTGAATTTACATGTTTTACCGAATGATGATTATGAAAAATTGGTTAACCCAACAATTGAAAATATTACCAAATATTCTAGTAAACATAATATGAAGGTACTTCCAGTAGATGAATTGACTACACTTGAAAAATCACTTGCATCTCCCTCATTGGAATACTTGACTAGTCATGCTCAAGATTATAATCATCAAATAATCAATACTGAAGAATTTTCCAAATTAACTAAATTAGCTAATGAACCAAGTTTACAACATGTCAAATTACATGCTGACAAACATGATTTAGTGACATTATCCAAACGTGAATATACTGATTTATTCAAATCAGCTAATGAACCTACAATTGACCAACTTTCAACCAAGGTCAAGGATAAGGGAATGACAATGGTTAAACTGGCTGAATATGAATCATTGACTAATCCTACAATTGACCAACTTCAAGAAAAGGCAAGTGAATTGCATCATACAGTTATCAATACTGATCATTTGCATGCATTAAAGGAATCGGTGGAAAATCCTGATATTGAATACATAACCACGAAAGCCCAAGCTATGGATTATAAGGTGGTTGCTAATTCAGAGTTTGATAAATTACAACAACAAGCAACTAATCCAACATTGGAACAAATTAAAGAGAGTGCATCCTCATTGAATCAAGCAATTATTCCACTATCTGAATTACAAGAATTGAATAAACTAGCATATGAACCTTCAATTGAACATTTACAAACGGCTGCAGACAAACACAATCATACATTAATCTCGAAAGAATCATTTGACAATTTGAACAAATTAGCTTCTGATCCTGATATTAAACATTTGGCTAAATTAGCTCAAGAAAAGAACCATATAATTATATCACAAGAGACAAATAGAGAATTGTTGAATCCTTCAATTGATTTCATTTCAGAAAAGTCTAAAGAATTAGGACATGTTGTTATTCCACAAACTGAATTAACTGAATTGACCAAGTTGGCAAATGAACCAAGTAAAGAACATCTTGAAAATAAAGCCAAATCTATTGGATGTTCAATAATTGATGATACCAAACTCCAAGACTTGACCAAACATGCTGAACATCCTGATTTGGAATCACTCAAAACTCACGCAACTGAACTCAACTACACTGTCATTTCCAATGACGAATTACAAGAATTACAAAAATCAATTGATTCACCAAGTATTGATCATTTAATCACGAAATCAAATGAATTAGGATATGTTACCATCCCTCAAGAACAACACTTTGAATTGACACAATTGGCATATGAACCATCAATTGATATCGTCAAGAAACAAGCTTATAAACATGGATTGGTAACTATCCCTGTTCGAGAACATGAGCTGATGAAACAAGTATTGGAGAGTCCCGACCTTGAATTTATTAAACAAAAGGCTGGATCTCATAATTCTGTTGTTGTTTCTAGTGAAGAATTTTCCAATTTACATAGTTTGGCTAATGATCCACCATTGGATCATTTGAAGAATAAACTGGCATCTCATGATCATGTAATTATCTCCACTAATGAATTAACAGAATTAAGAAAGTCAATTGAAGAACCAACAATCGAGTACATGCATGAAAAACTGGCATCTAAAAATATGAAACTTGTGTCAATTGATGAATTTGATAATCTTTCACAATTAGCCAACAATCCAAGTAAATCTCATTTAGAAACAAAACTCAAGAGTATAGACATGGAAATGATCGATGCCAAGGAATTGTCACAATTGAAACATGATCTTGATGAACCAAGTCAAGAATATCTCCAAGAAAAAGCAAATGCAAAGGATATGCAATTGATTGGTGATGAAGAATTATCAAGACTACACCAAGAATTGGACCAACCAAGTGAAGATTACTTACGAAGCAAAGCTGAAACTCAAGGATTGCAATTAGTATCAGCAGAAGAATTGACCAAGTTACATCACGAAATTGACCAACCTTCAATTGAATATTTAACTACAAAAGTACAATCTCATTCTATGAATTTAATTCCAACTGATGAATTATTGAAATTGAATCAATTGATTGACCAACCAAGTGAAGAATACTTGACCTCAAAAGCTGATTCCAAGGGATTACAACTTATTAACAAGAAAGAATTGGAAACTCTCAAAACAACCAGTGAATCACCATCGATTGAATTTTTGACAGAAAAGGCAACTGCTCAGGGAATGTCCATCATCAATACAAATGATTATGAAAAGCTAACCCATGATTCACAACAACCAACTGTGGAATACTTAGCCGCCAAGGCTCAACAACAAGGAATGCAATTAATTAGCAGGGAAGAAATTACCAACTTGAAGAAATTGGCTAATGATCCTGATGTTGACCATATTAAACAAGTATCTTCTACCAAGGGACTTGTAGTATTACCTATAGTTGACCACGAACAATTGGTGGAAAAGGCAATGAATCCTGATGCAACTCACATTGCTGAAATAGCTAGCAAGAGAGATTTAGTATTATTACCTCTGGCCCAACATCATGACCTTGTTGAAAAATCAACCAACCCTGTCGTTTCCCATATTCAAACAGTAGCTGATAAACGAAACCATAAATTAATCTCCAATACGGAATATGATAAATTACTTTCAAATTCAGAAACCATCAAGAATCCACCTATTGAATTTATAAAATCTCATGGAGCACAATTAGGGTACAAAGTAATTCATATTGATGAATATAATGACATGAACAATTTACAAGGACAAGCTAAAGAACAAGGATACACTATGGTTTCCAATGATGAATATAATGAATTAGTCAATAAGGCCAATAAATCAATTGATGAATTGGCGGATGAGAAACACATGGTAGTATTACTGCATGAATCGCATGAGAAATTGATGAACAAAGCAAGTAAATCACTTGAAGAGCTTGCCCGTGAGAATAATATGGTGGTGGTACTGAATCAAGAACATGAACAATTGGTTGCTCGTGCTAATCGACCATTTGAAGAAGTTGCTGAACAAAATGGAATGGCAGTAGTTAGTATACAAGAATATGACAAGATTGTAGCTGATGCCGGTAAACCCTTACAAGACCATGCTAAACAAGAAGGTATGGAAATCATCAACCCTAAGGAGTTGGAAGAATTAAAACAAAAAATTGATAGTCCAACGATTGAATACATCACTAGTAAAGCTATTGCTTTAGGATTATTTGCTGTTGCAATTCAAGAATACACAAAACTCAAGGATTATTTCACAAAACCAATTGAAGAACTTGCTCATGATGCCAACAAAGTGGCAATTGACACCACCGAATACAATCAATTGCTTACTAATCTGAATGAACCTTCATTAGATCATATTCGTTCTGTAGCTGATAAACACAATCATATTCCAATACCAAAAGAAGAATATGAGACATTGTCCAAGAATATGGAAGATCCTGATGTAGCATTTATGGAAAGCAAAGCTAGTTCCAAAGGTTATAAATTAGTTGATGACAAGACTTTTAATGAAATGACGGAAAAGATTAATCAACCTATAGAATCGAAAGCCAAAGATCTCGGATTGAGTGTAATTCCAACTGATGAACTCACTGATTTGAGAGCCCAATTGGAATCACCATCGAGAGAATTCTTGGAATCCAAGGTAAAGAGTTTTGATGCAGTAGTTATCCCAACTACAGAACTCGACTTATTAAAGGAAACCGCCAATGAACCATTGGAACAAAAGGCAAAATCGGTAGGTATGACTGTGATTGAAACGGAAAAACTTGCTGAATTACAGCAAATTGTCAATATCCCATCAGTTGAATTCCTCAAGGAAAAATCATTAGCTCATGGCTTTGATATTATTGAAAGCAAAGATTTACAACTGTTGAAACAAGATGCTGATCCTGCTATTGAACGAATTAAACTGCATGCTGAAAATAAGGGGCATGTTGTTGTTGACAAGGAAGAATATGAAAAGATAACTAATGAAGCTAACAAGAGCATTGAACAACGCGCTGAAGAAAATTCAATGAAACTTGTCCCAGTTGAAGATTATGAAAAGATGGTACAAGAAGCAAATAAATCTTTGGAAGAACGTGCTAACGAAAAACAATTGAAGCTTATTCCAGTTGGTGAATTTGAAGAATTGAATAAATCTGCCAACGAATCAATTGAAGAAAAAGCCAATAAACAAGGCATGAAACTTGTTGAATTACAAGAATGGTACAATTTGATTGATCCATCACTTGAACAAATCTCCAAGTTTGCCCACCAGAAATCAAGTGTAGTTATTCCTGAACAACAATATCATATCATGAAGAAAGAACTGGAAACTCCAATTGAAAATAAAGCGGAATCTTTAGGTATGAAAGTGGTGTCATTAGGTGTATTTACTGAGTTGATGAAGCATAAAGAATCTCCATCAGTGGAATTCCTCAAGGAGAAATCTCAATCTCATGGATATGAAATTATTGAAAAACAACAATTTGATCAATTATCCAAAGAAGCTCAATTACCAATTGAAGAAAGAGCCGCTAGAGATGATATGGTTGTTTTGGCCAAGGACAAATATAATCAACTTTCAAATCCACTGGTTGATAAATTACAAGAATATTCTGCTAGTCATAACCACACAATTATTCCAATTTCTGAACTTGAATCTTTGAAATCTCAAGCTAATGAATCTTTAGATTCACGAGCCAAGAAGGCAGATATGATTCTTTTACCCAATAGTACATACACTGATTTGAAATCACAAGCTGCTCATCCATCACTAGACACTATTCAAACAGTTGCACAAGAACAAGGTCATGTTCTCCTCACCAAGGAAGACCATAAAGAGTTAACTACTCGAGCAAATGCCACTCTTGAAGATAAATTACAAGGCACCGATTATAAATTGTTAAAGAATTCTGAATATGATGAATTACTTGTCAATGCCAATAAACCATCTATTGAACATATTCAAAATCATGCCAAATCAATGGGGTTCGCGGTGATTACCATGGATGATCTTGCGGAATTAAAAGCTAATCTGAGTCAATCGGTACAAGATAAAGCAGCAGCACAAGGATTAATTGTAGTAAAGCGACAAGAATATGATGATTTGAAGAAACCATTACATGAACAAGCGGAAATTGCTGGATATACTTTACTCAGTGTAGAAGAACTTGCCAAGTTGAAAGAAGTACAAATTACTGAAACTAATATTGAACCAGCTAAAAACAAGCTCAATCAATTGGGTTACCATGTTCTCTCTGATGATGAATATAATGAATTACTGGAACAAGATCGTTTTGTAGATGCCAATGATTCGATTGTTTTAAGTGAAGAAGAATTACGTACCAATGCCACGAGAATGAATATGGTTATTTTGTCACAACAAGAAATGGAAAACCTTAAACAAGTTGATCAAGAAAAAGTTGATAATTACACAAAGAAATCAGGTTTCCTGGTTATTCCTAGTGGTGAATTGGTTAAATTAAAACAATTAGTTGCTGAAAAGGATTCCCAAATTCATAATTTAACGAATCAAAGTAAAGATATTACCAAGGAAGATTTAGTTAATAAACTGGATGATTTGGGATTGGTTGTATTGGAAAAGAAAGAATATCAAGAATTAATTACTCCAATCACTGAACCAGAATTAATTACTCGAGCTCAAGAATTTAATAAAGTTGTTGTTAATAAAGATGAATATGAAAATACCAAGAATTTCACTAATGATAAGGAAAAGATAACCAATTTAAGTAAACAAATTGGATTATTGGCTATACCGGAAACACAATATGTTGGTACAACAACTAATCCACATCCTGATATAAATAATGTTAAAGTTGTCCCCACCAGTTATTTCAATACATTACTTCGATACAAGACTACTTCAATTGAAAAGATTTCCGAAGAAACATTCAAACAATATGCTGAGAATCGAGGATATGTTCATAAAGATCAAACCACACCTGTTTTACCACCAGCGGCTAAATTCAAAGATGAAGAAACTGCAACGAAAACTCCACCTCAACGTATTTTATCAGCACCAGCAGTTACTGCAAGATCTTCTCCAGGAAGTTCTTCTAAACAGCGTAGTGCTGCCACTTCCCCCAGTGCTCGTCTTCCACATTCCGAATCGGTTGCTTCTAGTTTATCTCCTCATTCCCTTAGTGATTCGCTTCATTCTAATGCCATGTTTTCTATTGCCACAGATATTTCATTTACCAATAATGCCATGATTCCAGCAATTACTCAAGTTGTTATTGGAGAATATTTGTTTAAATATTATCGAAAATTACGAGGGTTGAGTGCAATTTCTGAAACCCGACATGAACGTTATTTTTGGGTTCATCCATATTCATTAACACTTTATTGGTCGGAAAGTAATCCTGTATTGTCAAATCCTGGAAGTGTCAAGACTCGTGCTGCTGCTATTGTTTCTGTGGAAAGTGTTGATGATAATAATCCTTTACCTACTGGATTATATTACAAGAGTATTATTGTTCATTCTACTGATAAATCAATCAAGATTACTTGTGGCAATAGACATCGTCATAATGTATGGTATAATGCCTTGCGTTATTTAATTAATAGAAATATGGATGAAATTACTGTGGAAGAAGATGAAGATATTGTTCAAGATAAAAGTGAAGATATTCTGCCGAAATCAGGAGAATCCAAGAACCTTCAAAGTTTAAAGAATAGTGTTGATCGTCGTGCATTACCCCGATCTAAAAGTACTAGTAGTCAAAAACCATTAGTACGAAAGAAAAGTACTCGATTCCATGCATTTAAAGGTTAGTTAATGTGTGTATGTATATATTATTATTATTATTATTATCTATGAAAAAATAGTACATTGGTATTTATGCAGAATTTATGAAAACTTTTCATTTATTTCTTGTCTAGGACTGGTAATTTTACTCTTGTATTTTATCTTTGGTTCAATAGTTAATAAAACCACCACAATAATTGATAAAATACTAACTGAGATTGTAATTTTGAAAATTGAATTATAACATTGATTCCCCAACATACAAACTAACCCACCTTGTTGTTTATTAAATTGAGATTTAGAATCATAAATTGATCCAAATAACATGGTTAAATAATAACTAGGTATTATTGGGGCCATATTGACAATACCCCAATTATAGGAAAAATTCTCCATTCCAAAGATATCTCCCACAATCAAGGGCATAATACAAAAGGTGAATCCATAGAAAAACCCCGTCATCAAAGAGTTACAAGGTAAATTATCATAATTCTTTGTGGTTAAACTGATCAATTGAGTTAATAACATCCCTGCTGATGGGAAATACAAAAGCCAAGTTCGAGATTTTTTAAAAGATTGGGTTATGACATCACCCAATATTCCAGAAATGATTCTTCCAAGACAATTGGCAATTGATAATAAACCCACTTGGAATTGTTGATCATGTTGAATAATAGTTTCTGTTTCCTTTAATAATATTGGAGTTATATCAACTTCATTTCTAATGGTATAACTAACCAATGCTTTAACCATGTATCCTACAGAATAAATATACATTTGTCCAAGTGAAGCTAAGGCACCAGTAATAATGAAAAGTAACCAAAATTTATGATTTTTCAATAATGAAATTTGTTCATTGGTTTCTTCAATAGTTACCAGAGGTGACAAGGGGATTGTTTCAGATTTCCCATCTTGATAACTTGATTTATATTTAACGGCTGCACGTTTTAATTTGTGTTCCTTATCAGCAAGAATTATACTAGGAGAACATATAATCAACAACACCAAAATTGACGTGGCTACAAATCCTAAAAAACTTGAAGTATCACCAGGATAAAAAATTGAACCAGCAACTGAATAAAATAATGCACTTAACCCATATAATGATAATGGTAATGATGTAGCTACCCCTCGAATACTAGGGAAACTTATAGCACAACATTTTAATGTTACTGAATTTATTGCTGTTGAACCTAATCCAATTATAAATGTTAAAAAACAACTCAAGGGTAAATTTTGAAAACTATTATCAAATTGACGTTTCATCAACATATACCCTCCAATGATTAAAATTCCCCCCATGGCTAATGCTGTGGTATAACCTCGTTTATCAACAATTATCCCCACAAGGGGACCACCAACAGCTATACCAATGGTACCACACAAGGCAATATATGATGAATCCGATGCAGTGTACTTTAATTGTTTAGCAAATTGGGGACTATATGAAGAATACATGTATAATGTTCCACAAATTAATCCAAGAAATGTACATGATAGTAATAAAATTGCTTTCTGGATAGTACGAGGAATTGAAATCATAGTGAAATTGACATGTGCTGAATAAAGAAATTGTTGTTGTTTTTTTATAGATGAATTGTTTTTGTTAAAGATTGTCGTGATGTGTGTGTGTGATTAAGGAATCCTGCAGGATTTATATGACGCCAGCGTGGTGGAAATTTCGCGTAAAATCTTTTTTTCTTTTGATTTAATTTCTCCTTTTGTTATTGTTTGTGTTTGGGTTTTAGTTTGTACTTTGTGACAGATAATGGGGTTTAGCAATTGTAGTAGTAAGTTTGATGTCTTGTAAATTGACGGAGATTTAAATTAACCAGCATGTTTATATATATAAGATAACTAAATAGAAATTACTTAAATTGTTTGTTGCAATTGCACATGCTTATCTTGTAAAGAGAAAGAGAATGAAATTTGTCTGAAATTTTGGAAAACAAAACTTTCAACTACTATTTATAGTTTTAGTTTATCTAAAGGGTTGTGCTTATTCTTGTTTATGTATTCCCCTCTCCAACTTGGAATATTTTATGGTTGCTAAGGAATGTGACAATTGTTGCTAAAAATACTTTTGTACGTCAAACAAAAAAAAACATGCTACAATTGAAATACAGTTGAAGTTATACACTGTAAAGGATAAACAACTAAACTATTCTTATGTAAAGCAGAATAAAAGTATACTCTACAACTGTGATGCGGTCACTACATTCATATACTTCTCATGTTGTAGTTAATTAATCACATTCGTTTCAAGTTCCTTATCACAATTTCTTTTCTTTTCTTTTATTTTCCATAATTGTATTATCTAATAAATCTAGAATGATCCCCCTAACAAGATAACCTGTGTAACCATCTTCTTAGTTCCACTTTGCTTGTATGTGTCCTTCGTTTTTTTTTTTGCAACACAATGTCAAACAAAAAAAAAACCTCCCCGCGATTTTTCTTTCTCCTTCACAGAAAAAGGGAGATTTCATATTCAACACATCTTGACCCAACCACAACAGCAACAATGACAAACATACCTAAAGAAAAAATAGATCAACTTATATTGAATTATTTTATTCAAGAAGGATATCAAGAAGCTGCCATTAGTTTTTCTAAAGAATTAAATATTGATATTACGAAAACTGGCCCAATTACTTCTACTTCTACTTCTACTTCCACTTCCACCAGCACTACCAGTGTAATCAAGGACAATTCATTTATAAATCAATTAAATAAAATCAATAAATTAGATGAAAATGAATTTTCTGATGTTGCTATTGATTATTTCAACAATAGTCAACGAGATTTCAATAAAAATACTTCTTCTCTTAGTGGAACCAAGTTAGATCATATGGGAGGATCTAAATTAATTGCAGGATATTCCACGATTATCCCTCGACAAGAAATTAAATTATTAATATTAAAGGGGTCAATCACAGAAGCAATAAAGAAAATTAGTCAACATTTCCCTACAATATTAGATGTTAATAATTTATTACATTTTAAATTATTACGTTTAAATTTAGTTGAAATGATTCGAAATCATAAGTTAAATAATAATATGAATCAAGATGAACGGAAATTTCTTGATGATATATTAACATTTGTTCGAGAAAATTTAATAAATAAAGTTTCCAATTCTTTTAAATTATTAAAAGAGTTGGAGATTACCATGAGTTTATTATGTTTTAATTTTGATGCCAATATTACTAATATTGAAGATCAAAAGGATTTACCTCAAGAATTACGAAATTTATTTAATTTATCCTTAAGAAATCAATGTTATAGATTAGTAAATAAAGCTATTTTAAATTTATATGATTTTGATGAAGAAGAAAAATTTGAAACTATAACTAATATCAATGAAGATCAATGGAAAAGAGATAATATGAAAATATATAAAGGACCAAAATTTTTTGAATTTGATTTATCAAATTTAGATAAATATGAAGAGGAAGAAGAAGAGGAGGAGAAGGATGACAATGAAGATATGGAAGATGTTATAGAGAAAGAAGAAGGAGAAATTCAATATATAATTAATTCTAATGGAGGTGGAATTAATTTAGGTAATTCTGGAGATAAAGATAATAGTTCAATTGAAGAAGAAATTAATAAATTACAAAGTTTATCTTTAGAATCAAAATTAGAACGAATTGTAAAACTTTGGACAATTACTGAACAACGATTATTAGATTTAAATATAATTAAAGAGAAGAGATATGTCCTAAGTGAAGAGTAACTTTCAGTCATATTCTAAGTTTTGTGTATAAAAAAAGTGTATGTATATCTATATAGCTATACTATTAAGACACAATCAATTACATTACCAGTTTCAATATGACATTTACTTAAATAATTGTCATTTTCCTTTTTGGACACCAATTCATTCCTGTTATTAAAAATTAATACTTCATCAATAGTAATATCTTTACCTTTATGTAAATGATGATAAATTTCTGATTGTATAAAAAGATTTAAAATCTTATTTCTTAAATGTTCAATTGTAGATCCTAATTCTGGTTCTTTATTCATTTCAAAATCTTCAGGACTAAATTCAAAATAATATTTGACAAATTTATCCATCAAGAAAATCTCACCACCTAATTGATTTAATTTATTCCAACTTAATAAATTATATTTACTAGTTTGTTTTAACTGATAATATTCCAATACTTTCTCTTGATTAGTAGGTGTAATTGCATTTAATCGAATATGAACATGGGCACAATGGATAGGAATCTCGGTGAAAATGTCTTTAGCATGATATTCCCATAGATTTAAATATATCCCACTCCAATAAATTGTTTCATAGCTAATTAATCCAATAAATATAAGTATTAATGATTCAGTGATAAATTTGGATATAGGAGTAATTAATAAATCAGCAGTAAATGAGTTCTTTGACAATTGGATAGTTATAAATTGATCAAACCTAGAGAATAATTCAAGTATAGTTGTCATTTTTGAACTTTGTAGCAAAGTATCTGTTTATACTGTCTGGTCTTGACGTTTTATGTTTGTAGCCGATCTCGCGCATTGTTTTGAAGTTTAAGTTTAAAAAAAAAAAAAAAAAAAAAAAAGAAAAAGGCAATGTCGTAAAACTACCTAACGTCGCGACAAAGAGAGTGTATGTCTCAAAAACATATCTTATATTTTTTTTCTTCCTCTTCTTCTTCCAACCTCTCTTCTTTTTCGTCATTTCACAATTTAAAAGTTTTGCTATAATTCAACTGGTGTAACATCAACATGGATAATAGGAAAATATACCGATCTTATAGAGATAGAGCCAAGTTGAATCATCCTTATTCTACTTCTGGTTCTTCCATATCTTCTAAAGTTAAAGGTCTTTTAGGACTATGGAATTCAATTAAACTGGCATCTTCATCACCAAAAAATGATCAACAAATACAATCATTTAAATTCCCAGAACCAAAAGTTGTAACTGAAGTTACCATGCCAGGAGCATTTCAAACGGAAAAGACAACTCTTGCTCCATCAGTCCAACCTTCAACTCAACCTTTACCTGTTGAAGATTTACAATCATCACCAAATAAAATTCTATCGAAATTTTTCCAAGAAAAAGGAGATAAACCTTTAACTGATGTGGAATACGAAGGAGTCATGTCATTAATGTCAAAATCAAAACAAGGAACTCCTTATAAACGTCCAAGAATTGGTTCAATTGATGATCAATCTTTAATTGATCAAACTTTTGAACCGTTATTGAAAAAGAATAAAGTTGATACCTCATATACTCAAAAGACATTAGTATCAACTCCAAATATAACCATTAGCACTCCCGAATATCATCCCACTTATCATACTATTGAAAATGATTTAACAAATACTTCATTCAATAAAAGTATTCCTTCAATTAAACGAGTATATCAATTTTCAGGATTACCTTCACCTTATAGAACCAGAATAAAACCTCCTAGTTTTATATCTAAAAGAAAACATTTACATAGTCATAAACAAAACAAAACCATGAATAATCTAACTACGGAAAATACAAGCTTCACCACCAAATCGTTTGTTTCTGGTCCCTCAACTAGTTCTACAGCAAAGACTTTATTATCTATTCTTGATGGAAAATCTCAACCAAATCAAGAGGAAAATACAACCCTGGACAAGTTGAAATTATTCACTAATCCATATGGGAAAAGAATAAAAAAATCAAAACAAGAAACCTCATCAATAACTGCTAATGATATTGAAAAAACTATTTTATATGATAAATCTGAACCATTGCCTATTATTAACGGAGATGCTACTACAGTGATTGAAAAGGAAGAGAAATCTGAACTTTCAACTCCATCAGAAAATGGAACAAAAACTGAACCAGTGAAACCAGTTTCTACTTTCTCATTTGGTAAGAATACACCAGTACCAACCACGGTAGAAATTAAACCTAGCTTCACCTTTGGAAAAGATATACCTGCAAAAGCTTCTGAAACAACTAAACCTATTCCTAGTTTTACCTTTGGAAAAGATATACCAGTGCCAACAAAAATAGAAACTAAACCTATTGATGAACCTACCATTGTGTCCACCACTAATGGTGAATCAATTACAGATTCTAAATCATATCCAGAATTTGAATTTCCTAAAGTTGATGTTGTTCATGTTGTAATTGATGAAAAAGAAGTTGACAAATTTAAACCAATGTTTGAATTTTAATCTATATAGTCCCCTTTTTTTTTGTAATAATAACTACACTTTTGTTGACTGTATCGTTCCGTTTGTATTATACGACGGATCTTTTTTTTTTACTTTGTTTTGTTTGTCCACGGAAAATCCCAACGCGAATGTAAAAGTAAAAAAAATGTAACTAATACACCAAGATCGCTGACACACACGAACACACACCAGTAAATGACTAAATCACCTTTAAATTCGGTACTTTTAGTAGGTGGTTCGGGATTTCTTGGACTTCATTTAATTGAACAATTCTATAGACATTGTCCTGAAACGAAAATCACCATATTTGATATTCGTCCATTACCAGAAAAATTATCACAATATTTCACGTTCAAATCCAATGATGTTCAATTTATAAAAGGAGATTTAACTTCAGAATCGGATATTTCAAATGCAATCACTTCAAGTGAATGTGATGTGATTGTTCATGCTGCTTCCCCTATGCATGGTTTACCTCAAGAAATTTATGAAAAGGTAAATGTTGAAGGAACAAAGAATTTACTTTCACAAGCAAAGAAATTAGGAGTTAAAGCATTTGTCTATACTTCTTCTGCCGGGGTTATATTCAATGGTCAAGATGTTTATAATGCTGATGAATCTTGGCCTTATCCTGATGTACATATGGATGGGTATAATGAAACCAAAGCCATTGCCGAAACTGCTGTAATGCAAGCAAATGATCCTTCTCATCAATTCCTCACTGTTTGTTTAAGACCAGCAGGGATTTTTGGTCCCGGTGATCGTCAATTAGTTCCTGGTTTACGAGCAAGTGCTAAATTAGGACAATCAAAATATCAATTAGGAGATAATAATAATTTATTTGATTGGACATATGTAGGAAATGTTGCTGATGCTCATGTATTAGCAGCAACCAAGATTTTAGATCCAGAAATTGCTCCTCAAATAAGTGGAGAAACATTCTTTATTACAAATGATTCTCCAACTTATTTTTGGACTTTGGCAAGAACTGTATGGAAAGCTGATGGATATATTGATAAATATTATATTAAATTAAATCGTCCAATTGCTATTGTCCTAGGTTATTTTTCAGAATTTTTCCTGAAATTAGCTGGTAAAGAACCAGGAATAACTCCCTTTAGAGTTAAGGTTGTTTGTGCTACAAGATATCATAATATTTCTAAAGCGAAAAACATTTTAGGTTATAAACCAGCAGTTGATTTAGAAACTGGAATAAAATATACTTTGGATTGGATGAATGAAGATAATTAATTAACTATATATATTAATCTAATATTAAAAGGAAACAAATAAATAAAACGATAAATACCCAAGTATTGGTGGAATATCTTACTGAAGCAGAAGTATATTCAATTGTATCAGAAACATTAACTGTAACATTGGTAATATTTTTAAGTTCTACCAAAACACTAGTGCTTTCTTCTTCTATTTCTTCCTCTTCATTCAAAACAAGTTTAATCTTTTTATTTCTAAATGGAGATTCCCCTGAATGTAAATTTGAAGTACCTGAATGAACATCATCAATATCTGGTTTGTTATTAACATGACTTTTAATAGAAGTTACCGCTGAGTTTTCATTGTCAATTTCTTCATGTTTGAACTTCTTCTTGGTAACTTTTGGTACTGAATCATAATCCTTCTTGAATGGTAAATCACAAGCATTAATCTCACTTAATTCAACACAATCATTTAATAAAACAGTCAAGAAACTAGCAGAAGGATTTCCAGGACATAAATGATAACATTCTTGTTGAATACTTTGTAATGCACAACATTCACAAGCTAAATCATCAGCTATACATTCATCTAATCTTTTCATAACATCCTTACAACAAACTGAAAGTTTTATTAAATCATTAGTGTCACATTTATTAATTGGACGAGGATTTGGATTAACATAGGTACCATATTCATTTGTAGAACCACCAGCGGCAACTAAACAAATAAAAAATAAACTTAAAACAAATCTGGTAAGATTGTTCATGAAGGTGTAATTCATGTTGTAATGTGAAAAGGTTTTGTAGTATTGATTGTGATTAAGGTTGAATTACAAAAAAGAAGTGAATCGCAAAATGTTTTTTTTCTTGAATTGTTGCAAAAATGTTACAAAAAAAAAAGAAAAAGTTTAAAAATAGCACCACTATGTGAATCTCTCTCTCGTATAACAAAAACAACTATGAAGAGAGTCATCTTTCCTGTCGTATCGAAAGATTCTTACATCAGACCCCTGTATCACCAGGCCACTACTAGTGCATTCACTAAAACTGTGACTTACGAGACTGCTGCATTTCCATACAGCAACCATAAAACTCATTTCCTAACTACAGTAGCTGACCTAGTAACCCAAGAATTAAGGAGATTGTAGCATTAATATAACCGTCTATATGCTATGATATTATACCCTGGAATAAATTGTAATGTTTTTATGTTATGTTTATGTTTTTTTTTAGTATGAAGTTTCCTTAATCAGTTTATGTCTGCCAAATAGATTCCATTTCTACCTAGAGTAGATGAGAAAAAAAAATAAGAGGGAGACAAACTAGTTGATTCTTTTTACAAGTTTTTCTATCTATACTATCTACACTATAATTCTACTCCCACCTTTAGATCCAAGATTTGCAACCAAGAGATCACATGATTGGTTTTCCTAATTTGGAAGATTTATCTTGTTTTTTTTTTTTAAATTTGCTCGGTTATTTTCGCAAATTGCTCCCCAATACGTGGCTCAGCCTCCTTAAAAAACAATTGTTACATCTTGGAAGGTATGTGTACGCACGACTAAAACCAACTTAGATAATTCCTATATGAAACAGAATTAGGGTCAAGTTGAAACACCAGTTGGTTTCATGTCACATTTATTATCTACTGTTAAAATGAAAAATGTAAAGAAGAGTATATCAAGGTACAGCTACTTTTTTGTAGACTCGTAGCGTAGTGCAACAAAGAACTCAAAATATATGCCCAGAATTTTTGCAATGATTGTTTTTGTGTCTCTCCATAACATGTTAGTGATTATTATTGTATGGACAACACAATTTTATACGAGTTAATTTATCACAATTATTACATTAACCAAATTGAAATCAACAACCATGTAAAGATAGTTTACAAGTTTGATGTTTTGACACCTAGACTTACAAAAAAAAAAAATTCTGAGATGAATTAGCGCCATGCAGTTAATGGTTACGATTTTTCTTGTCATTTTATTTTGTGTATGGTGAGACTATGCCCAGGGCCACAGATCTAACACTTGGTTCTAGATCGCTGGATGAAGCCAGACCTGATCTGGGAAAGTACACCTTTTATATTCCAGGTTAAGTTCACCTGCCTGATGGTAGATTAACTCTATGAAAAAATCAAATCTATCACATTCTCCGCCTGTTTCTTTTTATAATCTAAAAATAAACAAAGAAAAAGTTTAAAACATCCAAGAAATGTTACACGCCATTTTTTTCCATTCGTGTTTTTTCTTTTATTTTTATTTTTTTTTTTGATTTGATTATTTTTCTTAATGTTTTGGTAAAAATGCAAGGTAAAGTTAAATTTATTAACCGATTCAGTATAAACTCAACAAAAAAACACGCATGATATGGAAAAACTATAAATAAGTCTCTATTTCCCTGGAAAATCAATAAAACTCCTAATTTATATATAGATCTTATTCCTCTTGAATTTTATTTGTTATTCTATTCTTTTTTTTTTTTTTGCAATAATTTCCTAAGCCTTTAACTGAACTACTTACAGTTATAATATAAGGGACATTTAAACAAGGCTTTTGAACAACAAAACAATAAACTCACTTGGTTTTTCGATATGAAAGTATCATTTATTGCTATTGGTTTAGCTAGTTTGTGCTCTTTGGTTAGAGCCAAATTTGAAAATACTCCTGTAGTTGAAGTAATTGGTAACAAGTTTTACTTCGCTAACAATGGTTCTCAATTCTTAATGAGAGGTATTGCTTACCAACAACACCCTGGTGCAGATGATAAAGAAGGATCAGATTATAAGGATCCTTTAGCTGATGAAGCAGCCTGTAAACGTGATGTTGAATATTTGAAAGAATTAAACACCAACACTATAAGAGTTTATGCTCTTGATCCAACAAAAAATCATGATGCTTGTATGAAGCTTCTCGCAGATGCAGGTATTTACGTTATTGCTGATTTATCCGAACCAAAAACTTCCATCAATAGAGACAATCCAGAATGGAATCTCGATTTGTTTGATAGATATAAACAAGTTGTAGATATGCTTGAACTGTATTCCAATGTCTTGGGTTTTTTCGCTGGTAATGAGGTTACTAATAATGATACCAATGCCAATGCTTCACCATTTGTTAAGGCTGCAGTTAGAGATACCAAGAGATATATCGCTGAAAAAAAATATAGACGCATTCCGGTTGGTTATTCTTCTAATGATGATGAATATATTAGAGTCCCTATTGCTGATTATTTTGCATGTGGTAGTTTAGACGAGAGAGCTGATTTCTTTGGTATTAATATGTATGAATGGTGTGGTGATTCTACTTTTAAAAAATCAGGGTATGAAGATAGAACCAATGAATACAAGAATTTGACCATCCCAGTCTTTTTTTCCGAATATGGTTGTAACAATAAAAGACCCAGAAAGTTTTCCGAAGTTGCTGCTCTTTATTCTAATGATATGACTGATGTCTGGTCGGGTGGTATTGTTTACATGTACTTTGAAGAAGAAAATGAATATGGTTTGGTTGAAATCAAAAATGGAAAGGTTAGCACTTTACCGGATTATGATAATTATAAATCTGAAATTAACAAAATCAGTCCATCTTATGCCAAAGCCTCCACAGTAGATGCAAGCAAAACACTTGCTTGTCCTCCAACTGATCATGCACATTGGAAGGCCGCAACCGATTTACCTCCAACTCCAGAAAAGGAGTATTGTGAGTGTGTAGCCAAGTCTTTTGACTGTGTGGTTTCCGATAAAGTTCAACTGAAGAAGTATGGGGAACTTTATGCTCATGTTTGTGGATTAACTGATTGTGACCATATTTCAGCCAATGGTACATCTGGTGATTATGGTGATTATTCCTTCTGTTCCGATAAAGACAAATTATCCTACGTTTTGAATTTATATTTCCACAAACAAAACCAAGGTGAACATGCATGTGATTTCAGTGGATCTGCTACTATTAATGTTAAAGCTCAAGAAACTAAATCGTGTACCATGAAAAACCCAATGCCTATTAAGTCGAAATCCGCAACTGGATCAACTGATTCTACATCAACGTCGAAATCCGGTAAACAAAATGCTGGAAACATAAATGCAAAGAAAATGTCGACGTCTGAACTCATTGCATTGACTACTGTCGTCACTGGGCTCATTACTGGGTTCACTTTAGTTCTTTTTGATTAGTTTTTTTTGTTACATTTTCTTTTTCATGTGTAGTTAATATATTTGTTACAATTTGTCAAGAGCGTATCAAATCTAAAATCTAACCCATATTTTATAATATGTATATATACAAATACCACCCTAAAAAAAGCAATAACTACGAACATAAAGTACAAACATCTAATTAGCAACCATGAATATCTCATTAAGAGCTTTGGCATCCATAACTGAAGCTCTTTTTTGTTTAATCCATTTAGCTCTAACTGAAAGTCTACTTGAAATTGGTCCAGATTCAGATGACAGAGGGGATAAGCTATACAGTCTTTCTGGTGTAGGCAGTTCTTTGGTTTTTTCTTTTTTGTCTTTCTTGATTTTCTTTTCCTTCTTCTCTTTCTTTTCCTTCTTCTCTTTCTTCTCTTTCTTTTCCTTCTTCTCTTTCTTTTCCTTCCTCTCTTTCTTTTCCTTCTTCTCTTTCTTTTCCTTCTTCTCTTTTCTCTTTTTCTTCTCCTTCCTTTCCTTCTTCAATTTTGGTTGGTCTAAACCACCATCTGCCTTGCGCTTTCTCTTACTCTCTTGAAGTTCTATACTATGATATGAAATCAACTGCTTCGTTTCCGCATTCCAAGTACTCTGAAGAACTTCCCCCTTTATAAATTGCATGCCCCATTTCCCATTTATTATACTCTCATTTCGTTGTCTATCCAACTCTTTATTAATTTGATCTTCCTTCCCATTTAATCTCCCTAAAATTCTTTGAAATACATCAAGTCCAGCACAATCGCCATCCAAATCATCCTTTTTTTGCTTCTTGGCCAACTTAGCCCCAAGACCAAGGTTATCTTCCTTTATATGGACTTTAACATGGGTGGTCATTGCATGTTGAACCAATCCCAACCCTTCACCTGGTTTCCACCCCATTTTTTCTAAATATTGATGGCCAAATCGAGAAGTATCATTGGACCAATTAGTATTTCTAGGATCCAATCCAAATCTTTGTTTCACTTTAGTTCCTGCAAGTCCCATTATTGATGTAGAGAAGATGTACAATTTTTTTTTGTATCTTTTTTTCTTTCATTGTTTAAAAAAGAAATTTATCACATCCCAGTATTTTGCAAAGAAAATAAATTATTTATTATACTAAAACAGCACTACACACACCAAATCTACTACGAACCAAGAATAGATAGCCATGGGTTTGCAAGCCAATATCCAGAACATTTTCCAGGGTAAACACATTTACTTGCAATCAACCAATCAAGGACTGCTTGAAAATCATTGTAACCCAAAGTCGATTGTAGTTTATTGTAAAGAACAGCCCCAGGTATACCGGGTCGATTATGAATATAATGAATCACAGCTACAATTATCTTGATCCAAAGTGATTCATTGATAGTTCCATCTAATCCCAACCATATATGAGAACAAGCTTTTCCTATTGGGACAGGGATTTTATTTGTATGGGAATATGTTGCACTTGGCCTTTCATCACCATAGACAATTATATCACAAGTAAGCTTATCTTTGTCGATTAGCCGTGATTCGTAACCTGCAAATGTATAAGATCTATCTATGTGGGCTAGAGTCACCTCTCTCGATGAAATCAATTGTAGCAATTGAGCCATTTCACCGCTAAGAATACCTTGAGAAAGAATCAATCCCTTGGAAGATTCTAATATTGAAAACAAATTGTCACCAAATCTCGACGCCTGTTGCAAAAAGCTAGGAGACATTCGAACAATAAGGCAGTTGAATACTCTATCAGTCAACATGAACCTACTATTAGAATCGTCAGACCCATAATAGATCATTTCTTTGTCTTTGATCAAAGCCGAAGAAGCTTCCTTGGTTAACTCATTACCAAATTCAGCCAACAACTGATTGACAGCACTGGCGGAGAATTTATCTTCTGGAGTTGCAAATATAGCTTTCAATGTCGTTCTAATTGAATCATGTTCTTTAACCTGGAATGAACAATCTTCGCTATTGAAAAAAGGCGTTCCAATAAGACGTAACTCTTTTTGTCTCATAGAATTATCTTCCATTTGGTCAAACAAATCTTGCTGTACATCAACATTCGCTATTCTGTTATATCTTTGTAAATTATCATCAACTGAATTGAATAGTGGCGTCTTATCCTCAATCTGAAACACTGCACCTGTTGAATCTCTCCATAAATCTAAAAAGAATGGAAAATGTACTTGCTCCAAATCTTGACACGTAACTAAATCCTCACGAATTGCTTTGAGTACAATTCTTTCAAATTCTTCCACTCCTTTAGTAACCGCAGGTAAACCACCCACCAGTTTTCTGACAATGGTCCATTTTTGTTTACAACTCTTGGCATTCATATCTTCAAACAAATTGGCAATTGAAGGGAAATTAATGGGACCCTTGCTAAAACATTTCGAGATACAGACTGCCCGAAAGAGAGTGGTTGCATCAGATTTATCAAATTTGGAAGTTGATCGGAATCCACGAGGAATTCTAGATTTGGAGCCCTCCGGTTTACTCTTTGTAGGTTTTGCCTTTCTTCTATGCCTTTTAGAAACCAAATCAGACAACTTCTCTCCCGTCTCCTCTAAATCTTTAGTTTGAACGGGAATTTCACTTACTGGTTCTAACTTCGGCTCTTTTGGTGAAACGACTAGTGGTTTCGAAGCGACTCGTTCATCCAATGAAGCCAACCTTCTTTTCAGCTTCACTTTCTTACGTGGTCTTTTAATTTGGTACAATGTTACTTCACTCTCTACTATACGTCTAGTCTTTAAAGTAGCAGGGTAATTACTTCCACTCTCTTTTAAAAATTCATCCTTTGTCTGTTCAATTTTTTCCTTTGTTGGCCGATGTCCTTCTTCCGTTATAATTAGCAATGTCTTTGCTGATGGTTGACCTTGTTTCATCACATGAAATAATTTTGTTTCTAATTCTTTTGACTCTACAAGGAGAGAAATGTCACGAGCTAAAGTTTTTGCATCAGTTTTGGTAGTCAGCGAAAGCTTTTCATCCACTATTTTAGTTAACTTCCCGGTTGCACAAGTTACCCCTCCCATCAGTTTAATAAGATTAAGTAATTCCGTTCTCCTCTTTGTTCCCTTAATAGTTTCGGCAACAAATCTACGAGCGGTTGATTTACGTTTTGGACGCAGGTTGGCATCAAATTGAGGAATGACTTGTTCAATTTTATCAATCTCAATGGTGGAAACCGACTCGACACTAGCTTCACTATGGTCATTTTCGAAATCGTTGTCATCGCTTTCGGAACTTTTTATATCCTCCTCTTCTTTCCATTCATTTTCTTCTACTTGTTCCTCTTCTTCAGGAGACTCATTTAATTCAGCGTAAGCAACCCGCTTTCGGGCTCTTCTGGCACCTCTGGGAATATCCATAATCTCCATGTCAAACTCTGGTATCTTTTGCTTTTTAGGAGGTAGCACTGGCAGTGGAGAACTCTGTTTTCTTTTCCTGGCAGTCACTTTAGTCAAAGAAGTTACGGGTTCCCGATTATTGAAAAGTGGACCCTTTGGAATCCTTTCCAATGGCGTGTATAATGACTTGTTTATCTTTTCAATCGTGGAAGTCACGAAAACTAATTTTGGCCTCTTATGTTTGTGTGGTTTTGTGTTCATAGGTGGGTGATTACCTCTCACGTAATACCTATAAAACTTAAACTTTCCCTGGAAGTCGTATGCTCTAACTATAGATGTCTTATGACACTCATCATCAAAGTTCTTAAGAGGAACAAATTGCTTACCATCAGATGAATAGCTCACCAATGTGTCAACAAGTCTCACCATCGTTTTGTGCCGGTTACCACACAATGCTTGAAGAAAGTCCTTGACGGCGATACCTTGATTCCCAGACAATTCAATTGCCCTCAAATATTGATTGGGTAAGGGGAAAAAGCTATTAATAGAAGGAAGAATAGTATCAACAGGTTCATTGTTTTCCTCTTCATCTTCATCTCTTGTCTTGGCTGTACTATAGATACTAACATAATCAGACATTTCCGCTGTGTTCTTGGGTAAGTCTTTTATGTACCTAATGGAATCTATGAGTCTAGTTTCGTTAGGTTCCCTGACATTGACACGTTCTACGTATCCACCATTATGAAGAGATTCAACAATTGATCCAAAAAATTTCCCCACTCCACGACTCTTATTCATTTTCACTTCCGTTTTCAAATCTCGGAAGGATCGAACTTGATTTGGTGCTTCTTTAACTGCCTGCACAATAAATTGTTTAAGTTTTCTCCCACTTCTCCATTCATTGTCTTCTTCCAGAATCTGTTTATTATCAGAGAAAATAGCAAATTTGGAGTGAATTGTTAGATTTGTGTGTTGTCGGAGTTTGGCATTATAAACACTTTTTTTCACTATTAGCCCCAGCTCTTCCAATTTCCGGAAACGCACTGGCAATGAACGTGGATCTTGGCCAGTTGCTTTACATAAATCAGGAGAATAGATTCCTTCTTCTCCGTATTTTGCAATTTCACATAATAATTCATAACTCTTTTCTCCAAGGCTTTGCCTAAACTTTTTATTATCGGCAACTCCAGTTAAGTAATAACATTGTGCATCTGGTGTAGGTAAAACTCGAAGTGATTCTTCATCTCCATAGTTTTTGATGAAATCGAAATAATTAGGAAGAATGGATACAGGAAAGTCGTCGCTTGTTATATAAAGTTGTAGTTTTTCATCCTCCTCTAAGCTAAAGAAAAGCCATTGCCATATAGTTTGTTTTTGGAAATCATCAAGTTTATCCAGTTTAAGTTTTGATTGAATCACGCTCCATAGTTCCAGCAAGGACAATCCAAATTGACCAGAAAATGAAAGTGTTTCCAAAACGAACGACACCAATTCATACGGTGTACATGAAAACAGCATGGTTTTGGTTTCTATTTGGAAGGGTTGTTTTGAAATGATGTTGTTTTGTTTTGAGAGCGACATTATTTTTACCGGGAGACATTTGTGATTAACTGTCAAAAAAAGTTTTACGAAATTGTTGTATTATTACCAACAACCAGATCATTATGAGTGACTCTGACGACGAACCCTTGGTTCTATCTGCACATGCTCTAGCAGCACTCACTGAGTTTAAAAAGGAAGAAAAGGATCGTCTTGAACAATTCGAAGCCCTTTACCAAGCATCTGAAGACCAATTTGCTGACCAAAGGACCATCTCAATTGATGCTTTTAAAGAAGATTGGCAATTATCCCAATTCTGGTATACCGATGAAACAGCTAAAACTCTAGGTAGAGCTCTACTAGAAGGAGCCGATGAAGATACTGTTATTGCTATTGCTAGTGCTCCTTCTGTCTATGCAGCAATTAAACAATTTCCCAAAGAAGAAATTCCCACAAGTCATATTTACTTACTCGAATTTGATCCCAGGTTTGAGGTTTTAGCAGGAAGTGATCACTTCAGTGTGTATGATTACAATTTCCCCGAAAAAATACCATCACATCTTCGAAATAAATGTGACAGATTGTTAATTGATCCTCCATTTTTAGAACCAGAATGTCAAACCAAATCGGCCCAAGCGGCAAAAAACCTCTTGGTTATAAACAGAAATGGTAAAACTAAATCGGGTGATTGCAAATATAAACTCATATCTTCTACAGGAGAACGAATGCATAGTGTTGTTAAAGAAAACTACCCTGACACACATATCACCACATTCTTACCTGAGCATAAGAATGGGTTAAGTAATGAATTCAGGTGTTATGCCAGTTTTGAATGTAAATATTGGACATTTGACAAGTAAATTATCTAGAATAGAAGTATAAATTAAACGAAGCAGTATTAGTATTACCCGGACTGTAACAATCAGCCTGGATACGTGTAAATCTTAGAACATATGTCATCACATTTTTTCTCTCTCATAGTTAATTATCCTGCATAATTCCATTCACTCACGTTGTTAATAACTAATTTCCAGTTGAAAAAAATTTTTTTTTGGGCAAAAATGCGAGGGCCACTTCATCATCATTGAAAAAAAAAGGAAATTTCCCTCCTTTCTTCTTGTTTATTCTCTTCTCTGGATCAATTCACAACTCAATTGCAATCATGTCTTTCTCAGATTTTTCCAAAGTTGAAACTATCAAGTCATTGAACGAATTCTTGGCTGACAAATCTTACATTGATGGGTATGTTTTTTTTTAGACTATTCAATCCTGAGCCGGAATCAAGTTTCTCTCTCATTAGCAAGACTTCAAACCACAATTGTTCTACTATATGATCAATTGTAATATCTTTTTTAAACATTACAGATTTGTTGTTTTTACAATTGAGTGGAAGCTATCTTCAATATTTTAGAATGATGAACTTAATCTTTGGTCCGTGTTTATGAGGTGGACTCAAGACCCACCGCATGAGTGACACAGGAGATTTAAATCTATTAGCTGACAAAAATATTTTATTAGGAAAACGAATTGGCTCGTTTAATATCTTTAATGACTATATACTAACTCTTGTTCTAGTACTTCAGCCACTCAAGCCGATGTTTCCGTTTACAAGGCTTTCCAAAAGGAATTCCCACAATTTGCCAGATGGTTTAACCACATTGCTTCTTTCACTGAAGAATTCGATGACTTACCAGCTGGTACCGCCCCAGCTGCTGCTGCTCCAGCTGCCGAAGAAGATGATGACGATGTTGATTTATTCGGTTCTGATGATGAAGAAGTTGACGAAGAAGCTGAAAAGTTGAAGCAACAAAGATTAGCTGAATATGCTGCCAAGAAAGCTGCTAAGGGTCCAAAGCCAGCTGCTAAGTCTATTGTTACCTTGGATGTCAAACCATGGGATGATGAAACCAACTTAGAAGAATTATTGGAAAACGTCAAGAAGATTGAAATGGAAGGTTTAACTTGGGGTGCTCACCAATGGATCCCAGTTGGTTTCGGTATCAAGAAGTTGCAAATTAACTTGGTTGTTGAAGATGCCTTAGTTTCATTAGATGAGTTACAACAAGCCATTGAAGAAGATGAAGACCATGTTCAATCTACCGATATTGCTGCTATGCAAAAATTATAATTCTATTGGATAGAATTTTTAATGAACATTCATAGGTTGATCAATAGTGTTTATCCATGATTTCTATATAGGATATGTAATGAATTCACAAAGTAAATCTAACCTTATGTCTTGTTTAATTAGAGTGGGAATTTTCTCTAGTGTAGTTCTTTGAATATTTCAGTCTATTGCAACTGACACACATAATTTAGGATAAACAAGAATAAGGTTGTCATTGTAGGATCTGTCTAGGTATAGTAAAGAATTCTCTCTTTTGTTTAACTAAATAATTTAAGAGCTATATGGTTCCACAAGTGTTAAATCTTGTATGATATTTTTTTTACTTTTATTTCATGTCAATGTCCTTTGTTCTGAATCAAAGCTAGCACAATTGCTTTGAACACTGATACATTTGCTTCTTAATCAAATCTACATCAAAATGATCCATGACTTTGAACACCCTATTGTTTAATTCTTCCTTCAACACAACAGATTTGTCAGTACTTTGATGTGGAAAACACAAATTGTCTGCAATTGACATTTCATCAAGAACAGCCCTTTGCTCTTTAGATCGACCAAAAAGTAAAACAAATGAATGTTTTATCCTACATTAACCAAGACACTTGCAATTTAGCTAGAATTACCAACACTAGAGATCTCGAATCTTGATTTTTCTAGATCCAAATGTTCAACTCCGTTAATGCACCACACCGGTAATAATTCCGTCTCAGTACTTAGAAAGATTAGAACAATTAGTTTCCTAATCAACCACCATCCTTTACAAGCAAAACCCAAAAAAACTCTCTCCAAGTCATAAAGAGAACAATCGTACACGTACCTAACTTCATTGTTAATTCTTCCACTTTTGATATATGCGATGGGTTTCCTATTGCGTCTCCTTCCACTTCCAACAACCAAATGTGCTATTCTCTAAAACTGTTCTATCAAAAAGGATGTTGAACGCAGTCACTTCTTCCATGTTCTTCGTTCCCCCTACAAGAGTTAGGTATTTATGACAAAATATATTGGAACTTCTAATCCACTACCAAATAGTTTCCTATTAACATTTATATATACGTTCAATCATAGGGATAAGTAACCATCTCCCAAATAATCATTAAAGACCATATATCGGGCGAACTAATACCTTCCATAAATACTAAGGCTGCAAAAAAAACACTACTGGAAACTCACATTCACACATGCCACACCAGATATCCCACAAACTGAAAATGGACCAAAAGAACGAGCGACTACCATTCATGATTACATAAAATTTACTATCCCAAGCTCATCCTGCACCATTCTACATCCAATCAATGGACTAAACAATCACATACTACCCCCTACAACTATTGTTATAATCAAGCAATAACTTACAAAATCAAATCCAACAAGTCATTTCCTTCTCAACTACATTCACAACCACACAGGAACTTAGCCAGAACACACAGTTCCTATCTCAAGCAACTTACCACCTTTTATGCCCATACTCTACATCAGTCAAAAATACCCAACTACTATCGAAACCTCCCCATAGTCGCGCAATCAACAGTCGCCAAATAAAACCATGGCAAAATAATACGGTTTTCCCAACTATATGCATCGCATTTCACAAACAGATACTAATAAATAACTATCCTAAAACCTACAACCCCTTATTTAACACAAACGAACCTCACAATCAAACACCACACATTAAAACCAATCTCAAATAACTACTCTCCAGGGTACCTATAAGCAATTATACAAAACCCCAAGCATCATATTGCTCACGAGTTTCCCTCCTAACCAAGCGGATATCCACACAACAACAAGACGAACTAACTAACTCTCCCACAACTAACACCAGCTTGAAAGGAACTAACTTATGAAACCCATACCTCTACATTTACCATTACGATACTGCCCCCTACAGCCTAAGATATATTCTAACTCAAATCAAAACTAACTCGTTAAGAGCATAACTGCCTCCACTAGTAATTACCTCTGATGTCCATACCCTTAATTTACGGACTCAATATCCTACATCGCTCGTTCACCTCTAAAACAACCCCTATTAATAATCCGCATCCAAATTATCCCACAGATAACAAAGAATCTATCAAGCTTAGGTACTCTACCAAGCGCGTCCCATTCCTAAACAGATAGAAATTATAAAAAGTAAAACAACCTCCAATGAAAACCTGTTGCTACAAATCTCTAATAGCAGAGAAGTATCTTTCTACACGTACGCACTCCCTATGAATCCCACCTCCTATAAAATTCTCTTGCCAAACTTCCCAAGACTTCTTGCTCTGCCATTAATAACTCTCGGGAAAATAACAAAAATTATATATTCAAACAACTTCCAACCCACATCCAACTGCGCTTGCCCTTTGTACGCTTTCCAGTAACTATTCGAGGAAGCAACACAATAGTACCTCTAGCTAGCCCATCTTTGCAACACTACAAGTATTCTCTAGCTCAATTATTGATGTTAGATTATGAAGCCAATGCTATTAGCGCAAGATGTTGTGCAATAAACTTGCTTGAGATTGATAGATTTACGCAGGATCCTAAAATAGTAATTCTCTTGGAGACACTTCCAAATGATACAGAGAACTCATTTGAGCTTGTTCTATCAGAAAAGCATATCCTGCTCCGATACGTCCTACACTTACGACCATGAATAACACTTATTATTAGGACGATTGTCGTCGAATACATTTAAGCTAGTTCAAATTTGCCATTACTCTCAAGCCCTCGCAATAGTAGTTACATCCTTGATCCCATTCTTTAGGAGGTTGCTGGTTTAGTTTCAAGGAAGAACTAACTCTAGATTCTCTAGAACAGGTAGCAAAACTAAGTGTATGGAAGTTTGGTAGTAGTTGAGTTGTTATTAACATGTCGCATTAATTAATATTCACTTATCATTATGTGGTAGATATCCGAAGTACAAAGCGCAGCAAGTTGGCTATAGATGTTGTGCGAAGTAGAATTCTAGCAAGAGTTTGTGCTACATCCTGGATGGTGTATATGGGGATACGTTGAATTGTTATCGGTTGTTCAGTATTGTTTTATTTTCCGTAGTTTTTGTTGAAATTGACTTCGTTATATGTTTGGCCGTTTCTTTGGTTTAAAGATCGATTCTCCATAACCTCTGTGAGGGTATCATTAGAGATGTTGAGGATGTTAGTTAGAGTTGTTTGTGTTAGGGGAAGGTTGATATAGATTGTTTTTTTAGACAAACTTCCCCTGGCCTGGTAGTTTTGTTTTAGAAAGGTGCATGGGTTTACTAACTTGCCTTGGTTTACCGCCCAATAGAGGTTTTCTTTACTGTCGCTGTTTTCGGGTAATGGTAATTTAGAATGTTACGGTTTGTAAGGTTAGCAACATCCGAGGCAAGTTTCATTTTTTTAAATCGGATAAAGAACAGGAGCATGATGCATTGAAAGGGATTCGTTAAAGACATGAATGTTTGAGTAGTACTTTTACCGTTTAGAGCTTGTTTTTGGACTGGGGAGATAAAATTCCACATGTAGTTAATGAAAATTGGTTTAGTATACGTTGTTGCCTGAATTGGTAGTGCTGGTTATTAAGATATTTCTATGTGAATTCTATTTAGGTACTACTTTTGAGTTCTACAATTTGAAATTCTATATATGAAGTTGACACGAGGTTATCTCTTTGAGGGAGTATGCTTTATGCAAAGTTTTTGGTTACTGCACTAGGAGAACCTTAATAGGAAATAATATTTCGTAGTTCCTATTACAACAGTATTATAGGTTAGAATGATTAAATCTCACCAAGGGATCGAAAAGCTACCTCTATGGGAGCATAATAACTTTCTGGAACTCTTTATGTAATAGGAATGCTAAAGACATTTTATGGGAGTGTCATCATGCAAAACTTGATGTTGAATTGGTACCAAATATGGTAAATCCCTTCTAGGTTCTAGCGGAATAAATTTCCATCGGCATCTCCTTGTCGTCTCGATTGGTTTGTAAAAACACCGCTATTTTCCAATTTATAAAGTCTCCAAGCTTCTCTTATATTGTTGGGCTGAAGGGGTTGTGCCCTGTCACCTTCAAATTGCAATCTTCTATCATCAACTTCAATGTCCTGGCCTTTTTCCAAGCTTTGTGCAATCTCACGTTTTTGATTCTTTTTAGCTTCAATGTCCAATACTAATCGCGATTTGTTATCCCTGTCCTGTATTTCAACTGCCTTTGTAATTATTTCTCCAAGAAACAGCTTCGAGATACCAGCAATTACAACTGCAATATTATGAGCAATTGAATGTCCCAATACCCCATTACAAATTTTCTTAACACCAGGTTTGTTAACAGTCATTCTTCTATAAGCTTCAAATCTTTCCATTTGGTCATCTGTGAAATTGGCTATTAAAAGTCGCTTTTTCTCTTCCTCTGATAAAGAGCCATCAACTTTTGATTTCATTAAATCTTTGTATTTGGAAACCAATTCTTTATCATCAATGTCGGAAACATCACTTATTTCCTCCAGTATGCTTTCATCAGAGTCAGAATACTCCTGATTTGCCTCATACTCGTTGTCGTAATCATCATCATATTCCAAGTTGTCTTTCTCCTTATCCAATTCACTGAAAAAAACCCTCCATATCAATTCTTCATCTTCCTCATCCAAACTAACGTCAGATTCGTATTCTCCTTCAAGTTCGTACTCCACTGAATCAGAATCGGAACTGTATAATTCTCTCATTTTGATGATTGATTTCTGCAGAAAGGTGGTGAATGGAAAAGAAAAAGAGTGTTTGATTTCAATTTGTTTGAAAAGGTGGGAAAAAAAACTCCACCCACAAAATGCAAAAGAGGCGAGGGAAGGAATAAATGAATAGAGTGAGTTAGTCTGAATGTTCACTACAAGTAGTCGATGGAGATTGATTTCTAGCTGAAGCATCGTATTAATTCTATTAAGTATCACCAGATAAAAAAGGCTCAATTGGAATATCTTCTGGAAGTGGCAGTAACAAATTCCGATGGGTCTCTAAGCGACAACATAAGTTACTTCGGCTGACCAAAATATATGCTTTCATATCTAATCGGGCTCTTCAATAGTGTAATCAAGTTCAATAGTTTTATGCTAACGTTGATGACCTCTTCTCAAAACGTTTCTTCTGGCTTTCCATACCCCTCCTAACTTTGGCTTCCTTTCAAAACTCACATACGGGAATGATACCTGGCGAAGTCTATCTTGTTTGTTGCGCGTCAATGCGTTAGAAACGAGTCCGGGATGCAAAATTTCAGCACTGGGTAGATCTCCTTCCCCTCGCACCAAGATCATTCTTTGGCCTAATTCAAGCTTTTGTTGAAATCTTTTCACCATATTCGATGGAAGGTATACATTCATATATTTCTCAGCACTATTAATACTATGGATCATAATTAACCCCAGAAAGGATATATTATTATTTGGAGAACATTTCAATAACTTCAACAATTCACTTGGTTCTAGGTAATAGGGAAAGGTAGGATATTGAACTTCATGATGCAATGATTCCTCAATTGTTTCGTAAATTTTCTCTTCAATAAAATATACTCCCATAAGTGTAGATTCAATTAATGTAAACACATCTTCATAATAGAAATCCTTTTCCACTGAATGATTCAACACAGAAACCGCGTTGATTCCTTTGCATGGTGATGCTCCTTTAGTTTCGAAAGAAAGTTTGAAAGGGGATTTATCAAGAATGTGGTTTTGAAAGTCAAATTTTCCAGGATCCGTCTGGTGGAAATAAAGCAATTTATTAAGAACCCTTATCTGTGACGGGGAATATCTAGAGACTTGATAAATTCCTGGGAGAATTGCCAAAGATTTGTATCGTAAATTTTGTAGAATCTCGCTGTTATCTTCACTTTCTAAATTTAAAGAGCCTGACAACAAAACTAGGGTATCAGGATTAATCCTATCTGTGATAGTGGTCAATAGTTCTTTTCCATAACCTTTAATCCACCCTGGAGTATTAACAATCAAATGATAACCTTTGGGCTTGTATAGAGTTTCATAATAGTTTAGTAAGCTCTCCACAATTTCTAGATATCTATTTGGTAAATGAACTGGACTTGTATAACCGAAATAGTGGTCATGACATTCTTGTGCGTTTGTTGAAGGAAACCATGTTCCAAAATTTATGTTAGAAACAAGACAAAGTGACATGCTATAAGGAGGTGATAACTCTGATTGACCCGGGTCTAGATCCAAGTAGCATACAGGTGAATTTTTATTTCGTAGAAGAAATGAGTTCAAAAGTATCTTTGAAAAGGTGGATTTTCCACTATTTTTATTTCCTATAACCATCGTGGTACTAGGAATAGAGTCGGCTAATTGACTTACTTCTATCACCTTATTTACCCACTGATCACTGATGGAGAGAGCCAGAAGACCCTTCTCGCGGAATACAATTTCAAATGAATACTTCTGAAACAAACGTTCATCTTCGGTAACAACATTTTCTTCTCCTTCCTTACCAAATAACAAACCTTTAAAAGGAGGATAATATTTACCAATGGCTTCTAATCCAGTCGTCAAACTTTGTATTTTTATAATTGATTTAAATTCTTTTGTAAATAGATATTCATTCTCTTTCGTTTTGCTGTCAAGTGATTTACCATTAGCCAGTTCGGAGCATGATATTATTGGCAAGGCTTGTGATTGCAATGAAACTATGTTGAAGGATTCATAGGGATTAGCTGTGATGCAGTGACTTTGGTTGATCAAAACAGCCCCCTTCTGGATTGATACAATGCATTGACCATTTAAAACAATGTATTCTCCAGCTTTCAATCCGAATATGATATAATTACCCCCAAAAATTGTATTTTCTTTGGTAATTATATATTTCGACCATGTAATTAGTATTGGGGAATTTGCTAGTGGTGGGCGTCGTTGCGAGTACGAGTTCAGTTGTATAGAAGTTTCGATGGAATTTTGACCCTCTTCAAATTCTTCTTCTGAAGAATTGGCTTGATAGTGAATCTCATCCTCTGCATCACCACTTTCATGGAATATTGATCCTATCGAGGAATTGTCCTTTAGGGCCGCGTAGGCACTCATGTTAAATATTGAACTTTCCTAGGATCATCTCGTTTCGCAGTTATTAGAGTAATGAAAAAGTGCATATTTTACCTACATTACAAATATTTTGCCAAAATGCACGACTTGGTCTACTATCAGTATTATATATTTTGCTATACCATCCATGAATCTAAGATCTTTAAATGTTTATATTGTTTGGAAGACTGTTCCATACCAAATGCAAAAACTCGTAAATACCAAAACATTCCTATTATTGCTATGTATAAGATTCCATAAATGATGTAGGATAATTTCTTCGGTATTGCTCCAGTAAATCTATCAACCACAAATCCCGAGGTGAAGATCGCAAAATACAATGCTGGAACATAATGGTGCAAGTATGTAACTCTTCCCATAATAATAAAAGGGAAATAATGAAGAAACCAACCAACAAATGGTAAAAGTCCTTGACTGAGCAAATTTTCCCAGGACGAAACATCATATTTAACAGTTTGTCTTTGATACTTGAAACCTACCGATAATAAATAACATAAAAATAAAATCAATGATAATGATGAAAACCATGTTACAACTGGATTTCCAATTAAAAAGTATTTTATATCATCGGCTCCCCAACTGCACATCCTCAATCCAATCTTTAAGATAGGCCATTCCCACCATTCGGAACTAAGTTTGTCAAATCTATCAGGATCTGGAATAAGGGCATTGTTTGATGTCATCATAGCAAAGTTGAGCAAAACAAATTCTTTCCAAAACCTAGGTTTAGGTGGTACATATTTTTCTAAAGGTTGGGGTAATTTGTTATTTATGTGTTGCTCTATATTCCACCAAGTACTCTTGTCCCGTGAAAAATACGAATACTTGCATACAACTTCACCTTGATTGAATCCCCATGCGGGATACGAATATCCCGTACTTGCTAAGTAACATCCAAGTTCCTTATGTCTCAACCGGAAATTGGTTGAAATCGGGTGAAGTTCATCTTTACTTTCATTAAAGAAAAACTCAGAAGGTGATTGCTCCTGTGTTTGAATCTCTAAAACCCACTCATCTCTAATATCATCTATATCAATACTATCAAAGCATGACACTTCAAAATGGGTTTTTGATATTGTTGCAGAAATGGCATTAGCATGCATATAGCTTTCAGTAATATTATGTAAAAGTCTTAACGTGTCACCATTTCGTAACAATTGTTGGGTATCAAGTGTGGTCTCAGTTTCAGTTTCATTAGTATCTATTGAGCAAGCATGCTTGCTGGAACTGACATCAAATTCAATCAAAAATACATTGTTTTCATCTTTGTAGTTGTATGTTGTAACCTGTTGCTCTTGGGATCCTTCGGGATAATTGTGTTGGTGTGAATGAAGCAAACCCAGGGATAATCCTTGACATCTTAACGTAACCGAGGACCCGTAAGCTATTGATCTTGGTCCTGAAATAACATCAGTACCTTCATGTGATGCTTGCAACAATGTTGAAACTGCAGAATCTCCTGGTCCAGCATGACTTAATACCAAAAAATGAACCTTGAATGTCGCCATATAAATTGTTAGTGGAAGAATTATCAATGTAACAATTCTAGTTATCCAATGCAATATGTAAATCCTCCATGACAATTGCTTAGAAATTACTTGATACAATTTGATTATCAAGTCAAAAATTGTATAGAATCCAACTAATGCGGTCATGAATAATCCCACCCATTTAGTAGAACAAACACATCCAATTGCAAATCCAGTTATCAGTAACCATTTCACACCCTTCCAAGTTAATAACTGGTTATTTACTCGCAAAACATGGACATTTATTAGGGCAAAATATGCAAATACCGTGAAAAATAATAGAATTGAATCTAACAATATGAATTTCGATAATGTTAGGGAAAGCATTTCAAAAACAACCAGTAAACTAATGAACCAACAAGTCAATTGGTTGTATCCAAGTAGTACTGATGTCTTGTATGCCAAAGGAGTGCAAACAATACCAAAAACACAATTGAATACTCTCATGAGAACATAATTCATGTCTTCGGGGTAATCTGAAGAACTGCCAAAGTCAAAACTTCCATCATAGCCAGATAAGTATCCTGAAAGTCCTACCAAAAGTTTTCCCAATGGTGGATGTACATCAAAGTAAAATTCATGTTTCAAATAATGAGATCCAAATTTTCCAAAATGAGCCTCATCCCAAACCACTCTATTGTCAACTTCAATTCTATACAATCGAACCAATGCTGATACTGCGGTAAGAATAAATGGATTTATAACCTTGATGAATATGGAACTTAGTGATTTATTCAGGTGTGTTTTATTAATGTCAAGATTGGACGTCTTGGTAATTATCTCTTCAAGGTCCCCATCGTTAGAACTATCATTGTTTGTGTAATCAGAACGAAGACGTCTGTTCAATTGACTTTCTCCGGTGCTGTATGAAGCACCTGAGCTTGAACTCTCTCGTATCATTTAGGTGTGTGGTCACTTTGTATTCTTTCTTCGCGTTCTAAACAACTTTAAAGATCCCAAAAGTACTTGCTGTCGAAACGTAGATTTGCGCTACCACGTATGGGTTATGTTGGTTTCTGCCTAAGTCCACCTGAACGGAGATAAGAGAAATTCTATTTTGTAACAACCATAAAGTTAAAATGAGAAACGAATGACACGATCATTGAAGAGGAGTTCTAGTATATATGAACACATTCGCTCATTTCTCAACTTGTCTATAATTCTTCTCTAAGCTGAACTCTTTCACTGCGTAGATAGAAGACTTTCGTTTATTATATTACGTTAGTCTATCTTAAAATCATTAGAGATTATTTAGTTCTTAGTGCGGATTACTTAAGACTCCTTACGTTATTTTCTTTCATATAAGTCACGTGCCTCTTTACCAGAGTTATCGCCCGACTAACAGGATATGGAGTATTTTTAATAGTATATCCCATTTGGGTTGTGGTTGATTGATTTATCCTGGTAGTACTCTAACAAAGTTGATAAAAGAGATTGCTTGTATAGTTTTCCAGATATAGCAAGGTTTGGATTCTTTTTGTTGCAATTATAATCAAAAGAAATAGTCTTGGCTAAAAAGAAATTTAAATTAGAGTCTAAGTTTTTGTCTTTTGACTCTTCTGATGGATTTTATCATTATAGATGTTTCCATTCTCATGAGATTTTAGAATACAATAAAGAACTACTTTTGTTATAAATAATTTGTCAAATATTCCCAAAATTGAACAAAAAAAGTTGATTTATGAAAAATAGTGTTCCTCGGGTTATGAGACATGATACTTTAAGGATAGACTCTTATCATAATATATAGAAACTTGGTTTAATTTAAATTTATTTTAAAACTACGTGCCAAGAATTTGGTTAAAGTTGCATACGGTCTTTCTCAAATTATTTCAAACTAGTGCGACATTTATTTTTCAAACCATGTGGGATTTGAATTTTCCGAGACAGACATTTTAGTACCACGTGATTTCTTCATAGAATTTGGATGTATTCCGACTACATTAGTTAACCGATTTGTTGTCAGTCAGAAGAACAAATTTATTTTTTCGGGTGGTTTGAAAAATAAATGTCGCACTAGTTCGAAATAATTTGAGAAAGACTGTATAATAATTATGGTTACGAGTTCCCACGTGTGAAAACAAAGAAATTTTCAGACGAGTAAGAGAAATTGAAGTTTGACAAATTCTTAACTAGGTGTTTTTGAATCAAGGTATGTACTATTGACATACTACCGACCAACAAAATACTCAATATTATAATCCTAGCTGTTTATTATCAAATCTTGCTTTGTTTCTTTTTTTAGAGATCTCGATTTTGTAACCGTCGAAAAAAAAATAAGAAAAAAGAAAAAAAATATCTCATGAATTACAGCAAACAAACGCCTTTTTTTTACACTTTATCTTGTGTTTCTTTCGGTTTACTTTCTTTTTCTTTCTCTGTTGTCTACAGCTTTCACAAGGAAGGACCATGTTGGTTCCATTTTCATATAAACACCGAGTTGGTGCAAGAGTTTCACAAAAAAAAAATTTAAAGATCTCATTAGCATTAATAACCATACTATTCCTACTCTATGAGTTGTCCTATTTTGTTGATTACCTGTCTATGTCAACGCATCCTTTGAAGGATGGAAACTACTCTCTGAACAATCAACAGTGGTTTGCTGATGATTATGAAGAAGATCCTGCTATTGACGTTGTTAACCCTTCAGTCAAAGCTACTGAAGTAGAAGTTGTTCAAGCTAAAGTGTCGCCAAAGCCGGTGAAATCAGATCCTCTCGCGTCATTTTCAAATGGAAATGCTCTAGTTGAAAAATACAAACAAAATATAGTCGAAGAATACAAACAAAACCCAATAAAGGGAAATTTGGGAGGGACACTGAAAGGTTCAGAAGATTCCACATCATTTCAAACACAGAAAACTGATATTGAATCTATCAATAAATTCTGGAAGTCAATTTTTGATGTGTTTAACAGAAATGAATTCATGGAAGAAGACAAGCCAGTTATTGAAGCCGTGGATCCGGCTGATCATTATAAACCCAAGGAAAAAACAAGAAAATCTTTCTTATCCAAACTGAAAATTAAAGATTTAGGTTTATTAAAATCTATTCATAAAAAAGTCTATAACCAGTTACCAGATGAACTACCAAAATATGTGTATAAACCAGATTCCAAGGGAATTGTTACTATTGGAGGAGGATTTTACTCGTGGTTGGCAGCTGTTCAAGTGTTACAATTACGTAAAGTTGGCTCCATGCTACCAATCGAGGTTGTCATTCCAACTTTTAAAGATCATGAACGTGAAGCTGAATTTTGTGATAAATTTTTGCCAAAGTATAATGCAAAATGTGTTATTGTGGAACAAGCATTTGGTACAGATATAGTTAAGAAGTTTGGTAGTTATCAATTTAAAGCTGCTGGGTTGGCTGTGTCTTCATTTCAACATACTTTATTATTAGATTCAGATAATAATCCTGTTGTGGCCCCAGATAAACTCTTTGAAGCCAAGGTATATAAAGCCAATGGGATGGTATTATGGCCTGATTATTGGCCTAGAACAATGAGTCCCGAATGGCATGATATTATTGGTAAACCCTATTCCTTAAAGGAAAGAGTCAGAGATGGAAGATTCCCATTAGTCAACATTCAACAGTTAACTCCAGAAGAAGAAGAAACAACAAAATTTTCTGAGTTAAAGGGAACATTACTGGATTTATCAACTGAATCCGGGCAAGTAATGATCAATAAGGGTACTCATGGTAAAGTTGCTCTTATGGTTTTATATTACAACTTATTTGGTCCTGATCTTTATTATAAATTGTTTAGTTTGGGTGCTCTTGGTGAAGGTGATAAAGATACTTTTGCCACTGCTGCTTTTGCTTGTGATAAACAATATTATCAAGTGAAATCACATATTAAAACTTATGGTTATCATGATGATGGTTATCATGGTATGACCATGGCCCAAAAAGATCCAGAAGAAGATTATCAATTGTTTATGAAATTAGACAAAGAGTATCGTGAAAAGGGAATTGATTGGGATAACGAGGCGAAGGAACAATTTGGTGGTGATAATAATATACGTGTTTTCACTTTACATTGTAATATTAATAAGATTAACCCATTTGAGTATATCAAGAACGACAAGATCAGTGATTTAACTAAGAATAGATTGAAACAAAGGTTTTATTCAAATTTCAAAATGAAACTTGCCGAAGATGGGGTCAGTACAACAAAGGAACTTGATTTTGAATTATCAAGATGGGAAAGTGTAGAAGAACTCCTTTGCAATTTAAAAATTACATTCACTATATCTGAAGAAAAAGAGGTTGAGCCTATATGTGAATATATCAAAAATACGGTTGCATGGTTAAAGAATGGGAAGAAATAAGTAATATGACAGACAGTAAATTTGTATAGATTATAACAGAACTATTGTGAATGTGTAGATTGTGAATGTGTAGATTGTGAATAAGGGCGTGAGTTGTTTCTTTTTGTAACGCGAATTTATGAAATTTTGAAGAAAATTTCAAACAATAAATAAAAGAGCTCTTGTTCTATTGTTAAGATTATTATTTTTTATACACATTTTTTTTATTAAACATACACCTAAAAAGTAACGCGTTTGATATCAAAATAGTATTTTTTGACCACCCCTTAAACTTAAATTGGTATAGCCTTCTGCCAAAGTTTTGTTGGCGTGACTGGGACCTAAATGGGAGACTGGAGCAGCGACGTGTGTTAAAACTAAACTTTATTTTTGTGACAGCCTTTTTTAATTTCTTTTTTTTCTTGGCTATTTTTAGATTTATGGCTTGAACAAAGTGAGATTCTCAATCTTGTCTTGGGAGATGGATGCAAATAGGAATATCCGAGACAAGCTAACTTAACTATGGATGGGTAACGTCATATATTTTAAGTAGAATGTTGTCCGTTTTAAGAAAACACTTGGATAGGTGTCAGTGAATTGCAATTCTTTGAAATGTTTTCAAAAGAAACTGATTAATAGATGGCATCACATGTAAACCAGTATTGAAGCCGATTTAAAACCTCACAAGATCAAATACTAATTCTGCAATATCGTTTAAAGGAAATTAGTTTTTTGTACTATTTATCTGCTGCAACTTGAGTATTAGACGTTTGATTTTAAATTCAACGATTTTACAAGGGTCCCTTCAGCAAGCCAAGACCATGATTTAAGGATTAAATTACGAAGGTCTGTAACTGGGGCTGCGACATTAGACACAAAAAAAAATTTCTCTTGTGGGAAAAGAAAAATATTTTTTATAGATTGAAATTACCAGACCAACCACCATTGTTCTGAAAAATACTTCGTTGTGGTCAAGCCTCCGCCCATTTTTGTAAAAAACAAAATCAATCTAAACCTGGTACACTTTTAACCCTCTCTGCTTTTTGATAGCTTTTTGTTCAAGTAAAGTGTCATGCTTAAAATACTTCAACAAAAGAGAAAGGTTCTTCCAGTGATATTTGCCTTACTTATACTAGTGGCGATTTTTGAAACCACTAGTATTCGAGACCACCCTTCTTTAAGTCGTGTGACCTCATCTACTTTGTTTAATAAACCCCCACAACAACCACCTCAACTGTTTTGGAGTGTGATTTTTAAGATATATGATTCAAATAAAATACCTTATACTAAAAATGATTGGATTGAATATCCTCCGAATTTGAATAGAAATTTCGGCAAGGATAGAAGACGACTTTTACAAAGATGCAAAGTGTCTAAACCACATTTGGAAGAAATAAAACAAAAACATACCAATGTTGTAACTAGCCTTCCTGATACTTTACCCAAGAATACCTATGTACCAGGTTCAAAGGGTATTGTTATGATGGGTGGAGAATTCTTTTCATGGCTTTCATTCTTGTCAGTATTACAATTACGTAAACTTGGTTCAATCTTACCTATTGAAATCGTTATACCTTCACCTGAAGAATATGATTCGGATTTTTGTGATAACCAGTTACCCAAATATAATGCTAAATGCGTTGTAATAACTGAAGTATTAGGATTAAATAAACTGGACTGGAAATTTGAGAAATATCAATATAAAGGTTTAGCTTTATTGGTTAATTCTTTCCAACATGTGTTTCTTCTTGATTCAGATAATTTCCCAGTGAGCAATGTTGATCAATACTTTGATACTCCGGTTTATAAAAATCATGGAATGGTACTTTGGCCTGATTATTGGAAACATTCAATTTCTCCGTTATATTATGATATTGCTAATTTACCAGTAACTTATAATAAGCAAGTTAGACTGGGAGCTTTTGATTTACTTGAACCATATACTTTAAATTCAGCAGAAATGGATGATGTTGCTTTCCATGACTTGGAAGGAGCAATTCCTGATTTATCTACTGAATCGGGACAATTAATGGTAAATAAAGCCACTCATGGGAAAATGCTTCTTTTGTCATTATATTATAATGTTGTTGGTCCTCATGTCTATTATAGATTATTCAGCTTGGGTGCTCGAGGTGAAGGTGATAAAGATACTTTTGCTTCAGCAGCTCTTGTTACCAAATCAGCATATTATCAAGTTAAATCATATATTCGGACTTTTTTTATTCAATTTGATGATGAAACTACTAAAAGTTCAGCTATGGGACAACATGACCCCCAATTAGATTATGATTTATTCCTCAAAAAATATGGAGAGTTAAAGACCAGTAAGGATATTTCATTCACCAGTATCGATGAACAAAAGGAAATAATTGACAAATTCAATAAACAATATTTCTTTAAGGTTAATAAAGTTCCAGTATTCTCTGTTCATTGTAATATTTGGAAATTTGATCCTCCTGATTATATGAATAGAAAAGAAATTTATGATTCCGAAGCGAATAGAATGAATCGTAGAATGTATAATAATTTTAAATATGCTCAAGGTGAAGATGAACAAGTTGATTTTGAATTACAAAGATGGAAATTAGCTCATCAAATAGCTTGTGAAGAAAATATCACGTTTTCTAATTTCCAAGATAAGGATATGAATAAGGTTTGTCAGTTTATTTCAAATACTATTAAATGGTTAACAAATAACTCTGGACCAGAAACCTTTTAGTGTGTAAAGAAATATATATTTGTTAAATTGAATTAAGAGTTTTGTAAAAAAAAATTGATGGTAATTATTTTTGTTGATTTTTTTCAAGGTTTTTTGCAATATTTGAATAAACATACTATAGAATGTTAAAAACAATCCTTCCATTTAAAATTTCCTATTAAATATTACCAAATCGAAATACCTATATACACACACCTAAATATATAAAACCTACCTATAAACCCAATTTGTAAGATAATGGGAAAATACCCTGTATCTTATTTCCATTCTTTCAAATAATTATTCTCAATTCTTTAGAATTCCTAATCTTGAAGTAATTCCAATTTCTTTTTTAAAATTGATAACCTATTACCAATGCTGACAATAAATTTCTCCACCATAGCCTTATCTTCATTGTCTAATCTTGGTTCAAATTCATCATTGGAGTCCTCATCTAATAACGCCTCCAACATCCAAATACCAGTACTATATGCCAATTCACAACCTTTTAAATCTTCTTTAACTAATTCATTCACAGCAGCATTTCTTGACATTTCCAATGCTCGATCAAATATTAATTTCTCAGCAATAACTTTTGATTCATTATTAATTGATAATTCTGAATCTTCTTGATTACTTTGACTTTTACTTATAGTAAAATTGGCTTCTTGTAATCTTAACTTAACAAATTCCGCTTTTTCCAAACATTCATTAAACTTTTCTCTAATCCATTGAACTAATTGATTAATTTTAACTGACACTTGAATATCAGGTTTACTATTAGTTTCTTCTAAATTCATTAATAATCCTTCATCATCAAACTGACTAGACCACCATTCACCCGCAATCTTCATACCTTTGGCTAATAATGATAAAGTTTTAACATACAATACTACTCCTTCTTCACTAATTGTTTTAATAATCTTGGGAGGTAACATATCATTTTGATGAAGTAAATCATCATCTAAACCATCGGAAGAAGGTGGACTGGGAATCAATTGACTAAATTTCACATCAGCAAACAAATTCACTGCATGAGCTTTAGTGGCAATAGATTCTAATTTATACAAAACTTGTTCATCATTACTTAATTCTTGAAATTGTTGTTGTAATGATTGAATTTGACTATTGGTAATTTCCATAGTGGAAGGGGAATTAAGTAAATTCAATTTTTGTAATAATAAATGATTGGCAAAATTAGGACTTGACCCTGATGAAGTTGCAACTTGAATATCATCATCTTCAGATATAGCTTGTTGAACAGTAGTTATACTGGAATGTGGCTGTCCCGTTGAACTATTTGATCCAAATAATCTTTGAGAAGCTAATCCAAGGGCTTTACTCAAAGCGTTTGTTGGAGAAATTGAAATGGAGATTCTTCGATCATTAAAACTAGGTCGTCTTTGACTTCCATTTGTTGATCCTCTTCTATATTTTGTTTGTTGAGAGGGAGTATTATTCTTAGTTACACTACTTCCATCACCAATTGAACCTGCCAGACTTTTTCTAGGAGTATTTATTGCCACCGCTCCACTACCAGCATGGGCTAATTCATCAGCTATAGCATTTACTTCAACTGCTCTTTTCTCAACCACAACATAATCCTTTTCCAATATTATATCTTCTTTTCTAAATTTAAGATTAGGTATAACCGTGCTACGACCTTGAATAGATTGGGCGAGTTGTTCAGGGCCTGGACTACTTTTATTTATAATTTGTTTAATTTCTTCATCTCTTGAAGTTGGTGTTGGAGATGGAGATGAAGATTTCTTGGGTTTAATTTGTTCAGGCTTAATAATTTCATTCTCAGTCACTGCTTCAGTTAACAAGGGAGCTGGTGGGATAGGGGTTATAAATTTTGATCGTTCCGAGGGCCTTATAGGACTAATATATTCACTAATAAATAAATTTTCATCCATAGAAGATGTTTCCAAAGGTTTATTAGAATCTTCTAAATCACAAGTAATTAAAGGATCATTGAAAAATTCATTAAATGAAATTCTTTCTGTAGGATTATATTTTAAAAGTGACCTAATTAATTGTTTGAGGGGTTCAGGAACTTGTGCAGCAGAAGGGAATTTAATTTTATCATTGGCTTTTTCAATATTTTTCAATAATTCAATATGATTACCTGCTTTAAATGGAGGTTTCCCTACCGTCATTTCATACAACACTGCCCCAACAGACCATAAATCAGCCTTGGCATTATACTTTTCATATCGAAGAATTTCTGGAGCCATATAAAGAGGAGAACCACATAAAGTTTCTGCCATTGAAGTTGAAGGTAAAAATCGAGCAAATCCAAAATCAGCAATTTTCAATATTGGTAATTCCCACATACCAACAAATTTTTGATTTATAAATTCTTGTTTTGAATGTACTGGAGGACATAAAAGTAAATTTTGAGGTTTTATATCCCGATGAACAAGACTTTTATCACGTAAAAAATGTAAAGCTGAAGATAATTGACGCAAGAAATGTATTACTAATACTTCGTTTAAACCATGAGAACCTTCAGGGGAAGGATATCTTTCTAATAAGCTTGATATAACTGGATGGGTTTTAACGAGTTGATTTCTTCTTCTAATGAAATAAGATAAATCTCCCATAGAACAATAATCCATAACTAAATGAACATGAGTTGAAGTTTGTTTATAATCTAATAATCCTACAATATGAGGATGTTTCATTGATTTTAAAATCAGAATTTCAATTTCTAAGTTTTCAATCAATTTCTTTGATTTTAATTTAGATCTCACCACCGATTTGATAGCAACTGCTCGATTATTGGTCGTGTCAATACATTTGTAAACGGTAGCAAAAGAACCTTTACCAATTTCTGGTCCTATATTATAATGACCTAGTGTTTGTATTTGTTTATCAGATTTGCTGGTAATACTGACATCGTTATGGTTTCCATGACTATTACTTGAAGATATCCCGGACGTTGTAGTGTTTTGAGTGTGATTTGTAGTTGGCACCTTTGACATTATCCTGTATCAGTGTGGTGGCGTAGGAAAAAGATATAGTGTAATCAAACAAACAAACAAAAAAAAAGAGTAAGAGCGAGAACAGGAAAATACGTCAGGAAAAATAAAAGGTGTGCTTAAATAAACACACAGTTTTTTTGGGGGAGTAAAGGCGGTGGGAAAAGTCAACACAAAATTGGTAAGTGAAGTTGATTTAGACGGGAATTCTAATGTTTGAAGTTGATATTGAATTGTCTGGTATTAATTCAAAGTACAAGCTTTGAATTTTCTGAAAAGAATAGTAAAAAGAAAGTGAATGACAACTAATTAAGTCTCGGGAAGAAGGATATCTGGGTTTATAAATTGATACTAAATAAAGAACAAACTAGATTTGATTTTATATTTATAGTTTTTTTTTTTGGTTTTAAGATAAAGTAGTAAAAAACACAAAAAGTTAAAAGTTGCCATGACAATGTAGAAGTAACAATAGAGGGCCAAGAAAAGAACACATATTGAATTTTACCAGGAGGATATTACTGCGCCATAGTTTGACAGTGTTAAGGAGTTATATCAAAAGTGGTTAACTCCTACTGTCAGATAATATCGCCTCGTTTAGTATATGTAAGATTACTTCACTAGTTGGTTATTAACTAATGTTTGTGGTTTTTATTTGCTTCTTTTACAATATGGTTATGAACAATAACAACACTTTATCCCTGTGCTTAGGTTCTGCTAAAAAAAGGAAAAATTGCGGGGGGTAGGACCGTAGTACCGCGTTGCATCCCACTTTGTCATACATTACTACATTGAATGATATCTCCGACAAATCAAACAAAAAAAAGAGCAAGAGTAAAAAAAAAAAGGAAAATCAAATGAACCCGTACAAACATTTACCTAGTGACTAATCAGGTAGTTAAAAGAAAATACATGTCAACCTGCTGACAAATCTTGATTAAATCACGCGCGGCGTTAGCATTTTGGAATAGGCGGGGAACTGTCAAACCAATTCTCTTTCATATAACTACGTAACTGTGAATTTATCAATGTTTTTGGGGTATCCTCTTTGGATGATACACTTTCTATAAAAAAGATTTGATACTGTACAGCATATATATCGTGCACAATTTATTTGGTTTATGGGATTGTTTGGTTCATTGTTTTTGGCTTTGTGCATTATTCAAAAAAAAATTCTTATCTTATCAGGAGGGGATTACCCAAAAAGGGATTCTCCTTTTATACAGGTATGACTTTGGGAGAGAGACAATTTCCAAGTTTGATATACATAGTAAATAAAAACCCTGGAAGTTACTAGTATATTAAATAATATCAAATGGGTTAAAACAACAAAATATTGTACGAAATTGCTAAACAGTAATTAGCAACCATAATATAAGACCATATCACGTGTTTGGTCAACTTATTTTATCTAAAAAATCTACCCAGAAAAGTGTTTGCTCAAATAAACTGAGTGACTTTGATGTTGCAAGCAATTGACAATATAGCTTGGTATTATAAAAGTGACTCTTCAAGGTAATTGATGCTCCCACACTCTCTCCATGTTTCCCATGGTAATTTCAACTACAAAGTAAAACTAAATATACAAAATTTATCAAACTATAAGAAAAATACATATATAAAAAGAAAGAAAAACTATATACCTCTAGTTCAAGTCTTTTTTTTCTTGTAATGATGACGATTCATCTTGTTCAATCTGTAATAAATGACGTTCATGTTGTAATAATCCTAAACTAACTGAATTTGATCTATAGGAACAAGGTCCAATTTCAGCAACTAAACTTTCTTTATTCATACTTTCTTTATCATTGTCTAAATGATGTGATCGTGAAGGAAATGGTGAATAAATAGGATCTTTTTTATAATGATTATTAAATTGATTATGAAATATATTCTCTCGAAGACTTCGTTCAGTATTATTGGTTGGTGGAATAACTTTTAATTTAGCAGGTTTCAGTTCTAGGGTCTTTTTCCCCAGTTCAGGAATTAATGTAGTTTCAATTGAAGTATCAATTTGTAATGCTTCTGCAGTTAACGTCGTTTGCGAACCAGTACTTGAAACCATAGATCCCACATGAGGCACAACTAATAATTTCCCACTTGGTTTCATAGTTGAACCAGCAGTGGCTGTTGCTTCCATTAAATTTATTGGGACATCTTCAAATTCAGGTAATGTTCCATGGAATACAACTGCAGGTAATTCTAATGCCGGGTTCGAACTTATTGGTCGAACTAATCTCGGTAAATTTGATTCATGAGATTTTGCTCGAGCATTTAACAAACTTGGACGTTTTAATTTCGAGGAAAATGCCAATGTTAAATTTTCTTCTTCTTCATCGGAATCGTCTTCATCGGAATCGGAATATGTAGAAACTGACGATGAACCAGTTGATTCGGTTGACAAAGAATAATTAATTCTTGTTCTTGGAGCTATTGCATTATCGTCATCATCATCTACTTGTAACTCTTGATTAGATTTCATCAGATCTCCAAGATTAAAAGTTTTAAATTTTTGATTGATTTCAGTGATATCAAATTCTTGATTATTAGTTATCCGATTCAAATAAGTTTCCGAAAAACTTGCTTTTCGCATGGGTTTCTTGTGATTTTCCGTAGTATTCTTTTCTTCAATTATAGGTAATGCTTCAGATTGACAATTTAATCTTCTACTATTTGTAAATTCTTCATATTTCTTGGTTAAATATTCATCATTTATACTATCCAACGAGGCATAACTTTCACTTAATGGAAGTGACATTACTGATGATTCAGGATTTTCATCTAAATCTATAATGGTTGCAACATCTTTATTCAAAGCTAAATGAGAAATTGGTCCCACTTTTAATGATGGTCTACTACTAGTATCAGAATGTAATCCACTGGAAGCAAAATTGTTATTCACATAGTTATTACTTGAACTATTGTTGTTACTATTATTAGTTTTCAAACTTACTACTGGAACAGGTATTGGTGCAGCAATATTTGTACTTGGATGGTAATGATGATGATGTTGTTGTTGATAGGGATAATTAATACTGTTTCTGATATCTTCATGAGTTGACGATATGGAATTGTTTTTCGTGGTGGAAGAACTTTGAGAATGTAATGAAAACAAACTTGATCTTCTTCTTCGATCATCTTGTTGTTGAATTCCTTTAAAAGTTTCAACAACTGATTGATTCTTCAAATATAAATCTCCACCAACATTTCTTTTAGTTTCAATTTGTGGTGCCTCAGAAAGTACTCCAGAACAACTTCCTCTTCTACTTGAACTATTACTATGAGATTCAATCATTTCTTGTAATAAACTTCTACCTGTACTTCTTTCTCCTCCTGCTCCTTCTCTTATGCCAGCAAAGGAAGAATAAGGAGAAGAATGATTGTATGAGTTGGTTGATGATGAAGCCGTTGAATGTACTGGTAATTGATGAGCTAATGCAGAAGGGACATGCGGTGGATGTTGAATATCACCAATATGAGGAGTAGTTCGAGAAGAATGTGACCATGGAGATGGTTGCAATTGTTGTACTGGTGGAGGTGGAGGTGGTGTTGCTGATATTGCTAATCCTTCAGATAAAATCATGGAATGATTTAAATTTGATAAATTACTTAATTTCGTTTGAGAATTGTAATTGGAACAACCACTCGATTCTTCACTAGATCCACTTTTTGAGTGTTCCAATTGTAAAGCAGCAAATTTATTTCTAATTTCTTGATCTTTCCAACCACCAGCTCTAATTGCTTTAACTAAATTTCGTTTAATTCTGGTCCCAATTCCAATAATTGCCTGCTCGATTTCTTGTTTCAGAACAATATCATGATCTTCCAAATCAAAATTCAAAGGATTATCATCTTGTAAAGTTTGATTAAGAGTAAATAATTCATTCAATCCTTCAAAATCATTCTCCAAATCCATTAATGTAAAGGGGTGTTCTTTAATTTCTTTAATATCAATTCTGGTGGTATTATCTTTATCTAAAAGTTTAGATAATAAATCTTTTGCTAATCTAAATTCTTCATCAGTTACATTCCCCGGAGAATTAAATGAATCTTTTGTTGGTGGGTATTCCACAGGATTATTCACAATAACTTGAAATAATTCATATTCTGAATCAGCATTAAATGGAACTTTACCAAATAATATACAATATAATGTAACTCCTAAAGCCCAAATATCGATTTTATAATCGATTTTTGGAGTTTTAAATTCATCAACAGAAACGTTAGTTGAACTAGTTGAAGTTAAACTTGATGTTGATAAATCACCTCCAAATCTACATAATTCAGGTGCGAAAAATGCTGGTGTTCCTGCAGTTTTAGCTAAATCAAATTCATTAAGTAAATGACCTTCTTCATTTTCGGTTAATGAGGAGGCAAATGATACTCCAAAATCACTAATTTTCACAATATTATCACCAGAAACTAATAAATTTGCTGGTTTTATATCACGATGTACAATTCCATTTAAATGTAAATATTCCAATCCTAATAAAACATCACGGAAAATTCTTCTTGCTTGTTTAAAAGTTAAATTTGGAGAATACTCATTTGATAATAAATCGTTTTCATCTAAACTATGTTGTCGATTAGTATTGGTAGTTCCTCTTCCGAAATATGGTTGTTGAATCAAACTTCCACAACAAGGTATATCATCTGATTCATTTTCATTTGGTTTCTTGTCCAAGAGAGATCTTTTCCATTTAATTTCTCCCTTTTCCATATATTCCAAAACAAGATAAATCTTGTATGAACTCATATCATCCAATACTTCTCGTAATGAGACAATATGTTTATGACGACATTTTTTCATAATGGCAATTTCACGTTTAATTTTTAATTCATAATCACTATGATGAGAAACATGAGAGTTTTTTCTAATTCTTAATGCTGGTCTTTCCTTTTTAGATTTTCGATTAACAATTTTTATAGCAACAAAATCATTATTAATTAAATCTCGAGCTAATTTAACTTTACCATGTTCACCACGACCAATTTCTCGTAAAATTTCATAAGTATTTAATACTTTTCTTCGATTTATGGGGTCATATTCTAGTAAAACTCGATTAGTTTCTTTAACTGGAGATGAATTAAATGATTTATAAGGGTAATTAGGGGTATATGGAGAAGTACTGGCAAATTTAGATCTCGGTGATAATAATTCCAGTTTATTTTGATGAGGAGCAGCAGTGAAATCAAGCTCAGAAGAAGCACGTTGTTTCAGGTGTTGTTGGTGTTGGTGTTGTTGCTGCTGATAATGATTTAAATGTTCTTTCAACGATGTTATTGAGTTTGTTCTTGAATTATCATTGGTCAGGAATATTCCATTTACTTTGTTGAAAACATTCGATCTAAAATCTTCATGAGATAATCGTCTTGGAGAACTTAATGGTGAATCTTGTGAAGGTATTGTATGTGTATAGCCAGTAGTTCCATTTATAGGATCAAAAGATATAGTAGGGGTTATACCTGAAGTTGTATGTTTATTGAATATAAATGATTCCTTTGTGGTGGTTGTTGTTGTTGTAGTACTTGAGTCATTATTATTATTAGTATGAGTAGTAATGCATTTAATTGCAGCAGTAGGCGAAGACATGGTAAAAAAAAATATATATTGTTGATGGGATGATCACGACGATGTTAAGGTATCAGGATGAAGATGATTTGCTGTTATTGTCGTTGGTTGTCTTGTGATTGAATCTGTCAACATAAGAGAAGTAAAAAAAAGGTCGATTGGGTTAATTTATTTTCTTGGTGAATATAAATCCAGATCCTTTTGGTGGTGTGTAGGTATGTGTGTGTGGTAGTGTGTGGTAGTGTGTGAATTTGATTTACTTGGGATATGTGTCAAAAAAAGTATAGTAATATATATATATATATATTTAAGATGTGGTGGTAAGGGTCTGTCTCAAAGTTGGGTTGACGATATAATCTTGTTTTTTTTTCTCTCTCTTCTTCTTTTTCCAAGACAAGTGAGGGGCGGGTGAATGGATGTATCAGAAGGAGGGGAAGTTAATGTATTAACTAATATATAGTATACTGGTTTATATGTGTTTGTGTGTGTTGAAATATATGTGTGATTTATTAAACAAGCAAAAAAAAGACTCAACTTATTATTGTTAGGGTCGGAATTATTATTGGAAAAAATGAACAAAACTCTAAAAAAGAGAAAAAAAAAGAATGATAGAACGCAAAAGAAAGTGAAACAAACAAAGCCAAAAAAAAAAAAATCTGATTTAAAAAATTTTTCTAACTGGGACGATTTTTATGCCTTCCCCCCTCCCCTCCCCCTCACTGTGCACTTTAGTTGTCCTGACAAATTGGGCGTCACTGGGCATCACTTATATGATAACTGCATCTACAAGATTGCCTAAATATAGTTTTAAGTTATGTTGTAACGATAAAAACGTTCTAAATAGTTTGGTTGTCTGTTAAGTAAAATTTTGGTTGCCCCTAAAAAAAAAAGGTTTGCTAAAAGACAGCAACAAAACAAAAAAAAATTAAATAATTAAGATTTGGTCTCGTGACTTGGTCTCCCCATTTGCAAGGAGATTGGTAACTACGTAGTTCTAGAACAATACAAGGGATGAGGATATTTTATCAGATCATCTTTGAGTTGGATGAGTTTTTTTGATTCACATGTGGAGGTAATATGTAGGTGTCCACTTTCAATGTGTCAATGTGTTAAATATAATTTCAAATATTTTTTGTTTGAATTTTCATCAAATTAAATGTGTGATAAAGCCCTACGTCAAGAAAAAAAAAAGTATTATTTACCACATTTCAAAAACTATAACTGTACATCTAGATGAGAATTTGTTGTCTATTGTATTATTCTAAGGAACTCTTTTAATTGGTTATTGTAAAAGTTTGTATACTATTTTTGACCTACTAAAAAAAAACAACATGCAGAATTACTTACAAATTTAGTAAATTACGCAGAATAATGTACTATTATCTCCGTTTTCTTGCGATTGGAATTCTCCACACTGACGTACTTGGGGTTAAAAATCCATGATTTCTAATTATACACTTTTTTATCGATCTAGATTCCAACTTCTTATCAGATTCCCCTTGAATATCCAATAATATAACCTAAATGGATTTCTCCACATTTGCAATTTATCTCCTTTCGCTAGTTGCAGTTGGTGACATAAGGGGCGAGGAATAAAATAGAATAAAATAATATTAATTGCAGAGTATGAGCACTTCCCCAACAAAACCTTTCACTTTTATACGAACATATTCAAGTGAAACTTACTCTTAAATATATACTAAACGATATGACATAAAAAAAAGTTACTACTTCATATTGTGTGTGTAGACTATAATTCAATTGTAGTTTGTATGTGATTCTTCTTCCCTAACAAATATTCGCAGAAAGAAAAATTATAGCCGAGATTTTTCAACACTTTAAAAATCGATGAGTTAACACTAATAAACTAACAATGTCGGTTAATCTTCCATATAAAGTTACATTAAGAATTCCATTTGAAAATCAGGAACATGCAAATATAGCCAAGAATAGTTTATCTCCTGATCCCATAGTTAAATCCGTTCAAGAGTTTAATGTAAATTATCAAGTAATTGATAATGCTTTACAAATCTTATTTGAAGGAGTTAGTAATCGAATTATTCGTGTAACTATAAGTAATACCATTGATAATTTAAAAACCATCCTTGAATGTATTGATGAATTTGATGGAAAATTGGATCACATGTTTGAAATTGATAATGAAACATTTACTGGGTAGAAAGTTTATAGTGTAATAATAATAATATTAATAGAAATTTATTTGTTTGTAGATATTTAATGGGGAAAAATTTTTCAGTGATAAAAAAGTAACTAACGAGATCAACAAAATGTCAAGGCCGTGGAATCAAACGGTGATTACGAAAAGATTCCTTTTTAAAGGAATTAAAGAAGTTACGAAAAAACTTCAACTTTCAAATAAACAAAAATATCAAGGAGAACCATTTCATCATGAATATTCAATTCGTCCTGATACTTATGCATTTAAAGTCCTGGGAGCAAATGATATAACCCGAGCATTAACTAAAACCATACCTAAAACCTCTCATCCTTTACAAGAAACTAAAGGATTTAATTTCATTGAATATATTTATAGACATACAACAAATTATCCCTTTGGTGATAAATCTCCTCAAGATATATATAATGAATATCCTTTAACCAATAGTGAGAAATTGGCTCGATTGAAAAATCGTCCTAAACGAGTGAAAATGACCACATCTGATTTTATTGAAGATTCTTTATATAATCCTAATTATGGATATTTCTCAAAGGAAGTGGAAATATATCAACCAGAAACTCCCTTTGAATATAATAAAATTGATGATATTGACGAATTTTTAAATGTTTGGCAAAAATCATATAGTAAATATGATGACATTTCAAGTAAATTACCAGCAATGCAACAAGGAGGAGGTAACGAAGTTGAAGTATTCACACCAAAACCAACAAAATCTAAATTTGCCATGGCAGCTCAACAAATTCATAAAATGGATTTACAAGCTTCACAAAATAAACCCACGAGAAAATCTTTACAATTATGGCATACTCCTACAGAATTATTTCAACCATATTATGGAGAAGCCATTGCTAGATATATCTTGGTGAATTATAAATTAAATGGAAATTACCCCTATAACGATTTAATCATATATGAAATGGGTGGGGGTAATGGAACATTAATGTGCAATATCTTACAATATATTAAAACCAATCAACCCGATATTTATGCAAGAACTCAATACAAAATTATTGAAATTTCTAGTCAATTAGTAGCAAAACAAATGGAAAGTGCTTTCAAAAATAAATTACTTCAATTTGGATTAGATGATTCCAAATTAACCATCTATAACAAATCTATATTCAAATGGAATAACATTGTCAATGAACCTTGCTTTTTCCTTGCCTTGGAAGTGTTTGATAATTTTGCTCATGATTTAATCGCATATGATAATACCACGGGGGAACCATATGAGGGGAAAGTATTGATTGATGAACATGGAGATTTCTATCAATTTTTCACTCCAGAATTGTCCTATTATTCAAATATGTATTTAACATTACGGGAAAATAGTGAATATTCAATATTACAGCAACAAGATAGTTTAACAGGGAAATTTGAAAAAATAAAATCATTAGTCAGTCCTGACAGTGTACATCCTTTATTACATTCTACAAAGAAATTATATTATAAAAACATGTTTTTACCATTTAAAGATAATTTAACCCCAGGAGAATTTATTCCTACAAGATTAATTCAATTCTTTGAAATATTACGGGGTAAATTCCCTAATCATTCATTAATATGTTCTGATTTTAATGTATTACCCAATACTATCCCCGGGGCATATAATTCCCCTGTTGTACAAACAATTTTACAAAATAAAATGATTGATGTTACCACGTATATGTGTCATCAAGGATATTTTGATATTATGTTTGGTACTGATTTTAATTTATCTGGTGAATTATACAAGAAATTAACTGGGAAAGTACCCCGAGTAGAAACTCATTATGAGTTTTTAAGTCAATGGGCTGATATTGAAGCCACATCAACCAAAACTGGAGAGAATCCCATGTTGGATTTTTATAAAAATGTCAATTTTATGGTGAGTTAGAATGTATATATAGAGAACTTTTGTAGATAGAGTATACAAGTTATTGTAGTACAACAATTGTCTTCATGAAGAATTCAAAGTTAGATAAAAAATGATAAATGATACTCTGACTTCAAAAGAAGAAAAATTCAAATAACTCTGCAATTGGTTAAGTTTTTAATCTATGATTGAATCTGCCAATGAACACAAATTCTTAAAGTAAATCCAGAGAAACTCAACCAAATTGAAACTAACAAGGGGAAATTTAAACAAATCTATCCTAAATCTTCTAAATTTGCTTCTTAGCTTCATCAAAAAAAAACCAAATAAAAACAAGTCTTCATATATTGGTTTGCTTCTTTTCTAACGATAAGTTTAAGTTCGAGATATCGATCTCTTATCTCTGTATCGATTTTAAATTAGAGAAAAATCTACAATTATAAAATTATTATAAACAAAACAATAAACAAAACATGAAAATTAAAATATAAAAGAGAATAACAACAAAAAAAATAACCACTAAACCCCAAAGAAACAGGAATAGGGAGATTTAATAAATAGTAAATAGTAAAGTTAAGAACTAGTAACCAGTAACCAACAACAAGTACAAAAATTAATGATAACCATTTGGTTTTAGCTTGATTTTAGTTTGGTAACAGGAATAGGTAGATTCAATAAGTCAATAGTGATAATGTAGTAATGTAGTAAAGTAGCAACCAATAACCAATAACAGATATAAAAATTATTGATATCCATTTGGTTTTAGTTTGGCTTAATTAAGAAACAGGAATAGTGAGATTCAATAAGAATAGTGATAATGTAGTAAAGTAGTAATATAGTAACCGATAAATATAAAAAATATTGATAATCATTTGATTTTAATCAAGAAACAGGAATGGGTAAATTCAATAAGTCAATAGTGATGTAGTAAAGTAGTAAAGTAGTAAAGTAGTATAGTAGTATAGTAGTATAGTAGTATAGTAGTATAGTAGTAATCAGTAACAACCAACAAATATAAAAATTAGTGATAACCATTTGATTTTAATTCTCTTTAAACCACTCAACAATTAAATTAAAAAGGAGACAACAGTAACCATTATTCTTGTAAAAATATTCCAAGAATATAAATCGTATTAAAATTAGGATTTATTGTCAACTGTTGAAAATAATATAGGATCAAAAATTCGAAGTTAGATTAAATGATAATTGAGGCTCTAACTTCCCTTGAATTTTAGTTTCAATCTCCATATTGTTAGCTCATAACATCAACCCCTCTGTAACACCAATAGCTTATAAATCGCCGAAGAAAACTAAAACCACAGCAAAGCAAACGTCCCACCCAACAATCCCCCCGGGCCTACACACTTGATAATCCCAAACATAGCAAGACAATCCTTTGTTCTACCTCTCCCATTATACTACCCCCCCCTCTTATTTTATTGGGATAGTCACACAACTAGGAACAACAAGGACAAGATGTTCTCACACAAAACTATAACCACAGACAAGGACGCGGGCGAATTGAATCTTTGCTGTTTTATATAGTCATTGTATGTGAAAACATCTCTATCAATCTTGGTTGACTCCTAACGATGTTTGGAATAAGGTGAACTCATTTGTTGACTGTTATCAATAGCAAATAATATTTTATAAATTAACTGGAGGACTATCAAGTAATTTTTTTTGGGGAACCGTTAAGTGTTCTGCTGCTAAGCCATGATCCTCGTTAACTCCTTTGATCGTACACCACCAGTGAAAACTAAGAAATCAATGAAATTAACCAAAATACT